>JAQISU010001240.1:13433947-14633947 GCA_029339505.1 Unio delphinus | reverse complement strand
GCACCGGCCGTCCATCCGGCAACGACCGTTCAGCCCAAATGGCACCGGCCGTCCATCCGGCAACGACCGTTCAGCCCAAATGGCACCGGTCGTCCAGCCAACCTTCCAGCCGGCATCAACCTGCACCGGCCGTCCATCCGGCAACGACCGTTCAGCCCAAATGGCACCGGTCTTCCAGCCGGCATCAACCTGCACCGGCTGTACATCAGATTTACGGAGATTATAGTGATGTACCCGTCAGTCAATCTGTACTACTGGTTACATATCACTACCATGAGAGTGATGTTATAGATGAATCTTTGTCCAATCAGACCATTCGAGAGGCAGGTGCCGGTCATAGCCGGACCTTCGCCGACATTCCGGCCGACCATATACCAGACAAATCAGTCGGTATTGCCGGTGTACACCTCCCGTCACGTCAAATACGTGACGGTGTGATTTTAAAACAAGGGAGAATTAGTGACATTATCAGAGATGACGGAATTGAGTTATCTATGCCGCTTGGTATGCGCTACCCAGATATGGCAGCTTTACCAGAACAGGACTTTCAGGCCGACCATTCGCCAGTTCAATCAGCCGTTAGTGCCGGCCGTCCATATGTTCACGGCTTCTCCACAAGGGAGATTTAGTGAAAGTGTCAATTATGACAGAATTGCGTCATCTAGGTCACCTGGTATGCTGTACAGATATGCAAGCTGTACCAGAACCAACATTCCCTCTGAGCGAATGGTAGATGGGCGCGCAGTGCTGGCCGCACTACACAAGCATTATGGAGATTTATATTAAAAATGATGACAATTCCGCTGCGAATGGATGCTTGAGTTGACCAGAACACGACTCAGTACACAGTGAGTGTGACGAAACACTTTCAGCCGTCCACAGATCAGGTCATGGACCGGACTGAGCTTAGCGCCACGGTCGCAGAATAAAAGATTTATAGGTTGTTGGGAACTTCAGAATGCCCAAAACCTCCTACTGCCACTCAAGACTACACAATTCAGGCACCTGTAGATCTTGAATGAGGAGGAAGAGACGATGTCCTTCCTGCTTCTTCGCCAGTTCAGAAAAAAAAAAAAAAAAAAAAAAAATTCAGGAAGCTAACTTCCAGCGACGTTCTAGTGTAGCTGGTACGAAAACCCCATCAGACGCCTTCAGTTCTGATCTCAAATGCCACGTCAAAGCTAGTCTGAAACGTAGTCGATACGTCTTCATTGTTAGACTTGACTTCACTAGCCATTTTTTATTCCAACTCCCTAGGCAAATCCAGCCATGACCACGCTTGTGAAGTGAAGGCCTGGATTGCTAGAGTTGTTAACAGGGCAGCTCACCATTCCATGACCAATGCGTTGACTGCTTCTGCCAACTTCGACCTGATACGACGTGACGTCTGTAGGTGGTCCACGTCGCGCAGGCCCCATCGTACTCGGATTTTACGGATGTCTCAGTTTGGGACACCTTTACACTTTGGGGGAAAATTGAAAAAGTTTGGAGGCAGGCAGCTCAGGAACTGCCCCTCCAACTCGTCGCCCAACTTTCGCAGGCATTTCGAAACAATCATCCCCTGACACAGCGGAGGGATGATGGGTGGACCGGGGAAAAGGGATCCTTATAATCAAATGTGTAATATAGATCCCAACCCAATGCTGGGAGTCAACAGTCTAATCAAGCTAGACGGCAACCATACAGAGGCGGCAAGAACCAAAGTTTCTCCGCCTTCACGCCTCCTAACTCTAGACGTTGACATACCCTGCCCACCGCCAGCGGACTGCCGACCTGTGGGCAGCCGCCACCTGCAATTTCAGGACCACTGGACCAATTTATTACCTTAAAACATTTGGGTGATTCAGGTCATTTCGGAGGGACTTGGGACTTCATTTATCCATCCCCTCCTCTGTCCTCCTCTCCCCTCTTCATGGATGTATCGTCAGACCGGGAGAAGGATGCCTTTATATATATATATATATTTATATCTTAATAGACCTGCAATAGCTGGGGTTTTATTCATGGCTGTTTCTTATCCAGAGGCCGTTCATCGACCTGAGCCGCCTCAACCACCCTGAAAGTCAATGTGGCGATGGCGTGATCAAACCATCCGACTGGTATGCTGTCAGTCTAGATATGACCGACGCACATTTCACGTCCCTATCCCACGAGTAGCGGACATTTCTCCGTTGTGCTTGTCGGGACTCGGTTTATCAGTTCCAGGTCATACCTTTTGGCCTCAACTTAAGCCCTTGGGCTAGTACCAAGGTTATGGATTACGTCGTCACCCTGTTCCACTCGACTTCATCTATGGCATCGGCAGTATATTTGGACGACATCCTCCAGAAACATCTGTCAAGTTCTACTCTGCTCAAAGGCAGAAACGATCTTATATCACTTTACATCATATAGGCTTTCTCGTGAACTGGATAAAGTCTGATCTCTGTCCAATCCGGATTTTTGGTCCATCTGGGTGTGGAGTTTCTCCCGATCTGAATCTGGTAAGGCTTCCTCGAGTTTGCGATCATCCAGATAATTGCACTCGTAGAGTCCGTTTCCAACAGGATGCTCATTTAGCAAGAGAGTTACAGATCCTCGGATTATTCAATGCGGCAGCAGACTTGATTCCGCTCAGCCGTCCTTTTATGCGCCAAGTGGCACAACCCCTGTGGGCTGTCCACAGGGATTACTCTGGAGATACCCCAAGCGGGGATAACGGTATGTTCCGCCACTAGTATTTACGGTTGGGGTGCCCACCTGTTGCCGGACTTCGATACTGTCAGCGGCACGTGGGTGCCAGGGGCGAGCCCTTTCCACATCAACCTTTCAGAAATAACGGCTGTCATCAACGTCTTTCATTTCGGGCAGGATCAACTCTTATTAAAAACTGCCCTCATTATGTCAGACAACTTTATGGTGGTGCCTTGCCTCAAAACATGGGGACACCAATCACCAGACCTGTACAATCTGAGCTGGCAGTTTCTACATTGGTTCGACAATCTCCACCTCAATGTACAATTCCGACACATTCTTGGCAGACTCAATTCTTGGCTGACACTCTATCTAGTCATTCACACAGAATGGTCACTCCATCAATCGGACTTTCTTCCAATTGACACACTTTGGGGACGTCCGATGATTGATCTTTTGCAACAAGGTGGAATCGCAAGTTCTCCACCTTTCATCTCACAGGTTCCAGACCCAGAAGCTTGGGTCGTGGATGCTCGATCAATCAGCTGGGAAGGGTTGTGGTCATTCTCCTACCCTCCCACGGTCTTGGTACTGAAATTAATCCAGAAGTTAAGGGGTCAGAACTGTCAGATGGTTCTGATTGCCCCTCTCAGATGGAACAACTCCTGGGTCTCCGATCTACTCAATCTAGGCGATAGATCTACCCAGGAAGATTACAGTCAGCACAAGTATTCGCAAGCAACTGCGGCCAGGGGTGTTCCACCCCTGTCCAGACCGTCTTTATGTTCAAGCTTGGCTCTTGTCCAGACAGCCTTGCAAGACAAACAATTTAAATCTTTGATTGCGGAGAGAATCTCGAGAGCAAGAAGGCCCTCTACTCTGAAGGTTTACGAGGGCAAGTGGCATGTTTTCAGGGACTGGTACCATATCATTCACATTGTTCCTCTGAGTGTCACAATCCCTCAACTGGCCAACTTTTCTCTGGCTTTTCGAGGAGAAACAGCTGGCTCCAGTTATTATCAAATGCTACCGCTCCATGATATCAGACACATTCCGCCATTCTGGTACATGTGCTATCAGCCATGACAAAGATTTGTCAGATCTTTTAGACACTTTTAAAAATTCAATCGACTTATATCCCTCACCCTGTTTCCAAATGGAATCTGTCCTGGGTTTTAACATGACTCAATTCAGACAGTATTGAGTCTTTAATCCACGATTAGTTAAAGCTACTATCATACAAATTGGGTTTCTTGATAGTCTTAGCTTCAGCATGCAGGGTGAGCGAGTTACATGTCCTTTCTAGTGACCCGAACTCTCTTCCGTTCCGATCAGAGGGTTTGATGGTCCTCTTGACGCAGCCAGGCTTCGTAGTCCAAAATAGATTACCATACATTGGCGATCAACGAGTCGTCATTAGCTCGCTTTCTTTATAGATAAGTCAGGATCAACAGCCATGTAAGATCCTGTTTGTGCACTCTAGCACCATTTCAATGCATAGAGGTGAGTCAGGTCACATACAAGCACCTCTTTCTTCTGGTGATAGCTGGGACATGAGATATCACCATTCAAGCCCTTGCTTCATGGTTGAAGTGGGTTATACGCTCGGCTTACTCTGAGGATTCGCAAATCAGTCACCTTATAGAAGCTGTTGGCTGACATGCAGAGTCAACCTTCTACAGTTTTATCTTCAAGTTTGTACTCGCAGAGGCAAACATTGATTCTAGTAGGTCCGGTGTTGGCAGCTCAGACGCCCACCAGACCCATGTGCAACAATCAGCACAGCCTATTAGCTTCGCTGGATTCGCCAGATAAATTTTCGTAGGTAAGAAGATTTCAAAAACTATCTTCTTAACCGTATAAAGGGGTCACATATCACGTGACCCTGGGCTGTGTTGCTGATTGAAAATTAGGAGACCGGGTTATCATTCACATGGGGAATCCAGCCATCATTCCCTAGAGGATACCCGGGGTGGAGGTCGGATGCTCCGCATTCCCTCCTCCTATTACTTATTCTCCTAAAGTAATGTGATTGGGGAACGTATTCAAAGGAGAAAGCAAATTTTGTAGTAAATTATGTTTCTCCGAGAATACTTACCCGATCACATTACTAAGAAACCCTCCCAACCACCCCGCCATGCGAGCATCCTCGTGTTTTATATACCTCTCTGCTTAAAAACTAAAGAAGCGACACCTAGCGGGTAGCAAGGGGAGGTAAGGGGCAAGAGTTATTGCCCTTTGTCTATATGACATGGACAGGAAAGACGAATTTTCATCTTTTGGTAGGGCTGGATTCGCGAGGTAGCAGGCTAATATCCCTAAAGTAATGTGATCGGGTAAGTATTCTCGGAGAAACATAATTTACTAAAAAATTTGCTTTCTCTCAGGACAGCCCATGCTTCCATTGCTAAGGACAAGCTTCTTCTAAACACTCCAGACTGAGACAATTAATTAGACTGGTTTCTCTCAGGACAGCCCATGCTTCCATTGCTAAGGACAAGCTTCTGCTCATGGAAAGTTGGTCTTGTTTCTTAAAACTGGTCTCCTTTGGACATATCTTCCTATGGCATTTACATAATCCTATAAAGCAGACTGAGCCAATGAAAGTAGGGAAATCTCTCTTGTTTTTACCACTCAGAGAAGAAAGGTATCAGATTTCCACTCTGTACTGTCATCATTGAGCCATTGTTGTTGTAGGGTTTAATGCCATTTTTCAGCACACGATAGGCTATACATGGCGACCAGTATTATTGGTGGAGGAAGGACCCGAGAAAACCCCCGGAATGAACCACTGACCCTTGAGACGCTACTGGTAAGCTTTCTCACATAACTACATTAGCCGAATCTTAGACTCGAACCCACGCAGACAGAGGTGAGATGGCAGTGATCCATAACTGAGATCGCTTTAGATCACTCTGCAACTTGTTTCCCCGTGGATCCATTGAGTTATCCACTCATTCTACAAGGAACTAACACAGATGGTTACAACACAAGATGGTTAACACAAGACCAGCTGAATTTTGTACTGGTATGAGATCAGAGTATTACAGCACAAGATGGTTAGCACAAGACCAGCTGAATTTTGTACTGGTATGAGATCAGATGGTTACAACACAAGATGATTAACACAAGACCAACTGAATTTTGTACTGGTATGAGATAAAATGATTACAGCATAAGATGGTTAACACATGACCAGCTGAATTTTGTACTGGTATGAGATCAGATGGTTACAACACAAGATGATTAACACAAGACCAGCTGAATTTTGTACTGGTATGAGATCAGATGATTACAGCACTAGATGATTAACACAAGACCAGCTGAATTTTGTACTGGTATGAGATTAAATGATTACAGCACTAGCTAAGTAACACAAGACCAGCTGAATTTTGTACTGATATGATCTCAGAAGCTTAGGGCAGCCACCACTAGTACAGCAAGTGAGTGACATCATCTAAGTTGTAGGATGGAGGTCAGAGATGACTTTTCCCTCATTGACCTTTCTTCTCAAAGGGCTCACTTTAACCTGGTTGAGTTTATATCGTCAGTCAAACGGCTACCTTCCCAGGTTGTTAAGAAGAAGTAGACACTTTTCTCAATACTATGTCCATATATTGATCATTAGTCAACCCTTGCCTGTATCTCACATGAGACTTAATTTGCTTCATATATGCTAAGAGACTGGAGACATGGCCAACTCTTGGATAAAGGGATATAATTCTCATAATCTCATAATAATTCTCATAATAAAGGGATGTAACTCATAATGTTTTATGATCTGGTAACATATTTGTAAAACTCAATTCCTAGAGTAAAATGTTTTTTCAGTAATACTTATTTGATGATAATAATACTACTATAATACAGTAATACTTATTATTTAGTACCCCTTTGATGTCCACCTGACAGTTACATTCCCGGAAGAATATGCACATGTGTTATTGTATCAAATGATGACTGATGGGATTTGGTATCAGTCCTGCATTCCAAGGGTAGCCCCTCTCATCTGACTTCAACCTTGGAAGTCAGTCAAATGATCTTTTGGTCCTTTTGTTGCTAAAACAGACCAAATGAATGATGAATATTTGTTTAACTTAGGAGGTCTGTATTGGGCAGGTTGTAGATGTTCTACTATATTATCAAAAGAACATGTTACTTAAAACATTCATTTTTTGAGTTCAGTTCCAAAGTGATTTGACATACTTGATACAGATATTAGACTAGTAGCCAAGATATATTTTTTCGGTTTTGCAATCCAATATTTGATTGCTTTTGTCCATCTGTCTGACCATCACTGCATTCATTATTATTGGCAAAACTCCAATACCTTTTCAGACAATTTAAACTTGTTGCATATTAGGGCCTAACCGAGTAGATAATTTTCACCAAGTACTGAATCCGACTATTTGCCGGATCCGGGCATGAACCGAATAGTAGTTGCGACTCCGGAGAGTACCGTTTCTTTCAATAATATGCGAAGCTTAAGCTTTTCTTGTACCGTATACCGTATATATCACCTGTAAGATGAAAAATTTTATTATTAACTAAAATTATTATGTATTAAATTTTTTTTTTAAAGTTCGATATTTATTGAATTATTTTACTTGTAACCATTCGTGCACATATTATTTGCTGAGGTGAATACTTCGAATAGTACCAAAAAACTGGATATTTGGCCAAAGTGAATCTCCGAGGCGATTTCCGGTTAGGCCCTATTGCATATACTAGTCTCTAATACTGTTTATGCATGTTTTATATATTAGACTATTAACATACATTCACCCACCCAAGGTATTCTATGAAATTTATATACGTTTTATCAGAATTGTGGACAGTTAAGTGTATTCCACAATTATCCATAACCAGAAGAGATCACAACAAAACTAAATTGTTGCACCATATTTTGGACTATAAATATATGATTTGTTACCATATTAAATAAATTCTGCCAGTGATACACTATCATAAATGCTTCCTTGTGCTTTGTCGCTTACCATCCACATGTCACAAAATTAAATGTGTGCCAAGCATGATGCCTATGACTTGTATACTTTGTAAATGTGGACTTTCTACATTTCATATATGAAATCTCCAACTAATCCATTTGTCATGTAACAGGCAATTTGGTGGAGTGGAGGGTACAGATCACTCTGTCTTCTTGTCTTATTTGGAAACAAAATCTTGTGCATTAAAGATGTCAAAAGCTGTTGATAAATGGACATTAAAGATTTTGATTTTGTTTCATCTGCATTGCAGACCTAATCGTTTGTCAGAAGTGAAAATAGCAGTTAATCTTGCCCACCTCCACACTATGTTTAATGTTTTATTGTGTGAATTAAGTTTCTTTGTTCCTTAGTTTTCAGACATAATACTTATTTTTGGAAAATAAGTGTAAAGGTGGCAGTTCTTTACTATAATAACTATTTTTTAGTTTCGATGGACCCTTTGTAACTTGTTCCCTTACCTAACCTAAATCTGACTTAGTGAAAGCACATTATTGCTGGAAGTTGGATTAACAATTTTTTTTATTCTTTTTGATATTTCAACCTGTCACAATCCTTTCATATCTTAAAACTGACTTGTCATATTAATGCACACTCAAAGTGGTTGAATTTTGAAACGTTATTCCTTTTCCATCTAAATCACGATGACTTAGACATTTCATAATGATAGAAATCCCTCACACTTTATATACTTTTTTGCAATGCATTGCATTAGGATTATTAACCTGCCACCACGAGAATCCAGCCCCACTAAAACACAAAATTTGCCGTTTCCTATATAATTTAGACAAAGGGCAATAACTCTTGTCCATTACCTTCTCTTGCCACCACCAAGTGTTACTGTTTTTTTTTTTTTTATAGCTTCACTGATGTACTGTTAACATCATATTTTTTCACTCCATCAATCTAAGCAATTTTGGTGTTCAATTTGGACCGGCCAACTTTCATTTTAGATTTATTGCCTAGGACAGTCATTCTCCTGCAGGTTTATACATAATATTTACTTCCAGATCTGAGTGAATTTTGTCACCCTTATTAACTTCATCTATTTAAGACCATGTTGCACCACACTATCATTGATCAAATATTTTAAGAAAGTTATTAGCATACTGCCTTGCTAATTTATGAATTATTTTTTCACTTCTTGTGTCGTTTCAGTAGAAATGGCAACTAAATGCATGAAATTCATAAGTTCATCTAGACGGCATAAAATGCAACACAATTTTTATTACTCTGTTAGTAAGGATGAATATATGAGGAATTTACTAACATGATGAACTAATTTGTGCTTACTTTTGTCAGATTCCTCAGTATAAATGTCAGAGGAGCTTTTGAGTGAAAACATGTGAGAATATGGTAGTTGCAGACTGTTACGTTAAAAATTTAAAATATTTAAAAGAACCGATTCCTTTTAATTACATCTGTAGTAATATTGCATTATTTCTTTAGTCAGATCTAGATAGGCTTACAAATGGTCCAGGAGAAAACTATGGTACAGTTTTCTAATCGTGATAAAGCACTGGCTTGGTAACTTGAAATGAGGATAAAATACTGAGGTATAATAAAAACGTCTCAATATGCAACAACTTACATAACATCTAAATTATTAACTCTGTCAGGTAACATATAAATGTGAGCAATCAAATATTGGTTAACATTCATAGTCAATCAAACATTCTTTGTTTCCCCAGGGAAGATCTACAATTATAAAAGGGTTTATCTGGACAAATATCAATGAGATTGTCTTCATCACCGACCATGGTATAGAAGTCTATCAGGTTTGTTTCTATTTTATATGATGCAGTTATTTATTTCACTGGAAAGCAAAGTTTGGTAATAATTTTAATATTGATAATTGGTGAAAAAAGTTAAAATGTGTTTTTTAAAATAGTGTAAATTTGTAAAAATCATCATTGAAGTACTTTGATATAATAGTGCATTGTAATCTTTTGTTTTTATGGATATATTTTTATTTGTTTTATTTAAGACAAAAACTTAGTCTTAATATCAGTTTTGGCAAAAGTCAAACATTTTCACAAAAATATTTTTGAATGAGGATGACAATTTCGTTTTCTAAATACAGGTCAATCCTGAGAAGAAAACATTGAAGAATCTGAAGTCTTTAAATATAACAGTGATTTGGTATGTTTGGATGGTAAGTTTTATTGTGCAGAGTGAAAGAGGTTTCAGGTTTTGGTATTTTGTTGGATACATGGTACTCCTGAATATAACATAAATCAATGTTTCAAGCCATTTTTGTTAAAAACACCAAGTTTTTGTACAAGACTCATACTTTGGCCAGCATTTCAGAATCATTATCATTCTTTATTTTCATTTGATTGCCTTAGATTTTGTATACTATATCTCATGTAGATAGCAAACAACTTTATTACTCATAAGGGTATTTTGTTTTGTAGATAATGTTACCATTTATTTGCATTTATAAGTAGAGTCAAACTATTATCTGGCCAATTATACAGTTTGTAGCTGGATCCAGTTTTACATGAGTATATACCAGACATGATTTTTCTCTGTTTTAATGTAGAATTTTTCTTTTTTCATGACTTGAATCAGATTTTTCTTGATATAGCCCATTTTTTATATTATCTCTGATCCAGGTTTTTTAAAAATGGTGTGTTTTCTTTCCTATTCTACAATGGCCCTTGTAAATTATTTGTTCCTTATTTTAGTTAGCAAACGACTCTTGTAAAGAGTATTCTGATTGGTCAAAGGATTAAATTCATCCAATCCAAGTTTACATAAAGGTCTTAAAAAACATGTAGGATATGGAAATGGTTGGAGTGAAAATTTGACGGAAATTTTGTTGGTCAGTTTATACGAAAAATGAACAGCATAGGACTTGCATTTTGTGACCTCTGCAAGAAAGATATGTAATGATGGTTGCAAGTCTTTGGAATAGCACCTAAAAAGAAGCTGCATATAGAAAAATTGAAGCTCAGAAGGCACCTGGAAAATGTACAATTACATACTATAAGAAGGAAGATTTCTTACATGAGAGAACAGATGTAGCCCTCTGTCAGAATATGCGCACTGCGTGTCTCCAAGACAAGCACATACTTGAAAAAGAAATAAAGCCTTTATTGTGAAAGAAAAGAAACGATTACACATTGAGCTAAAAAATGTAAGTGGTGACAAAAATGAAGGCTGAAGAAATCTTTGTCAAAGCCGCAAAAAGAGCTTGACTGGCAATTCAACATGTTGTGTCCATTGGAGAACAAGACAAGTGAATGTATGGGATTGTTTGTATATAGTTAATGTACTTGGGTATTTATTTTACAGATTTCTTATGAAAATAGAGAAGTATAATATATTTGATGCAAAAATTTACAAATTATTGTGACTTATTTACGATGTGAACACTCACATGCGCATGAAATAACTTCAGCATCAATAATAATGGAGAACAAATTTATGTGACAGTAAATATTGTGAAATTATTGAAGTCAAAATTGAACATTTTTGGTAACTTTATTAGTTTTTCAAATGATCATTTGGGTTTATTTTATGATCATAAGTTGCACCAGGAGCAGTTTTGTATGAGTGTAAAATGCATTTTTGGCCAGGGGTCTTTGGCCCTCCTAACCTTCAGAAGAAGGGCACTGTTCCTTGAGACATTGTTGTTGATGTTATGGTGGCTGTGACCCCAAATGCCGCTTAATTTTTTTCAGCTTTTTAAATTTAAGACCAAAATCATGTCTGATATACAATATTTGAGATGAGAAAGCATTTACTCTTTCATATGCCAGAAGCTGGGGTGAAACCTTGTATTGCATAGTTGCAAAATCAGTCCTTTATTTTAACATGAATACATTTCATCTTGCTATACAATACATGGATAGAAAGAAATGTTACACAGTAGAGACCTCTTTTGAGGTTGCATGTCACAAACATCAATCGTCATTTATGTAATATTGAAACAGCATTACAAGAATACTCAGCCATTTGTTGAATGAGAAACTCGCATGCTGCCATTAACAATGCAAACACTGTAAAGAAGTCGAATTTTCTTTATTTTTCAAGTTGGAATTCAAATATTAACTCGAAATATTGTATCTATTTCAAAGATAAATACATGTTTCAGATGTTGCAATTTTTGTGAATACAGGTATTTATCTAAAAAAAATTTTCAACTATTGCAGTGTCCATTCTTTCTTTCATTGTTAAGATAGACTTGTAATAAACAACTGTCAAATCACAGACATAAAAATATACAGTATACTTCCCGATAACTAAATTCACACTTTTGGCAATGTAATTGTACAATATGTGTGCAGTCGTCAGTATTTTTGGAGATGAAATTTTTCTCCACAAAGTAGCTCCATTGACTATTCATAAAAACTTATGACAGTTATACAATTTTATTTTTAGTATGTTAGTAAACTAAACATATTGTAAAATGATTTTAAAGTATGCTTGTTTTTTATATAATATTGTTTTAATATTTTTTTCTTTCCAGAATCGACCTGATGGAGGGTTGTTATTGCTTTCAACAGGATCACAAGGAAACTCATTGCAACCCATTTACTTTACTGTAAGTCTATAGGATCTTACTTGGATCTGACTGACTTATCGTGTTCCATATTATTATTAAAGTCATGCACATTATGTAGGTGTTCAGAACCAACTATTTCAGTAATGGTTGTCATTGTTGAAATTTGATTGCACATACCTTTAAATGGTAATTATTCACTTGATCCTCATACATCCTGTTTCTTATTTTAATAGTCTTGATGCTCTATTTTCTTGACCCAGTTTTGTACCTGGCTACTAGGGCATAACCGACTTTTGATCCAGAAATCGGATTCCACCGGATAGTATGAACTTCCGATTAATCGGAGTCGGACAAGGCAGGAACGACCGATTCGGATAATAAAAATAATAAAGTTGAATTTCAATAGCACCGTGTCTAACACTGCGTGTCATTCGATAGTGCGTTAATAAAGTTAAATAAGAAGTCAGAAAAGTCCAATATGGTCAACAAAACCACGCCGTGAGACAATCTATTTGAACCGACGAGTGAAAACCGGAAATGAAGCCGGATATAGTAAAGTACTAAGTAACATGTTAGACACTGCAAAACCAGATACCAGAAACCCGGAAACGGAAGATGAAATTTTTTAGAAAAAAAATACGGATTTAGCATTTCTGATTAATCGAATCGTATCCGGAATCGAAAAAATTTCATGCCCAAAATCCGGAATCGGAAATCGGTAGAAAAATGCTAATCGGTTATGCCCTACTGGCTACCATTGTAAAAGTCCATAGGGATCAATAATTTTCATCTGGATGTTCTTTTTATAGACATTTAAGGTGCAGAACATTCAACATTCTGGATTTATTAGGTTTTGATTAGACTATATTAGTATTACATTTGAGAACAATTCAGCTTTAAATTGAGTAGAAGTGCTTATATAACCTGTTGGACTTTTATTATAACAAAAGCTTAATTCAGAAAAGTTATCATCCAGTGTAAAATAAAATAAATGTTAACTGTATCATGATTTTCTATTTTATTTTGCAAAATAATTATAAATTATTAAGAAAATTAGTTATCAGAACAGAATATTTGCTTTCCTAGCTTTCCAATAAGTCTTTAGTTTGTAACATGAAAGAAATAGAGAGAATTTATGATCCAAAGTCAAAAGGTTGAAGTCTTTGGATGCATTAGGTTTATTTAAGAAAATGGCCACAAAGGATGGATATGTGTAAAATTCATATAGGATGAATATGTGAAACTGTCATTGAGAATGGATATGCAAAACGGTCTTAGGATGGGTCTATGAACAGTGAGACAGGATGGGTATGTGACACAGACAGGATGGATATGTGTAACATTCATATAGGATGAATATGTGAAACAGTCATAGAGAATGGATATGCAAAACAGTCTTAGGATGGGTCTATGAACAGTGAGACAGGATGGGTATGTGTCACAGACAGGATGGGTATGTGTGACATATTCAGATAGGATGTATATGTGAAAGAATGGATAGTGACACAATCATATAGGCTGGATATGTGACAGTCATATATGAGATGTGACACAGTCTTACAAAATGGATATGGGAATACAACTTTTGATATATATATATATATATATATATATATATATATATATATATATATATATATATATATATATATATCACTACAAAATACAGAGGGAAAAACCTAAGTTTTTTAACCTGATTTTTTTCACCCAAAATTTACCCATGGTCGGAATCCGATTTTGTTTCCAGATTTAAGACTTTATGGCCTCAGATCTATGGCAGACCAATCTGAAGCGCACACAGACAGGTGAACCTGTGCAAAAAGTAGAATAAGGTGAATATTTTGAATAAAGAGTCTTCTCCATACGAAAATTATAGGTCCGTTAAGCATTAAAAAAAAAGGAGTCCAACTTTTCACCTTCTGTTCATGTGCCAGCAAACTAAACAATGAAAAACATTTTTGTTAGCACATCTACCCATTTGTCTAATGGAATATTGCTTGGAAGTCAATGTATTAGGATGTATTCAGAAATAGTCCTCAAAATGCCTTTCCTACTCGCATTTCATGTGAAAACAGCAAAAACCTCCAGGGGTTAATGTGTTTATAAAAATTGTTTAATTGGCATTTAAATATTAATGTACTGCTTACAGCTAGGTGTGAGTTACTTTTTCACTGATCAAAGTATCTTTTATTAGAAAGTACTAAGTTATTCTGAAAGAAAATGTAACCAATTATATGTCTTCTTTTTAAAAATGGATAATTCAAAATGTTGATTAAAATTTCCAGGTCATAGATACCGTTTTCAACCATAAAACGACCACTATATCAGTGTTTCGGTTACCGGTTATGATCGCGATTTTCTTCAAGTTCAAGAAATATGGATCAATTTTTTTTTGTATTTTCTGTATTAAAAAAGTGGAATCTATTACTCGCCCAGCGTTAAAAGCAGGTTCGTGAGTTTATCAGGACGTGAGTTATTGAGGGAGTAGTGTATGTCTATAAAATTTGCATTAAAAGTGAAAGTCATAATTTATTTTAGTTCTACTGCTCAGAGAACATCAAAGTTTGCAAGCCATGAAGTGTGAAGTATCTTTAGCAAATTTGTAGTGAACAGTTTGAAAGCATTTCACACACACCATACATGAAAAAGATTACAGTATTTCACCAATTATAAGCCCATGCTTGATGATAACCATGTATGCTTGCTTTTTGAGTTGAGTCCAACTGCAAACAATATAAACCTTGATCTGTTCTAACATTATTCAAATTTTTGTTGAACTTGGTTTATAAGCAAGTATATATGGTAATGGAACTTTTGATATACATCAGTGTGAAATAGAAAAATTCCACCTGAAGGCCCTAATTTTATGTTAGACAAGAGACTTTGCCATATGTGTGACATGAAATTCTGATCTTTGGGATGGAATTTTTACTATCCAAAACCGATGCACAGTGAAAGATAGTTTTTCTCACTTTCTGGCTACTAAGCATAGATTATAAACAATGGTTCCCAGATATAAACAAAATGTTGCCTAGTCAGCGCAAATAA
Source organism: Unio delphinus (assembly GCA_029339505.1). Taxonomy (NCBI): domain Eukaryota; kingdom Metazoa; phylum Mollusca; class Bivalvia; order Unionida; family Unionidae; genus Unio; species Unio delphinus. The sequence goes on along the minus strand of JAQISU010001240.1, from coordinate 14,618,707 downwards.
AATGGTGCCCCATCATAAATAAAATGGTGCCCAGTCTGCTCAAATAAAGCATAAAAAAGAACAAAATATACCATACATTTTTTTTTCATTACAAGAGAGCATGTAATGCTCATTTTTTATTAAATATTTGGTGTAAATTTGGAAATTGGTTTACAACACAGTTAGATTAGATAACTTTTTAATTAAATTTATCAAATAATAGCAGACAGTCATGATGGCATGGAAATATTTATGCACAGAATAACATATATATTAGAATGGCATAAAACTGACCATACATTTATTTCAGTTTGGTTCGCAGAATCGATTGCCAAAGTTTGAGGTTGATCTACCGTCGTTTCCCAAACAACTCAAGCAGCTGCTACAGGAAAGGGATGTTAGTATTGCAGCCATGTGAGTAAGCAACATTCAGTTGTTGTAGTAAAGTTTGGAGCCCATTTTTTACTTATGTTCAAAACTTAAAACCTGCCTCATTGCACATGTGTTTGTATGCAGACCTAGTCACTTGTTTTGATCCTTTTTCAGCTATTCTTAACCAATCAAACCTCATTATACTGGCCACCTCTATAAAACAGTCAATAATTTTATCCCAATAGTTTCCAGCTAAGAAAAGTTTTACTGTAATATGCATCATTATGTACCAAAGTACCCGAGTTGGATGTTTGCTGTAAAAAAAACGTGAAGACTAAAATCTCAGGACCGTCTTTAATTTCTTGGAAGTCAAACACAGAAAAATCATACATTTTCTGTGTTAAAAGTTAGAGAAAAGTTTAAACTTTTACAAAGAGGAAATTGTAGAAACTTGTGAAAGTTTAAACTTAAACAAAATAAAAGCTGGAAAATATTTTTCAAGACCCATTTGTATTTTTTTTTTCCTGTCAAATTTTGAGCACTAAAATCCTACAATATTGACATTTTTATAAAAATTAGACTCCAGAATTAGACTCCAAAAATAATTAGTTTTTTATATTCAAATTAACAGATGAAATTACAGTCCAGTGCAGAAATATAAATGCTTTGAATAGACATTATAAAGTATAATTTAGATTGCTGTGACCCACTTATGCTGAAATATAGGTCATTTCCAGTTACGAGTCCGTCCTTTTTCTCTCTCAGTATGGCTGTTCAAATGCCCTAAATTTTACATTCTTTTGTTTCCCCATATATGTATTTTATATATTTATGGCTATTCGCTCAAAAATTGAACAAGTCTGCATTTCAATGGCTTAAAAATAATTGGGTAAAACACACTGAACCGCTCTGGTGGCCTAGTGGTTAGAGCGTCCGCCCCGGAAGCGAGAGGTCGTCGGTTCGATCCCCGGCCGAGTCATATCAAAGACTTACAAAAATGGTACTAACAGCTGCCTCGCTTGACGCTCAGCATTAAGAAGTTAGTGTTAGGACTGGTCGACCTGGTGTCAGGATAATGTGACTGGGTGAGACATCATGCTACATGTCTGCGGCATGATGTCTCGGTGCTAGACATCACTATAAACTGCCTCACTGCAGACATCGTAGCGATATGACTGAAAAAAAATTGTTAAAGCTACGTTAAAAATCCTAATCAAACAAACAAACAAACAAAAAAAAACACACTGGGTCACACAGACTGACATAGAGTTTATCAATAATTAAACCTTGTTTATTTAAACTACAGATCTCTTGAGATGATTGTCATGATCTCTTGGGTGTTTTTCTGTTACTATTTACACTCAGTCAAGCCCAACTGCAAACAACATAGACCCTGGTCTGACTGACATAATGCATTGGCATATCAGGATCAGTGTTGTTTGTTCCATTTTTTGCTTAGACCTAGATCTACCAGTGCATTATATGATAGCAGATCTGTGTCTATGCAGTTTGCCATTGAACTTGACTTAAAATGAGATTCAAGTTATTTTGTTCATACACTTGATATTGAGGTTGTCTCCAGCACTGGTTTATTTTCAGATGTATAAATTTTGTTGCAGAAAGTGACTTTTAAGTAAACGTTTTAATTTGTGGATAGAAAAGGGGGTCCCAGGTTTCCACAGAACAGTTGTTTGTTGGGGTTTTAATGCATGGCTTCTTAGAACCACAAAACTAAATAAAAATTGGTACCCAACAAAAAATGTGGACGTCTTAGTAGCTGAAATATTTGAGCACTATCCAGTGTTTCACTACTATTCACCATGGCTTTATGAATTTATATACATAGACCACTTTAAAATTTTAGAGGAATGTAAAATATTTTATGATGTTGATATTGATATTCATTACTTTTAGCTATGGTCAGCTGTACATCGTTGTCCTGCGCCACCAGCCTCGCCCCGGGGCTACAGGGGCAGAAATAGTGTTGTATCAGATTCAGGCTAATAAGTAAGTCAAGCTTATCGTCATTTTCATTAAATAATGTAAAAGTCTATTGTACCATATCATTTTTGTATCAGACAACAGCTTATGCTGGTTTCCATGGCATGAATTGAAGGAGATTACAGAATTGCATATTGCAGGTTATCAGTTACCTGGATGCAAAGTAAGCGTGTCAGTGCAGTTCTACGCAGCCTCTACCCTAGTGCATGTGTCCCAATAAAACTTGGATGTTGGTGTACATCAGAGATAAACAGACAACACCTGTTTTGATTAGACAGTGCCTGATTAAAGATCTGAATTTTGATTGGACAGTGCCTGATTAAAGTTCTGAATTTTGATTGGACAGTGCCTAATTAAAGTTCTGAATTTTTTTCAGACAAAATTTGCAATTCATGAGTTAGATATTTAGAATTTTGATGCTCCTCAAGATTTGTGGGAAACTACTAACCTTGATAACTAAATCAGATCTCTGAGTGACTCACCACAGTGCTATTCTTGCCATGGAACTCATTTGAGTATTAACGGGATTTTTTGTATGTAACTCATTTGAGTGTTAGCAGGATTAATTTGTATGTAACTCCTTAGAGTGTTAGCAGGATTAGCTTATATATAATCCATTTGAATATTAGAATTAGAACTCATTTTAGTATCAGTTGGATTGAATTAGATGTAACTTGTTTGAATATTAGATGGATTAGTTATTATGTAACTCATATAAGTGTTAAAGGATTAGTTATTATGTAACTCATATGAGTGTTAGATGGATTAGTTATTATGCTATATGAGTTTGGCTGATCCATGTAAGTGTCTGTATCTTCCCAGTTAGACAACCTGGACAACAGATGTTCTTCTGGTGGATTATAAATAGAGGACCTCAACTTGGTAATGATATTGAATTTATGAAACGAGTTGAATAATGTCCAGCTTTTGTGAGCCATGGTGAGCAAAATCTGTAAATTATTCAACGAGTTTTATAAATTTAATATTAAATCATTATCCATTTGAGATTTTGTTTATCACATAGTATTTATTTCAGTGGAAATTATTTTGATAGAAGGAAGAACGAATAATTTTGGTCATTCTGACAGACGATACACCTTTCATTTGTTGTGCATAAAATATAGTCCCAAACAAAGTTGAACTAGTAAGGGTATATTGTACTTTTTTTACAAACCATAAATCAAAGAAAAAGCTTCCATCTGAATAAACAGAACATTTTATAATGGAAAAATAATTTTTCAAAACAGAATGGTCAATGTGATGTCACATTGTTTGAGACTTGGGTAAATGTTTACCCTTGAATGTCCCTTTCAGAACAAAACATTACCATGTTGCTATTTTCATGTGAAACAGGATTACTAGATGCAGAAAATCCCACATTTACTGCAATGCATTTGTGACTGGAAATTTGCAGTGTTTGACTGATACAGTAGACTGCACAAAAGACATTAAACATGTCTTTTCGAGTCGGATTTGCATCCCATATACACTGCGTAAAGATCAGCTGTGGTTGGATAAAGTTGTCAGTTAAGAGACCCATTTATGCCCAAGTTCTTCTGTGAACAGACGGGAGTTTTTTTACTGCTGTAAGTTATTATTTAAACCATGCTTGTATATACAGTGGATTGTAAATCTGTTATGAATATACCACCCCACCCCCACCCTGCCCTCAAATAAGCAATAACCTTAGTTTTATGCCTTGATGTTCTTGTTTTGTTGTTTTATGCCATTTTCTGATTATGATATTGTTATACATGACATAACAAACCCCAGAGTGATTAACATATCCATATTCAGACAGCTGTAAAAATCTGTCCTCAATTTCTTTTTGCAAGTCAAGTTCAAAAATTGCCACCAGAAATATTCATTCAAAACAAAACATTCCAGAAGGCGGGGTTAAAAATGTTTTTCCATGATCCCAGCCAATCATTAAAGAGGATACTACACAATAATTTCATGGGCTTATTTGGACCAGTCAGAATCACATAAAGTGATATTTTAACGAGGTAATATAAAAAAAATATAAAGCTGCACATTCTATAGGAAAACAATACATGATAATTATTATTTTTAATTGTCTTGGCCCATTATGATCTCATGTGTATGGCCTAGTCTAGTCATAATGGAAGTGGGCCATCTTTGTGGTATTAATGTCCAGTTCATACTGTTGGAACAGGAATGATGCTTGATCCATGTAGACAGTCTGTGCATATGTTGTGAGAGATTGTAATTTAGGCTGTGTGGTTTGTCTATTCTATCTCTTTTCAGCAATAAATATGGAGTTCATGCTGTTGGGAACAGGAACGTGATGCTTGATCCATATAGACAGTCTATACATCTGTTGTGTGAGATTGTAATTTAGGCTTTGTGGTTTACCTATTCTCTCTCTTTTCAGCAATAAATATGGAGTTGAAACCTTCCTTAGAATAACCTATTGGTTTCAAAATTTAGGCTTTGTTTGAATATATTGCTTGTGTTTACAGGAATATGGTGCACATAGCAAACAACTTAATGAAGGCAATGAAGCATCAATATATGATATTAATTAACAATGTTATCTGTAGGAAGGTTCAGTGACAACATATGCAGGTAAATTCAGTGAAGCTTGGCACACAGACAATAAGATTACATTGGTAAAGAAAACTTACCTGTATGTACCTGGTCATAGCAGAATTATACATATGTTATGATTTTTTTTATAGCTGATTGACAGTATAAAACTAGTCATAACTATGTGAGGTATCAAATAAAATACATGTGCAAGCATGCAAATGCTATTAAATGTGTGATAATGGCAAAGTGATAAAATTGCAAATGCAGAATTTTGTCATCATAAGAAGAAAGAAAAGTTAAAAATATTAGATGTATTATACATCCCTTTCAAGTGAAGACTCCATCTTTTGAGTGTAGAATTTCGAGTAAACATGACAGTGGAACTTGCAAGATCTCTATCAAAAGCACGGGCAGAAGTAGTAAATGAGATATTCATGGATTTGCCATCACTGTTATGGGGAGATCACTTTTACTGTCACATCAGCGGGCAGACAACTTTTAGCTTTACATATAAAAGTTTTTGTCTGTGATTGGTGGATTTGCTAAATAGTATTAGCTCTTTACAGGTGTTATGTTTGAGTAGGTATTATCAAAAGAACATTGTTTTACAAGAAACATTGGTTTGGTCATCTTTTACCATAAATTCCGCTCAGATGATTTCTGCTTCCAGAGTGACCTAGTTATTTGGGCTTTGAAAATTTTCTTGTAGGTTACTCTCTGGCCACTAAAGATTTATAGGTACTTTGAACCCTGTACACTTCATCACTACCCTCATGGTAATAATAATAGTGAAATGTGTAAATCAATTCTGTCTCAGGATTATCATGACCTATAGATCATGGAAATTATAAAGCAAGGTTTTCAATCTCATCTGAGCAATCTACTCATATATGATCAAGTTATGTTATTGTGAGCAGTTGTCTCTACTTTGTTTCTGATATCGTTGCAGTGTTATCACACTTCTTATACTATTTCTCTACAAAACCCCATGGACAACATGTGCCTTGTACTAAATAATAAATATACCACTGATAACAGTAAATATGGTACTCTATTAATACTTTTTGTTGTTGCAGTGAATTGGTAGATTGTGTGTACCATATTTACTGTATATTTTGGGACACTGTATTTGTTGGGACACATTAAATTAATATAGATCTATATGATATTACTGAAGTATATCTTGTGCAAATATTGATGTCATATTGAATCTGAGTATCTTACATAATTGTGGCAGTATATGGTTACAGCACTTATATATCCTTTTCTGTAATACCTGATCTTCTTCAAAAGTGAATTGTCTAAGGTATAAATGATGTACCATTGTTTTTTTTTTATTGGAATATCTTTTCAATTTTTAGGGATAGTCCTGCGAAAAAAACAAATGTTCTGAAGCTAGACATGAGTGGAAGGTTTGCTATCAACATTGTGGACAATTTGGTGTTAGTTCATCACCAGGCATCTAAGGTATGTTCAGATTGTTTTCAAAAATTAAAGAGAAATCATATTTTTCATTAAATTGGAAAGTTGTGTTTTTGCTGCTTACAATGCATAAAAATTATCCTTTGTATATTTTTATATATTGAATTCTGTGAAACATAAGAACTTCCTTGCCTATCACAGTTTTTTTTGCATGCCTCACCATTAATATAAAGACAGTTAATGATATCCTTGTCTGTCCATCCACATGTCCATTTATCCATCACACCTTGGTTAAGTTTTGAATTTAGGTAAGTTTCTTAAACAATTTTCTGCCCTCATGAAAGTTTGACTTGGTATGCAGATCTGACCTACATTTAAAACTTTAGCTCCTTTGATTCAGATTTACATTAGCTCAGTTTCATTATACTCCGCAAAGTTATGCAGCCTGATACATTGATGATTCTTGGTGGGCACAATAACATTTTTATTAATATTGGTCACTATGTTCTACAGTTGACTTTGGTTAGGTTGAACATTTAGATCAGTTTCTCAGGCATAATTGGCCACAGCCACAGAAGCATGTAACTTCAGAGATGCTGCAAGGGTGTGGTTGCGTGAATTGTGCAGAAGTTGTACAAATTTGTTTAGTTGGTTAAATGTTGTGTATGTGAAAATATAATCAGCACAGTATATACAATTTTTACTTAACTTTTCACGTTTAAATTGTTTATCACAAGTCACACTAGTAGAGGTATTGTAGTGGTTGTTATGATATCAGTCTTAATTTCTTCAGATAGACAGCTGTTTTTAGCTTGACATGAACAAGTTTTGTCTTTGTTTGAACGTTGCATTAAGAACTTTTTACCAATGAGTGCTTAAAAATATGAGCTACCCAAAATGTCTGATTCCCATCATGTTTTATTTTTTTTACAATCAGCATATGCTGGCTGATGATAGTGATGATGACAATAATTGTTAAAGTTATTAAGTATATCAGATTAGTGGAGCTGGGAAAATATTAATAGATATACTGGTATACGATTTTGAGCCTCAAAATGGTGTTGAATACAAGTCGCAGGCTGCTATACATAGAATTTGGCTCACATGTGTTTAAAAAAAGTACAGAATTTCTAATGGATTGCTGTCCTTTCAACATAGATCATTATTTCACAAGATTTGTCCTCCACACTAAAGTTTTCTCATGCAAGACAATATAATATTTATTATTTTCAGAAATTACTACTGCAATCAAATCGAAACTTTTAAAAAGTATATATGTCAATGTTGATACTTATAAAATGTAATAATTTTTGTTTATTGAGTCTTTAAATTAATAGTTTTTAGAAACCACTGTATCAATGAAACTTGGTAACCTCCATAGTATAACTGAATTCTCGTTACGCTTGTCTGGCAGACCACAGTGATGTTTGACATTCGACTGGATGGGGAAACAGATGGTTATTGTCAGGCACATTTTCCTGTAGTATCACCACTTCCTATCAGGCCATTCAAACTACTCATGCCAAGTAAGTTTTTTGTTGCCTTCATCTTAGAAGATAATTAGACATAATTTAAATACCACTCTTGATGGCATTGGCTGTGTTGGCATGAACAATAGTAAGATGTTTTGGTAAAGTTTTGGGTTAAAGGTTTTAAGAATCTCTCTCTCTCTCTCTCTCTCTCTCTCTCTCTCTCTCTCTCTCTCTCTCTCTCTCTCTCACACATACACACACACACACACACACACAGAGCAGGAACGCTATGTGAGATACTAGAGGTTCTTTCAGTTAGAGGCACTGGATCCATTTGTTGGAGAATTAGTTTTCAAGTTTTTCACAGTTAACCATTGAAAATCGCTGCAGTAAAATCTGTCTTGAGAAAGCAAATTTTTTAGTAAATTATGTTTCTCCGAGAATACTTACCCAATCACATTACTTTAGGGATATTAGCCTGCTACCTCGCGAATCCAGCCCTACCAAAAGACGAAAATTCGTCTTTCCTGTCTATGTCATATAGACAAAGGGCAATAACTCTTGCCCATTACCTCCCCTTGCCGCCCGTTAGGTGTCGCTTCTTTAGTTTTTAAGCTGAGCGATATATAAAACACGAGGATGCTCGCATGGCGGGGTGGTTGGGAGGGTTTCTTAGTAATGTGATTGGGTAAGTATTCTCGGAGAAACATAATTTACTAAAAAATTTGCTTTCTCCTTTGAATACGTTCCCCAATCACATTACTTTAGGAGAATAAGTAATAGGAGGAGGGAATGCGGAGCATCCGACCTCCACACGGGTATCCTCTAGGGAATGATGGTTGGATTCCCCATGTGAATGATAACCCGGTCTCCTAATTTTCAATCAGCAACACAGCCCAGGGTCACGTGATATGTGACCCTTTTATACGGTTAAGAAGATAGATATTGAAATCTTCTTACCTACGAAAATTTATCTGGCGAATCCAGCGAAGCTAATAGGCTGTGCTGATTGTTGTACATGAGTCTGGTGGGCGTCTGGGCTGCCCAACACCGGACTTACTAGAATCAATGTTTGCCTCTGCGAGTACAAACTTGAAGATAAAACTGTAGAAGGTTGACTCTGCATGTCAGCCAACAGCTTCTATAAGGTGACTGATTTGCGAATTCTCAGAGTACGCCGAGCGTATAACCCACTACAGCCATGAAGCAAGGGCTTGAATGGTGATGTCTCATATCCCAGCTATCACCAGAAAAAAAAGAGGTGCTTGTATGTGACCTGACTCACCTCTATGCATTGAAATGGTGCTAGAGTGCTCAAACAGGATCTTACATGGCTGTTGATCCTGACTTATCTATAAAGAAAGCGAGCTAATGACGACTCGTTGATCGCCAATGTATGGTAATCTATTTTGGACTACGAAGCCTGGCTGCGTCAAGAGGACCATCAAACCCTCTGATCGGAACGGAAGAGAGTTCGGGTCACTAGAAAGGACATGTAACTCGCTCACCCTGCATGCTGAAGCTAAGGCTATCAAGAAACCCAATTTGTATGATAGTAGCTTTAACTAATCGTGGGTTAAAGACTCAATACTGTCTGAATTGAGTCATGTTAAAACCCAGGACAGATTCCATTTGGAAACAGGATGAGGGATATAAGTCGATTGAATTTTTTTTTTTTTTTTTTTTTTTAAATGTCTAAAAGATCTGACAAATCTTTGTCATGGCTGATAGCACATGTACCAGAATGGCGGAATGTGTCTGATATCATGGAGCGGTAACATTTGAGAATAACTGGAGCCAGATGTTTCTCCTTGAAAAGCCAGAGAAAAGTTGGCCAGTTGAGGGATTGTGACACTCAGAGGAACAATGTGAATGATATGGTACCAGTCTCTGAAAACATGCCACTTGCCCTCGTAAACGTTCAGAGTAGAGGGCCTTCTTGCTCTCGAGATTCTCTCCGCAATCAAAGATTTAAATTGTTTGTCTTGCAAGGCTGTCTGGACAAGAGCCAAGCTTGAACAAAAAGACGGTCCGGACAGGGGTGGAACACCCCTGGCCGCGGTTGCTTGTGAATACTTGTGCTGACTGTAATCTTCCTGGGTAGATCTATCGCCTAGATTGAGTAGATCGGAGACCCAGTAGTTGTTCCATCTGAGAAGGGTAATCAGAACCATCTGACAATTCTGACCCCTTAACTTCTGGATTAATTCCAGTACCAAGACCGTGGGAGGGTAGGAGAATGACCACAACCCTTCCCAGGTGATTGATCGAGCATCCACGACCCAAGCTTCTGGGTCTGGAACCTGTGAGATGAAAGGTGGAGAATTTGCTATTCCACCTTGTTGCAAAGATCAATCATCGGACGTCTCCAAAGTGTGTCGATTGGAAGAAAGTCCGATTGATGGAGTGACCATTCTGTGTGTCTGAATTGTACATTGAGGTGGAGATTGTCGAACCAATGTAGAAACTGCCAGTTCAGATTGCACAGGTCTGGTGATTGGTGTCCCCTTGTTTTGAGGCAAGGCACCACCACAATGTTGTCTGACATAATGAGGGCAGTTTGTAATAAGAGTTGATCCTGCCCGAAATGAAAGGCATTGATGACAGCCGTTATTTCTGAAAGGTTGATGTGGAAAGGGCTCGCCCCTGGCACCCACGTGCCTCTGACAGTATCTAAGTCCGGCAACAGGTGGGCACCCCAACCGTAGGTATTAGTGGCGGAACATACCGTTATCCCCTTGGGGTATCTCCAGAGTAATCCCTGTGGACAGCCTACAGGGGTTGTGCCATTGACTCAAGAATGATCGTATCTCTGGCGTGAGCATGACTGTTTTCTGGGATCGAAGGGACTTGAAAATGGCGCAATTACGCTAGCAAAGTCCTTTGTAAAGGGCGCCTAAAAGGACGGCTGAGAGGGATCAAGTCTGCTGTCGCATTGAATAATCCAAGGATCTGCAACTCTCTCGCTAAAATGCGCATCCTGCCGGAAACGGACTCTACGAGTGCAATTATCTGGATGATCGCAAACTCGAAGAAGCCTTACCAGATTCAGATCGGGAGAAACTCCACACCCAGATGGACCAAAATCCGGATTGGACAGATCAGACTTTATCCAGTTCACGAGAAAGCCTATATGACGTAAAGTGATATAAGATCGTTTCTGCCTTTGAGCAGAGTAGAACTTGACAGATGTTACTGGAGGATGTTGTCCAAATATACTGCCGACGCAATAGATGAAGTCGAGCGGAACAGGGTGACGACGTAATCCATAACCTTGGTACTAGCCCAAGGGCTTAAATTTAGGCCAAAAGGTATGACATGGAACTGATAAGCCTAGTCCCGACAAGCACAACGGAGAATGTCCGCAACTCGTGGGATAGGGACGTGAAATGTGCGTCGGTCATATCTAGCCAGCATATGATGGGGTTTAAGCGACGTGCCCTTCAGACATGCGTCACGACGTATCAGGTCTAGGTTGGCAGAAGCAGTCAGCGCATTGGCCATGGAATGGTGAGCTGCCCTGTTAAGAACCCTAGCTAACCGGGCCGTCGAATCCCAAGCATGTTCATTGCCAGATTTATCAGCGATCCTGAAAATGGCTAGGGAGGTTAGATCTAACAGTGAAGACGTAGCGACTACATTTCGAACCAGCTTGGACTTGGCATTGAACACCGTTTAGTCCACTTTATAAGACAATGGAGCAGACATATGGACTGCTGCCATATTTTTATCCAGAGCCGGGACCTCAGTACTGAACGCACCGGAGTGAGTTTTGTACCATCGACCTGAAAACGACGCTGGTACTTGGCTTTCAGAAAAGAAAAACCTTAGCAATTCCTGGATCCCCTATGCGTGTCGACAGATGGTCATTAATTTCCTTAATTTTGTCGACTGGGGAAGGAGGCGGAAGGATAGAGTCTCTTCCCCCTCATCCAGATCGACCGACGCTCTAACCTTATAGTCGGTAATGGCAGCAGGAGGTGGAGGGCATTCTGAAGGGGCCAACACCTTATAAATTCCATAGTTGGATCTGCATACCGCTGATTTGCCTGCGACTCATCGCACTCACTATGTACATAATCTTGCTCTGGTAAAGCATCCATATCGGGGTAATGCATACCAGGTGGCATAGATGACTCGATTCCATCATCTCTGATAAAGGCATTCACTCTCCCTTGTGGATGAGCTGTTAGCCTATGGACGGCCGGCAATGCCGAATGAATTGATTGGCATATGTTTGGCCTGAATGACTGCGACGGGCCGGCTATGACCGGCACCGACCGCTCGAATGGTCGGGTTGGATCGAGAGATTCCTCGCCAACTATCTGTGTCATGGTAGTGATATGTAACCGGTAGTACGGATTGACAGACGGAAACATCATTAGAATCTTCGTCAATCCGATTTGTGCGGATTGCGGTATGATAAAAGTCCCCGTGCTGGTACAGCGGTATAGTCGGATGGACTGGTATAAGACTAAAATCTCCATACGGTTGGACGACCGGTGCCTGTTGGGCTGGACGGCCGGAGCCGGATGAACGGTCAGTGCCGGCAAGTGTCGGCTGAAAGCTTGGCTGGACGACCGGTGCCATATGGGCTGAACGGTCATTGCCGGATCGCCCGGTGCTGGTTAGTGCCGGCGGGAAGGTCTGCTGGATGACCGGTGCCATATGGGCTGAACGGTCATTGCCGGATGGACGCCCGGTGCCGGATGTTGCCGACTGTAAGGTAATAACAATTACATAATGCTTATGTAGTGCGTCCAGCACTACGCGCCCATCTACCATTCGCTCAGAGGGAATGTTGGTTCTGGTACAGCTTGCATATCTGTACAGCATACAAGGTGACTTAGATGACGCAATTCTGTCATAATTGACACTTTCACTAAATCTCCCTTGTGGAGAAGCCGTGAACATATGGACGGCCGGCACTGCCGGCTGATTGAACTGGCGGATGGTCGGCCTGAAAGACCTGTTCTGGTAAAAGCTGTCATATCTGGGTAGCACATACCAAGTGGCATAGATAACTCAATTCCGTCACCTCTGATAATATCACTAATTCTCCCTTGTTTTAAAATCACACCGTCACGTATTTGACATGACGGAAGGTGTACACCGGCAATACCGACTAATTTGTCTGGTATATGGTCGGCCGGAATGTCGGCGAAGGTCCGGCTATGACCGGCACCTGCCTCTCGAATGGTCTGATTGGAGGGAGATTCATCTATAACATATCTCTCATGGTAATGATATGTAACCAGTAGTGTAGATTGACTGACGGGTACATCACTATAATCTCCGTAAATCCGATGTACAGCCGGTGCAGGTTGATGCCGGCTGGAAGACCGGTGCCATTTGGGCTTAACGGTCGTTGCCGGATGGTCGGCCGGTGCCGGTTGATGCCGGCTGGAAGGTCGGCTGGACGACCGGTGCCATTTGGGCTGAACGGTCGCTGCCGGATGGACGGCCGGTGCAGGTTGATGCCGGCTGGAAGGTTGGCTGGACGACCGGTGCCATTTGGGCTGAACGGTCGTTGCCGGATGGACGGCCGGTGCCGGTTGATACCGGCTGGAAGGTCGGCTGGACGACCGGTGCCAATTGGGCTGAACGGTCGTTGCCGGATGGACGGCCGGTGCCGGTTGATGCCGGCTGGAAGGTCGGCTGGACGACCGGTGCCATTTGGGCTGAACGGTCGTTGCCGTATGGACGGCCGGTGCCTGTTGACGCAGGCTGGAAGGTCGGCTGGCCGGCCGGTGCCATTTGGGCTGAACGGCCGGTGCCTGTTGATGCAAGCTGGAAGGTCGGCTGGCCGTCCGGTGCCATTTGGGCTGAACGGACGGTGCCGGATGGACGGTTAATGCCGGTTTGCCTGCTGAAGTGCCGGCTGAACTGACGGTGTCGGCTGGACTGACAGCTGGAAGGCCGGCGAAAGTGCATATTAAAATGGATCCAATTGATCCAGCATAGACTCCATGCGTCCTGACTTACAGGCCCGAAAGCCATGTACGGATCTGCGGTGAAATTTACACCCACTGGGCAGCCTAAACCATGTCAACATAATTTCCTCCATTTCCACATTGCCAACACCCATTTTGCCATTCATGCCTTTGTTGTCGACTTTGCTTACTGAAACGACAAAAGAAGAGAACAAAGCACAAATTAAAAAATTCAGCATATTATTAATTCGATAATACTATAACCGTTATTAACGGAGTAGTCAAATTATTCCGTGCCATGTTAACTCTTAATGACAACACTAGTTATCGCCGTGAGCGTGTTGCAATGGTTCGTTCAAGACGAAGTCTACTGAAACGAAAAAGATGATAAACAAAGCACAATTAGCAATTCAGCACGCTATTAAGTCGCTATTACCATAACCGTAACTAACGGAGGAAGTGAAATGATTTAGTGTCGCGTGAACTCATGACTTCAACATGAATTCCGCCAAAGCACAAATTAAAAATTCAGCATATTATTAATTCGATAATACTATAACCGTTATTAACGGAGTAGTCAAATTATTCCGTGCCATGTTAACTCTTAATGACCACACTAGTTATCGCCGTGAGCGTGTTGCAATAGGTCGTTCAAGACGAAGTCTACTGAAATGAAAAAGATGATAAACAAAGCACATTTAGCAATTCAACACGCTATTAAGTCGCTATTACCATAACCGTAACTAACAGAGGAAGCGAAATGATTAAGTGTTTTGTGAACTCGTGACAACACGAAGTCCGCCATTAAAGTCGCAAATTGGTCGTTCAAAGACTTTTTTGAAGTCTACTGAAACGTCAAAGAAGATAAATAAAGCACATATTATCAATGCAGCACGTTATTAGTCGCTAATATCGTAAACGTTACATACGGAATAAGCGAAATTATTGAGTGCTACATGTATTACATGCTAGTACCGCCATAAGCGTGCTTTGACCACGTTGCAACCTGGTCCGAAGTCTAGAAAAGGTGACAAAGTCACTCAAATTGGAAAATATTGTAAAATAATGTATACGACCTGTTGGGGAATGAATATCCAACACAGTAATTCCAAATTTAACTTCGGATGGTCAGAATTTACACTAAGATGGCTTGGATTCATTGGAGGTCTAATTGTTCGTGTTTACACACAACAAGCGAAGCTAAAAAACTAAAGAAGCGACACCTAACGGGCGGCAAGGGGAGGTAATGGGCAAGAGTTATTGCCCTTTGTCTATATGACATAGACAGGAAAGACGAATTTTCGTCTTTTGGTAGGGCTGGATTCGCGAGGTAGCAGGCTAATATCCCTAAAGTAATGTGATTGGGGAACGTATTCAAAGGAGAAATCATCCCTTCTGCCAACAATGATTGGTCACTCAAGACAGGTGATCACACATAACAGGTCTGTGCAGATGGGCAAGTTGTTGAGTAAATATTACACACATTGATTAAATAAATTATATGACACTAAACATAGATCAATTATAAATTTAAAAAGTTATATATGAAGTTCAGGTGTAGTCTTTTGGCATAATAGCATATGACTTACAAATTGCAAAGTTATTTATAAGGTAACACCTATCCTGTACATAAATTTTAAAGTTAACCATGAAAACTATTCAGTCAATTTATTTACAGCCAAAAGCCAAAATCTAAGTCACCCATAGCATAAATAATGAAGGATTGACTATGTAAACAAGTGGATTAACAGCTGCACTAAGGTGAACATATGACAAGATCTCTGATATTGTCATCATTTATAGGTTTTAAAAAGAGGAACATCAATAAAACAAAGCAAAACAAGACTTTTACAAAAATTGTAGAATTAACTCTATGCAACTTAATATATGAAGACAGCAAAATGGCCTAATTTACCAATCATTGCATATTTTTGCTTCACAAACAATTAAGTACCTGTCTCTTTGCATTGAAAGCAGGATTAGATGATCTTCCATAGTGACAATTTCGACATTGTTTAGATTTTCACAATAAACTCCACAAATCTTTGAACTTACTATGAATGTCAGTGAATTTAATCCTTTAAAGATAGAATGGTTAATTAAAGTAGGGATTTTGATGAATATGGCATCTGGCATTACAATAGTGCTTTCACAAGCACATACTGGGAGTGAATATTTGATTTTGAGGTGAGGGTCATAGGATTTTTCCAAAAAAAATCCCTCTGCCAAATCACTTGAAAAATAAACTCTTGCTCTGATTTGTAGAAAGAAAAAGAACTAATTTAACCTATTATATTAGTTTCCCCAACAAATTATCTTTAGATAAAGGAAAACAAAATTACAGAAAATATGAAGCTCCAACCCCAAAAAATGGTTAGTCCTTAAGTCAGGTTAATGGTCATCATTATACAGCTTTACCCTGTAAATGTAATGAAACCAGTAACCAGACTCTTTTTAGCTTTACCCTGTAAATGTAATGAAACCAGTAACCAGTCTCTTTTTAGCTTTACCCTGTAAATGTAATGAAACCAGTAACCAGTCTCATTTTTAGCTTTACCCTGTAAATGTAATGAAACCAGTAACCAGTCTCTTTTTAGCTTTACCCTATAAATGTAATGAAACCAGTAACCAGTCTTCTTTTAGCTTTACCATATAAATGTAATGAAACCAGTAACCAGACTCTTTTTAGCAGTCTACTTTTAGGTTTACTCTGTAAATGTAATGAAACCAGTAACCAGACTCTTTTTAGCTTTACCTTATAAATGTAATGAAACCAGTAACCAGACTCTTTTTAGCTTTACCCTATAAATGTAATGAAACCAGTAACCAGTCTCTTTTGAACTTTACCCTGTAAATGTAATGAAACTGGTAACCAGTCTCTTTTTAGCTTTACCCTGTAAATGTAAAGAAACCAGTAGCCAGTCTCTTTTTTAGCTTTACCCTGTAAATGTAATGAAACCAGTAATCAGACTCTTGTTAGCTTTACCCTGTAAATGTAATGAAACCAGTAATCAGTCTCTTAGAAAAAGATTGAACAAAGGCAATTACTTAATTAATTTCTCAACATGTTTTACAGTTTTTTGTAAAATTAATATATACAGAGAAAAAAAGAAGTAAAATATTTATAATCAAGATTATATACATTACCGGGTATAGCCTACACTCCTATAAAGGTTCATGATATCATCAATATCTCACAAGGTCTCTTTATCCCTTTGATCCTATTTAATACTGTATTTCATGAACTTGCCAAGTCATCTTTATTCTCAGTGTTTGGATTTCTAGTTTATCATCTGTCTATCAAATTTCAAATTTTGGTTAATTTTCAATTAAAATTTAAATCATTCATGTGGTCATATTGAAATTAATACTTAGAGGTCAGCTTGAGAATTACATGGGCCAATTTTCTCATGTTTAATTTCAGGTCTAAACCTTCAGGTGCAGGAGAAGATGGAATACAACTGTGAACTTTGTATCCTTGCTTCAACCAAAGCTTGATGCAATGCCTAGAAATACTTATAACATGTGGAGTTTATTTTTACTTCTTATGTATGAACCAGATAAAAAGATTACATTAAGAATAACTTCAAACTAAATCATTAGTTTATGCAAACAACTGGATTATTTATATTACTAAGAATGGGAATATATCTTTTTTGAAAGTATTTTGCAAGGTTGTTGAGAAATGTTGTTGGGTTGAGGTTTTACTCAACTATAAATATTTGTGAGCAGTATTGTAGGTAATATGATTATATGGGAAACTGTCACCATATAAGATTTATTATTAAATATGTTTTTTATTTTTGTACCATCATACATTGAGCTTACCCCCGGACCCATTATGAGCAATCCCTTACTATAATGCCCTTCATTTTAAAAACAGTGTTTGTTAAAAACTGGGTATGGTCAGGAGTGCCATTTCATTAATCAGCAGTAGGTAATTTATATCATTTACTTCAAGGCAGTCGTACTATATGGTTGTATACTCAAAGGAGTGCATTATAATGAGTGAGTGTTATATTAAGGTGGTGCAGAATAATAAGGGGGTGAGCATCATTTAAGTGCATGTATTATGATAGAGTGTAGTATACAGTGTGGTGCAGAATAATAAGGGAGTGTTGTATAATGAGATTTGCATTATAATGAATCCATTTGAATGAAAGATTATTATAATGAGGGAGTGCAGTGTAATAAGGTGGTGCAGAATAATAAGGGAGTGTTGTATAATGAGATTTGCATTATAATGAATCCATTTGAATGAAAGATTATAATGAGGGAGTGTATTATAATAAGGTGGTGCAGAATAATAAGGGAGTGTTGTATAATGAGATTTGCATTATAATGAATCCATTTGAATGAAAGATTATTATAATGAGGGAGTGCAGTATAATGAAGAAGTGAAGTGTTTGTAAATGAGAGAATCCTTGACTCGTTCTAAGATTCTGCCAATTGGATTGTTTTTCAACCAGATATCATTATTGATGCCAAATTAGGTAAGTGCAATGATGGATACATACTGTATAATCCAGCCTATAAGTCGATTTGGAGTATAAGTCGAATTCACCAATTTTGAACATTTTCCATCCTTCGTCCATATATATAAGTTGATTCGGAGTATAAGACGAGGCCAGGTCAATCTTGGTTTCGTATTTTACACTAGTAATGGTATCGTTGTATGATATTCCATATTACCGGCAATCGTGAAATTGCGTTACTGATGCTGACATGCTTGAGATTTTACTTCTGAACAAATCACTGCTATATTCTGTTATCAATTGACACAGCTGAATAAACAATCCATGCTTGTTTTATTATAATTGAAAGCACATCTATGTTATGGTTCATTTTATAACCTGTAGTTACGAACGTAACTTATATAAACTTTCAATGACACAATCCATATATAAGTTGATTCAGTGTATAAGATGAAGACCTGACTTTAATGTAAAAAAGTATCGACTTATAGGCCGGAATGTACGGTACATACAAGCTGATACGTTTGCAGTTTGTTATAGGAGTCTTCATTAGAGTAAAGAACATAGCTTATGATCTGCAAATGCGTAATGTGTTTGCTCTTGGACTTGACATATATATATATATATATATATATATATATATATATATTGTTGTTGTTGTTGTTGTTGCTATCACCAGAATGCATTACTAATATTTCATTGATCAATATTTCATCATGTAATGTTATTCACAGTGTACTTAGAAGTTTTTTTGTTTAAAGACAATTTAAGGAAAGAAATAATCTCTCAATAAAAACTGATGCTGATTTAAATTTCCAGGCACTAACCACCAATTATCAGCAGTTCATTTATCAATTTAAATCACAGTTTTATTTACATTCAGCATGGGCCCTAAGTGGCAGCCTAAAGTGCTCACTGTTATGGATCACTGTCATCTTACCTGTCTGCATGAGTTTGAATCTTGGGCATGACCAATGTGGGTACATGAGAAAGTTTGCCAACAGCTTCTTGTGGGTTGGTGGTTCTTTCTGGGGTTTTCCCGGGTTCTTCCTCCACCAGTAATAGTGACTGCTATGTATAACCTATTATGTGGTTAAAAAAAAATCATGATTCCAGAAACATAATTTCTTTGTTTTTGTTATGTATACTGCCAGTAATGTACATTTTATGTTTGTTTGGTAATAGATAAAAACAAGTCATCTATTGTATATAGTTTGAAAATTGCAGTACTTCTAGTACAACACAAGGTATACAAGAAGCTTTCTCCTTTGAATACGTTCCCCAATCACATTACTTTAGGGATATTAGCCTGCTACCTCGCGAATCCAGCCCTACCAAAAGACGAAAATTCGTCTTTCCTGTCTATGTCATATAGACAAAGGGCAATAACTCTTGCCCATTACCTCCCCTTGCCGCCCGTTAGGTGTCGCTTCTTTAGTTTTTTAGCTTCGCTTACGCGAAAACACGTACAATTAGACCTCCAATGAATCCAAGCCATCTTAGTGTAAATTCTGACCATCCGAAGTTAAATTTGGAATTACTGTGTTGGATAATCATTCCTCTACAGGTCGTATACATTATTTTACAATATTTTCCAATTTGAGTGACTTTATCACCTTTTCTAGACTTCGGACCAGGTTGCAACGTGGTCAAAGCATGTAATACATGTAGCACTCAATAATTTCGCTTATTCCGTATGTAACGTTTACGATATTAGCGACTAATAACGTGCTGCATTGATAATGTGTGCTGTATTTATCTTCTTTGACGTTTCAGTAGACTTCAAAAAAGTCTTTGAACGACCAATTGCGACTATTTAATGGCGGACTTCGTGTTGTAGTCACGAATTCACGCGACACTTAATCATTTCGCTTCCTCCGTTAGTTACGGTTATGGAATAGCGACTTAATAGCGTACTGAATTGTTAATTTGTGCTTTGTTTATCTTCTTTCCGTTTCAGTAGACTTCGTCTCTGAACAACCAGTTGCGACTATTTAATGGCGGAATTTCGTGTTGTAGTCACGAATTCACACGACACTTAATCATTTCGCTTCCTCCGTTAGTTACGGTTATGGAATAGCGACTTAATAGCGTACTGATTGTTAATTTGTGCTTGTTTATCTTCTTTCCGTTTCAGTAGACTTCGTCTCTGAACGACCAGTTGCGACTATTTAATGGCGAAATTTCGTGTTGTAGTCACGAATTCACGCGACACTTAATCATTTCGCTTCCTTCGTTAGTTACGGTTATGGAATAGCGACAATAATAGCGTACTGAATTGTTAATTTGTGCTTTGTTTATCATCTTTTCGTTTCAGTAGACTTCGTCTTGAACGACCTATTGCAACATGCTCACGGTGATAACTAGTGTGGTCATTAAGAGTTAACATGGCACGGAATAATTTGACTACTCCGTTAATAACGGTTATAGTATTATCGAATTAATAATATGCTGAATTTTTTTTAATCTGTGCTTTGTTCTCTTCTTTTGTCGTTTCAGTAGCAAAGTCGACAACGAAGGCATGAATGGCAAAATGGGTGTTGGCAGTGTGGAAATGGAGGAAATTATGCTGACATGGTTTAGGCTGCCCAGTGGATGTAAATTTCATCGCAGGTCCGTGCATGGCTTTCGGGCCTGTAAGTCCGGACGCATGGAGTCTAGGCTGGATCAATTGGATCCATTTTATTATGCACTTTCGCCGGCCGTCCAGCCGACACCGTCAGTTCAGCCGGCACTTCAGCAGGCACCAACCGGCACTAGCCATACATCCGGCACCGTCCGTTCAGCCCAAATGGCACCGGACGGCCAGCCGACCTTCCAGCTGGCATCAACAGGCACCGGCCGTTCAGCCCAAATGGCACCGGCCGGCCAGCCGACCTTACAGCCTGCATCAACAGGCACCGGCCGTCCACCCGGCAACGACCGTTCAGCCCAAATGGCACCGGTCGTCCAGCCGACCTTCCAGCCGGCATCAACCGGCACCAGCTGTCCATCCGACAACGACCGTTCAGCCCAAATGGCACCGGTCATCCAGCCGACCTTCCAGCCTGCATCAACAGGCACCGGCCGTCCACCCGGCAACGACCGTTCAGACCAAATGGTACCGGTCGTCCAGTCGACCTTCCAGCCGGCATCAACCGGCACCGGCCGTCCATCCGGCAATGACCGTTCAGCCCAAATGGCACCGGTCGTCCAGCCGGCATCAACCTATGCAGGCCGTCCATCCGGCAACGACCGTTCAGCCCAAATGGCACCGGTCGTCCAGCCGACCTTCCAGCCGGCATCAACCTGCACCGGCCGTCCATCCGGCAACGACCGTTCAGCCCAAATGGCACCGGTCTTCCAGCCGACATCAACCTGCACCGGCTGTACATTTGATTTACAGAGATTATAGTGATGTACCCGTCAGTCAATCTGTACTACTGGTTACATATCACTACCATGAGAGAGATGTTATAGATGTATCTCCGTCCAATCAGACCATTCGAGCGGCAGGTGCCGGTCATAGCCGGACCTTCGCCGACATTCCGGCCGACCATATACCAGACAAATCAGTCGGTATCGCCGGTGTACACCTCCCGTCACGTCAAATACGTGTCGGTGTGATTTTAAAACAAGGGAGAATTAGTGACATTATCAGAGATGACGGAATTGAGTTATCTATGCCACTTGGTATGCGCTACCCAGATATGGCAGCTTTACCAGAACAGGACTTTCAGGCCGACCATTCGTCAGTTCAATCAGCCGTTAGTGCCGGCCGTCCATATGTTCACGGCTTCTCCACAAGGGAGATTTAGTGAAAGTGTCAATTATGACAGAATTGCGTCATCTAGGTCACCTCGTATGCTGTACAGATATGCAAGCTATACCAGAACCAACATTCCCTCTGAGCGAATGGTAGATGGGTGCACAGTGCTGGCCGCACTACATAAGCATTATGTAATTATTATTACCTTCTAGCCGGCACCAACCGGCACCGGGCGTCCATCCGGCAATGACCGTTCAGCCATATGGCACTGGTCATCCAGCCGGCACTAACCGGCACCGGGCGTCGATCCGGCAATGACCGTTCAACCCAAATGGCACCGGTTGTCCAGCCAAGCTTCCAGCCGACACTTGCCGGCACTGACAGTCCAGCCCAACAGGCACCGGTCGTCCAACCGTATGGAGATTTTAGTCATATACCAGTCCGTCCGACTGTACCGCTGTACCAGCACGGGGACTTTTATCATACCGCAATCCGCACAAATCGGATTGACGAAGATTCTAGTGATGTTTCCGTCTGTCAATCCGTACTACCGGTTACATATCACTACCATGACTCAGATGTTGGCGATGAATCTCTCGATCCAACCCGACCATTCGAGCGGTCGGTGCCGGTCATAGCCGGCCCGTCGCAGGCGTTCAGGCCAAACATATACCAATCAATTCATTCGGCATTGCCGGCCGTCCATAGGCTATCAACTCATCCACAAGGGAGAGTGAATGCCTTTTTTAGAGATGACGGAATCGAGTCATCTATGCCACCTGGTATGCATTACCCCGATATGGATGCTTTACCAGAGCAAGATTATGCACATAGTGAGTGCGATGAATCACAGGCAAATCAGCTGTATGCAGATCCAACTATGGAACGGACTGAGTTCAGCTTCAAAGCCGCAGTGGAGGAAATTTTTAGGGTGTTAAGGCCCCTTCAGAATGCCCTCCACCTCCTGCTGCAATTACCGACTATAGGGTTAGTGCGTCGGTCGATCTGGATGAAGGGGAAGAGATTCTATCCTTCCGCCTCCTTCCCCAGTCGACAAAATTAAGGAAATTAATGACCGTCTGTCGACACGTATAGGGGATCCAGGAAATGCTAAGGCGTTCTTTTCTGAAAGCCAAGTACCAGCGTCGTTTTCAGGTCGATGGTACAAAACTCACTCCGATGCGTTCAATACTGAGGTCCTGGCTCGGGATAAAATAGGGCAGCAGTCCATATGTCTGCGGCATTGTCTTATAAAGTGGACAAAACTGTGTTCAATGCCACGTCCAAGCTGGTTCGAATGTAGTCGCTACGTCTTCACTGTTAGACCTAGCCTCCCTAGCCATTTTCAGGATCGCTGAAAAATCTGGCAATGAACATGCTTGGGATTCGACGGCCCGGTTAGCTAGGGTTCTTAACAGGGCAGCTCACCATTCCATGGCCAATGCGCTGACTGCTTCTGCCAACCTAGACCTGATACGTCGTGACGCATGTCTGAAGGGCACGTCGCTTAAACCCCATCATATGCTGGCTAGATATGACTGACGCACATTTCACGTCCCTATCCCACGAGTAGCGGACATTCTCCGTTGTGCTTGTCGGGACTAGGCTTATCAGTTCCATGTCATACCTTTTGGCCCAAATTTAAGCACTTGGGCTAGTACCAAGGTTATGGGTTACGTCGTCACCCAGTTCCGCTCGACTTCATCTATTGCGTCGGCAGTATATTTGGATGACATCCTCCAGAAACATCTGTCAAGTTCTATTCTGCTCAAAGGCAGAAACGATCTTATATCACTTTACGTCAAATAGGCTTTCTCGTGAACTGGATAAAGTTTGATCTCTGTCCAATCCGGATTTTGGTCCATCTGGGTGTGGAGTTTCTCCCGATCTGAATCTGGTAAGGCTTCCTCGAGTTTGCGATTATCCAGATAATTGCACTCGTAGAGTCCGTTTCCGACAGGATGCGCATTTTAGCGAGAGAGTTGCAGATCCTCGGATTATTCAATGCGGCAGCAGACTTGATCCCGATCAGCCGTCCTTTTATGCGCCCTTTACAAAGGACGTTGCTAGCGTAATTGCGCTCTTTTCAAGTCCCTTCGATTCCAGAAAACAGTCATGCTCACGCCAGAGATACAATCATTCTTGAGTCAATGGCACAACCCCTGTAGGCTGTCCACAGGGATTACTCTGGAGATACCCCAAGGGGATAACGGTATGTTTCGCCACTAATACATATGGTTGGGGTGCCCACCTGTTGCCGAACTTCGATACTGTCAGCGGCACGTGGGTGCCAGGGGCGAGCCCTTTCCACATCAACCTTTCAGAAATAACGGCTGTCATCAATGCCTTTCATTTCGGGCAGGATCAACTCTTATTACAAACTGCCCTCATTATGTCAGACAACATTGTGGTGGTGCCTTGCCTCAAAACAAGGGGACACCAATCACCAGACCTGTGCAATCTGAACTGGCAATTTCTACATTGGTTCGACAATCTCCACCTCAATGTACAATTCAGACACATTCTTGGCAGACTCAATGTCTTGGCTGACACTCTATCTAGTCATTCACACAGAATGGTCACTCCATCAATCGGACTTTCTTCCAATTGACACACTTTGGAGACGTCCGATGATTGATCTTTTGCAACAAGATGGAATCGCAAGTTCTCCACCTTTCATCTCACAGGTTCCAGACCCAGAAGCTTGGGTCGTGGATGCTCGATCAATCACCTGGGAAGGGTTGTGGGCATTCTCCTACCCTCCCACGGTCTTGGTACTGGAATTAATCCAGAAGTTAAGGGGTCAGAATTGTCAGATGGTTCTGATTACCCCTCTCGGATGGAACAACTCCTGGGTCTCCGATCTACTCAATCTAGGCGATAGATCTACCCAGGAAGATTACAGTCAGCACAAGTATTCACAAGCAACCGCGGCCAGGGGTGTTCCACCCCTGTCCGGACCGTCTTTATGTTCAAGCTTGGCTCTTGTCCAGACAGCCTTGCAAGACAAACAATTTAAATCTTTGATTGCGGAGAGAATCTCGAGAGCAAGAAGGCCCTCTACTCTGAAGGTTTACGAGGGCAAGTGGCATGTTTTCAGAGACTGGTACCATATCATTCACATTGTTCCTCTGAGTGTCACAATCCCTCAACTGGCCAACTTTTCTCTGGCTTTTCGAGGAGAAACATCTGGCTCCAGTTATTCTCAAATGTTACCGCTCCATGATATCAGACACATTCCGCCATTCTGGTACATGTGCTATCAGCCATGACAAAGATTTGTCAGATCTTTAGACATTTAAAAAAAAAAAAAAAAAAAAAAAAAAATTTAATCGACTTATATCCCTCACCTTGTTTTCAAATGGAATCTGTCCTGGGTTTTAACATGACTCAATTCAGACAGTATTGAGTCTTTAACCCACGATTAGTTAAAGCTACTATCATACAAATTGGGTTTCTTGATAGCCTTAGCTTCAGCATGCAGGGTGAGCGAGTTACATGTCCTTTCTAGTGACCCGAACTCTCTTTCGTTTCGATCAGAGGGTTTGATGGTCCTCTTGACGCAGCCAGGCTTCGTAGTCCAAAATAGATTACCATACATTGCGATCAACGAGTCGTCATTAGCTCGCTTTCTTTATAGATAAGTCAGGATCAACAGCCATGTAAGATCCTGTTTGGGCACTCTAGCACCATTTCAATGCATAGAGGTGAGTCAGGTCACATACTAGCACCTCTTTCTTCTGGTGATAGCTGGGATATGAGATATCACCATTCAAGCCCTTGCTTCATGGCTGTAGTGGGTTATACGCTCGGCGTACTCTGAGAATTCGCAAATCAGTCACCTTATAGAAGCTGTTGCAGAGTCAACCTTCTACAGTTTTATCTTCAAGTTTGTACTCGCAGAGGCAAACATTGATTCTAGTAGGTCCGGTGTTGGGCAGCCCAGACGCCCACCAGACCCATGTGCAACAATCAGCACAGCCTATTAGCTTCGCTGGATTCGCCAGATAAATTTTCGTAGGTAAGAAGATTTTAATATCTATCTTCTTAACCGTATAAAAGGGTCACGTATCACGTGACCCTGGGCTGTGTTGCTGATTGAAAATTAGGAGACCGGGTTATCATTCACATGGGGAATCCAACCATCATTCCCTAGAGGATACCCGGGGTGGAGGTCGGATGCTCCGCATTCCCTCCTCCTATTACTTATTCTCCTAAAGTAATGTGATTGGGGAACGTATTCAAAGGAGAAAGCAAATTTTTTAGTAAATTATGTTTCTCCGAGAATACTTACCCAATCACATTACTAAGAAACTCCTCCCAACCACCCCGCCATGCGAGCATCCTCGTGTTTTATATATCGCTCAGCTTAAAAACTAAAGAAGCGACACCTAACGGGCGGCAAGGGGAGGTAATGGGCAAGAGTTATTGCCCTTTGTCTATATGACATAGGAAAGACGAATTTTCGTCTTTTGGTAGGGCTGGATTCGCGAGGTAGCAGGCTAATATCCCTAAAGTAATGTGATTGGGTAAGTATTCTCGGAGAAACATAATTTACTAAAAAATTTGCTTTTTATTGTAAACCCATTTCTTAATTTCAGGTAAAGTATTGCAATAATGAGAGTTTAATTTATAATTCACCTCAAAAGCAAGTTTCAGATCTTGAAAGAAGTTAATAGTATAATAAAAGGTCTTATCTTGAATTCCCGGAAATTCTTTTCAACCAGTAGAGTGTCAGTTTTTCAAGAGAATTTTGTTGTGAGCAGAAAGCAGCTCTGAGTCATTGGTTATTCTGTTATACTAACTTTTCAATTTTTTAAATAGTTGATTTCTCATTTCAAGCATTTTTAATCTTATGTTGATTATTTACATGTGATATCCAAAACTTTCTCAAAAGTTCCTGTGAAATCACCAGTGGGGTGTCGACAATGTAACAAATTGCAAATTGTTTCCTTTTTGGCAAGAAAATACATTTTGTGGCGAATTGTTTTGAAGCAGGTGTTTTCCTAAAAGCATGCAATTAACAACATAAGAGTAAAGAATGCATCCTACAGAGAAAATGCACTGGAATTTAACTATTCTTTGTTCATATTGATAAACCATATGAACATTGCATTGTTATGTCATAATATGCTACATACACTCAAATATTCATGCTACTGGACTAGCTACAATTGACACATGCAGTGAGACAGGAATGGTAATGGCTTCAATTGATCAAATGAAAAGTCTTTTTTTTTAAAAATGTACCCAGACAAAATAGTTTTGCTGAAACTTCAAAGCAAACTGATTACATTTGAAGCACCATACATTCCTTCGTGTTAGTCTCATTCGGTGTTTAACAATTACCACCACAATTACAAGTGGACATTTGTTTGGTAAGCAGGCATTTAGTGGTGACTTAAGTAACATATGCACTTTTCCTCAAATCAAGCCAACTACAATCTTCATTAAGCGCTGTCCATTACGGATCACTGCCATATCACCTCTGTCTGCATGGGTTCGAGTCTTGGATTCAGCCAATGTAGGTATGTGAGAAAGCTTGCCAGTAGCTTCTCGTGGGTCAGTAGTTCTTTCTGGGGTTTTCCGGGTTCTTCCTCCACCATTAATACTGGCCACCATGTATAGCCTATATTGAGCTGAAAAATGGCTTTAAACCATAAAAAACAAACAAACAAAGAAATATAAGTGATGAAAAATGATGGATTGTTGCATTTTCCAAAGTGACTGGAACATATTTATTGCAGCATGAAAATTTATTTTTGTAGAAAAAATATTAATGACTACAATTGCTACCAAAGGCAGCATAGGATGCAAATTAAATTTCAACCATTTGCAACCATAGATACCTGACCATCAAGTTAATTGAAAGCAGGGCATCTTGATGTTTGTTAAATTTTTTAATTTGTTCACATTCTTTAATTTTCTTATGAATAGCCTCATCCCCTAGGTAACCTCAGCATGATGATAGCTGTCAACAGTTGACCAAAATCGAATCCAGTTTAAGTACATGTACATGTAGCATGTACTGATGACAATGAACTCATAGTAGATTGTTTAGTGACACATGTTGTTTGATGATTGGCTATAGATCAAACAAGGATCACCATTTATTTTTATATATGTGTTATTTGTGTTTCTAGTACATTAAGTTTGTAACATGTGACTGTAACAGAATTGTTACTGAGTGGTTGGTGGATCAAATGAACAACACAAACACAATATGTGAAAGATGATGTAAATTTATGAAATAAATTATTAATGAAAAATAATGATGTATCAACACAATAACTCGTACGTTCAACCCACAATCAAACTTCACAACCATTCCCAATTTAAAAATAAATTAAATATTAATACAAAATAAACACAGATCCAAGGAACCTCCTGGACTACACAGATGTTTCAAATAAAATGGAACCTTTACAAAAGTTATATTATCGCACATATAGATTGTGATAACAAATACAAACATCAAACTATATTATTGCACATATGGATTGCGACAACAAGTATAAACATCTACATGTATTTAATCAAGTTACTAACTGATTGAGATTCATGTAATCCCTTGGAATACTACTGTGATTCAAAGTAACTACGTGTAAATATAACAATGTATTCAATTGTAACCACAGTTGAAACACACACATGCATCTCGACTCTGTACAACCGTACGATTCACCAACTGTTGAATTGCCGCACAGCTTCTCCGAATACCTAGGGTTGACCCAATACTTTTATTGGCCACTTGCCCTTCACGGATTCACTACAGTTATACATACATACAGCATACAGCACCTACTAGAACCACCGGTCCCAAACACTTAGATGCTACCCCGGACGTTTACACCTCTAGACAGCTCCGACACTTGGACATTTAGACCTCTAGATTTTTGGATATTTAAACATCTGGACAGATATCCTCAGACATCATGACCTCCTGTTCACGCCAGATACAAACGTAGACGGACAGACAGTCTGACAGACAGACAGTCAGATACCTCAATTTGATCGCACAATTAAACAGCACGATCACAGCACAATCAATCACATTCAGCTACAATAAAGAAACCAAACTAATAATAGTTGTTTCTAAAACAATCTAAAATTTAGATTACACTATTGCATTTAAAGTCTAATAGCGACTAGTAATTCCAAATATTCAACAGTTTAAATCTGCATTGTAATAAAGGCATCATTACATGAAATGATAAACTGAATAAAATTCACAATTAAACAAAATATAAATTTAACACTCACCCCTTTGGCTAGAGAAAGAATGACGAGCTATCTCTCCTTTGACAAGATACTTTTGACTCGTAATCTTTTTAGAAATATTCTGCCTTATATGTTCCCAAATAGGTGAACAGAATTCACGGCAAAATTCCCGCGCACCCCGTGATTATAACGTTTCTGACTTCAAGTGATTTCTAGTCAGGTACATGTAAATCGCTACACGTTGCTTACCTTGAAAAACACTTATTCACCCCAGGTAACGCATGTACGACGAAACGAAAAAATGGTGAAATTAGTTTGCATTCAAGAAGAAATAAATTCAATTTTCGCCTAATTCTGTGACAGTGACCTATACTTGAATTCATGGATATTTTATATACATGTACAGTACTTGATCCTTTTTTTCATATATGTTTATTTCAGACTAGGTTAGTCTTCATTTGTCAAAAACGCATATTTTTGCACTAATTTTTATTACCCATCCACCCACCCCAGCCATTTTTTTGTACTTGCATCATTTTCTTCAGCACATGCTCAGTTCATGTTATAGCAGTGTTACATGGTAGTATTTAATTTGAATGTTAGTGCACTGTTATTCCAATGAATGATTAAATTTAATAAATTCCTTTTAATGAACAACTCTTTCAAGACTGTTTGTGCTATAATAAAAATGCCCAATTCTAAGTTTTAAATCTTTTATATGGAATGATAATATGCAATAATGAGAATGTTATCAAAGGCTTTGAATAAATCATCATGTATTGCAAAATCACTTTAAAAGTAAACAAGGGTCACATGGTTTACATTAGCTAATCAGTCAATTCTGTCAGTTTGGCTTTTCCCCTGAACTCTTGTCCATGTCAGATCAAGTGATGTTTACTTTTTGTATTGATCAACTCAACCTTGAAACTTATGAATGAGTCAGTTTACACATTTGATACATGACTCATTTTGCAATACAAACCCATTCATAGGATATTAACATTAAAAATATCATTAACTAAATGATCCTTACAGAAAATATTATTATAAAAATAATACACATAATATAGATATACATATCTAGTATCAATAATCAGTATTACCAACACATTAATTAGTTTCGGTATGTCACATGTATAAAGTGTTCTTTACTCTGCATGAATCAAATTTCCGGTATAAAAGGTCAACTTCCATGATATATGCTACACATGTCTGATGGGAATGGATTCATATTTTATTTTTAAACCAACCCCAATACCCCATGGTCATGTTACATCTACAAACATCTAGTAGTGGGGTTTGAATGTAATTGTCAAAATCCATTAAAACTTTTTATTTTACATGTTGTTCTGAAATACCATATTTATTGTAATATTTGGTTAAGAAAATTAGTCCAATTGCATTTCATTTATGTTGCTGAATCGAATGCAACTGGTGACTTATGGTATCAGTATTAATGTGTTGGAAGTTTGAAGAAAATAATCACAGTAATTTTTTCTTAAGGGAGGTAATTGTGCAAAGGTCAGCATTTTTATAAAATGGACAATATCAAGTATATTTGGGACAATACTAATAAATAAATATCTTTGTTATTATTTATGAAATCTTTCTTAATGATGGTATAAACTTTTTTGCAGGGTGCTTATGGTATGTGGAATTGAAGTTGGAAGTACTTGTCAACATGATCCCTGATAAGGTATGATAAGATATACTGTGAATTAGCTTATTTTTATCACAGCTAAATTTATATCTGCCTGTGATGTGTTTATTATTTACATAATGCAATTGCAGAGCTGGGTCTGTATGGTTTGCAGTTTGATTTGACTTATAAGCAAATATGTATGGAAGCTTTCTTATCATACTATATTAGCGCACATTTTCATTGTCATGGCTCATACCTGTTGATTATTCGTCGAAGTTCAGGATCATTGCCAGTTCAGGTTGGCAATCATCTAAGCCTTATTCAAAGTTGTGAAAAGTTTTTATATCTGGAATGCCACATTTATAATCTGTTGGTGAAATCCAGGCCTTGTCTTTGTAGTAGATAGTTTCAATTTTATTTCTGAATATTTGGCAAATGCAAATATGACCATTGGAATTTTTGGATCAGCAGAAAGCAGGAGCTTGTTAGAGCAGTCTCCTTAGCATTATCAATAATTGTAGCATTGTAACACGATAAACCTGGATGATTGCACAAGTATTTACAATGACAAAGTACAAACAAAACATTTATATGCAAGTAGTTTTGATTTGTTTGTATGCTATTTTATTATAAAGCAAGATAATCTAGTTTGAAGTGTGAGAGCAAAAGAGAGTGTGTATAAGATTGGACCTCTAAGATTGGAATATATTCTAAAAGAAAGTGTTTTGCCATGTCAGTTTTTTTACTCCAACAATACTTATCGTTAAATACATGACGAGAATGATATGTGATTTAAGATTGGAATGCCAATTTTTTGTAAGGTCTGCATTGCAGACTTGCATCAGTGAATAGGGGCATTATCCTGGTATATTCACTGTGATGTTCTCTGCTACCATGTAGTTGAAATTATTTATTGTGCATTAAAGAACATAATGCATATAACGTTTCCAGCAGATTTGGAAAGACATGCTTTTATAAGCAATGATAAAACTTTGTATTTATTATATATTCCTATTAAAAACTTTGTAGCCTTCTATTTTTGTAGCAGTATGATAATTCCCTACAGATCTTTTCCCTTAAACCCATTGTTCTTCATCAAACAATCTGGGCACTTAATGGGCACAAACCTTCAGTATTCTAATTCCTTAGATCTGCATTTCCATTTATTGTCTACTCAGACAGCAACACATTATTGTTCTTACACATATAGAATTTATTTACTTTTTAAAAGAGATTTCCTTTCTCTATCTTTTTTATATCATCTTAATCTCTAGTGATAAAATTTACATTACAATAGCATGTAATGAAAAAAGAAAGAATTTAAAACTGACAAACAAACATTAAATATATATTAAATCAGATATGCGTAACAATATTGGTCTTAGACAGAATGAGAATTTACTTTATGTAAACGAGGCTAATGAAAACATTAGTATTGCTATTCAAATATACCATTATTATTTTCAGTGCAAGCTGATAAAGTTCCTACTTCAAAGAGGAAACAGTAAGAGCGTTATTTTGTCTGTTTGCCGCCACATGTTGCTGCCAGGCCAACAGGCTAATCTGATGGTAATTTCTCGAGTGTACGATATGCTGAACAAAGTGTACAAGTCATTTTTGGACTCAGAAGTTCAGGCACTGGTAAGTAAATAGGTTTTAATTCCAATAAAAGTGAAAAACAATTCTCACTAGGTTCTAAGGTCAAGTGAAACCTGTCAACAGAATCAGAAAAATTTTAATAATTAACAGACATAGATTTCTGGAACAACTGTTCTTGCATTAAGGTATTTGGCTGAGGTCAGCAGGGTTTGTGATCTCATCCCTTATGGGATTAATTTTAGAGTGGTTTCTTATAGAAAAATTTAATCAACCACTGTTTTCTCAAAACCTTTGAGTACAAAACTGAAACTGATGCTCATGATAATAATTTCGATCCTTTGTAAATTTTTTCATGGATTGAAGCCAGAATAAAAGAATTTTCATAATCTTAAATTTAGTTCCTCTCATAGATGCCATCTGTGTGTTGTATCTCAGAATGGAGTCTTGAGCATGAACTTGGTTTAAGTTTGTGCTCATAATGGAGTCTTGCTTTAGTTTGAGTTTGTGCTCAGATTGGAGTCTTGTGTTTGTGCTCAGAATGGAGTCTTGCTTTAGTTTGAGCTTGTGCTCAGAATGGAGTCTTGAGTTTGTGCTCAGAATGGAGTATTGCTTTAGTTTGAGCTTGTGCTCAGAATGGAGTCTTGAGCTTGACTTTGAGTTTTGTTTGCTTGGATAGTTTAGAGAATACATATTCATGACATGAGTATGGAGTTGTAATTAGATTTACCATATTTGCCATAAAAATTTGATCCCTTTGAAAATTTGGATAACATGAACAATTTTTTATATAATTTTTAAATGCACTCCAGGTTTTGGGACATTTTTAGTATGAGACAGTAATTATCGCTATTGTAGCTCCTAATCCAAAAGCTGTTTGATTGAGCAAACCAATATGTTTGCTGAATATGTCTAATTACCAGTTGTAAGATAAGAAAGAAATATTCATTTTGCAGTTGAAAGGCCACAGGTGATGGACACAGGGACTGTAAGAAATATTAATTCTACAGAACTACATAATTTCTGTACCACATGCCTAAATTTAGCTTTGTACATGGCTTGCATTTGAGACATGGAAGACACCAATTGATTTAGGGTTAAAAGGTCAAAGCTTCAGATCCGATAGACTCCAAGAAGGAAAATAATTTACACAAAATCACTTTTAAGTTCTATGCCACCAACCATAACCAAGCTTTGCATATGAATTGCTTTTGAAACAAGAAAAGCACAAGTTGATTCTTGATTCAGTAGGTCTAAGGTCGCGAATAAAAACTAACAAATAAGATATTAATTAACATGATATTACAATATGATTGGATTTCTTCAGCCCAAAACTAAAAGGTTGAGGGGTTTTATTGTGAGGGTGATCTGTAGTTGGATATATAAAGGTGAAGTCATCTGTAGTTTTGATAAATGAAGGTTGGATTAGAAAGATGACTGTAGTAACAGTTGTAATTTGGCTTTTCAGATGATGAAGAAATATTATTTATAGTCCTTATGAAACTTTTCTCTTTATTTTAAAACTCCCAATCTATTACAAAAAGTTTTTATTACTGTTATATTTGAGACAACATAATTTGATATTTTAAATTGGGAAATAAATAATTTTGTACTTTTTTCTACACTTTGGTTTTCTTTTTATGTGAATGGGGAGGAGCATTGTTGAATATACAATGGTCTCCCTCATGAACGGCCTGCCTGGCCAGTGGCCACCCACTCTTTTTGGCCAGAATCCCTTGGCACTGATGAGTTTGTTTGTGTTCAAAAGTACCCTTCAAGAAAGGCCACCCTGCTAATTTGACCAGTGGCCAACATGGTAGTGCACAATTGTAAAATTTAATCTCACAAGTGGACACATTTTATTACTAATATATGTCCAAAACTAATATTTAATTACAGTAATGCAAGTAATTCAGTTATCTTTCCCGCTGTTGGTTTCTAGAAGATGTCAGGTTTTTATTACTGAAAGAAGTGTTTGACAAAGTATATGTACCACTAAATTTATTATTATGTCATTAATGCCGACGTTTGCAGGAAATGGGTTCAACAATGTTTTGGTAAAGCTTTGGGTTTCACAGTGGATTATTTTTATTATTGACGATTACAACTGGACTTAACAATGGGAATAGTTCACTTGACGAAAGATTTTATGTTGGGAAGAATCATACAAACAAGATTGTAATAGAATATTTTCAAGCAGTGGGAAATTGGAGTCAATGGAAAGAGAATAATTTTATATATGAAACAATGTATGTACCAAGATTTAAATAACATTTTTCAGTGGTTTTGTAATGCACATGCCAACAATACCCCATTCACATTTTATGCCTAAGTATAAGAACTATTAATTTATGTTACTTTAAGGCGAGAGGAATGCTACTTTTAAATGAAGATTAATACTACTTTATTACTAATTTACACATTTACATACACATCTCACAAATATATTACCCCTCTGAAAAAGCCACCTATCTTATAAGGCCACTTTCAAGGTGCAGAAAGGGTGGCCATATAAGATGGGGACCACTGTATAGGTTTTGCTCAAAAATCGATATTACAGTCCATGTGGAAACTGCATTGTTTATTATTTTTTAACTTGCTTCTTAATTTAGATATCGCTTTCACCAAATTTTTTTTACTACACTCAGCTTAACATTTTCTATAAGTCAGAATTTTCTTATTTGAAAATATTACCAATTAACTCAATTAATTCAATTGTTACAATGGCAGTTTCACAGATCCTCATTTTACAGTACATTGAACATTGCAGAATTGTCAAACCACGTTGGTATAAGGTCAGAAAAATGTTATGTCCAGGTATATATACATAGTTCATGCAGAGCAAATGTTAAGCTTGTTTGACCATTGCTTAGCAACACATCAACTCACTACAGGTTAAATTGTGATAAGGCAATTGGAGCAGTGTCTTGCTGAGAGTCACGCTGCAGTTGCCAGTTTGACAATGTCTGGGCAAGATTCTAAGCTAAAATTGTATGGTTGCAAGTGTAACCACATTTCCACTGTGGCTTTCCATTAGCAGTCCCTTAATATTTTTAATATGCCAATTTAGACAAACACTGCAATGCAGACTGGTTCATTTTGGCTTCCTGTCCATTTTAATTGGCTCTTCACATTTGTGCGAGTTTTTATAATTTTTTGTTTAAAATTTTTCAGGCTAGTGACATTTATCATCGACAAGAAAGAGCTTCTAGATGTGTAATTATTGATCAGTCGGACATGTACAGTAATGTCTTCTCAATATTTGAAGATAACAAGGTAATACAAATATGATCAAAATGAATTTACAGTATGTTCTCACTTATAAGTTGAGTCCAACTCCAACATTATAGATCCTAATCTGTGATTGAATAATGCAGTGTCTGTGTTGCTGGATCTACAGATTACTCCATGCAAACTGTAAGGACCCAGATTCGCTAGCAAATTATGCAATTGTAGATTTGGGTCTGTGCAGTTTGCAGTTGGACTGGACTTATAAGTGAGTACTTATGGTGGATTTGGTGAGATTTGCTGGATAAAAATAATGATTAACCTAAGTCTGGACATTTGTACAATCTGTGAATTGACTTACATTTTCAGGTGCATGTTTTATTGAACTTGATAGTTTCATCAAAACCAAGAATTTCAATGTTAAAAAAACAGTTATCCTTGCATATACATAATAGTATCTCCATCACAATTTTTAAGTACTGACAAAAAAACATTAATTTTCTATCAACCATAAAAGTTTATGTTCATTAAAATGTATTTGTTTATAAGTAGAGTCCAATTGAAAACAATGTAGACCTTGATCTGACATTGCATAATGTACCAGTAGATAAGAGTCTAGAAACTGCATAGACCCAGATATAATGCCCTCACGTTAACATTAGAAATATATACTCCACTACCTCTTCTACTCCTCCCAGAAGGCAAAAGTTTGTTTTTTCGCCCTATATTATATAGCCAAAGGACAATAACTCCTGTTTATTACCTCCCCATGCCATTGACAGGTGGTGCTGATTTTAAATTTTTGCTGTAAACTGACCATACATCATTCTTGTTGCCTAATGAAATCATTTTGAAATTTGTGGTGCATTTCATCTGATGCACTGAGAATTTTGTTTTCAGATGTTTTAAGGATTATTTTTACAGTAGTATCCATTATCATTCTTACTTCTAACCATCATTATGTGAAATTTTATGCGTACACAAGCTTAGTTTTTGCCTTCTCTGACCAAGTGGTTCTACATAGCAATATTGTAATAGAAAACACTGTAGCTTGTGTTCTCAAACATGATTTATTTATCACCATTTCAGATTAACAGTGATGATTAAGTGTGTTAAATGCAAGAAATTTCAAAGCCAATGTGGATTCTCAATTACTCATATCTCACCTGTACAAAGTGTCAGTTGCATATGCACCAGTTGGTCAGAGTTGACAGTACTTACAAAAGCTGTCAATAATACAGAGATGCATGGAAAATCAACGACTGAAATTACTGATGCATTTTCCCAAATACAGAGTTTTCAGTCATTTTGGTGGGGGATGCCATTGGTGCCCCTCGCTCAAGGAAGATGTGACTTACGTTACCTCAGGAAATTGTAACTTCTCCACTGTGATCTCTGGCGTTACAGGTGTTCTTGTTTGGTACAGCAATGATGGCAGAGTTAATTAGTTTTGACCGATTTTCTCAGTCCTTTCATCTTCTTCTGTTTTAGTTAAGAAATTCAACACTTTGGGAGAGTTTCAACCATTATCTAAATCCACCTGCATGCTCTTAGGCCTGTTTCACCAGGCACATGGTGTTTTTCAATGAGTTATGTTACCTTGCTGCTGAATTGGCTGCCTATTGTGCTGTCCAACCATCCCACTCTAGATCGGTACTTGTAGAGACTGTTTCTTTCCCAGAGTTTTGTCCTTCTCTTCCCACTCCATCAACATCCTTGACCAGAGCTCTAGCATCTGTTGATCTTATGAAGGAATGTAAGAGTTTTTCTTCAATTACTTCCGCAATATGGGAGAGTTACCGACGTTCTGATATGCCTTCATCATCAGGTCATCAATTGTTCCACCTTTGCCCCCTACCAGTTTTTCATTCAGAACTCCAGCAGTTGACAGTGAAATCACTGCTTTGGGGATGACAAAGCCACCTTCATTAGCATGGACCAGATGGCCTTGGCTGAAACTCATCAGTTAGTGAGCATATCGTTGCCATGACTTTGATGTTTTACCTACATCGCTATGGCTATCTTCCATCAGAAAAAACAAAGCTTATCTTCTACTGCTCCAAATACCCAGGGCATTCATGATAGTCAGTCAGTGCCATAACCACAGCTGTAAGTACAATTGGCAGAACACAACATAGTGCCCTCTGCCTGCACTTTCCTGAAGGAACACTATACGGCCAAGCTAAGAGCATAGCCTCTATTCTCAAAAATTCTGTTTAATATCCAGACGGATGAAGTTCACAAACAAGCCGTCAAAGAGACATATTTCCCTCCACAGCACCAATACGGGATTTCCCTCCACAGCACCAATACGGGATAGTACAGGAAATCAGTGAAAGGACACAATGGCCACTCATAGGACATGAACTTCTGAAAGCCATCTTATGAAAGCTCCACCCAGCGAAATCAGTTTTTCTCATACCAAAATGGATATAGCACCGAGATGGTTTATACTGTTTATTCCACACACTTTTTCTTGGTCCCAGTGGCAAAAGACACTCTACTCTGGTCATTGACCTCAACGCTCAGAATCCATTCATCCACATCCCTTGGTTCCCAATGGAAACACCATAGTGCATTTTGAATATGATCCATGAGGTAGACTTAGCCATCACTATGAACTTAGCGCATGCCTCCATTTCTCTATTCACAAAACTCCCAGGACATTCCTGTGATTCACCTATAACATTGTATTCCAATTCAGGGCACTCTCATTAGGGCTCAACATTGGCCCTTTGGTCTTCACTTGTCATAATGGCACTGTCCAGACCATTTCAAAGGTGGCAACATCAAGTTACCTGGATGAAATCCTGCAGCAACATCTTTGAGATAGATCTAACAAGACATGATAACACTTGTTACCAATCTGGACTTCTCATCAATAAGGAAAAATTCAACCTAGCACCATCTCAACAATTTGTTCACCTATGTGTGAAGTTCGATACACAGGCAACATATTTCATCTCTCTCAGGATCTGGCATTGAAATATAACACATGGCAGCACCTTACTTTGAGGAAATTCTATCTTATTGGGAATTCCTTCACCTAATAGGCTTGCTCAACATGTAAACAGACCTCTTGGTCTTAGATGGAGTCCTCTCCAGTCGGGTTACCTAGAAGCTGTCTCATGTAGCATAGGGGATTGGACATGATATCTCCAGGGCAAGAGATGTACTTCCTTTCACCTCTTACCTTTTCTCCTAACTTAAGATATTATGATTGGGTAACATATTTAAAGAAGAATCCAATCTTTCCATGTAAAATATGTTTGTTCAAGAATATTTATCCGTTCATAATACAAATAAACATTTCCAGCCTCTCCACAGTTACATCTGTATAGAATCTTGTAGTAACTGATGTAGTCTTAGACATTGCAACCAAGTCTTAAGGGTAGATCGCCCAACCTAGACACCACATAGGTCAGCAGACAACTTTTAGCTTGCTAAGAGTAGCAACTAGGAGGGCTGGATTTTTGCGGTAGTAGTAGTAGTTCTCCCATGGTATTATGTTTGGTTTTGTATTCTCGAAGATTCATATTCTTCTTGGAAAATTTGATTCATATTTCAAGCTCATGTTCCAGTAAAATGAGTCCTGTACCCTTACACATTTGCATTGTATTCAATTCCTGTAAACTGTTCATGCATTTACTTTACATATTATCCATTGTGGTTGTTTAACATTATAAAAACAAGTATTAACAAGTATTTTTTAAACAAGGTATTTATTTTAAAATAAACAAGTATTTTTTTAAACAATTATTTTTTAAACAGTTATTTTTGAAAAATAAACAAGTATTTTTTTTTTCTTCCAATGAATATCTTATATTAAAATACTATTTTTCCTTGCAAATGTAAGTATTAATGTTTAGGAACCAAGAAAGTGTCTTAAAGCCACAATTAGTTTCTTATATCCAATATTAATTGTAGATGGTTTCTTTGGGTTCACAATTGTCCTTCACCCCCAACAATTCTATCACATTGACATCTCAGCCATGTAGGTATATTGTATAAATTGTTAAAACTCATAGTATGATGTTAAATAAATTTTGAATTCTACCGTCTACAGGACATTCCATACAAATTCAGAGTGGCAGTCTTGGTAGAGTACATTCGGTCACTGAGTCAGCAGGACATACCTGTACAGGTAATTTTTGTTATATCCCTGTTAATCTGATCCCTAGCATATTGACAGAAGCATCCTTTTCATTGGTCATTGGGTATATTTCAAGTTTTATATGAAACATCCTTTAGTGCATGCACAAACCCTGAACCAGATATTTTTAGCACTGAAATAAAAAAAAGAATACAAGTGGATGCAGTTGAAATGCAGAATGAATGCAAACAGCTTAATGAATATATTTTGAAGGGTGCAACTGTCAAAAATGGGAAATCAAATATTGGTAAGTGCATTTCCATTTTAGTTCAAAACCAGCAAAAACTGAAGAGAAGGATAAATGAAAGCAATACGCACAATATCAGAATGTAATTCTGATGCATAAATGAAAAATGAAAAGATGATAACAAATGAAAACATAAATGCAAACAATTTAATTCTGATTTCATTTCAGTGAAAAATAACAGATTTGTATGTTTCCGTGTCTTTTTATCTTTTTTTGCCAAAGTTAAGACCTAGCAGTTACAGGAACAATCAGACTTGAGCTTTTAATTTTCGATTGCAGAATTTTGAAATTGCAATATCGACTGTATTAGTAAGTCAGACTATTTATTTTTACCAGGTTACACAGAAAAAATCCAGGTTTATTAACAGGTGAAAAGACCACAGTTCAGGATCATGGGATGACATTTAGTGTATTAAACAAGAAGGAAATCTCCTTTTTTTTTTTTACTGCCACCAACATCTAAGAATATTAAAGAGCAGAAAAATTTATTAGATCACTGTTATTGCCATCTGTTAATAATGTTATGTAAGCATCATGATCACGTTATGTAAGCATCATGATCACATTATGTAAGCATCATGATCACATTATGTAAGCATCATGATCACGTTATGTAAGCATCATGATCATGTTATGTAAGCATCATGATAATGTTATTTAAGCATCATGATCATGTTATGTAAGCATCATGATCATGTTATGTAAGCATCATGATCACATTATTTAAGCATAATGATAATGTTATTTAAGCATCATGATCATGTTATGTAAGCATCATGATCATGTTATGTAAGCATCATGATCATGTTATTTAAGCATCAAGATCATGTTATTTAAGCATCATGATCATGTTATGCAAGCATCATGATCATGTAGCTGCCAATTGCAGCAGTATCAACAGTGTTAGTCTTTGCATTTTTAAAGTCCCATATGTTAAAAATATGGTGGTTGCTCAGTTGTTAAGGCATTGGATTCTTGACCAAAGAGAATGTAGGTTCGATTCCCACCACATGATCAGTTACATTTGTTACCCTTGGGCATTTTCCTCTATTTACCTTGATACACTGTAACCTTAAAAGTGTTGTTGTGCCATGATACACTTACACCAAACCAAATCTTCATGGGTAGTTTCTGTATTTGGCTAACATTGTTTGGTGAATGATTACACTGTCAAAAGTTTACATGAAGATGTGCTTTAGTTCTTATCTGTCTGTGTAAGCAGAGAACCATTCTGTAATAACACAATTTACTAGCGAGTTCTTTAGTTCAATGGAATATTTATCATCAGAAGCATATGCTATTTTGACATTAATTGGCATTGCAGTTGTCATTCTTTTGAATTGTTTTTTACACTTAAATTCATTGTCATGGAAAAGAAATTGCATACAGTTCAGGAAATGGCATTTTTTCTGTTTTAATTACTGGTGATTTGAATTCATATTTACAACTTCTCACAAATTATTAAAATGGCAAATCTCAATTGAATATATTTCATATTTGGTACTTTCCATTTTACTCTTCTTGGAAACATTCTCTTCATACTGACCAATCTTCCTGGCATAAGGTTTTTTAAATTTTAACATATATTGCTGATTTGACAGTAAATATGGCTGCTGTTACTAAAAATAGTAAAGCCTTTGATCAGCTTCTGTAAAACTGCTCAACAGAATTTAACCCAACCGTACAATATCATAAAAAGGGATCCTTGAAGCAGGTGTTTTCCTAAAAGAATGCAATTAACAACATAAGAAGAAAGAATGCATCCTACAGACTCAGATTTATTGGCTAACTTCGCTTGCATTTGACTTTTAGGCAGATGCCTTCCAGGTGAATGATTTCAGACCACCTTGGGCCTGTTTTTAATCTGACCAGTTACCATATACACATACTTTTAAATAGAGTTCAACTGAAAACTGCTTTGACTCAGATCTGCCATCACATGATGTACCAGCTGATCAGGGTTTATGCAGATTTGGTTGAGAGTAATCAGTAGAACAAACAGTATAGACACTGATCTGCCAGCATATTATAAGATGGCAAAACAGAGTCAGTGTTGTTTGCAGTTGGAGTCAGCTTTTGAGTACATGGGGCAGTGTAAGACCAAGAGTCAAAAATCACCTTGGTGTCAAAGCTGGGGGTCAGACTGAGTAAGAAACAAACTTTGGTATCAAAACTGAGGGTCAAATTAAAAATGTGTGCGTCTCAGAATCGCAAATGAGGGTAAAGGGGAACACTGACATAGGGTGAATGCTTTGGAACCATTTTTCATTTAGAATAATTTACCTTGTGAAATATTAGAAGTTTATACTAAATCTGACTAAGATATTTACTGTTACAATTCAGTAAAATTTGGTTTTAAAAAATATCCGCGTGTGAAATAGGATATTATGTTTTTATTTTATAGGCAGAATTAATCATTTGTAATTTCAAAATTTTGATTTTTCATTTCAGCACTATCTCTATGAATTAGTCATCAATATTCTAGTGCATAATAACTGTTTCTACCAGTTACATCAGTTTCTGCAATACCATGTCCTAAGTGATTCCAAGCCTTTGGTATGTATTCTTTTTCATCATAATTATTTAAATCTTTAGAATATATCATTTGAAGCCAGAACAGTGGCAGAAACAAGTCATTTTGTTTATTTGCTTGAACTACATTAAATTATATAAAGTAATAAAAATGAACATGTATTTACTAACCATTTTTAAAACTTGAATGCATACAATTTTACAAATGTTTGTATTATTGGCCCAGCACTTTACAGCCATCACAGGTAGAGGCAGTCCATTCCATTTTATCCACATTGACACAAAACTAAAATAATCAGATAGCTAACACCAAGTGCCCTTCAAAACCTTGATTGGGCCTCTCCTGTATTCTTATGAAATGTGGCATTTTTATTTTGAAGGTCTTGAAAGAAACTTGTAAATTATTAATAATCATTAGGATTCATTTGTAGCTCCTTCCACCTTAATAGGATTGTCCAATTAGTTGTGTCAAAAGTTATAAACTTTGTGTGCAATGCGATGCATTTGACTGAATGAATGATGAACACTTGTATTTCTGTTTACTTTATATCATTTGTTTTCTATAATCAGCACTCACTGCATGAATATTAATGAGTTATCTATTGCTTGCAACAACTTGGTAATGCATTACTGGTGTTATATGAAGCAGTACCTATTGAAAAAGTAAGCTGAGCAATGGAATTATAAAAACATTCAATATATTGATTTTCACCTTAAATAAAAACAATGAAATAATTACATTTTGTATATGTTAATTTTTATTTCTGTAATTGTGACACATCACACAGTACTGTTGCATGAGCCTACTGATTTTACTGATTGATATATAAAAGGACCAGTTACTCTACTACTTTATTTTGATCTTGAAATGTGGAGATTGTTTTGCAGTTTATTGACAACAAAGCTGTGGAATGTTGATTTACATCAGGGCCTGGGGAAAACATTGCTTTTAAAGTATGTTTTTTTATAGAAAAGACACAACAATGTTTTTCTGAAGTACATTAATTTGAGAGAAAACTAACACAGAAACTGAGTTGATTTGAAGTATTTTTTATTTTTATTTAAAGTACAATGCTCTCCCTCTATAAAGCCACCCCATCTGCCTACGTTGGACAGCTCAGTCTTCGCTGGGCTCCTTCAGTTTCCGCTGAAGGAACTTCACTCAAGGGTTATCCATAACATTCTGTCAGGGAGTTTCACAGT
Source organism: Unio delphinus (assembly GCA_029339505.1). Taxonomy (NCBI): domain Eukaryota; kingdom Metazoa; phylum Mollusca; class Bivalvia; order Unionida; family Unionidae; genus Unio; species Unio delphinus. The sequence goes on along the minus strand of JAQISU010001240.1, from coordinate 14,574,930 downwards.
CCAGCTGTGACCTCTGTACAGCCACGTTGTGCCATTCAGTAGCCGCTGAATCACTCACTGACAGAATGAACCAAAACGGCTTCATAAGTAGCAGCAGATAGTCCTCCTAGGCAAAGAGTATAATTATCAATAAAAACTTAACTGGATCCGTGTTTTGTTGTGTATAAATTGTCGCTTAAGTGCTTGCTTAAGCATGGTTTATGCACAGCAATATGTGACCCACTCACTACCTTTCTCACAAATAGTCCGCATTGATATGCATGAGATGTATTAATACAGCACTTGCCAGCCAATCGGAACAGACCCATCTGTCACGTGCAGCGTCCTTTGTTCTCAGTTGTTTTGGTTTGGAGCTGATAGCGACAGAGCGCTAAATTCGGTTGGAGAAACCCGCTGCCATCCCCATCTCAATGCCTACAGTGTTCCATTGACAAGGGAATGGCTGCTGCTGCATGTTGCTTACCCTAAATACTATGTTTTCTTTGGGCATTCACTTCATTCCATTTCGTTATTCACCCAAGAATCTAATGTCAGCACTATATGGTGTATTCATACTAAACCATTGAGTAAAGTCCACACAGCTGCCGCTGTCATCCCAACCTATGTTGGACAGCCCAGTCTTCACTGGGCTCCTTCAGTTTCCGCTGAAGGAACTTTACTCAAGGTTTATCCATAACAACCTGTCAAGGAGTTTCACAGACCAGCTGTGACCTCTGTACAACCACATTGTGCCATTCAGTAGCCGCTGAATCACTCACTGACAGAATGAACCAAAACGGCTTCATAAGTAGCAGCAGATAGTCCTCCTTGGCAAAGAGTATAATTATCAATAAAAACTTAACTGGATCTGTGTTTTGTTGTGTATAAATTTGGATTTTTATGACATAAAATTTCACAGCAGTGATCAAATGACTACCTTTTTTTAATTTAGCAAATGGGTTTTACTTTTCCTTTTAAACTGAATATCCAATGACATTTTAACAGCAACTGGTTCTTTTGTTGGTAATTTGCATTAAAAAAAATGCACAGTTTTAACGAAACAAATGAGCTTATCATACTTGTTTTAAGCAGATGCCCGGTCATATACAATTAATAATACATAGCTGCCAACCCTAACGATTTTGATGTGAATTTCATGACTTTTTCAGTGATTCATGAATTCATGCCGCATGTAAAATATCTCTCTCTCTCTCTCTCTCTTCTCTCTCTCTCTCTCTCTCTCTCTCTCTCTTTCACACACACACACACACACACACACGTCCTAACTGGAATTTTGTTCCACATGCGCTACCAATGCTGATTTGAATTACCATTCAACAACTTATCTTAAAACTGTCATCACCACAAAGGAAAAATATAGTCCGAGTTTCCTCTGATCTTGTTACCCCATTTTTACTTTGGAAATTGGTTTATTGTCCTTGTCACGTGACTATATGACCTCATTGGAATGTACGTTGTTAGATTTGTATAGTCATGTGACTCAGACTAAAAATCACCCGATCCAGGTCAAATTTATGAATGATGTACTTTCGTCTTTTCTGTCAGGGGATTAAAGACATGATAAATGCTATGCTTATCATTTTTTTAGAAAAATAAATCATATTCCTATTGATTCCATGCAGGTATATCTTGATGAAAGGTGGTTCAAGTTTGCTGGGCCAGCTAGTAAGCGACTACCTCTTGCCAAAACCAAATGAACTCTGACCCTACACTCCAACATAAATGTCCATATATGAAAATTGTGTGGCAAGGGTCAGAGGAAACTCGGAATAGTAAAAAGAAATATATTGCACAAAAAGTGAAGTTTAGTTTAGAATATACCAATTTTTTGCTGTGCATTCATTTGTACAGACAAATATTCGTTGACTCTACGATCACTTCACTAATTCATGTAAAAATTCACTCATTTTTATCACCATTTTCATGATTTGCGAGCCTGGAGGGTTGGCAGCTATGCATAATCTAATAGAAAGGACCAACGATGTCTTAGGGCTGTTCCATTTAAACATACATGGTACCAAGGGGAAGCTGTGTAAAAAAAACATAAATGCCAGAGTACTTTGATTTCAAAGATTTCATATTAAAATGATAAGAAAATTCTAACTTGCATCTATGGGTGAGTACCCCACTTCAAAAGTGCCTTCCCTGGGTCCCAGGTATGTTTTAATGGAACAGCTCTTAGATATTGTACTTTACTTTGTAAAATGTCACACTGACTTACACTGAACAAGGCTGTGCTTTTTGGTGATTATCTTTTGTTTTCTTGATAATTATCATTGATAATAGTAGCTAGTAATTATCACCTAATATCTTTGAAATACACTCCAGTAAGTTGAATTGGATTTCTTACCTCGCGGTATGGATTAAAGTTACTTTATATTCATGTTGAACAAAGATTAATGTGCCAGATTTAAAAATCAATTGATATTCATATTTCTTTCTGTAATTCCTGTTATTTGACCTTCATGAAGGGTTTAATATTTACAGTTTCTACATTAATATGCCAGTACTTTTGTTTGCCTTAGAGCAAAAGTCGCACCAGAGGGATTTTTAAATTAAAGAGCGGGAACCACTATATAGGGCAGTTTCAACATTATGTTTAAATAACAAAAAAACAAAGCCATGTCAGGCAAGCAGGTTTTGAGTCAGGGCAAAATTCTGAAAAATTCTCTGTTTACTATCACAAGATGATTGAAGTGGGCATTATTGGGTTTTTCTACAATACCTATATTACCAGACTTATTTTCATTTTTTTCTCTACCCAGTAAAAGGCTGTAGTTCTGACTCCTTTTTCTATAAGCGTGCTTCTGGTGATTAATTACTGTTGAGAGTATTAACTTTAATGCAATTTTTGAACATTTCACACCTCAAAATGCTCTATTTATTGTTATAATAAATTTCTATTGAATCATTTACAGTAAACTGTTTTAAAGATGACCCTCACAGAAGTCGGCATGAATGTTGAAATGTCACTAGAATAAATAACTTACTGACAGAGATTAGGGAATTTGCAGTGGGTCATGATATAAGCAGTGATTCTTTAAAAAAAAAATAAGACCTATTGTAAGTATGGTCCTTGAGAGATCAAGAAAAAATTGAAATTTAAACAAATTATGATAATTAGAATTCCAAAAATCAGAGTGCATGCAAGCAAAGAATGTGATCTTGGCATATGTTCTAACTTTTATAATAAATAATCTGCTTTGAGAAACTTCATATATCAGATGCCAATTTTTGGTAAAACTTGTTGAAAATAACTCATTGGAAATAAACTGATGTTCTTTAAAATGGTTACTGGGAGACCTCACCCACTGTAAATATAACACCTTATGCATTTCATAACATAATATTTATACACGCTTGGCTTAGCATTTGCTGTTATTATTTATTAGTTGTAAGTCTGCTAAGCAGAGGTTTAATGTTTACAGTTAAGATATCACTATGTTATACAAGGAGATTACTTATTTGTCAGTATTATTATTCTCTTCTCTCTTGCTTTGTCTCACTTGCTGTATCTCATTATCCCCAGAAGATTACCTAAATCGAAGAAATACTTAAACTTTAGGGCCTGCTGAGAGAGCTCCTCGTGTTATTTCCCTGTTTGTTACATTATAATTAATACATTTCAGTTTTGTGCATCTTTATTTACAAAATATAAAAAGCAGCCCTTTTTCTGTTTTTGATTACAATTTCTGACAGCATAGTGCACAAATTACATCATTTTTACTTTAAATTTCCATATCATCAGTGTACTTATACATTAGTGACTGCTTGGCAATGCAGTTGGTATTTTTTTGAAAATTCTACCTGTTCATTAAATTTAATGGCCAATTGCTGGATTTCTGTTTGAGTAAATTTTACCTGTAAAATAACTACGTCAGAAATTATTCTTCATAAATATTTCAATACTCAATCAACCATTATGGTTGACGAATGTACATCATCAGTTAATAATAATAAGCATTTTATACCTTCAAGGCTTGCCTGATGCTGTCTCTGGAGAGTGTTTACCCACCAGCACACCAATTGGCTCTTGACATGTTAAAGGTGAGATTATATATTGACACCATCTGCATGGGGTAAGGAAGTAACATATCAGTTATATTTAAGGGATTGGACACCATCTGCATGGGGTAAGGAAGTAACATATCAGTTATATTTAAGGGATTGGACACCATCTGCATGGGGTAAGGAAGTAACATATCAGTTATATTTAAGGGATTTGACACCATCTGCATAGGGTAAGGAAGTAACATGTTATATTTAAGGGATTTGACACCATCTGCATAGGGTAAGGAAGTAAAATATCAGTTATATTTAAGGGATTTGACACCATCTGCATAGGGTAAGGAAGTAACATATCAGTTATATTTAAGGGATTGGACACCATCTGCATGGGGTAAGGAAGTAACATATCAGTTATATTTAAGGGATTGGACACCATCTGCATAGGGTAAGGAAGTAACATATCAGTTATATTTAACGGATTTGACACCATCTGCATGGGGTAAGGAAGTAACATGTTATATTTAAGGGATTTGACACCATCTGCATAAGGGATTGGACACCATCTGCATGGGGTAAGGAAGTAAAATATCAGTTATATTTAAGGGATTTGACACCATCTGCATAGGGTAAGGAAGTAACATATCAGTTATATTTAACGGATTTGACACCATCTGCATAGGGTAAGGAAGTAACATATCAGTTATATTTAAGGGATTGGACACCATCTGCATAGGGTAAGGAAGTAACATATCAGTTATATTTAAGGGATTTGACACCATCTGCATAGGGTAAGGAAGTAACATATCAGTTATATTTAAGGGATTTGACACCATCTGCATAGGGTAAGGAAGTAACATGTTATATTTAAGGGATTTGACACCATCTGCATAGGGTAAGGAAGTAACATATCAGTTATATTTAAGGGATTTGACACCATCTGCATAGGGTAAGGAAGTTACATATCAGTTATATTTAAGGGATTTGACACCATCTGCATAGGGTAAGGAAGTAACATATCAGTTATATTTAAGGGATTTGACACCATCTGCATAGGGTAAGGAAGTAACATGTTATATTTAAGGGATTTGACACATCTGCATAGGGTAAGGAAGTAACATATCAGTTATATTTAAGGGATTTGACACCATCTGCATGGGGTAAGGAAGTAACATATCAGTTATATTTAAGGGTTAAAAGGTCATACTGACTGAAAGAAGAAAAATTGTTTCTGCACAGTAAAATTAGTTGCACATCACTGATAAAACTTTGTGGATAACTTACACATGGGATTTAGGGGTCACATGGGATTTAGGGGTCAAAAGATCAAAAGTCAGTGTCACTGTGCCAGATAAAAGAAAAATGGTTTCTGTAATATAAAAAGCTCATTTCTCAACCATGTTCCTTAACCAAAGCTTGTGAATGACTTTCACATTTAGTCAGAAAGAAGTCTGTTGATTTTAGCATAAAAAAGATCAAAGATGATGGCCAATATGACTTGAAAACCTTGAACAAAGTTGGTAGAGTGATTTCGTACTAAAGGTATGGAAGATGCCTGTTGATTTTGAGTTCAATATGTCAATGGTCAGTGCTATTTTGTCTCAAAGAAAAATGGATTTTGCTGACAAACTTTGTTCTTGAGTTTGATTCTTGGTTTTATGGTCAAAGGTTATGTTTATGGTTAGTGCAATAAGAAAATAATGGTTTCTGCACAGGAAGTTCATTTCAAGACTTCATACCTTGATTAAAGGTGTAGGTGTAGGTGCTCAAAGGTGTATGTATATCATGGATTGGTTAGTTGTCTCCAGAATAAAACCATGCTCAGCTAGTCTCCATACAGAGGACTATTAAACATGATGTGAGTGTATGATGTGCTTCTCGTGGTATACTTGAAATCAAATGTTTCTGGGTGTAACATAAGTTTGCCTTAGTCATTAAAACTAACAAAATTTAGCATGTCAATGATCAGGTTTTAAGGTGAATCGACTAACTGTACTGAGTCATCATTATTCTTTCCAATTTCAGAGGCTTTCAACAGCAAATGAAGAAATAATTGAAGTGCTTCTGTCTAAACAGCAGCTACTGCCAGTTCTAAGGTATCCAATCATATTATCAAGCTTAATGTAATGTTCCAATTTAAGTTAGCTACTTTTGATTGTCAATATAGGTCATTGGAATTTGTTTATATATTCTTCAGTCAAGATTTAAAAAAATGTCTTCCATTGATGTAGAAGTCAATATTATTCCTTGATGGAGAAATCAGTAATCTTCCATGATAGAGAAATCAAGTCTTCCATTATGGCAAAATCAAAAGTATTCCATGATGGAGAAATAATAGTATTCCATGATGGAGAAATCAATAGTATTTCATTATGGCAAAATCAGTAGTCTTCCATGATGGCAAAATCAGTAGTTTTCCATGATGGCAAAATCAGTAGTATTCCATGATGGCAAAATCAGTAGTCTTCCATGATGGCAAAATCAGTAGTCTTCCATGATGGCAAAATCAGTAGTCTTCCATGATGGCAAAATCAGTAGTCTTCCATGATGGCAAAATCAGTAGTCTTCCATGATGAGAGAAATCAATAGTCTTCCATTATGGCAAAATCAAAAGTATTCATGATGGAGAAATAATAGTATTCCATGATGGAGAAATCAATAGTATTTCATGATGGAGAAATCAATAGTATTCCATGACTGAGAAATCAATAGTATTCCATGATGGAGAAATCAATAGTCTTCCATTATGGCAAAATCAAAAGTATTCATGATGGAGAAATAATAGTATTTCATGATAGAGAAATCAATAGTATTCCATGATGGAGAAATCAGTAGTATTCCGTGATGGAGAAATCAGTAGTATTCCGTGATGGAGAAATCAAGTCTTCCATGATGGTAAAATCAATAGTATTCTGAGATGGAGAAATCAGTAGTATTCCAAGATAAATATGAAATGATGACCCACAATACTTCTTAAATATGTTCAAAATTTTGCTAGTCTCAGGAGTAAACATGCATCTTGAAAAAGACAACAAATTTAAGTCACGTTTTACTCTAGTATGTATTTTGGATGTATTTACACTGCTTCCTTGATAACTCGCTCTAATATGTATTTTGGATTTATATACACTGCTCCCTGGATAACTCGCTCTAATATGTATTTTGGATGTATTTACACTGCTTCCTTGATAACTCGCTCTAGTATGTATTTTGGATTTATATACACTGCTCCCTGGATAACTCGCTCTAATATGTATTTTGGATGTATATACACTGCTCCCTGGATAACTCGCTGTAATATGTATTTTGGATGTATATACACTGCTCCCTTGATAACTCGTGCCCTGATAACTCGCGAACCCACTTATAACGCGGTGTCTGGCGTGGATCCCGATTTTTCCCCAAAGAAAAAATATATTTTAAAAATCTTTCAAAATATGCTGAATGTGAAAAAATTTCAATAAGAATTGGTAAATTAAACCTTTATACATTTCTTGTTTTATCATCAAAAATGGTGATTAATGCCCATAAAGATCGATTCCATATTGTGAAATAATTTGCAGATTCTAAATAAAGATATCACATATTATGTTCGGATTTATTTGTTGATACACCGTCATCAATACGCCGTAAATAAACAGTCTGGTGAAATAGCGATCGATGAAAACATCCAGTAAATGCTAACAGGTGGCAACAGATAATGAAATAAACAGCAATTAAATATCTTGCTGTGTGAAAACCACATTATAATCCTCTATTTCCGTTTCAGTGTAAACATTATAATTGCAATATATTCTTTTCTATGAAAACATGTCAATCAACTGTCACATTGAAACCCATGAGTACTTCCGTGAGAACCTAATTACCTGCTGGCTTTGTTTTGATCAACAAACTTAGCAAAGTGTTTGTTACACTAAAAAAATCCATTAAAAGAGACCTGTGTTGTTTTATCACTCATGTCTTGTGCATCGAATCAAGCAAGTGATGATTTTGCTCGACGGCAACAAAATTAGGGAGTAACACAATAAGTTAACAGATTTTTTCAAACAAAAAGTCTAGTTATTTGTCCAGCATATCACAACCGGCATTTGTATTATCGTGTTCTAATTTACATTGTTTAAAATTTTTCATTTTACTTCTACCGCAATCAAATATATACACTGTATATAAATCAATCGATTGACATTGTTTCTCAAAAAGAGAGTCGATCATTTGTATTTAAAACAAATATATCTAATTTGGATCAAACGATAAAACAAGAATGTATCCAATTCAGCACAAAAATCAGTGACGTAATACACAATGTCTGGAGCGGTACACATGCTAATTAAACGGAAACCATGTAAAATAATGTTTTCGATTAACTCCTCAATATATGGTAATTTATCCTGAAATTAATGTTACTCTATGAGGAAAAAATAAACTACACCGTTATGAAGAGATATTTATAGACAGCTAATCACGGCCCAATTATAAAGTGAGTATTAATAACTATAAAATCTGCCACCCACCCACCCTTTTTGCCTTTGTATCGATCCTTTTGTTATTATAGGTCCCTCGATAACTCGTGCCTCACTTATAGTGCGATCGATGTTTTTGGACCCTGATGTGCTCGAGTTATCGAGTGAGTGATGTATTTGGATTGAGGGATATTTGTCTTTGTAGAAAAAAAAACAAGATTTTGTAACTATATGTAAAACTTTCATGGAGTCCTTTAGTCAGTGTAAGATAAACAATTATTTTATGAATTATCAATTGATGAACATGAATTTAAATTTGTTTAATGTTTTATTGAAATTCACAAAATATTAAATTTGTAAAAGTTATTATTATTATATTATTAAGTACCAATTCAGTTTATTTATCTAACAAATATACCTACCTCACAAATACGTCCACCATTTAATAAAGCCCAATCTTAAAACAAGCTGCAGAAAAAATACTTATAATCAAAATAAACCTTTTTCTAATTTAATTTTTTAGGGCAATTATCTGAAATACATTTTATGAACTTGTGAAATAGAATTCTATGGCTGATATCTAAATCCAACTTTTCCACAATAACTCATGTACAGTGAGGTTCTAAACTGCAGCATAAGAGAGAGGGAGAGTTGGAGGAGGAACTAAATGGTTCAAGACTCATTTTATAATCATGTTGAGAATAATTCTCAATAAATTGCCTTTACTTTATTTTCAAGGTAACCAATATTTTAAAGATAATTAAAAACATTACAGAAAGAAGTTTCAGGACATATAGCATATACCATTGAAAATATTGTGAATGGTATCAATGCTCTTAGCAGCTTATTGTGGATACATTATGTTACTGGTGAACAAAACAAGAATCTTTTCTTCAAAAAGGTGGACAGTTATTTCAAGAAATAAAACATTATCGAAACTTGATTTTGTATTGTACTATCAATCAAATATTTTATTGCAAATAATCTCCAGAATTAATCCTTGAGCAAATCTCAGAGTTTCAGTTTGGGAATTTTAAGCTCACAATAAATTTTTGATCTGGTTTCACCATAATGAACCCTATTGATGAACCATGTATGCCTTTTTGGTTGGTCCCCTTGCTAACTATTGTCACATATGGGATTGATTAGGATAAGTCACTGATTGCTGTTAGATACGTTAATACTAACATAATAATATCTAAAATATTGTTCGTATTTTCAGTTAAAATGAGGTGACTTTACTTCACAACCATGACTTTAGTTCTTATACAGTTTTTATATAACCCTTTGACTTTATTTGATACCAAAGTTGCAGTTGACAGGAAAATACAAAGTCACTGTACTATTAATTGATTGTAAAATGCACCAAACAAATTCACATGTTGCAGAACACAATCAGCGCTAAATAAGTTCTGACATAAATTATCACTGGCATCTCTTTGAATAACTCCTTTTCACAGAAGTCATACGGCATTTATGACTATACGGAAAATGAATTAAAGGATAAAAACTGAAAAACAAATTTCACTTGGCAAAGAGTCATTCAATTGATATTTATTTATTAAAATTTTGGTGCCAGTGAGCATTAAGAATATTTTCATCAATCATATTTTTTGATCATACTCAGAGCGTAAATATCTTAAGAATTTGATTTTGTATTTAATATCATACTGCTGTCATCAACGACAAGTGTTGATTTGACTTATAATGGTCATGTGATATGAGGAGACTGGTGTAGATTGGTTTAATTGAAGCCCCTCATCCCTGACTAGTGTTGGCATTTGCTGTTGGATTTCAGTCACTTTCACCATCTTCACCTTCACCATTTTTTTTAACCACTCCAGTGGCCTAGTGGTTAGAGCGTCCGCCACGGAAGCGGGAGGTCGTCGGTTCGATCCCCGGCCGAGTCATACCAAAGACTTACAAAAATGGTACTAACAGCTGCCTCGCTTGACGCTCAGCATTAAGAGAGTTAGTGTTAGGACTGGTCGGCCTGGTGTCAGGATAATGTGACTGGGTGAGACATCATGCTACATGTCTGTGGCATGATGTCTCAGTGCTTGACATCACTATAAACTGCCTCACTGCAGACATCGTAGCGATATGACTGAAAAAGTGTTAAAGCTACGTTAAAAATCCTAATCAAACAAACAAAACAAAACCATCTTTTTTATATGTTGTCCTCTGATGTGATGACTGTGGTTTAATGGGGGAGTGATGGAATGTCATATATTACTACATTCATCATTTATGACTGATGACTCTCTACTGATGCATTACTTAATCCTTGTTTCTGACACTCTACCTATATCCTCAATGTAATCATTCTCATTACATTTATTTAAAAAAAAAGCCATATCACATTTGTTAAATTTTCTGTTATTTCCTTTATATGTGTAAGTTGTTGTCTCAAAGACTTTTATGGTTTAAGATACATGATGATCCAGTGTTATCTGAATACTCGAGCTAGGATTTCTGATGCACCATGGATATATGGCACACTGATGTTGGTCCTATTTTGGCTACTCCTGGTTTGTGTTTTTTTTTTCTGCTTTGATGGCAGTTTGAAAATCCAACTCTGGATAACCATATTACCATATCAGTCTCCTTGTATCATGCGACCATTACAAGTCATGTGATCAACATTATTTGCTGATGAAGACAGTATGATATTGCAGAAAAGTTTGAATTTGTAAGATATTCATGTCGTGAGTATGGAAATTACTTACATTCATGGGTTATCCAGAACAAAGAAGCAACTTGTTCACTAGTATATATTTTGGTCATATACTGTTATTTTCAGTGTGTCTTAAAAAAAAAAATTAAACAAACTGTATTACTTCTTAAAAAAAGTAGAAAATTTCATGATGTTGATTACAAATGTCCCGGCATTAGTGCCATATTAAGGTTCTGTTTACCAGTTTTTATCAAACTTTTAATAAAGTTTAACCAAAGGGACCTATTGGGTTTGATATTTTTCTGTAAGAAAAATATGGGATCCACACTGCACTGTGTTACTGCATAAGTGGGTTTCTGAGTTACCCAAGCACTAAAATGAGAAAATGGTGTAGTTTATAATTAAAGTTTGAAAACTATAAAGAGTTACTGCAGCATTAACATTTGTAATAAAAAAAAACTCAAGAAAGAAATTATAATTGTTAGGAAAAACAGTATGACTCTAATTAATAACAGCTAATTGATGTTTTTTCATGGAATCTTTGTACACCATGTTGAATTTCTCAGCAACAGTTAAATACATAAACCTCAAACATTGGAGAAGAGGTCAGAATGGCTAGGCCCAGGATAACATATTTTGCTAACACAGAATTTTGATTTGAATTATTATTATTATTATTATTATTATTATTATTATTATTATTATTATTATTATTATTTTTATTATTATTATTATTATTATTATTATTATTGTTGTTATTATTATTATTAGTCATTATTTTTATATGATTATTATTACAATTATTATTATTATTATTATTATTATTATTATTATTAATATAATAATTATTATTATTATTATTATTATTATTATTATTATTATTATTATTATTATTATTATTATACCTTTCAGGTTCATCCGAAGTGTAGGTATAACAGATACAGTGTCTGCCCGAAAATTTCTGGAAGCAGCAATGAACACAGAGGACAACCAGGTCTTCTATACAGTATTTAAATTTTTTGAACAGAGGAATTCAAGGTTAAGGAACAATCCCAGATTCCAACAAGGTCAGTCCAATAGTCAGGGAATATCTACATCATATCTAGTGTTATATTGGAAATTCATTTTATACAAATATATTTACAATTACAGTGCCCCAGAAAGAACACAAAAAAAAAAACACATTCAGGATTGGTGTCTTCTTCAGGAAAGCTATTAATTTTTTTACAAAATTTTTAAAGGTTTTTGGACAGTGTTATTTTCTAATCTTGGGATATTTTGTGATGTTTTTTGGTATCAGTATACACTGAATCCTGAGAGGGTTGTTGAAGCTTAAGTCTGAAGAGTGAGTGTTTTAACATGTCTGAGGTATTCAGCTAATGCTAGTTCTAGAAAAACATGCATGATTTTGTTTTTAATACATAAAGCACCCATTACAGCTTGTAATTTTTCTGATGGAATCTTTAGTTTCAAATGAAGGTGTTGATTTTGTGCATTGGCTTTACGTGACCCATTTCTGCAGCAGCATGTACTCCCAGTCAGTTGCTGGAGAATGAATGAATGCCTGATAGCCAGCTCATAAATCTGTTGATAAAAATAAGCACTTTAATGAATCATTAAATAAAACAGCTGTCATTTTTTAGGAATAAAGCAACTAGCATTGTTCTTATGCAGATTCTAAACTATTTTAATTTTATACACAAACGGTGAAGTAGTTGAGCATGAGCATGTATTAGAGCAGAAAAGTTTGTTTAATTTTAAACTCGGGGGGGGGGGGGGGGACTTTTCTCTTTTGTCCAACTCGAATGTATATTTTCAAGTCAATTAACAAATGATTTGAGAATGCAGATTGAATTTGGGTAACCTCAGAATTGGGATATGTGCAGTAATACACAAAAATATGTGTGCAGTAACACACAAAGATATTTGTGCAGTCATATTTGAAGGTTTCCCGAGTGGCCAAGTGGTCTAAAGCGCTCTCCATTACAGATCACAGTTGTCTCCCCTCTGTGTGGGTTCGAGTCTATGATTCAGCCAATGTGGGTATGTGAGAAAGTATGCCGGTAGCTTCTCTCGGGTTGGTGGTTCTTTCTGGGGTTTTCCAGGTTCTTCCTCCACCATTAATACTGGCCACCATGTATAGCCTATCTTGTGCTGAAAAATGGCATTAAACCCTACAATAACAGCAGATACATTTGAGAATATAAATAATGTGAAATTCAATATTGGTATATGGATAACACCACATTGATAAACCTCTTCCAATAATGTGTGCACACATTTATTTCTCCTTTGAATACATTCCCCAATCACATTACTTTAGGGATATTAGCCTGCTACCTCGCGAATCCAGCCCTACCAAAAGACGAAAATTCGTCTTTCCTGTCTATGTCATATAGACAAAGGGCAATAACTCTTGCCCCTTACCTCCCCTTGCTACCCGCTAGGTGTCGCTTCTTTAGTTTTTTAGCTTCGCTTGTTGTGTGTAAACACGTACAATTAGACCTCCAATGAATCCAAGCCATCTTAGTGTAAATTCTGACCATCCGAAGTTAAATTTGGAATTACTGTGTTGGATAATCATTCCTCTACAGGTTGTATACATTATTTTACAATATTTTCCAATTTGAGTGACTTTGTCACCTTTTCTAGACTTCGGACCAGGTTGCAACGTGGTCAAAGCACGCTTATGGCGGTACTAGCATGTAATACATGTAGCACTCAATAATTTCGCTTATTCCGTATGTAACGTTTACGATATTAGCGACTAATAACGTGCTGCATTGATAATGTGTGCTTTATTTATCTTCTTTGACATTTCAGTAGACTTCAAAAAAGTCTTTGAACGACCAATTTGCGACTTTAATGGCGGACTTCGTGTTGTAGTCACGAGTTCACGCAACACTTAATCATTTCGCTTCCTCCGTTAGTTACGGTTATGGAATAGCGACTTAATAGCGTACTGAATTGTTAATTTGTGCTTTGTTTATCTTCTTTTCCGTTTCAGTAGACTTCGTCTCTGAACGACCAGTTGCGACTATTAATGGCGGAATTTCGTGTTGTAGTCACGAGTTCACGCGACACTAAATCATTTCGCTTCCTCCGTTAGTTACGGTTATGGTAATAGCGACTTAATAGCGTGTTGAATTGCTAAATGTGCTTTGTTTATCATCTTTTTCGTTTCAGTAGACTTCGTCTTGAACGACCTATTGCAACACGCTCACGGCGATAACTAGTGTGGTCATTAAGAGTTAACATGGCACGGAATAATTTGACTACTCCGTTAATAACGGTTATAGTATTATCGAATTAATAATATGCTGAATTTTTTAATTTGTGCTTTGTTCTATTCTTTTGTCGTTTCAGTAGCAAAGTCGACAACGAAGGCATGAATGGCAAAATGGGTGTTGGCAATGTGGAAATGGAGGAAATTATGTTGACATGGTTTAGGCTGCCCAGTGGATGTAAATTTCACCGCAGGTCCGTGCATGGCTTTCGGGCCTGTAAGTCCGGACGCATGGAGCCTATGCTGGATCAATTGGATCCATTTTATTATGCACTTTCGCCGGCCGTCCAGCCGTCCGTCCAGCCGACACCGTCAGTTCAGCCGGCACTTCAGCAGGCAACAACCAGCACTAGCCGTCCATCCGGCACCGTCCGTTCAGCCCAAATGGCACCGGACGGCCAGCCGACCTTCCAGCTTGCATCAACAGGCACCGGCCGTTCAGCCCAAATGGCACCGGCCGGCCAGCCGAACTTCCAGCCTGCATCAACAGGCACCGGCCGTCCACCCGGCAACGACCGTTCAGCCCAAATGGCATCGGTCGTCCAGCCGACCTTCTAGCCGGCATCAACCGGCACCGGCCGTCCATCCGGCAACGACCATTCAGCCCAAATGGCACCGGTCGTCCAGCCGACCTTCCAGCCGGCATCAACCTACACCGGCCGTCCATCCGGCAACGACCGTTCAGCCCAAATGGCACCGGTCGTCCAGCCGACCTTCCAGCCGGCATCAACCTGCACCGGCCGTCCATCCGGCAATGACCGTTCAGCCCAAATGGCACCGGTCGTGCAGCCGACCTTCCAGCCGGCATCAACCTGCACCGGCCGTCCATCCGGCAACGACCGTTCAGCACAAATGGCACCGGTCTTCCAGCCGGCATCAACCTGCACCGGCTGTACATCGGATTTATGGAGATTATAGTGATGTACCCGTCAGTCAATCTGTACTACTGGTTACATATCACTACCATGAGAGAGATGTTATAAATGTATCTCCGTCCAATCAGACCATTCGAGAGGCCGGTGCCGGTCATAGCCGGACCTTCGCCGACATTCCGGCCGACCATATACTAGACAAATCAGTCAGTATTGCCGGTGTACACCTCCCGTCACGTCAAATACATGACGGTGTGATTTTAAAACAAGGGAGAATTAGTGACATTATCAGAGATGACGGAATTGAGTTATCTATGCCACTTGGTATGCGCTACCCAGATATGGTAGCTTTACCAGAACAGGACTTTCAGGCCGACCATTCGCCAGTTCAATCAGCCGTTAGTGCCGGCCGTCCATATGTTCACGGCTTCTCCATAAGGGAGATTTAGTGAAAGTGTCAATTATGACAGAATTGCGTCATCTAGGTCACCTGGTATGCTGTACAGATATGATTAAAAAAAAAAAAAACAAGCTGTACCAGAACCAACATTCCCTCTGAGCGAATGGTAGATGGGCGCACAGTGCTGGCCGCACTACATAAGCATTATGTAATTATTATTACCTTCCAGCCGGCACCAACCGGCACCGGGAGTCCATCCGGCAATGACCGTTCAGCCCATATGGCACCGGTCATCCAGCCGACCTTCCAGCCGGCACTAACCGGCACCGGGTGTCGATCCGGCAATGACCGTTCAACCCAAATGGCACCGGTCATCCAGCCAAGCTTCCAGTTGACACTGCCGGCACTGACAGTCCATCCGGCTCCGGCCGTCCAGCCCAACAGGCACCGGTCGTCCAACCGTATGGAGATTTAAGTCATATACCAGTCCGTCCGACTGTACCACTGTACCAGCACTTGGACTTTTATGATACCGCAATCCGCACAAATCGGATTGACGATGATTCTAGTGATGTTTCCGTCTGTCAATCCGTTCTACCGGTTACATATCACTACCATGACTCAGATGTTGGTGATGAATCTCTCGATCCAACCCGACCATTCGAGCGGTCGGTGCCGGTCATAGCCGGCCCGTCGCAGACATTCAGGCCAAACATATGCCAATCAATTCATTCGGCATTGCCGGCCGTCCATAGGCTAACAGCTGTATGCAGATCCAACTATGGAACGGACTGAGTTCAGCTTCAAAGCCGCAGTGGAGGAAATTTATAGGGTGTTGGCCCCTTCAGAATGCCCTCCACCTCCTGCTGCCATTACCGACTATAAGGTTAGAGCGTCGGTCGATCTGGATGAGGGGGAAGAGACTCTATCCTTCCGCCTCCTTCCCCAGTCGACAAAAAATTAAGGAAATTAATGACCGTCTGTCGACACGTATAGGGGATCAAGGAAATGCTAAGGCATTCTTTTCTGAAAGCCAAGTACCAGCGTCGTTTTCAGGTCGATGGTACAAAACTCACTCCGATGCGTTCAGTACTGAGGTCCTGGCTCGGGATAAAATATGGCAGCAGTCCATATGTCTGCGGCATTGTCTTATAAAGTGGACAAAAACTGTGTTCAATGCCACGTCCAAGCTGGTTCGAAATGTAGTCGCTTCGTCTTCACTGTTAGACCTAGCCTCCCTAGCCATTTTCAGGATCGCTGAAAAATCTGGCAATGAACATGCTTGGGAATCGACGGCCCGGTTAGCTAGGGTTCTTAACAGGGCAGCTCACCATTCCATGGCCAATGCACTGACTGCTTCTGCCAACTTAGACCTGATACGTCGTGACACATGTCTGAAGGGCACGTCGCTTAAACCCCATCATAAGCTGGCTAGATATGACCGACGCATATTTCACGTCCCTAGTGGTTAGAGCGTCCGCAGCGGAAGCGGCAGGTCGTGTGTTCGATCCCTGACCGAGTCATACCAAAAACTTACACAATGATACTAACAGCTGCCTCGCTTGACGCTTACATAATGTGACTGGGTGGGACATCATTCTACATGTCTGGGGCATGATGCCCCAGTGCTAGACATCACTATAAACTGCCTCACTGCAGACATCGTAGCAATATAACTGAAAGATGGTTAAAGCTACGTTAAAAGAAAAACGAGTAGCGGACATTTCTCCGTTGTGCTTGTCGGGACTTGGTTTATCAGTTCCGTGTCATACCTTTTGGCCTAAATTTAAGCCCTTGGGCTAGTACCAAGGTTATGGATTACGTCGTCACCCTGTTCCGCTCGACTTCATCTATGGCGTCGGCAGTATATTTGGACGACATCCTCCAGAAACATCTGTCAAGTTCTACTCTGCTCAAAGGCAGAAACGATCTTATATAACTTTACATCATATTGGCTTTCTCGTGAACTGGATAAAGTCTGATCTCTGTCCAATCCGGATTTTGGTCCATCTGGGTGTGGAGTTTCTCCCGATCTGAATCTGGTAAGGCTTCCTCGAGTTTGCGATCATCCAGATAATTGCACTCGTAGAGTCCGTTTCCGACAGGATGCGCATTTTAGCGAGAGAGTTGCAGATCCTCGGATTATTCAATGCGGCAACAGACTTGATCCCGCTCAGCCGTCCTTTTATGCGCCCTTTACAAAGGACGTTGCTAGCATAATTGCGCCCTTTTCAGGTCCCTTCGATCCCAGAAAACAGTCATGCTCACGCCAGAGATACGATCATTCTTGAGTCAATGGCACAACCCCTGTAGGCTGTCCACAGGGATTACTCTGGAGATACCTCAAGCGGGGATAACGGTATGTTCCGCCACTAATACCTATGGTTGGAGTGCCCACCTGTTGCTGGACTTCGATACTGTCAGCGGCACGTAGGTGCCAGGGGCGAGCCCCTTTCCACATCAACCTTTCAGAAATAACGGCTGTCATCAATGCCTTTCATTTCGGGCAGGATCAACTCTTATTACAAACTGCCCTCATTATGTCAGACAACATTTTGGTGGTGCCTTGCCTCAAAACAAGGGGACACCAATCACCAGACCTGTGCAATCTGAACTGGCAGTTTCTACATTGGTTCGACAATCTCCACCTCAATGTACAATTCAGACACATTCTTGGCAGACTCAATGTCTTGGCTGACACTCTATCTAGTCATTCACACAGAATGGTCACTCCATCAATCGGACTTTCTTCCATTTGACACACTTTGGGGACGTCCGATGATTGATCTTTTGCAACAAGGTGGAATCGCAAGTTCTCCACCTTTCATCTCACAGGTTCCAGACCCAGAAGCTTGGGTCGTGGATGCTCGATCAATCACCTGGGAAGGGTTGTGGTCATTCTCCTACCCTCCCACGGTCTTGGTACTGAAATTAATCCAGAAGTTAAGGGGTCAGAACTGTCAGATGGTTCTGATTGCCCCTCTCAGATGGAACAACTGGGTCTCCGATCTACTCAACCTAGGCGATAGATCTACCCAGGAAGATTACAGTCAGCACAAGTATTCACAAGCAACCGCGGCCAGGGGTGTTCCACCCCTGTCCGGACCGTCTTTATGTTCAAGCTTGGCTCTTGTCCAGACAGCCTTGCAAGACAAACAATTTAAATCTTTGATTGCGGAGAGAATCTCGAGAGCAAGAAGGCTCTCTACTCTGAAGGTTTACGAGGGCAAGTGGCATGTTTTCAGGGACTGGTACCATATCATTCACATTGTTCCTCTGAGTGTCACAATCCCTCAACTGGCCAACTTTTCTCTGGCTTTTCGAGGAGAAACAGCTGGCTCCAGTTATTCTCAAATGCTACCGCTCCATGATATCAGACACATTCCGCCATTCTGGTACATGTGCTATCAGCCATGACAAAGATTTGTCAGATCTTTTAGACATTATAAAAATTCAATCGACTTATATCCCTCACCCTGTTTCCAAATGGAATCTGTCCTGGGTTTTAACATGACTCAATTCAGACAGTATTGAGTCTTTAACCCACGATTAGTTAAAGCTACTATCATACAAATTGGGTTTCTTGATAGTCTTAGCTTCAGCATGCAGGGTGAGCGAGTTACATGTCCTTTCTAGTGACCCGAACTCTCTTCCGTTTCGATCAGAGGGTTTGATGGTCCTCTTGACGCAGCCAGGCTTCGTAGTCCAAAATAGATTACCATACATTGGCGATCAACGAGTCGTCATTAGCTCGCTTTCTTTATAGATAAGTCAGGATCAACAGCCATGTAAGATCCTGTTTGTGCACTCTAGCACCATTTCAATGCATAGAGGTGAGTCAGGTCACATACAAGCACCTCTTTCTTCTGGTGATAGCTGGGATATGAAATATCACCATTCAAGCCCTTGCTTCATGGCTGTAGTGGGTTATACGCTCGGCGTACTCTGAGAATTCGCAAATCAGTCACCTTATAGAAGCTGTTGGCGGACATGCAGAGTCAACCTTCTACAGTTTTATCTTCAAGTTTGTACTCGCAGAGGCAAACATTGATTCTAGTAGGTCCGGTGTTGGGCAGCCCAGACGCCCACCAGACCCATGTGCAACAATCAGCACAGCCTATTAGCTTCGCTGGATTTGCCAGATAAATTTTCGTAGGTAAGAAGATTTCAATAACTATCTTCTTAACCGTATAAAGGGGTCACATATCACGTGACCCTGGGCTGTGTTGCTGATTGAAAATTAGGAGACCGAGTTATCATTCACATGGGGAATCCAACCATCATTCCCTAGAGGATACCCGAGGTGGAGGTCGGATGCTCCGCATTCCCTCCTCCTATTACTTATTCTCCTAAAGTAATGTGATTGGGGAACGTATTCAAAGGAGAAAGCAAATTTTGTAGTAAATTATGTTTCTCCGAGAATACTTACCCAATCACATTACTAAGAAACCCTCCCAACCACCCCGCCATGCGAGCATCCTTGTGTTTTATATACCGCTCAGCTTAAAAAAAACTAAAGAAGCGACACCTAGCGGGTAGCAAGGGGAGGTAAGGGGCAAGAGTTATTGCCCTTTGTCTATATGACATAGACAGGAAAGACGAATTTTCGTCTTTTGGTAGGGCTGGATTCGCGAGGTAGCAGGCTAATATCCCTAAAGTAATGTGATTGGGTAAGTATTCTCGGAGAAACATAATTTACTACAAAATTTGCTTTTTTAGAATCAGAGATACATGCTTTTTCTAGTGTAGTCACTAAACCCCTAGAGTGTTGAAACTCCTAACTTCAGTTGAAGTTAGTTAGTGAACATTATAGGGCTGAGAATATTCCTCATATGTACAAACTTAAGTGTCTCCTCTGTCATTTTTGAGAATAGCAAAACTTTGGAAATTGATGGGGTTGGGTTATAGAGAGAAGGATTTGATTCATCACCACCGACAATAAAGTTTGTCTATGAATTAACCAGTTTCTTTAAACTTTCTTTTGTTGTGAAAAACAAACATTTCTTGGTTGTGTGATTAAGCAATAAACTTGCTTGAGCCAATCAAACAATACTTTTCAAAGACCCACTCTGAGAAAATGAAGAAATAATTAGAGCATTTTACTGAGTTGAAGATTTTTCAGAATAACTTTACTACAGTTGAACTCAGTGAAACTTTTTTTAAATGTGATTTTGCAGGATCATGTAAATTGTGTGTAAAGCAAATTAATTATGGCAGTTAAGGTATCGTTGTGCTTGAAGATCATGTTCAATCAACCAGATGTGTGAGTTCAATCAACCAGACGTGTGACACTGTTCAAGCAGAAATGCTTCAACTACAACATTGACATAGTTGAATTATATATTATATTACTATTTTTTGCTTTGGGGGCCCCGAGTAGCCGAGTGGTCTAAAGTGCTCTATGTTTCTGATTACTGCCATCTCACCTCTGTATGTGTGGGTTCAAGACTCAGATTCAGCAAACGTGGGTATATGAGAAAGCTTGCCAGTAGCTTCTTGTGGGTCGGTGGTTCTTTCTGAGGTTCTCCCTCCACCATTAATACTGGCCACCATGTATAGCCTATCTTGTGCTGAAAAATGGCATTGAACCCGACTACAACAACAACTGTTTGCTTTGTTTCTTTTTTTCTTCATAATATCTTGTTCACATCCCTAATGTTAAATTTGTAAGGCATTATGGTCCCAATAATAATCATATTGGATTATCCCTATAATAATTAAATAGGATTATCCCTATAATAGTCATATTGGATTATCCCTATAATAAGCAAATAGGATTATCCCTATAATAATCAAATAGGATTATCCCTATAATAATTAAATATGATTATCCCTATAATAATCATATTGGATTATCCCTATAATAAGCAAATTGGATTATCTTTAAATTATTCAAATAGGATTATCCCTATAATAATTAAATAGGAGTATCTTAAAATTAATCAGTAGGATTTTCCCTATATTTATCAATAGATAAGGATTATCCAGAGGTACTTATCACAGAAGGTTAGTAGAGTTAAAAGTTGTATTATAACATTTCTAAACCCATGTTTTATTGCTTTTGATACAGAATCTTGCCTCTGATCTTTGAACTTCACAAAGTTTGTTCTCCATAAGTCTAATACTGTGTTCATACATGAGGTTTTTCAACCATTCATGCATAACATTTCTGAAATATTCATACATGAGGTTTCTGAATCATTCATGCATATCATTTATGAACCATTCATACGTAAGGTTTTTTAATCATTCATAAATGAGGTTTCTTAACCATTGATACATAAGGATTCTGAATAGTTCATAGATGATATTTTTATACATGACATTTCTGAACTATTCATTAGATGAGGATGCTGAACCAGTAATATTGAATGGTATAATTATACCATTACAGTTTGTGTCCATAGGTAAAATCTTTTCTTGTTCAAGTGTCTAGATCTTTCTGAAATTAGAGTCACTTCCTCATTTAATTAGTGAGTCTTTTTATTTACTCCTTTTTCCAAGATCAAATCTTCTGTCTACTTTGCTGCCATTTTGTTGCACTTGACACCTGTTCTGCATTTACACTAGGAAATACTGCACCGCCATTACAATTATGCCAGGTATAATGCACAGTTAGAACTGGGTGACAATTATGCCAGGTCTAATGCACATTTAGAACTGAGTGACAATTATGCCAGGTCTAACGCACATTTAGAACTGGGTGACAATTATGCCAGGTCTAATGCACATTTAGATTTGGTGACAATTGTGCCAGGTCTAACGCACATTTAGAACTGGTTGACAATTATGCCAGGTCTAATGCACATTTAGAACTGATTGACAATTATGCCAGGTCTAATGCACATTTAGAACTGGTTGACAATTATGCCAGGTCTAATGCACATTTAGAACTGGGTGACAATTATGCCAGGTCTAACACGCATTTAGAACTGGGTGGTATATACCATATTAATTAAACATCTTTTGCATTGATGTAGGTGAATCATTAAGTCAGTATAATTTTAGTGGTTTCAACAATCTAAAACTTCTCATGCAATCAAGGTACTGTATGTACTCACTCATAAGTCAAGTCCAGCTGCAAATAATATCAACTCTGATATCCTGTCACATAAAGTGCTGACAGATCAGGGTCTGTGTTGTTCAGCTGATTGCTCCTAACAAAACTGAATATACCTAGATCTGCTGGCACATACTTCACTGATAGATCTGGGTTGGTGTAGTTTTCTGTTTGACGTGGCCTATAAGTGAGTATATCTGCAATGCTTTTAGAGACCTTTGCTTCTATATCAGATACATGTGAAATTTTTAGAGGATGCACCTTTTATCTCTGTAATGCATCACCTTTACATTCTTCATATTTACATTGCGGATCCACTTTTTATGTTTTTGGTTATCCATGGTCGATCTGTGCAACAGTTTACAGGTAGACTTAGTTAAGCAGGCATGAAACCAGTGTGACTAATTACTTGTTAGTCCTTCCCTGATGTGAATTCAAGGAAATTGATCATTTGTAAGTTCCCATACTTGGAGCATAAATATGTTAAGCATTAAAAAATTTTGGCAGTATTACACTGCCTTCATTCATCGACTAATGTTGATCACATGACTTATTAAGGTCATGTGATACGAGAAAACTGGTTTAGATGGTCGGTAATTATAGCCCCTCATCCCTGTTTAGTCTTGGCTTTAGTGTCATATTTCAATTACCTCTTTCACCTTCCTTTTCCATATGTTGTCCTCTGATGTGATGACTGTGGTTTGATTGGGAACGATGGAATATCCCATATTGCTACAATGTTCATGAATAACCAATGACTCTCTACTGATGTGTTCCTTATTTCTTGTTTCTAATACCCTGCCTGTTGCCCAGATGTAGTCAGTTTCAAAATCATTTCACTTGATATATAATAACCACAACAAATATTTTTAAATTTCTTTATTCTTCACATGTTGCCCAATTCTTTTGAATTCATAAGATAATTAAGCTCAGAGTATGGGTAATTACTAATGATCGTGAATTATCCAGAGCAAAGGAAGCAACCTCTTCAGTGGTAAAGAAATTGATGTTTTGTCATGTGTTAATGTAAGCACCTGTGACTGTTAAATAATGTATTTTTGTTTTAAGTGTTTAAATTTGTGATATGTAATAAATCATGAAAGTAATCAAAGCTTTCTGAGAGTTGGAGTTAAACAGTATTGTCAAATCATCGATGTACCACAATAATAATAATAATAATAATAATAATAATAATAATAATAATAATAATATAGTAATAATAAAACATTCCTTCCCGTTTATATCGACATCGCTTATCTCGACAAGCTGCCTATGTCAACAAAAAAGCAAAGTCCCGGTCCCATGGTCTACTATTACTATCAAATTGACATGCCTATGTCGACGTCGAGATAAAAGAAAAACGTATATGTCGACAGAAGCCCTTGGTCCCAGCTTGAACAAATCCTTTGTTTTCAAAACGTTTATGTCGACAAGCTGCCAATTAAGACCAATAATTTGTTCAACAATTAGTTGATCTTGCCGCCAGGCTTTAATGTCGCGGTCGGATAAAAAAAGAAACAAAAAAAAACATAGCATCACATTTTCTCACCACTCTGCAGCTAGTTAAGTCTTTGATCTTGCCGCCTAGCTTGTGGGTCATGTTCATCAAATGTACTCTTACAATGACAGCATGTACATCTGTGGGTCTTTCAGCCACTGAATTTTCTGATTGTAAATGTATCAGCACAGCGAAAAGGATCAATTGATGAACACAATTTCCCAATCAACAGGTGGTCGATGCAGGACTAGCAAGCCCTTAAATTTGCCGTCCAGGAAATTGGTGCGTACAGAGGACTCCTGTATACGTGATTTTCTGAATCCCATATATAAAAATTGCGTGAAAATACGGATTACGCGTTTCCGAGACCTTTGAAAGTGATCGGTGATTTTCGCTGTGAAAGTTTCGTTTTTAACTTTATTTACATTTACGATGGCTACCGACAGAAGGGTAAAACGCAAATTAAATTTAGAGTCTTTGGAAACTAAATATCTGGCTGTTAATGAAGTTAAGGGATGAACATCTTGCGAAGAGGTCTGTGACATTTTTTCATTTAAAAATAACACATCCAGGAAGGATGAAAGCTGCAGAGTCTATAAAGAAAGACTAAGTTGAATGTAACTGCGCTCCCCAAAGGAAGAAGCAAAACTGCTACATTTGAAGACGTGGAGGAAGCATCTAAACGGTTCAATGAAGCATTATCGAAAAAGCTTAGTGTGGAGAACTTCGATGCAACAAGTGGTTGGTTCAGTTGCTTTAATGTTCGTCATAACATTGGATACAAAAGTATTTGTGGAGATTACATGTACTGTTGACAGTTTTTCATTTCCCTGTGAATAACCCCATCCCCTTGGTAGCCTCAATAAGATGGGAACAGACTCACCAAAATCGAGGCCAATTTAAAGTACATGTACATGAAGCATGTAACTGACAACTTCTCAACCATGTGTTAATGCCGACGTTGAATATCGTAATGTTGTTCATATCAGGATGTGATCATTACAATATTTTTATTTGGATTTTATTACACAAAGGTAACAAAAATGTAATTTGTCAATATACAAGTGTATTTCACACTGATTCTGTCATGTACTCAAAATTTCCAATTTTTTTTCTCAAAGTGTAAATGCTATTCACTGATGATGGGGGTCACCCTTTGCTGACGAATTTTAAATTTTATCTTTTTTCAGCCCCCCCCCCACCCCAACATTTATCTCGACATCCGCCTATGTCGACAATATTTCCTCGGGCCCGAGGATGTCGAGATAAACGGGTAGGACTGTATAGTAATAATAATAATAACAACAATAATAATAATGATGATGATGATGATAATAATCATAATATAGTAATAATAATATAGTAACTACGATGTCAATAGACAAAGAGTCAGAGTACTTTAACTTGTGAGAATGACTCATATTGAATATGTTGCCATGTTTAGGGGGAAAGACTTGAGACAAAAATTAGTCATGCTAACAAAAGGCAAAAATTAGACAAAAATGAACATGAAGACAACAAAGAGAACTCAGACTTAGAACGTATATTTAATGCTGACGCTGACTCTTCTAAGTGAATGATGCTGATAAAAATGGCGAAAGAACTTTAAATTTGAGAATTTACAGACCTGAGTGAAAGAAGCAGCTATTATTTTTTGATAAAAGGAGATGAGATGGTACATTGAAAGCAATGCTGCTGCTGTGAAGCAAAATCCTTTTGCTTAAATTGGAAATACTAACTTGTAGCTATTATTGTTTAGAATCATTAATTGTTGTTGAGGGTTGCTGTGGTATGCAGAAATAACAGTCCTATACTGTCTGGAAAACTTTGCGAATTGGTGTGACAAATAATTATGGCAAAATGAAATGTTGAATTAAATAATTAGGATAATTAATATATTAATATCATGAACTTGATAAATTTGATGACCTGGATGCAATACATGAATTTTTTTTATAACCCTAAGGTAATAAATTAAGTAAGAGAAAGAAGCAAAGACATTAGCGAACAATTTAATTATCAAAGACATAAATGAAAATATGGAGGAACTTAAAAGTACAAATGTTTTTCCACTTGAACAATATCAAAGGACAAGATTAAACACATTTTCAGACTTAAAACAAGAATACAGTTAGAATGAATGTGATTGCTTGGTTCTCTCCTTGTATGCACCTTCTATTATGACTGTATTTTGTGGATATATCCCACATGGCATTGCCTCTTTATTTGAGCAAGCCCAACCAATGGAAAATTACTTAATTCTTCTTAAACAATGCAAACCCAAATTCCAATGAAAAAAATGAACCCAAGGTTATCATTGACTCTTATTAGTTAGATTATTAAGTAGTAGTAGTCAGCCAACATGTAAGCATCTATTTATATATCCTAATTTATATATCCTATGTAATTTTACACCCTTAATATTCCTAAAACTGACCCTAGTCATATAGGCAAAATCTAACTACAGATAATTTTTACAATTTACAGCCATTAAATAAAAATTACAAAAATTAGTTAAAACCATGTACCAGGAGTTTCCAAAAATATAATCTTGATACATTTATTGAGTAAAAGAACAGGATAAAATTAAGAAACTGAATAATTTGACAAACTAGTTTGCAGATGGCATAGTGCAGTATACAGATGGCAGAGTGCAGTATGCAAATGACAATGCAGATGGCAGAATGTAGCATGCAGATGGCAGAGTGCAGTATGCATATTTCAGAGTGCATTATGCAAGTGACAGTGCAGTATGCAGATGGCAGAGTGCAGTATGATATAAAATATGTTTGACAATTACTGAAAAAATAGTTTCTCTTGTGGTCTTATGAGGCTGAGAATTTAATCCAGATATAATAATAATTACCTTTTCAATTTCATTTCCATCAGTTTGTAAGTGAGGGACTGAGGCACTCTATTGATGGAGATTGTGATACTAATTATAATTTATGCTTAATTTTTTCAGGAGAACACTGTGAGCAGTATGTACGGCATTTTGAATCTTTATTTGGAACTGATGCTCTTGCCCACATTCCAACACCAACATGAAAATATGTCTCCCAATTCGGTTGTTTCCCTACATGGAACAGCAAAGTTGACAGAAACACTTGATGAATATTTATTGTGATGGAGATGCGGTTGGAAACATAATAAGTTAGCCATTTTGATTGAAATTTGTTTGGATTGGAAAGAATTTTGGGAAGCTGTTGATATAATTGGACAGATTTCACTGTTTTTCAAATTACCTCATCCTGTCATGACCAATATTTCCTATATGGTGACAGACAGAAGATAAAAACAATTATGAATTTCTATGTATAGAAGTTAATTTTTGATATCCCATTTTTTAAATAATAAATTGTAACCTAATTTCTGTACAGTAAAACATGTCTTGAGAGACCACTGCTATGAGAGACCAACTGTCTGAGAGACCAGGTTCACTGTGTACAGATTTATTGATTATATAGTGTTATTACCTGTTATTAGAGACCATCTGTCATGAGAGACCATTATATTTTGGCAGAAAGGGTGATCTTTCAAGACAGGTTCCACTGTATAATCAAATTTGATGATTTTTATTTTGCATGTGAATTGCTTCACATATGTTATAATGTTTCAACAGGTTTTAACTTTTATTCAGGTTATAACTTTTCCAGCATCAATGGATGTACTGTGTTCAAATTTGTTAAAGTTACATATTTCATAAATTAGTGATTGTATTTAGCTGCAATTTTTTTTGTAGAATTGTGGTTAACATCTTAATTTTGTTTTCTCATATGTTCTTGTCTCAAATGAATAAACAGAATTATAACACTTTTCTTTGGCACTATTGCATGACAGTTTGGGTCGACATATTGCCATTGTTTTATGGAATATTCAGTATTATGATGTGATATTTGGCTCCAAAGAAAAGTTGCATCTGGATCATCTTGGCCATAAAAGATGGGTGGGTGGACACAAAACTAAGGGCTTCAGTGATGCTATTATCAACTTAAATTGCGAAATACTTAAAATACAGTGATTGCATATTATTAAATAACTTTTTGCAATGAACCTTGGACTGATACAGACATGCACAATAAAACTGGAAACTGAATAGCAAGGTTAAAGTATATGTGCATTTGTTACCAGATTTTATTGAATCTATTTTAGTAATTTCATTGAAAATGTTAAGAATGAAGCATAGTTTGTAACCATTCCAGCATAGATCATGATGTGTTTGAATTCAGTACAAAATATTAATGGTAGATTAGAATAAGGAAAGATATAGTAGAATTACATTTCAGCATGCATGTGTTTATGTTTCTTTGTTGCTAAGCAGCTACACATTAATATCAGACCTCTTTTGGCTAGATTCCATTTGAAGTGTGTATTGTGCAGTATATCCTAAGGAATATTCACACATGCTGAACAGGTCTATTGGGACTGATGTTTAAAATGCCCAAAATCAGATGTTGTCAGTTTCTAATAAGAAACTGTTACTCATTCTTGAAAAGAAATTGTTTAATATAAACTCATCCATCATGTACGTGGGTGTGGAGCTTTTATTGTACTTAAGAACTTAAGATGTTCATTGGAACAGGCTTGAAACTGTATTTGGGATGTAAAAACTATATTGTGTCTTCCGTATGATGGAACAAACCATGACCTTTGACACGATGGAGCAAGCCAAGTCTGGCAGCAACCATTCAAGTTTATGGGTAAAGAGGGATCTCCAACAAACACTTCACTCAACTGAAAGATAGCAAAAAGAATAAATGAACTAAGCATTTCAATTCATTTAAATTAAGAACTATGGCTTTACACTACTGCACAGCATATTTCTTTATGACATTAAACCTCGAAAACTTCTATAACATAAATGATAAGTGACCGACTAAACCACATCTAACATAGCAACACAATGACAAGCGTTATGTTGTCTGAGTTACTGACTAGGATGAAATAAAGAAGGATTGAGTAAGATTTTAATATTGCAATTAATTAATGAATTCCAAACATGCATTAAGACATACTATGTATATATATTACATGCATGCCAACCATTACGCTTTTGGTGTAATCATTACGCTTTTTTCACTAAATTACGCCTTACACGTAAAGGTGTATGGATTATGCTTTTTCAACTAATCCACCTTCCAAAAATGATCAATTATTTGTTTGCTTGTTTTTATTAACATTCCATTAATCCAACAGATCTTATTTTAGAAAAAATGGCTTCTACGTAACTACAGCTTAGGAGTACGCTTGTCCGTGGAGTTGCTTGCCCTTTCCCTACAGTATCATGTTCTATTTATAGCAACTATCCTGTTATCAAGAAACATCCTGGTTCTACTTTCAAACTTTCGACCTCATATTCTATTTATAGCAACTGTTTGGCTTAGTGAGGGGAGAACTGGTTTTCTAATTTCAATCTTTATGTGCAGATTCTTTGTGCTAATTCATATTTAGTGTAGAACCAGTCTAAAGGTATTTGGTGCTAAAAATTATATTTTATTTTTGTCAATGCATATATTTGAGCACAAATATCTCATTTCAAATAATTTCACAGATGGATTAGACAAAGGCAAAAAATGAACAAAACAAAAAATAACAATCCTCCAAATATGAAGGCATGATAATCACATGACATCTATTTCAGGCTGTGTGGAAATAATTTTAATATTTGGCGCTAAAAGTCATAAGATGGATTTTAGTCAATGTGTGTGTAAAGCTAAAAGTGCTGCATGTGAAAACTTGAAGCAGTAAAGGATGTTTAATGATGAGTGGGGCAAATAAATCATTGTTCATTAAAATTTTAGCATATATTATGTGAATTACGCCTTTTCTGCCTGGATTACGCTTTTTGACCACTTGTATTACGCTTTTTCCTCGTCAGGGGTTGGCATGGATGTACATATATATATTTAACTATGAGAAGTAAAACAAGGTTGGTGTGGGTGTGTTCACAAATGTGTGACCATTATTAATTTTTTTTATAAACATACACAAAATATCTAATTACATTTCTGGACGTTGGGTACCGCATTTATCAAAATTATAGTTACTTCAGAATATACATCGGAGATAGAGTTTAATTATACCTACTTAAGGATAGACATTGTGGATAGAATTAATCAAATTACAACCTACTTAGGGAAAGACATCGTGGATACAGTTTATCAAATTACACCCTACTTAGGGATAGACATTGGGGATAGAGTTTAATTACATCTACTTAGAGATAGGCATTGGGGATAGAGTTTAATTACACCTGCTTAGGGATAGACATTGACGATAGAGTTTATCTTATTATAGATTCCTGATGATAAGACATTGGGGATATAAATTTTATACACCTACTTAGGGATGAGAATTGGGCATAGAGTATTCTTTTATGGTTTTCAGCAGCTGTTCATTTTATCATGTTATGATTGGTGATAATATGGCCAAGCCATGTAAGCATTATGGCAGCATTCATTCACAATTTTATTTAGTGTAGCAATGGTCAATAGCTAGAATAACCATTTGCTGTATGATTTATTTTGACGATTTACAATTTTTTATTAGATTAGTAATCTAACCTATCAAGTTGTGGAATAAATTTATTTTGACAAAAGCTTTAATTAGTAAATGAGTGTGTACTTTATATTCTCACTTATAAGTTGTCTCCAACTGAAAACTTCAAAGACCCAGATCTGCTTAAACATTATGCAATGGCAGATCTGGGTTTGTCAGGAGTAATAATTTGAACAAGAGAGCAAATCATGTTAAATTACTGGGCAACCAGAAAAATTTGGGCAATCAGTTCTTCAAAACTGGTTACCGTGGGATGACCATTAATTTTTTTTTCTACCTCCCCCCCCCCCCCAGCAATATAAAAGAATCAAATTTGAACAAGAGTCTTTGTGATGATAGATGGATGAACACAGTCATATTAGTAGCTGGATTGAACAATTAATATATGAAAAAAATATGACTAATATAAGAATAAAATATGACTTATATAAGAATGAAATATAACTAATATAAAAATGAAATATGTATCATTTGTTTATTATTAGTATTTCTTACTGCCTTTACAGTAATATGTGCAATATAATAAATTTGAAGGTTTAACCAATTTTGGTTTTGATATTTTAATGTTGTTAGTTTGGAATCCTAGTCAGTATTGGTATTTATTACTACACATACAAATGACGTTCATGTATGAAGGTCATTTGTATGTGTTAGTAATAAAATGACATGTAATAATTTTTCTCACTCTATTCATCTGTCTTTGATTTGAATTTCCTGTGATCTCACTCTATTCATCTGTCTTTGATTTGAATTTCCTGTGATCTCACTCTATTCATCTGTCTTTGATTTGAATTTCCCATCATCTCACTCTATTCATCTATCTTTTTGTCGGTTGAGAATGAGATTTAAATCTGCTAAAACCAGAATGTGTATTCTAGTGACTTACACACGATTTTTTCGTTGATGAAGTTGTATTTATTGTCACAGGCATATTTATGATGGATGGTTGAATGTGTTAGTCATTAAATCACATATAATAGATTTAATACATGTGTTAACACTAATGTTGTATCTCTGGTGTGGTTATCTATTGGAAAACATGATAAAAGTGAGATTTTACCTTCAGGAAAACTATGCACTACAAATTACTGTTACTGATGTGGAGGTCTTCAGGTGAAACTTGTACAGTGTTAAGTTGGTCACATTTTAAAAAAATAGACTATAAAGACTTTCCTAGATAGAGATTAGCCTGAAACAAATTATCATTGTCGATGGTGTATTGGCAGGACAAATTTGTAGCATCCAAGTTCAAGGTTTTGGCGTGAATATCTTTTTAGCTTTTTTGCTAGCTTTTTGCAAGCTTATTGAAGTGGCTATATCTTTTATTTCCATACATGGCTTCATATCAGATTTAGCATGTAAGTTTAACAAGGCAGGTGAATCTTTGGCATGTGGTCAAAGGACGAGATATCGAGAGAAATGGAGATCAATCGCGAGAGAGAGAGAGAGAGAGAGAGAGAGACCTCAAGCGGGAGAGACAGACATATCTCCAGAGAATTAGCAAGAAAAAATATATTTGAAGAGTGATATCAGAGAGAAAGATCGAGATCTCGCGAGTGAGATCTCAAAAGATATATCTCGCGAGAGAGAGAGAGAGGAGGGGAGCTGTGAGATCAAGAGATATTTTCCTAGTGCGAGAGTCAGTGAGATAGAGAAAAATATCCTCTTGTTTAAAAGAGAGAGAGAGAGGTGTCAACCTAGAGCGAGAGGACAGTGATGTCGAGAGTGTGACATTTAGATAGAAATCTCCAGAGATAGAATTTGAAATAGAGAGAGAGAGAGAGAGAGAGAGAGAGAGAGAGAGAGAGAGAGAGAGAGAGAGATGTGCGATCTGGAGAAAAAACAAAAATATTGAGAGAGAGAGAGAGAGAAGTCTCTCTTGAGACATCGAGAGAAAGATGGTTCGAGATATAAAGACACTGAAGGGTGTATATATATATATATATATATATATATATATATATATATATATATATATATATATATATATATATATATATATATATATAAAGAGAGAGAGGGGGAGGGAGGGAGATAAATCTCGAGAGTCAAATGGATAGATATAGAGAGAAAGTTCTCAAGAAAGATAGAGAGAGAAAAAGTGAGACTTCGAGTGAGAGAGGCCTCGAACGAGATAGTTCTCGACAGGGATAGATCTCAAGAGAAAGCGAGTGGGGGATAGCAAACGATATATATATATATATATATATATATATATATATATATATATATATATATATATATATATATATATATATATATATATCTTGAGAGAGTGAGAGAAATATATGGAGATAGATGTAGATAGATTGAAATAGAGAGATTGATCTATCTCGAGAGAGAAATCTTGAGATCGAGAGAGATATCGAATGTGAGAGATCAAGAGAGAGTTAACGTTGATAGGTACAGGGAGAGTGAGAGAGAAGGATAGGGAGTGAGAGAAAGAATGTCTCTAGTGAGGGTTATATAGAGGGATGCAGGGATGAATCGGGAGATATGCAGGGATGAATCGGGAGAGAAAGAGAGAGAGAGAGAGAGATCTATACAGACAAGTCATGTAAGAAAACTCTAGTGACAGATCTATAAAGAGATTTCACACGAGATATCTCGACAGAGAGAGATCTCGAGACAGATCGAGATAGGGAGAGATCTATTGCGAGAGAGAGAGAGAGAGAGAGAGAGAGATACCATGAGAGATAAAGAGAAAGAACTAAAGTGAAAAGAGATTTAAAAAAGACATCTAGAGAGATAGAGGGATAAGTTGAGAGAAAGTAAGAGAGACCTCTCTAGACACAGATATGAGATAAAGCGAGAGAGATCTTGAGAGATAAGACAGAAATAGAGAGATATATACAAAGAGAGAGGGAGAGATATATGTCTAGAGAGGTCTCAATATATGGAGATAGATCTAGAGATCGCGATCTAGAGAGAGAAAGATAGATCTAAGGAGAGAGATCGATCTAGAGAAATCTCACTAGATATAAACAGATGTAAAGAGAGTTCTCTCTCTTTCTCTCTCTCTCTCTCTCTCTCTCTCTCTCTCTCTCTCTCTCTCTCTCTCTCTCTCTCTCTCTATATATATATATATATATATATATATATATATATCTATATATATATATGTCCTTAGAGTGACATATAACTTAGAGAAATAAGAGAGAGATCTATAGTGAGACATATCTCTAGAGAGATTCTATATATATATATTTCTAGAGATACATATCAAGAGAGTAAGAGAGATATCTCTAGAGAGAGATTTAAAGAGTATAATATATCTTTAGAGAGAGAGAGAGAGAGATATCTCTAGAGAGCAAAAGAGACATATCTAAAGAGAGAAATATCGCTTGAGAGATGGAGATACCTCTAGAGGAAGAGAGTTATTTATATAGAGATATATATCTCTAGAGAGACACTAACAGCGATATATATATATATATATATATATATATATATATATATATATATACACAGACATATGGAGAGAGAGAGAGAGCAGACGTCTCTAGAGAGATAAAGATATAGGGAGATATAGATATCTATATAGAGGTGAAGAGACATATCTTGAAGGATATGGCGAATGAGGTTTCTCTAGAGATAAAGATACATACCTAAAGAGATATATCTTTATAGATAAAGAGTGAGAGATGAGAGAATATATCTCTGGAGAGATACATATAGATATCTCTATCTCTCTCTCTCTCTCTCTCTCTCTCTCTCTCTCTCTATATATATATATATATATATATATATATATATAGAGAGAGAGAGAGAGAGAGAGAGAGAGAGAGAGAGAGAGAGAGAGAGAGAGAGAAAGCAGACATCTCAATAGAGGTGAAGAAACATATATTGAAAGATAAAGCGATTTCTTTTGAGAGATAAAGAGAAATATCTAGAGAGAAAGATGAGATAAATATATCTCTGGAGAGATACATATAGAGATCGAGAGAGAAAGAGAGAGATCACTAGAGCGACATCGAGAGAGATACGAGTTATCGAGAGATACAATATATCTCGAGTGATCAAGTGAGATGAACAGAGATCTCTAGAGAGATAAGTGTGGATAAAGAAAGATAACTTGAGAGATAAAGAGAAAGAAGTAGAGTGAAAGATAGAGACATTTAGAGAGATAAAGAGAGATAGAGGGACAAGTTGAGAGAAAGTAAGAGACCTCTATAGATACAGAGATCACAAAAGAGATAAAGCGAAAGAGATCTAGAGAGACAAGACAGAAATTGTTAGAGGTCTGTCTAGAGGGGTATATATATATATAAGAGAGAGAGAGAGAGATCGAAGGTTGAATCGAGAAAGAGAGAGAAAACTCGAGTGACAGATCTATAAAGAGATTTCAAACGAGACAGATCTCGACAGAGTGAGAGATCTCGAGATAGGGAGAGAGAAAATAGTGGCTGAGATAGATGTCGAGAGATCGAGAGAGATCTGAACAGAGACAAGTCGAGTGAGAAATCTCGAGTGACAGATCTATAAAGAGATTTCACACGAGAGATCTCGACAGAGTGAGAGATCTCGGAACAGATCGAGATAGGGAGAGAAAATAGTGGAAGAGATCTATTGAGAGAGAGAGAGAGAGTGAGAGAGTTCTCTCAAAAGAAAGATAGATATAGTTAGCTAGAGAAAGATCTCAAGAGAGGGTGACCTTGTGAGAGAGATCGAGAGCGATATCACGAGTTAGATATAAACCGGATCAAACCGATTGCATCTGCGTGAAACCTATTCACGCGAGGTTTTTTCTTGTTCAAAACCTGTTCAAAACGGTCTATGCTTCGTAGATTTTTTTGAATTTTGAAAAATGATGTATTGGACCGAATTTAATCGGTTAAAGCGGTTAAATCCGGATCTAACCAGTTCCATCCAGCAGAAACAGCTTGAAACCAGTTTATCCTGGTTCATATCCGGTTTAAACCGATTTAATCTATGTCGATTTTATGAATAATGTCTGTAATAAAAAGGTTTTGACCATGTCTGATCTGTTAAAAACTTCAATTCGGATCAAAATTGTTTCATCGGGCTCACACCGATTGAAACCATTTTATCCTGGTTCAAAACCGATTTAATTCAAGTAGATTTGATGGATAAAATCTACAATGGACTTGTTTTGACCAGTTATATCCAGTTCAGTTCGGATCAAACCGGTTCCATCCGTCTCACACCAGTTCAAAACTGTTCAAACCGTTATATCTAGTTATGTAAAATTATTATTGTGTTACATTTGTATCATCAAACATACTGAGCTACCCATTAATACTCCAGGCATGATCTTTTAAGATCTCAGAATGTTTGTCTGTTATCGTTATATCATATCATCCGTTAAATCCTTGACAGTCATTGTTCATACTTCTCCATGTTTCCTTATCAATAAAATCTGATCTTGGCCAGACAGGATATTCTAGTGTATAATCAATTCGATCGGTATGTTTTTTTTTTATTATATTTTTTATTTATTTTTTATTTTTATGTCGTTTCATGCTAAGGATGCGCAGAATCCTTTGTAAATTGATTTGATTCTTTCTATGATATTTCTGGTTGTTAATTTCGATGTTGGAATGTTACCGTCAGATGCGATTGTAACATTATACAAGAAATCCAATCAGTTAAGACGATCGCAGAAAGTGAATGTAGATCAGTTTAATAACGGTAAGGAATTTTATACAACAATGTTTTAGTTGGATAAAATCAGTCCTCGTGAAAAGATTAATCTGATTTATTAATGATGTTCAATTTACCATGTATAGTTCCTGATGATTTTTCAAAAACAAAACAAAAAAAAAAAACAGTACCAGGGTTGATATGAAGATGTATGTCTAGAATATGATACACGATGCAAATCAACTGGATAAATTTAACGATCTTATTTTAAAATAGACAATTATATTTCCTCGGACGTAATTAAAAACATCGAAATTAACAACCAGAAATATCATAGAAAGAATCAAATCAATTTACAAAGGATTCTGCGCACATTGACGCATGGGCATGATATAAAGGTTATTTTGTGAATATCTGATGCTTCGTTGACATTGAAACAGATCCTTATGGGTCTTTGAGTTTTTTTTTTTTACAGGAAAGTGCAACTGTATATATATATAGATAGATAGATAGATAGATAGATAGATTCTGTTGCATTTTCCATTTTCCTCATCAATGAATCATGTAAATTATTTTACAGGGGTGGAATTTCATGAAAAAATTATATTAATTTTTAACCACAAACTTGATCTCTTCATCAATATTGCTAGGGGTTGTTATCCGCTGACCAAGACGTCTAGGGCAAACTACAACATAACAATTCGAGTAGACACAAATAAGGCTGTTATCGCTTTTATCCTAAATACGGTCATATAAATTATTATATCTATGCCAACACTCGCAAATATTGCAACGATGTCTTGGACGTCTTGATATAGTAAGTCTGTTTTACTTGGTAAAATGATATCCATCCATTAATCAGGTTGGGCTATTAAATATTAAGATATTTTATTGATCTCATCCTGTGAAATATCATCATAATAAATTTTTTTTTTCTTCTTCATACTTATTGATTTTTAAACATTTTGCCTGGATTGATGTTTGACAAGACAGTAATTCAGATGCGCCAAATGTATCGTTGTGTGAAATAAGGGTCTTGCATAAGCTTGTTTGATCTTATTTGTGTAATCTTGTACCGGAAAGTTTTATACTGTGAATCACAGCCTGTCTATCAACTTTTCATATTAGCAGCTTTAATCAGAAGTTCTTTATGTTTTTTGAAAGATACAAGCGTCAAACATAATACATGATATACTTCATTCGTTTCAAATAGAACTATGTTATCAGCGGGACAATCAAATAATCACTAGAAATAATCAATAACTTCATTGGTTTATTTTCTCATTAATTGGTTTGATTTATGTATCTTTATGAAAATAAACACATCTTTCATACTTGTATTTTTGTATCAAGATCAAACACATGATATATTTTTCTTCACGTTCTAATGATTTCAGTGACAGATGATTTACCGACAAATTCGTTGGAAACAAGTATAAAATGGTTATCGTACGTAAAAAAACATAAAATCTTTCAAATGCTTATTATCATTCCTCGCACTAGATAATCATATCCCATTAAAATATAAATTGCCTCTTGCTTACTAAATCGCATTACTGAACGAATCAACATATCGTGAATAATACCCGTGCAAATGGAACCAATCAAAACTTAGCTACATCATGTAATTCATCGTCGGGAGTGTTTTCAAAATCTTCACGTACATCATCGTGAATTCAACTTAAAACAGTTAATAAAATAAAAATTATCTTCCAAGCAATCGTTGCTGGTGATTTTCTTATTTTCAAGATATTTTTTATTATTATTTAAATATGTATGTAAATATATATATATATATATATATATATATATATATATATATATATATATATATATATTTGGTCGTATCATTATTCAACGGATAATCAACTGGAATGAATTCGCAAATGATATTCCAGTCGTGGTCGTGGGCCTCTACGGCATATAATTAAATTATTTTATTTATTCTATATATAATTAAAAATTTAACAAATTATATATATATATATATATATATATATATATATATATATATATATATATATATATATATATATATTGCCATTTCAAATCGGTATGAATAAATGTAAGTGGCTTCCAGAAGGATCGATTAATCGTTGTAATCGCAGATGTTACGGTGAATACTGTGGTTTACACAATCAAAACATCAAGAAAGTTTCTACTGGATCTAAACCATGTTTGGCTTGTAGAAAAGGTCTACTAGGGGAAAGAGAAATTCGTAGAAAGTGCGGTGGAAATAAATATAGGTCAATACTAATTTATTACAAAAAAAAACGAAACATGAAATGTTTTTGTATCGACAGAAAAACGTCTAACAGCTGAAGAATTCCTCGAAATTCGGGGGGGGGGGGGGGATACACTAAAGAACAAATATCGCACGTGCATCTTAAGACATTAGATATTTCGCCTGACAATGAAACGATTCTATCTTGTCCATTTTGTCACTGGGGAAACTACCTGTATAATATATATATATTTTTAAAAAATTTGTAGTTTCCCCAAACAACCACATAAGTCTCCGATTGATGAAGCGCCGAGTATTGATGAACTTAATGGATTTAATAATAATTTAGATTTGTATGATGATGTAATGCTGGATCAACAATCAAATCCGGCAAGAATATTTTCTCGAAGCAGATATAAAAATACAGATAGTATTTATTTTACACAGACATATGCACAAATTCCAAAAGTGATCAGAGATAACTGTAATATTCTAGCCGTATTTAATAAGAGTTAATACACGTACTTTAAGATATATTCATCAGACTTGGTGTTCCAGAGATATGGATATAATTAAATTTAAAAACTTCTTTTCACGTGCGCAAGCTACCCCATACGGATTTATAACAATAAATTTACATGATCCATCTCGTGATATTGTATAGGTATCGATTCAATCTTCGGTTAAGAAATAATAGCGAGTCTGATATGGTAATGATTTAATTACACAAACCGAAACAGCAGCAGAAAGGGCGCGACCTTAATGAAACGTCATATGGGTAAACAAAAACAAAAAATTTGAAGAAGAAAAAACCCACTAAGCTAACTCAATTAAAGAAACTCACGCACAGTTAGATGCTTTGGTTTGGCGTTATTGACTTTGTATGTTTTTCATTTTCGTAGGAGGTTTTTTTTTTTTTTTTAAAAAAAGGAAGCAAAGGACGTTTCAGCATAAGGTCGGTACGCTCTCCCAGCTGCTATATGTACAAACATAATTAATTGTTAACAACTGACTTTACACTGACATCAATATGCTTGTTAATACAAAGCTCTCTGTGTGGACCCTAATTGGACTAGCTCTTTGTGTCTATTATGAATAGGTATCCGTAAATTGAAAACTTAATATTTTATATACTAATACAAAAGGTATATTAAAATCTGTTCGTTATGAGACATTGCTTGCCCAAATCATGGATTCACTCTGGACAGGTATTTCTGTATGACTCAAGAAGTAAAAATGCACTCTGTAATTACTGATGCTTGTATTGGAAACATAATTGCATTTTATCTATGCACATCCGTACATTTTACACACACACACACACACACACTGGCAAGAACAGTAACTTTTAGCTAGAGTTATATGTGTTGCATTAAGAAAAAATTGTAATCTACCCGTACCATTATGTTATCACTCAGCAGTTACTCGTCGGCAAAATATTGAAGCCGATATACCAGGATCGTCATAGAAACGAAATCTTGTGTCAAATGATATTGTTTTAGTTCCTGTCAATGTTGTTAAGAGAGCGTTAAAGGAGAAAACTCCATGGACGCTAGGATATGCAATGAAAATTCAGTCATATCCAGGATTAGCAATTTCTGATACCGTTGTTTGGATTGCTGATGATAAAATTGAGCGGTCAAACTTAATTATCTCACAGAGTCTCGAGTCAGAAGAATATCTCAGCTGCGGAGGGTTATCATAGACTTTACAGAAAATAATAATCAGACTACTGACAATAACAACAAAGTTGCTGTTAAAGATATAGTTAAGAAAAATTAGTTATAAGCAGTGTAATAAAAACTAAAAGCGAATTAAACTCGATGTTGAATTTTCATGACATTAAAAAATTACAGAATAACCATTGTGCGAGCTGTACACACAGTAATATTCTGGCAATATTCGAATAATAATCCAAGAAAATTGCCGTATATAGAATTAATAGTAGTCTTGGTTACACGCATGAAAATGTGATGCTGTGTCGGTAAACTATTACCCTTTTTCTTCCGTGTAATGTACATTAGGCTGATTGAAACAATGCACTATGTATATATGGAATGATTTTCTGAATGAATAAATAAAAGTTGTAAATCGATATGTTAATGACTACAACGTCTCAAATGTTCTGATATATATATATATATATATATATATATATATATATATATATATATATATATATATATATATATATATATCTTCCTACTATATACATACATACAGACACACACACACGCATACATATATACATACATACATACATACATACATACATACATACATACATACATACATACATACATACATACATACATACATACATGTATTACTCGGAGTTCCTCCAGCGCTAAAGCAGTCATGCATGCTTACACGGGTCCCACGTGTGTCATTATAGAATGAGTTCTCGATTTGTGTTCGAAATCAAATTTCTGGTGTATTTTATTATTCATGATAAATTGCTTTCATATAGTATTCTATACGGACACGTCCTTGATTTCATTGTAATATATAGGCGAGATATCCATGCATATAACTGACATTTTCCTTTACCCATATTCAGTCTGTAATTCACTGGAGATTTACTTCTATACATTTGAATTGACTGTCTAGTATATTATTCTTACTTAAGTCTGCAGATGCGAATGCTGGTTTTCAAGTGTTTTAACTAAACGGTTCTCTGCCTTGACGTACTGTATGCGGTGCACTATTGTTGTGGCTATCCATAATTTTTCTTTCATGCCATATTAATTTTCTTGACAATCCAACTGATCGTTATTTTCTTTAGTCAGTCGAGCTAGATGGACTACTCCGGTGACTTAGTGGTTTGAGCATCCGTCTTTGATGCGGAAGTTAGCGGGTTCGAACCCGGCTGAATGATACCAAAGACTTATAAACAAATATGGTACTAGCAGCTGCCTCGCTTGGCACTTAACATTAAGATATTAGTGATAGGACTTGTCTGTCTGGTGTCAGGATACTGTGACTGGGTAGAGCTTGTGCTACATGTCTACTGCAAGAACTTTTTAAAAGAGGAATATTCAATGATTATCAAAATATTGGCCTTTTACTTTGAGCATGCGTAGACTGGCGTTATAAAATCTTTCTCGTAGGTTAGGACGCAATAGTGAAGTCATGACATCTGAAGACACGTATGGTTCACCTAAAATGGTTTAGTTTGTCTCTTACTTTACCAAAGGTTAATCCCATTCCATCATTCAAGTAACTACACTTCTCTAATTGTGTGCAAACAAGACAATACATACTACATATTATCATTTTTTTTTATTAAGGAGGAATTTGGAGACGACAAACTTAACATTGGGTCCAAAGAGTAGCATTACTGATATAGTGCACATTTTCAAAGATACGGGGAAAACAATCCTAAAGATTAGTAATGAACAAAAATGGAAACAAAACACATACTTCCAAAACAAGATTGACATCAAGTTGGTTACTTATTCCTTATTCCTTATTCCCGATTGAATAAGGAATTAGTAACCAGTTACTGATTGAAAAAGGAATAAGTAACCAGTTACTGATTGAAAAAGGAATAAGTAACCAGTTACTGATTGGAAAAGGAATAAGTAACCAGTTACATATTCCCGATTCATCTTTTTCTATAAGCATTTATTTGCTTATTCATTAGTCACACCCAGTTGGTTTTCATTCTTTATTCACAGTGCCTTAATTAATTATTTATAACTTACTTATTAAAGATTAAAAGTCCTTCATCGCATGCATTGGTGTTATTCTATCCCAGTTAGAGAAATAATAGTGTTATTTGATGCCAGCTACTTAAAGCTGACTAGAGACAAATCACTGACTATGTGGAGGAAGGGGTTAGGATATTGATGGGTGTACATAATTAGTAATTTGAGATAGGATTATTAGTTGTGTTAGATGTTGATGTCGCGTTCTGTTGTGCATGGCGCGTAATAGTATTATTATTTGTGTTCGAAAAGCTTACTAATGACTCTGAAGTAAACGTGAAACCACAACAAAAAAACATACGAGTGTGAATTGGAGATTTCTCTTATGTGTTCATAATGTGCTTAGAGAAATCCAAGGGTTTAAAAAGTCTTCAGTTGACATCGAATGTTGTTTTGAAGTCCGTGGAACATGGGTAAACAAGCATAGGTTGGGTCGGCATGACACCACGAGCTTAGCGAACTACTTTCCGCCATATTGCGGAGGTGAAAACAATTGCTAAGTAACAGTACGGTAACATTAGTTATGTTCGATATTGCAAACCGTTTTTGTTTACCTATATTTTGTTTATCATTTCTGTTTTCTGTTCAGGGAAAAAAGAGAAGCATAGTATCCGTATCCAGAATTCACTAAACTGTACCATCAACCTCCCACATTTCCTGTCATTACACAATTTAAAAAATATTTACATATTTTTTTACATTTACAAAACGTACATAGGAAAATGCAAAGAAGAACGGCAAAAAATTTCATTTCAATACAAAATGAATGTACATTTTTTTTAAAACTCCACTCCATACATATCACCTTAGATTCTCCAAACTCTCAAGAATATATTTTTCGACCCTCACAAACGTGCCATATCAGTTCGTTTTACTGCTTGCCTCTAATCTGGAATTTAACATGCACCAAAATACTTCTGTATTGAATCTGCATATTATGTTGTTAAACTTTCATGACGATAATTAGAGAATCCTCTTTTTCTTGCGGGTCCAAGGCTGACTTTTACAAAATGTCTTAGCGCTAAGAACCCTTTTCAAGTTTTACGTGCTGTTTACTTTTTTAAAATTGGTTGGCTTGTCGGTTCGTCGGATGGATGAATGTACGGACGGACAGTTATACAAACAGGCAGACAGACACATTGTCTTAGCACTAATAGATAGATAGATAGATAGATAGATAGATAGATAGATAGATAGATAGATAGATAGATAGATAGGCAGACATACATACATACATACATACATACATACATACATACATACATACATACATACATACATACATACATACATACATAAATACATATATGATAGCTTACTTGATCATGTTTGCGGTAAGAAATCTTTTATTCTAATCAATACATAAATGATGATACTAATATATCTTGCCAGTGTTTTGACCCTCGGAGAGAAGACAATAATGTAGATTATTATTTAACATTCGGTAAATTTTTGAAATAAACTGAATGTCATTTAATGCACTATTTAAGTTATCATTCAAATGCCCCACACACGTCTAAAAATGGACAACATTTTAAAGACATTTCCGGTTTCTATATTTCCGTTTTTATGTGTCTGTGAATTTAATTAAAAACTGCTAATTACAGTAGTCGTTCTCATGATTAACGATATTAATGAAATGGCACGCAATCAGAGTAGTCAATCATATAAAAGAACAATTCACGGTGGGCACATATAGTTGGCTAGTATTTTTTGCATGCTAATACACCCAATCTACGTATTATAGACATGTATTTAGTTTGGAGTTTGCATTATAAAGGCAAATATGAATGATGGAGTGTCAAGGAAATAAACATGGTTCGATACGATTTATAATCTAAGGAAGATATAAACGA
The DNA here is from genome assembly GCA_029339505.1 of Unio delphinus. Taxonomy (NCBI): domain Eukaryota; kingdom Metazoa; phylum Mollusca; class Bivalvia; order Unionida; family Unionidae; genus Unio; species Unio delphinus. The sequence continues at coordinate 14,530,720 of JAQISU010001240.1, read as the reverse complement.
CGGAAAAACTGAGCGGTTAATAGTAGAACTTGTAGCTCATTTGTTTTTTTTTAAAACCTATTTGTACCCATAATTGACACTTGTATATTTATGTAGTTATTGGAGAGAGAGAGAGAGAGAAAAGGTGTAGGTGTATGAAACATTCTCAGTATGAGTCAAATCTAATAATACTTAGTGCGAATTAAACCCGTACCTCAACGATTTCGATTGCAAGTTCTGTGGATATTTTATATTCATGAATCTGTTCCAACATAAGCCAAGTTAATTAAAAGAATTTGTTTAACCGATTTGCAAACATTGGGGCTACAAATAAGGGGGGGGGGGATACAGCACATGTGGCACAACAATACTATCTTACTTATACAGGTGGACCAATACTTCTCTTTAAAGAGTTTTGACATGTGACGTTTCACTGACATTTTATCTCTAAGAAGTAAGGGGAATTGTCGAGCCAGGAAAGAAGTCCTGATGAATGTCATCGAGAGGAATCGGCCAAAAACAAGTGGTAACCTGTGGGGACAGGGTATAAAAAAGACGCACAATTTGGATCGATTAAATAGATTGTAATTATTGAACCCCTAACTAGAATATATCGATTTTATCACCTCTCGGACAATATGTATTAGGTATTTCTTCCAAATGTAGGGAATGTTTAACGAAAATTCGTGTAGCCGATTTCTTGGAATTCGTAGATTAATATAATGTAATACATTTTGAGTAAGCGCATTTGATAGCGTCCCGTTCAAAGCAATTCTTCGATTTTTGTGATTATTGGGATTCGGCGCCATGGAATATTCCTAGCCCGAAATAATTAGCCAATTACTAGGAGCAAAGGTCACGGAGTAGAGTTTTAGTAAGTTTGAATCATGCCATGGTTCGCAATTAGAGAATTTAGGACCAAGCCGAATGACTGTCCCTGAAGTAAGATAGTCCATATTAAAGTCTAATGGTGCACAATAGTGGTGTGGCTGAGATGGCCGTATTTATAGTAGGAAACCGGTAAATTACACAATGGAATCAATAAGTAGGGACTTGGTAGATACTCTTTATGTGTCCATAGTGGAAAATAGATGTAATGATATAAGAGTAATACGCCTGAAAAAGTGACTTTTGACTGGCCTAGGGTGGCAGATTTAAATAGTTCCCAGTGATAAACTAGCGAATTTTCTAAACAATAGGTGCGCCTTAGGGGGTAGGGGTATGAAAAATCATGCCAATGTTACTAAACGGTATCAATAGTTTGTACTCATGGGAACCTTACTTAGAGAATTTTGATTTCAACGCCTCTTACACTGTTTCGAGAAAAGACCCATTTCTAACAGTAGAGAAAGTGTTAAGAAAATTCGTCGAGCCGATTTCGAGAAACTTGCGAATGGTCGATTTCATAGTGCTCCTGAGTATACGTAACGGTCCTACTGTTTATGTAATACATATATTCAGAGGGCATCCATTGAACTCGATTTCCTTCTCAAGCCGGAAATTTCTCAAAATCAGGTCTGCATATTTACTTCCAACTTTTCCTACTGTTAGAACGGGTATCTAATTAGATACTGCCCCAGTGCCGTTGAATTCAAAAATGCAATAATTTGGAGTACAATTAGAACTATTAATTAGTTTAGTTAGTTTTGCCCGTCACCCCTGCCAGGGTATAGGCCGCCCACAAAAGATCGCCAGAGGCTTCTGTCCTGTGCCATCCCCTCAAGCTGACTCCGGGTGTAACCCATCTTAGTGATGTCTGCCTGAAGGTCGCGTCGCCAGGTGTTTCTTGGTCGTCCCCTTCTTGCCTTAAGGGTTCCAGGCATCTGTTGATGAAGGTCTGAACTCTCTTTACTGTGGACTTGGGGGTTCTCCAATTCTGTGCTCCATACAGTAGGACTGACTTCACTTTGGAGTTGAACAGTCTGATTTTGGTAGTCAAAGAAATTTGTTTGGAGCTCCAGATGTTCTTGAGCTGAAAGAAAGCTGCTCTCGCCTTTCCGATCCTTGCCTTGACATCTGCGTCTGTGCATCCCTGCTGGTTGACAATGCTGCCTAGGTATGTGATGGACTATACCTCTTCCAGGGGACTTCCCTGCAGTTTGACTGGGTTGTTACCGGTATAGTTGATCTGATCTTGAGGATCTTGGTCTTGTCTTTGTGCATGTTGAGGCCAACCTGTGCAGATGTGGCTGCCATTATGTTGGTCTTGTCCTTATTTTGCTGCTGACTGTGGGACAAAAGCGCTAGGTCATCAGCAAAGTCCAGGTCGTCAAGTTGACACCACAATATCCACTAGATACCATTTCTGTGCCCATTGGTGGTCGTCGTCATAATCCAATCGATGACGAGAAGGAAGAAAAAATAGAGACAGCAAGCAGCCTTGTCTGACTCCAGTCCGCACTAGGAAGGTGTATGTGTGCTGTCCTGCATGAATGACTCTGCAGGACATTCCATTGTAAATGTTCTTGATAAGGTACATCAGCTTGTTTGGAATGCCATAGTGGCGAAGAAGTTTTCAGAGTGCCTCTCGGTCCACTCTGTCAAATGCCTTCTTATAATCAACAAAGTTGATGTAGAGCGAAGAATTTCACTCCAACGACTGCTCTACTATGATGCAAAGAGTAGTTATTTGGTCCGTACACGATTTGTTTTGCCGGAGTTGACGGTCTCCTTCATCCTCACCAAGAGGACCCGGTTGAAGAATTTTCCTGGTACTGACAAGAGTGTGATTCCTCTGTAGTTGGAGCAGTTGCTGAGGTCGCCTTTCTTTGGGATCTTGATGAGGCGTCCCATCTTCCTGTCATATTGTATTTTTGTTCCTCTCATATCTTCACAAAAAGATAGTATAGCATCTCCACTGAAGTATCTATGTCTGCTCTGAGGGCTTCTGCTGGGATGTCATCAGGTCCAGCAGCCTTGCCGTTCTTCAGCTGGGTGATGGCTTTCCTTATCTCGTCTCTGGTGGGATTTTCACAGCTTATGGGGAGATCTGCGTTGGCTGGGTGGATTTCTGGGAGATTTTGTCGTGCGGGCCTGTTCAACAGTTCTTCAAAATGTTCTGCCCATCTATTCATTTGGTGTTCTGTACTTGGTATGTTCTTTCCCTGCTTGTCCTTTACGAGACTCTCTGCAATATTGTACTTGCCGGACAGCTTCTTTGTGATGTCGTAAAGCTTCTTCATGTTTCCACTTCCAACCACTTCTGCCTCTGCTGCCAGTCCTTCAAGGTAGTTTCTATTGTCTATCTTGATGGTTCTTTTCACTTCTCTGTGGGCGTCAGTGTACCCTTTGTGTGCTTTTACGTTTTTAGTTCTTATCTTACTGTTATTTACTGCTGCTTTTTGCTGTTGACGCTACTGGATTTTGCACAATGTTTTGGCTGAAATCCATTCTTTCTGCCTGTGCTTTATGGTTCCTAGTACTTCTTGGCATGTTGATTTTACTGCCTCCTTAACTTTCACCCATGACGATGTAGATGTCTTTGTCTGGGAAATTCTCTACTATGTTCTGTAGTCTGTTGTAAAACTGGTTCTTGTCTTTTTCTTCGCTGTCATTTGTTAGAGCATAGCACTGTATGACGTTCATTTTTATTTTCTTCTTCTTGGTTCCGACATGTTGTAGAGAGGATTATGGGCCGATGTGGTTCTTATCCCATCAGTGCATTATATGCTTGCTTCTATAGCATGAGCCCTATCCCTTGTGTATGAGGCGCATTTCCTTCCTCATGTCCTGAATACAGAAGCATCACTCCTGTTATCAGTCTTCTTTGTCCAGATTGAATGCATCTCGTCTCGCTGATGCCCAGTATAATATGTTGTAGTTTCTCATCTCTGCTGTTTTTAATGCCTCATACATTGTCTTCACATTCCATGTTGCGATGTTAATACTTCTGTTTGATAGAAGGGTGGTCTGCTTTATGGCTACCGCGGGCTCGCGGCTTTCACTACATAGCGTCATACGTCTTCCAGGAGAAGACCCTTCCTCCCAAAGGCTTTCAGTTTCTGTTTTTTCTTTTGTCGACGTTTTTGTAGCAAGTTGGGTTTTACAGGGTCGGGTTGCTAGCCCCAGCCAAACCCTCCTCTTTTTCCACCCAAGCCATGGGACCGGCGATGGCGGAGTTAGAACTATTAATATCATGTATTAATATTTACGTGTTTTATCATACATGTATTGTACCCAATGCACCCCAATTATTTTGTTGTTTTCTCTCGAAGAAATTCGTCACGACTTCCTTTTTGGATGGACCTATCCCCAGAAGATATAATATCAAGGAAGGATCCATGTCAAATCTCGTAAAATGGGACATAATGGCTGAACTGTATTTGTAATATATGATTTTCAGACGGCATGTTTTGCACTCTTCCTCTTTTATACGTCCGCGAATTTCTAGAAATCGGTTAAACGAATTTCGTTCAAACTTTTCTCCAGGACTTATTATGTAGGTGTACTCTATCATCTAGAGATAAATTATTACAGAAGTGTCCATGTCAAAACTATCAAAAGAGGGGACGTAATGGCTCAACCGTATACATAAGATATCATACTCTTACGGCATGTGATCTGCTCGACTTACTTAATTTAGCAGCGAATACTAGAAATCGGTTCAACGACGATTCTTGAGACCTTTCCTACTCTTAAATAGGATCCCAAATGAGATACTGTCCAAGAGACGCTGAACTCACCCTCCTCTAACTTGAAGTACGATCAATACAAACTGGTGATGCAAACTAGTGATACAATTTATTAATATTTGCGGATTTTCGATAGCAGGTAGGCATATCGCGCCCCTTATTTCGCCGATTCTTCTCGACGAAATTCCTCACAACTTTTATGGTTTAATGCCATTTTTCAGCACAATATAGGCTATACATGGCGGCCAGTAGTAATGGTGGAGGAAGAACCCGGAAACCCCCCGGAAAGAACCACCGACCCACGAGAAGCTACTGGCAAGCTATCTCACATAACTACATTAGCCGAATCTTAGACTCGAACCCAAGCAGACAGAGGTGAGATGGCAGTGATCCGTAACGGATAGCGCTTTAGACCACTCGGCCACTCGGGGCCCCCACCTGCGAAGGTGGAATCTGTCCTCTAGGCATAACATATAAATGAAGGGTCCAAATAAAAGCTCTAAACAGGTAAGGAAATTGCCCAATTGTATAGATAATATAAAATCTTCTTACGCCAAGTTTTGTACTGGACATCATATAACTAGCTGCGAATTTCTCGAAATCGGCTTGACGAACGGGACGCTAACTTGATAATATCCAAGAAGTGTAGAATTAAAAACCCTCTAAGTACAAGTTCAATTTGTTGAAACTATTAATACAACTCTTTGAAGAGTTGCTGTTGTTTTTCATACCCGGTACGTGTAGGGTGTCTCTTATTTCGTTGTTACCTCTGGACAAAATTTGTCAGGATATTTTTGGTGGATGGACTCTATCCCAGGGAGATAAAATAACCCCCAAAAAAGATCGATGTCAAAACATTTCAGCTTGGACGTAATGGCCCAACTGTATATGTAAGATATCATCATCTTACGACATGTGTTGTACTCGACCGCCTTTCTGAATCCGCAAATTACTCAAAATCGGCTCGACAAATTTTCTTCGAACGTTACATACTGTCAGAACAGTTCCCTAATTAGATATTGTCCAATGGATGATGAAATCAAAATCTTTCTTAGAGGAGTACAATTAGTACAAACTAGTCATACAATCTGCTAACATTTGTGTGTTTGTCAAAAACGGTACCCATAGTTCGCCCCATATTTCTCTGATTCCTCTTGACGAAATTCGTAAGGGCTTCCTTTGTAAGTGGATTCCGTAGAGACGAGTCGAAATTCATTGAAACGTGAATGTAATGGCCCAAATGTATACGTAACATATATAATCTTCTTACCCCATGTGTTGTACTCGACATCATTTATCTAGCCTGGACATTCTCGTTAACTACCTCAATGAATTTTCTTCAAACGTTACCTACTGCTATATCTCCAAGAGATAAAATATCAAATAAAGGTCCATGTAAAATTTTTTTTTAAAAATTGATTGTAATTGTCCAGAACGTAAGCGTAAGATATAATCTTACGGCACGTGTTGTGCTCGATTTGCTTTCTGTAGCCTCGAGTTTCTCAAAGTTGGCTCTACTTTTTAGCACCTGTTAACTCGATATTATCCAGGAGGCGTTGAAATTTAAATCCCCATAATATAATTTCAACTGGTACAAACGTTTGATGCAATCAATTAAAATTTTCGTGTTTTTTCATAACCTTTCTCATTCGGACTCCCCTTGTTTCGTTGTGTCCTATCGACGAAATAAGTGAGAATTTCTTTTGTGGATGGTCTGTATCCTATAGAGACAAAATATTAAAGAAGATCTATTGTCCAAACTTTTTTTAAAGAGGGCATATAGAATCCCAACTCTATACGAAGATATAATCTTCTCAATTCATCTGTTATACCTGACCTCTTTTAGTTTGCTCCTTCTAGGACTTGTCCCTGGCAAGGAACTTTAACATAGGGGTTCATATCAGAATTCCCTAGGTAAGGGCTTAAGCACGGCAAAGTTTGACTGCAATCTGTTCATAAACTGTAACGGTTTTTAGTATTACTGGTATCAATAAAGAATAGGGGTGAAACTATACACCTGTGCCGCTTATCGATATATTCACGATACACTGCCTGTGATATGATACATATCGATACACATATGATTTTTGTAGATTTTCCCTATTTGGAAGGTAGGTGGTGCTCTTTAGCAGCAGAGAAGGTGAACAGACCACATTTTAGAGGCGTCTATTTGTCAAATTAAGCCCTCTTCCAAAACCGAAGAAAATAATGTCAAAAACGGAAATAAGGCCTCTGACCAACCGACACGCATATTCGTTGTCACACCCTCTCTGCTGCTACGAATTAAATAATTTTTTCAGCTGAATATTTTACCAAGTCCGATACGATATCTTGATCGTGGATCGTGTAAATTAATTGTTATAAATCCATGTGGGGTTGACTGAGCATTACTAAATAAATTTATAAAATGAATTATATCCATATCACCGCTGCACCAGGTCTGATGAACAATTCTTAGTGTATGCGTACCAACTCCATTAAACACAGCAAAAATATTACAATTGTCCCTGATCACTTTAGGGATTTGTGTATACCTCTGGGTAACATAAATCACATCCGTATTTGTATGCCTACCGCGCGAAAATATTATGGCAGGATTTGATTGTTTATTCAGCATAATATCATCGTACACGACTAAATTATTATTTCCATCACGGGCATCGACGTTCGGTGCTTCATTGATACCAGTGAAAATTAATAATATCATCACACTCGTCATTTAATAAATTTCGCGTTTTCATTAAAATCATTAAACACATCATAGCGCCGTTGATCATCTACGGATGGAGCTATCGAATACAACCTGTCCTACTTCATCCATCTTATTATCAAATTAAGTAACAATTGCGTCTTGCCACTTCCAGATGGTCCAGTTATAATCATTCTGATAGAATTTGGTAGCATGTGATCTGTTCGAGGTCCTTTCTTTAGTGGCATGTTTCTCGAAATCGGCTCGACGAATTTTCTTTAAACTTTCTCTACTGTTAGAAATGGGTCCTTTTTCGAAACAGTGTAAGAGGCGTTGAAATCAAATTTCTCTAAGTAATGTTCCCATGACAACAAACTATTGATACCGTTTAGTAACATTGGCGTGTTTTTCATACCCAGTACCCCCTAAGGCGCCCCTTTTTTGCTGTTTCGTCTCAGCGAAATTCGTCAGGATTTCTTTCGTAAGTGGACCCTATTTCCTAGAGATACAACATCCATGGAGGCATCATGTCAGGACTATACAGAGGGGACGTAATGGACCACACACATATATATATATATATATATATATATATATATATATATATATATATATATATATATATATATATATATATATATATATATATATATATATATATATATATATACATATATAATCTTACGGTATGTGATCTGCTCGAGGTCCTTTCTTTAGTCGAATTTTTCTCGAAATCGGCTCGACAAATTTTCTTTAAACTTTCTCTACTGTTAAAATTGGGTCTTTTCTCGAAACAGTATAAGAGGCGTCGAAATCAAAATTCACTAAGTAAGGTTCACATGAGTACAAACAACTGATACTGTTTAGTAACATTGGCGTGTTTTTCATACCCAGTACCCCCCAAGGCGCCCCTTTTTTGGCTGTTTCGTCTCCACGAAATTTGTCAGGACTTCTTTCGTAATTGGGCCCTATTTCCTAGGATTAACTTTATCTAACCGCCAAACATTAACACGCCAGTCGAAGGTAGAATAATTATTTCTATGCAGCATTTATTAATAACTTTTTCTAGAAAAACTTATTTCGAATGGCCCAAAATTCTATCTGGATCGGCTCCAGGTTAACGTTTTTCTTTCACTTAGTTCACCTCACTTCTCCATACGCTTAACTGTTATTACAAACGATTCGAATTACAACTCAATCATGACCCAAACTAGGGAGGTTAAACTATTGCATGTTATCGATTTATTGCGGGCCTAGCTCACACGTCAATGTTAATTCTTACTTCCCACGCTGACCTCGACAAGATTCCATCAGTTATGGTGCGGTAACACTAACTTAATGATTTAATCTGTTAAAGTGGACATGTGAGAAATCCGACAGTAATTTAGCGAGGGTTGGTAATTCTTACCTGGTTTTCCTCCGGTTTCTACCTCCACCAGAAGTACTAGCCGCCATATATAGAATATCTTGTGCCGAGAAATGGCGTTAAACTCACAAACAACAGCAACATCATCACATTCTATTCAGAAATATATACAGCATTTGATACTCCCTTTTTTGTCAATTAAAATAAATTGGTAATTAATCCTCGTAGGTTAAGTAAATGATTGGTCAAACATACATCTTTTGGAAACCTATTTCAGATTCAGAATCATGTAAAGTTTCGTAAATTCAATGTTTTCTTTGGTGTTAACTGCTTATCTCTCTACTCAGTTTCAATTATATATTTATATATTGCAAAGCCTGTTTAAAAATTTCTCGGTCTCAGATTTTTAATTTGGGTTTAACCTACAACAAGGCAAGTTTGGAACGATATTAGCTCCAACAAGGTTCTAATTCCAGCTTTGTATGCATTTCTTTTAATAATTTAAAAATGGCAACCTGAATAGGCACTCAAGTGTATGGCCTAGTAAGGTATCTGGACGTTTCGCCCCATGGACGTTTCGGCCCAAGACGTTTCGCCCCACTTCAATGGACATTTCGCCCCACTTCAATGGACATTTCGCCCCACATGGTTAATGGACGTTTCGCCCCATGGACGTTTCGGCCCACATCAATGGAAATATCGGACATTTATAGAAATTCACAACCATTACAAAATGATCAAAAATATAATGTAATGCGAGAAACGACACACACCAGCAAATATAAAAATAAAAAAAAATCCCAAATTCTGTCTCAGTATAATGGTAATGCAAGAAAAGAAACACATCTGCAAGCATACAACAACAAAAATTCCCAATTAAATTTAATATAATAATTGTTGATTTAAAAATACAAATACATGCCTCATATTTCATAAAAAAATAAACTCAGAAACCATTTTTATATCTCGTTATTGTTAATTAAAATTAACATTCCTCGCCCCCCGTGTTTCTCCTTATTCGCGATATGTCGGGCTATAATGTGCACAGCTTTGAAAAGATGTAATGAAGAACCTTCGGGATATAGAAATGAAGTACATTAATTTGGACTGCTTCTGTCAGCAGTTCAGTCGAGTAATTAGATCAGATTTATAGCTAGTTTTAAAAAATCCAAAGTAACAATGCCAATAAATGGCAAGAGATGAAAAGCAAATTAAACCGATCTTGAAAAAAAATTACGCTCGCTGATTGGGTAAACGAACAAGTGGCGATATGTCAATTTCCTACAAACGGTAAAAAAATGGTTTTCATCAGCTTGTGTAACAGCGAAAATAAAACTTGTTTATCAGCGAAAATAAAAGTACTGCCGTATAGAAATTGATCATTGTAAACGATAGATTAATTTCTGATCAATCTTATTAGATAAATGAAGAAAAAAAGGGAAAATATTGTCTGATATAACGGCATGCTGAATGTAATTGAAATCTAAGAATTTAAGAATTTAAATCTTAACTGTAGGCCCCTAAAGTAAAATGAAGACAATAGTGTAATGGTAGTGAATTTTTATAAATGTCCGATATTTCCATTGATGTGGGCCGAAACGTCCATTAACCATGTGGGGCGAAATGTCCATTGAAGTGGGGCGAAATGTCCATTGAAGTGGGGCGAAATGTCCTGGGCCGAAACGTCCATGGGGCGAAACGTCCATAATCCGCCTAGTAACACCCTATAGTTTGCATATCAGCTTACGCAGCAGCACTATAAAATTTAATGTAGACCTGCATGTTTTGTACCAGTAAACACGACTGTGAAAGTCATTGGCCTACTTTCAGCTAACCATAAGGTATACAGAATGGGGAAAATTAGATTATTTGAGCAAATAAGCGTTGTCAATTTTTAAATGTATAGCGGCGTCTTGCACTGGAGCATCATGCCGCATGCATGTATCACGATGCCCCATCCAATCACATTATCTTGACATTATGTCGTCCATCCTTAACAGTAACCTTTAAATGCTGAGCGCTTATCGAGTCAGTTGTTAGCACCATTTTTATAAGACTTGGGTATGAGAGAGAGAGAGAGAGAGAGAGAGAGAGAGAGAGAGAGAGAGAGAGAGAGAGAGAGAGAGAGTTGTGGTAGCTTTGGGAAAATAATACCTCAGTCAATATTTCGTACTGACTAGTATTGTACACAACGGCATCTTACTTTGACGGCATGCATATAACAAGTTAAAATTATGCTTGACCTGCAGCAGGATGTTATTTCTTGAAGGCAAAGAAAACAACGTAGTACTGGCTATATACACTGTGTATACACCTGATTATTTTAATTGCATTCAGATGAAACGTCTAGTATAGCAAAGACACTAAGCACCATACACGTTAATGTAAGTCATTGCTCGCTTCCAGTGTTGAAAGGGAGAAAATGACAAACTTACTCGTTGTATGTGAAAAAAGGAAGTAAGTTTATTGCTTTTAACGGTTAAATAGTTTGTAATGCTTTGTATTTTTAAGTGTTTATTCTTTCTAATATAAGTGGTAAAAGGAGAGTATTTAACTATCGGCCCCCACCCCCATTTGATACCCGATCGAATGGTTCAAAAGTGTTAATATGGTATGTAAATATCTGATAATACATGTAGATGTTGACTGGAATGATTCAGCAATATCAATAAAGTAAATCAATATCCAGGAAAATAGTCGATATTAGCTCGAATGGTTCAAACTATCAACAGGTTTATCATGCGGAACCATATAATTGTATAGATGTTAAAAAAATTTCATAAGAATACTGAGACACATTACGGTTCTTTTTCACTGTAACATTTTGTCCGTTTTTAATTTTTCACTGATAAAACTAATTCTTTGATATCCTGTTACGATTTCGGACGCTGTTTAACACGTTCAAAATCGCCAAGCTAAATAAAGTGTTATTGTGTTATTCCTCTATTTTTCAGAATGTTTGTTTGCATTTATTGCAAAATTCATAAAAATGAATCCTACATCGATGATGAACACAATACTAAGAGTCTGATAGATAGACACGTGTGGGGGTGGAGATGGGGTTGATATAAAACGTTTCTGACCAGCATCATACTTTATGACATTTTGTTATGTGTATTGTTGCAAGATGTTACTGATAATAACGGCTAAAACTTACTTCAGTTAATTAGTTTATAACATTTATCTCCATAAACGTATTGCCTTATTTTATATATGATCGTCATTATCATCAAAACAATCCTCGTAATTGTCAATTTAGATTTATCTTTCTTTTTGTTATATTTTGCACACACACTTCCATAGTTAAGTGGCAACAATAATCAATCCAAACTTCTAATCATTCGCTAGATAGAAATACATATCTCAGGATTTATCGTTTTTTTATACTAAAAAAACCCGCAAACCCTCCCGACACCTTTAACCTCCAATAAAAAAAATCAAAACCAAACAAGCCAGGCCAATATGGAAGAAAATAAATAACATTGCTTTGTCACAAATAATATGTTTATGTAAGATGTTCATTTCCTTGCTACAATATTTACATCGGACAGTTTGATAAACTAATTTTTTAATTTTTACCGCAATATATGTAGATGATTATTTTTTTTAAACATCGGATTACTTATCAAAATTATGCACGTACTTTGGGTTTAAAAGGTAATCATTTTGTAAACATGATATACTATACTTTGGTGAGAGACAATGATTTGTTTCATAAAAATCGTTTATTTCTCCATTGTTTTGTTTCTTCATATCATTGTAATTCAACAATCAATCATTCAAGCTCCCACGTAAAATGTAAGCGACTATACCCTTTAAAAATTTAAAAATCCTAGCATTAATCGTCACATACCTTGAATATTTGATAGCTACAATAAAAGCAAGCCAATAAATAGCTTGATCGGATAGGGAATAAATAAATCCACGATATCACCTACTGATGAGTTAACACACGCTTGCAACAGCAGAAGGGGTCGCCATAACGACTGCAAAACAATGGAATAAACAACTACGAGGGACAAGAAAGCCTTCAAGACGAATTTATAATCAGAGACCAGAGGACGCTTGTAACTAAGATTCACACACAAAGAGGCCGTTGCACTAAGACAGACACACACTCAAGGAGTTAAAAACTCGACAACTTTAACTGCCCGCAGTATCATGGGATGTAACGGCAGCAAGAACACCAATCCTGCAACCAACGGTGGAAAACACCCAAAGGATCATTTGCAGAACCCTGATGATAACACGGAGCAGGCAATGGCTGCAGATGACACAACAGGTCAAAATAACATCACAAATGAACAGCAGGTTCAAGATAATACGTCGATAAATAAAACAGAACCAGACAATAAGAATACAAATCATCCTACAGAAACGACGACAGGTATGTATTTTTTTTTATAACTTTGAAAGATGAGTTTATCTAATATTTTGAATTGTTTTTGTTTGCCTTTTCAAAGTGGTCATTGTCAAGATATTTGATATCCGCTAAACTTTAGACGATCGTTGTTTTGTCTGCAAAATTGATTGTGGGCTTAACGGAGACAAATCAATGTTTCGTTAGTTTCTAATAAACTGAATGCATTTAAGATTTCTCTTTATGGTATTCAAGAATTAGTGTTAAATCGAGTCGACGTAGAAATATGAATGGGATAATTGTACTCTGTATATCAATGAGGAAAGACAAAGAGATAGTACCGTTTACTAGATTACAAACCGAGTCCACCTGCAAACTGCAAAGTCGACAGATAGGCAGTTGCATATTGCACCGGCAGATCCTGGTCATGGCAGTTTGTTTTGAGTAGTCAGATGAACAAATCGCATAGATTCTTATCAGCCCATGCATCATCAGATGGCAGATTAGAATCTATCTTATTTGCAGTTGCATACTACTTGTAAGCTAGTATATACAGTAAATTATAATCTTGATTCTAATATTCTAGATTTTTACTGTTCCACGAAAAAAAACTTTTAAAATGAAGAGAAGAAATCAAATTAAACTTTATTACAGAATTTACGGGTAGCTGTAAACCAATATATGAATTTCTGCTTCTAAAATGGAAAGAATGCTGAATATTAGATTATGTCCTTTGTCCAATATATTTAGTACGAATATACATCGCATATGAAATAATTGACCGAAGTCTTCATACTTTACAATCTTTCGGTTTGACTGAGTAACCTGCTTTATATAAGTCATTAATACTTTTCCCTAATTTGTATCATCCACCGACAGACATTCCAACAAACCCATCGATCAGCCTATTATTTCTTCCATCTCTCAATCTATCACCTTGCATTGGTATATGCAGACATGGAGCAAGTCACGTTTTGTATTTCATTATATATCAATAAATGTCTGGCATTATATTAAACTCTTAAAATAGAAATGTTCAAGTCTCATTTCTGTTCTTTTTTAAACATGGATAATATTTAGCTACATGATTATAAATAACACAACGTTTTACTCAACTGGTAAAATAAAAGGAAAGCTATTTGGATGGTTTGTCGTGCGTCGTTTCGCCGTCCGTTAGCACATGTTTGCTTTTACTACTTGGAGGAATGCCGTACATGTTACAAGCGCATTCTCCGTGGTCAAGTTGGTTCGAAATGAAATTGGTACCGCTGTAACATCATAATCATATATTGCTACCGCAGCGGCGATCTTGAAAATCTTGTTATCTCTACGCCTCATGAATACATGATCATGTCAGCACGTGGTTTTACCAAAAGGCACCTTATTATGTCTAGCTGGTCCTAAATGAAAACTGTCGATCTGGCATCCATTATGAGCAACATCTTGCAAATCTAGTTATCGTTATGTCTCTGGAACCGAAAATCATATTGTTAGAGAGTTTTAAAAAGTAGATTTTCTTCGCTGTCTGATTGGTCCCAAATGAAAATGATCATGACTTGATTATAATATGGCCGCCAGCGGCCATCTTGAATATCTTGATATCGCTTATTGTCCTAGATATATGGTCATATTAACATATGATTTTCACTAAAAGACTTAATATCATGTCTGGCTGGTCCTAAATGAAAATAGTGCCCGTCCCCGTCTAGGATTTGATATGACCGCCATAACAATCGTTTTGCAACTCTTGATGTCCCTACTCCTGAATGAAAAGAAAAGTTATATTGCCAGGGGGTTTTCGTCAGAAGACCTATTCTGCTATTTGGTTGGGTCAAACATAGGCATCTTGAAAATCGAGCAATCGCTAATTGTCCAGTTTGAATCGTCGTATGAACATGAGGTTTTAATTGAAATAATTCGTATTGTTACAAGCACAGGGGTATTCACTTGACCGAGCGGTGTCAAAACCCTGGCGCGAGTCACGCTGGAAGTCATATGTTTTCCCCAAATTTCCAAAGACTTCCATACAACTTGAGTTGTAAAATGGAAAGAAAGACGTGTCTGCTATAATTATTAATCTTTGCTGTAATCAATGGGCGACCCAGAGGAGACAACTTGCCCAAACGTCCATTAACTGCACCTTTACATGGTTTTTCTTCATTATCATCCGTTTTCCGTACCGATAGCTTGTCATGCCATAGAAATTACACCAGTATTCCCTTACTAACTGGGAAATATTTAACTGCGCGACCCTAGGCCAGTCCATCCACAGAATTTCCGGCGTATCACACTCATATACATACGCCAATTTTCCACTATGGCCACATAAACGGTACCTACCAAGTTCCAACTTATTGATTCCATTCTATAATTTACTGATTTCCAACCATAAATGCTGCCTTTTCAATCACACTACTTGTATACACCACTGAATTTTAATATGGACTATGTTATCGAAAGGGACAGTCATTCGGCTTGTACCCAAAATCACTACTAACGACCCAAGCATGGTTCAAATTCACTAACACTTACTCCAAATTTATTACAGTATCATTTCAAATGTTTCCTTAACGAAAAGTGTGCGCATCAGAGATCCATTACAGTCTTAAAATTAGCCTTCTTGAAAATGTTTTTACTATTTCTTCTGAGTGAATGTTCATATCAGTAAGGAATTTTCACTGATAGTCGTCTTTCTTTGATGGCCAATTTCTCCTAAATGGAAATGGTACCACTTTGAACTCCAATATTGCTGTCACAATGGCAATGCTGAAGATATTGTGGCTTTTTATTTTTATGATGGCGGGTCAAATCAACATTAGGCTGTCAACTGAAAACTCCTTATGATTTATAGTTGATCCTAAAAAGAAATGGTGAAGATCTGATATACATTATGGCCAACATGGCAGTCATCTTAAAAATCGTGTTTTTTGTTATTCCTCCAAAACTGAACGTCACACCAATATGGGGTTTGACCTGAGGACTTCCTATATTGCACTGTTGGTCTTAAATTAAAATGGTGATGATATGCGTCAATATGGCCGCCATGGTAGTTATCTTAAAAGCCAAAAGAACATATTATGATTTCTACTTCGTACTAAATGAAATGTGCAAATATTTCCAAATGTGCAATATGTCCATCACAAGCGCTAATTTAAAAATGGTATTATGGCTGAGGAGTATCAGAGATGGTCTCAACAATTAGCAATTCAAAGGAAGAATCTTTAATTCCTAAATATGTTTACCTCGTTAAAGCGTCAATCCCCTCGAGGGACTCTTGTTTAAAAACATAACTTCTACCTCGGAATACGAGAAAAATCGAACTGATGAGTGAGGTTGAAAATACAGAGAATCACTCTTTTAATCAAGGAGTATTATAGTCTTTACTCAATGAGTGTGTCTTCCTGATAGTCTGATATTACTTTATATTACACACACACACACACACACACACACACACATACACACACACACCCCTCTTAAATTATTTATTCATTTCATTTCAATGTCTACCCATCTACATGTCTTTACTCTATAGCTGCCTTCCTGAAAAATATCACTAATGATTTAAAGCAAGGGTATCAAACACGCGATCCGCGGGCCAAGCCGTATCCTCTGACTGGCAAAATGATTGGCATGACACGGTGTAATGAAAATTAACATAGGTGGTGTGACCCTTGAACCATCGAAAACGCCCTCGTGCGGCCATCATGGTTGTTTGAGTCAGAGACCAATGGTTTTAAGTAAACAGCACCTAAACATAAATACTGATATATGGTTATAAGAAAATTCCTGCATAAATATAACTTAGATTAAATTGAGTACTATTATGATTTACCTATTCATCTATCTACTTTTCTCCATTGTGTTATATATTTGAAAAGTATGTCAAAGTAAATAATTGTCAACTACCCATATTTTAACTTCATGACTGTTTCTTTTAAAGCCTACTCGGACCCATATGATAGTCTGTATTGAAATTCCAAATAAGGAGATTATCATGGCTGACACCTATAACAAATAAACTCTTGTCTTTATCCTGTTTGTTTAAAATCTTGACTTTAGTTCTTTAGGTATCATATATCATCCAGAGGATCATTCACGACATTAACCTTCTTGACCCCGACATTATGACTCGGACAGAATACTAGTAATCCGGAAAATTAACTCGGACAGCTTTAACGTGAAACGAATTCTTATCGCTGAGTCCTAACTGAACGTTATTTTTCACTCAAATGGTAGTAAACGATGATTGTTGTCCCTTAAGCAAGTAAAGTGTGCAGAATGGTATATATATATATATATATATATATATATATATATATATATAGAGAGAGAGAGAGAGAGAGAGAGAGAGAGAGAGAGAGAGAGAGAGAGAGAGAGAGAGAGAGAGAGAGAGAGAGACGGGCAGACAAAAAATATTCCTCACCACTTTTGGTCAGTGTCATGAATCAATAATGCTGTAATAAGCTAAGAAAATAATTATCCAATAATATGAAATTACAAGAGACGGCCTCAGAAGAATCCTACACATCCGGGCATTTTATTATTCAGGGAATCATTGGGTTCGTACTATTTGCCAATCGGTCGTAGATTACCAATAATTTAATTTCGGGAAATTTACCGTCTGTACTACTTTGTAAGTCGAGTCCAACTGCAAAGGAAAGTCCAAGATCTACCGCATCATACATAATACGCTGGCATATCTGGATCTATGAAGTTTGTTAGGACCAATAAGCGGAACAAACAACGCGGTCCCCGATCTGCTATGATGCTCTGTGCGACGTCAGATCAGGGACTATGTTGTTTGCGGATGGACACGACTTTTAAGCGAGGATATAAGGCTGACTATGTAGACGTTTTTTTTAACGAGAGTTGTACAACTGTTTAACTCCAGTACTCACATTGAAATAATTCAACAGCTAGATTGATTTTAATTGAAGCGTACAATTACTTCGTGATTGCAAAAGTTAAATATGAATAAAGAATCGATTGTTTTGTTGTAATACCATTACAACATGGTATCATGCTTTCATTATTTATTTATGTAACGCTGATATCTATTAGATCGATATTTTTGGCAAAAGCCTGACCACGATGTATTTCCACTTTTAGGATATAGTGACCAGTAGAATAGAAACATCTGCAGGCATAAACTGAGTTTAAGTTTCGTTTATTTATTTATGCATACTATAGATGCAGGGGCCATATTTACTAATTTAAAGATCTTGGAATTTTTTGTTTTTGCTCTAAATGTTATTGGAATATGGTTCTTAATTGTTTAAAATTAAGTAAATGATCATTATCTGACAGAAATCTATGTCCTCTACTGGGGGTCTTTTATTTCTCAAGAAGGATATACGATGACTTGTACACATCATTACCTTTTTGTTATGTGGGGTGAGGAATGGAGGCAACTTGCATAGGGGTTTACGGTTTATCATCGATTTTCCAGGTAGCGTTTGTAAAACTGTCTATTGTCAGTTACGTCAGGCATAATCCGACCAAAATCAATCACATACTGATTTGAAAGAAGTCATATTGATGGATCTTCAATGATGGTAACAGAGCATAATGTAAATTCACGAGATTTTTTTGACCGTGATAATCAATGGCGCCAGACTCTCAGAAAATCGAAAAGACAAATCTGGCGAGTAAACATTCACAGCAGTGACACGATATAATGATGACTTTGTAATGTTTTATAAGAAATGTCGAGAACATCACTGATATTAAGTGAAGTGGGGCCTGAACGAAACATTTAACTGAGGTGTCAAGAAATGAAACCAATTTAGTTTTTATATTAAGCATGTATTTCTTGTTTCCAAAGAGTTCTGCAGGTTCCTCTTCATCGCACCAACCTTGGCTTTCTTCTACGTTTCTGCATATTCACATCAGTAATGAATTGAAACATTTTTTTCCCGTTAAAAGTATATAATTAAAACGTGGATTGAAAAACTATTTTACATTTAATACTAATCAAATGCAACAAAAGTTTGAAATATTCAAGCATGTAATCGAGAGGAAATATGTGGTTTTTATTACATAGAAGATCAGTTTTCTTGTGGCTCTTTCTTTGTATTTGATATGAAGATGATTCCCATATCAAACTGAATACGATATTCTTATATTTCATGCCCATGTTAAGAATAGTCCTTTTTGTGAATTTCGAATCCACATCAAGCTGATAAAAAATGAAAAATATAGTAGAAGTCAGTCTTGTATAAAATAACTATTACTCACAATAAATATGAATACATTATATATACGCTTGTAGCAGATGAGACACGTATTTCATTAAAGTTAATATAGCCATCGCCGGATTTAGTAGGCATTCCATGGTGTATGTACAATTTTCTAGGAAAGGAAAAACTACCAAATTATAATTCTTAATTCCGAATTATCGATGCATCATACATTTTCACTCGAGACATGATGGGGTTACTATACATATAAATATATACAGATTAAATTAATGTAGAGTAATGACAAAAAGAAAATGTATAGCCGATACTTACGGGTTTTACATGCTCCATTATAGATGATGCTTACGGATTTTACATGCTCCATTCGATTTAATCTTCTTGGTGAGTTTCTTGTTGAACTTAAACAAAAAAAAAAAGAAATTCGAAATGAAGATTACATCTTCACTATTTGAAAACAAGGTCTCGATAATGCATTTTTTAAAAATATTTTGAGAGATAAAAACTTTTTCAATTAAACTATTTTGATTTTTGTACACAGGATAATTTCTTTCAGAAATGATTCAGATCTTGAGATTGTACACCTTGTTTGATCGAAATTGAAAATGTTAAGAATCTTAGAAGAGAGAGGATTGAGAAACAGACTTTTGAGTAATTTGATTTCAGATAATTTACAATCCGTGATTCATGCTAAAACTGCGAAGCGACTATTTACTTTAGATTTTCGAGACACTGAGACTATATTGTGCTTATTAAATAATGATAATACTAGAGAAGTACCAAATATGAAAGAAAACGAGCAGTTTTGCCTTCTTATTTTGAACAATTTAAACGGTGCCATTTTAAACTCTCTATCATCCCCATTTCCATATTATAACACAGTTAATAAACTAGGATACAGTCCGATAATACCTCGATTTTTTTTACGTTAGACATGAATACACGTATATATGCAAATGTGGTGTTTTCTATAAAAAATAAATAAATAATTAATTAAATTACTGTAAAAAACCAGCAGTAAAGCAACTCCGCTATTACCGCGATCCAATTTTTTTGACCTCAATTATCGCGTTATAGCGGGGTTCCACTGTGTGTGTGTGTGTGTGTGTGTGTGTGTGTGTGTATATATATATATATATATATATATATATATATATATATATATATATATATATATATATATATATATATATATATATATATATATATATAAGTTAGTATGCGTGTATGAATTTGTGTCTTTTATTTGAAAAAAGGCTTTGCTTAACTTAATTATTCGTTAAGTACTAATGCAGCCTTTATCTGCATTGATGTAGGATATGACATTTATCACCGATATACAGAATTTCACATCATGCATGAGGGTTTGCCGTGTGCTGTCGCTAAATTTTGATCCCCTGGTAGATTTCTCATATTTAAGACCGATGCAGATTTATGGATTACTTTCTCATATTCTGAATAAAAAATGAACGTAATTGTTAAATGCTGATGTAACTTTCAAAGCAGAGCACCGACTAAAGAAGGCAAATTCAAATGACGTTTAACACATACCAATTCAAATGACGTTTAACACATACCAATTCAAATGACGTTTAACACATACCAATTCAAATGACGTTTAACACATACCAATTCAAATGACGTTTAACACATACCTATTCAAATTAACACATCAGCGTTCAATGAATAGTGGCTGGGACTGCTAGAATTACCTTATTAACTTCAAAACCTTACGTTTATAAACAGCGTCGAGGTTTTGAAATTAATAACACAAACGTGAACATTAAAAAAATCGAAGTCCTCTATTATCACTAAGATTAATTGGGACAGATACAAACACAATGATTTTGTATTCGATTCAACTTTGATTTAGAATTGAATTACCCTTCATGCGTTATAAGGAGACTAAATTTTTGTTTTTACAGTAACGGAATTTATTACTAGAAATTGGATTAGATTTGTACATATACCTCGGTCGATCATCGCTAGACATATTGTTTGCGGGATACTTAACTCCGCCGCTGCTGTTTTAATACCTAAACGAGTTTCAATTAATGGTTATTGTGATTGTTTTTAAGTATTTGCTCAAGCGATAATGAAAATCGGGGATGTTTTGACACTGACCTCGTAATTAAATGTGATGAAATACAATAGGTACGTCATGAAGATAGGTATGCTCCACCGGTGTGCTAAAGTGGAAAAAAAACCATTCAACACTGAGAATGTGCACGGTCCTTTTTAAAGGGAAAGTCACAAAAGAAGCTACATAAATTCAGACTCTAATATTTAGCCTATATAGTGGCACTTCTTTATGAGAAAAAAAAATCGGTTGAAAATAATTATGGACGTGTATAGGAATACAATAGAGGTCGCGCACCATCCCACCTTCACTACAAGCCATAATTGTGTTGCTGATGGGAGGTGCATCTGGTTCATTTTGAACTCTCCTTACCTGATATGCTTTATTAACATTTTGATGCAGGCTCCTAGTCTTCCATTCCATCAAATACAAAGGTTATTATATATTTCGTCTGTTGATGATCTCATTCATGCCGATTTCGTATTCAGTATGTTTTCTTTAAATTTTGTCTTCAATGTTCCGTACATTCTAATTTTATATTTTAGCGGGTGATGGCGACTCGGTTATTACTCAAGTGCAAGATACTGAACAGTCAGTAGATGACCAAAGTCCACAGGCGCAGACTGAAGAGTAAAGAGATTAACAACACTAAGTTTTGCATATTAAACACAGGTGCGTAAATTTACGTGATATACGAGTTTTAATGATAACCATTGCCACCATATTTGACACATATTTGCTTGTTTGTGTACCAATAACAGCAGCTAATGTGCTACTGAAATACATAAAGGAGTGGAGTGGTTGGTAGTGGCTCATTAACGAGCATATCGAACAAGTTCAGAGTAAGTATAGTTTGGGGCGATGTTTCTTCTCTTTTCAAGACAAAACGTGTTATAACTAAAAGGGTTTTAAATGCACAAATACGACACATCTCTCTAATGACCCAATGGTCGCACGTCACTGAATTCTGATTTCATACTGCATGGGTTTTCTTGTTTCAGATTTGCATGACCCATCAGTATGTCTTTCCAAGCGTAATTGTAGTGCTTTCCAACTTGCAATCACGAAACACGACTCAAAAATATAATATAAGGAACCATTTATATACCAACTTATTAAACACTTAGACGTTAAAATATCCAGAAAAGACATTATATTAAGAAATTTAAGAAACTAATCCATACTGTCATAAAGTATGGAGAATACTGTACATTACGATGCCTGCTATTATAAATTAGCTAATTCATAAGTTTGAGAAATACATTCCTAACACTGACTCCGCATAATCAACAAATAGTCACTAAATCTACCGAAGCTATAAACAGGGACGTGAATACTTACAGAACAGTACATATTTTTCTGACAATACTGTCCACAACTGTAAATATTGGAGTCGTAACTATGAATGATTTTAATTGAACCTCGTCCCGATGCGGTAAATTTTAGTATGTTAAAGCGTCCGTTTTTAAACAAACTGGCCATTATGTAGTTACAATAAGTAGAAATACTAAATTAATGTTTGGTTTATTTCGTTAGTTATCCCGTTCTATATTTAGTGTAGAGTGTGGGCATAACATAAGAATCCTTGAAGTATAATGCTGAATGTTTCTAACAGGTTGACAATGGAAATTTCAGGCAGATTATAGGCGTATAATATATAAAAGTATCTCATGCCTCAATGTTTTTTTTTCAGATGTTTGCTGCAAAATTAGGTACAGAAATTTCCCTGAGAAAAACCAAACATGGAAATTTTGTATATGAGAGAGAGAGAGAGAGAGAGAGAGAGAGAGAGAGAGAGAGAGAGAGAGAGAGAGAGAGAGATTAATTGTGCGCGATTGTACCTTTTGCGTTATAGTATCAGTATTATTCATGGTACATTTTACATGCTGAACATTCATTATTCTCAGTAAATATATTGACTTGACGTATATGGAAGAGATTCTAACTTGAAAACAATTAAATGTTTATAAAATTTCAATTATTCATTGCATTTCTTAGATTGCTGTGGAGACCGTGAACGATACCGTTGTTTGGTGGCAGCAGTGGGATTTGCGGATAAATTGGAGCAGATGACGATATTCGAAAAAGCAATTCTCAATACACAGCAATTATTTGTTGAATTGATATAAATATTTCTACGACTGTGATATATTAAGGTATTCAATTATCTCGTCTAATTGGTGTAAAAGCGTCATACAGATTTAATAGGTATTGATCAATACCAGCAAGCATTATGTCTGCTTCTGTCGTTCTTGGCATCTAATTTGTACTTGATTTATTGATCAGGATTAGTCGAAGGATCTCTTTGCTGTACAAAATATACATATAAATATTTAATGAGCCAATCAATGCTATGTTTGCAAATGTATCTGTATTTTTTTAAAAACAAAACCTCCTTTCATTTAAATATAAACCTGTACATGACTAAAGTTACTTTTGTTTTCTCCTAGAATGAATTCAGTGTTTATTCAATAAAGATATGGGTGCATCAACCTAGATGGAAGTCGCACGTATTTTATTTTCTTCTTTCGACAAGCTCTCAATTAATTTATTGTCTTGATGTTTCTTCTCAAGTGAACATATAATTTGGATCGTTTTGCAGAACTGATTGTGTAACTCTAAACAACACCCAATTTTACAATAAACATAAAAAATTCAACTTCACCTCCAAGAGCAAGCAACCTTTGTACATAAATAAATTATGTAAATTTGTTGAACTCAAAACTGTTCATTATTGGCTTTTATGGTAAATCTCTGTTGATACTGACATGTCACATAACCACGTATAAGGAGTTAATAGTTGCCTCTCTTGTACGGGTCTAATGTTTTTCATCCTGTTGATTTTAGTAGGTGGGTATGATTATAAACGGCACTAACGTTGTGCTGCCTTTATTTGACAAGCACGTGGAACGTGTAACACTTCACTAATGTTGCCGAATGTAATTACCGGTATTTTATCTTTGAGAAGAGTTGAAATTATTTTCTACTAAAAATTTATGTTGTATTAACCTGATATTTATTTTACCCATCAGTACAATACATGCTGTCTTGTAAGTTCTTAATTTAGCATTAGCAAACTGGGACAGTGACGTCATATATTCATCTACAAATTGTTGACTCATTTTCCCGCTAAAACCGCCCTGCATTCTTAAGTAATATATTAGAAACGCAGCGTTACGGTCAAATTAAATGAACCATTTTTTTTTTCCACCGATCTACAGCAGTATTGAATGGAAAAATGAAAGGTTATGCATAAAACGTTTTCCAATGGAAGCTTAACAATGAGAGACAATGAGAAATTTATAAGAGCTCTGAAAATAAAATGGATTCGTAGAATTCTTCTCTCTAATATAAAATGTCAGTTTGTTTTAGTATAAAAGATGTGAGTTAGGTAATGTAAATGTAATACCATTATCCAAAAAGACCCCAACTGCTTTTGGCATGATGTTTATTGGCTTGAAAACTGTTAATAGTGAAAAATATACCCCAGATAGGAGAAGAACTTATGAATTTTTTTTATGGATGAACCCGATTATAAGGGTGAGCAAGATACCAGTTGTTTATTTATTTAAAGAAAGTGTTTGAACATGATGCAATCTATATTGGCAATATGCTTACAGATTAGGAAACCATTATACATGTTAAATGTGTTGAAGCCAAATAGGGTCTCAAGGTGTAAGGTGTAATATAGTGTTTAAAGTTATTATGTAAATGTTATGTAACGACACAGGTCCAACCATTTATCCGTTTCCGTTTGGAAATTTGTACTTCATAAAAAGAGCGTAAAGACCTTTACAGACCTCTTTTGAAAACAGATGTTCAACCAAACAGTGAAAAAGTGGGATGAAACCTCATTATAAAAGCAGCCTAATAGATTCCAAAGCTTTTACAATAAAAAAAACTCAAAATTTCAATAGTTTCAGTTTCGCGTTACTCACAGAATCCCCCTTCCCCCCAATTGCGTTTGTATTATATTGTCTAATACCGAAAAAAATTCACAGTTTTGTAAAACATTGTCCGGAAACAATACTGCATTCCTTATGGGTATGTAATATGATAACAAGGCTGTGAAATGATTTGTCACACTGGAATCTGAATAAAGTGAAACTAGATATTGTGCTAAGTGCAAAGACTACTTTTGCACTGACGGATTATATGGGCAACCATTATATTTTCATTTTCTTTTTTCCGAAATAATATATATATATATATATATATATATATATATATATATATATATATATATATATATATATATATATATATATATATATATATATTTATATATATATGTCAAATAAAAAAAAATAGTGTGCCTGGATTAAAAGCGTTCAATGTTCTTTTAAAATTTGTAAATATATATTGGAATACAATTTTTAAAGAAAGATAAAGTTTGATTTGAGAACCGTGGGAGCCATTATTCAACCAGTAACTAATAAAAATGTGTATTAATTTCATAGCATGAGATGATCTGAAAATTCTTTCTCCTTTAATCTTACAGTGACGAAAGTTTATTTCTAGAACTATTGTTCAAATATATTACATGTATGTATCATATATCTTTCGTGAATAAAACAATCAACCCCTCAACATTTGGATATAACACTTGGACACTACATCTACAGCATTAATTGTAGCAAGCAGATAGAGAAACTGAAGTTAAGACAATGCTGAACATTCTGTTACCCTAAATGTATTATACAGAAAGTCACATATTTAATATGTTAATATTTTCCAACTCGAAACTTGAGATTCGTGCTCAAAAGTTCGATAAGTACGAGAAAGAAAGTACGGGACGAGGTGGTAGGGGAACAAGGGTGGAGGTAACAGTAAACACTATATATCCTGCAGTGATGCATAGGCATTGACCATGGGTGTACGCATGAAGAATGGGAAGAGGAAATCAGGGATTAACACAAAAATCAATTTTGCAATATATATAGCCGCAAGCCTGCAACAAACTTTTAAAAATACCAAAATATTAAAGCACCCAGATTCTACCTTTGGAACACGGTCCTCTCCCCATTACCCTGTTGGCATGGATTTGAAGGCTCGTTCTTTTGCCCCCCCTCCTCCCTCCTCCGTAAAAGTTGTTTTGCTTGAATGTTTGAAATGTATAGCGACTGTTGTATTCTAATATCGCTTATTTTTGGTCAGCTTGTTGTACGATATCTCTATCCTAATTGCTCATTTAGTATAACATGTAATTTATACGCAGTTTCTATTTTGACTTGTTACTGGAAATTCAGGTGTATCCCTGCTTCTGAGTAATCGAGTTATCTATTTACCTAGAATGAAATACATTATATATGTCACTTCTTTATGCCACTGTTGCTTTTACTATATTTAGATATTTTTCGTCCTGAATCTTATCGGCATATTTTACGAGTTATACCATTGTTATGAATGTTTACCGAGTGTTAAATGTTGAATGGCATGCCAATATCGTTTATTGATTTCTTTGCATACTTTTTCTTTCGTTCTAGCTGTTATAATATTGTCTGTGAGATTTGTATCATTCCTCAATTCTAAAATTATGAATTCGAGTGGAGTTCAATATCCGACAGCAGGAATGACGCGAATCGGATCGAGATTAAAGCAACTGCACTGCGTCGTTGGTATGTGGGTCCGTATAGTCTTTTAGCAAAGGGGCTGTTGTGCTTCCCGGCCTTGCTTATTACTTCGAACTGTATAGAAAACAATTTGCATGCGCGATAAATTAAATGTTTTAATTCGTGTCATGCTTATGTTATCTGTAAGTTGATAAATAATTGAGTGAATATGAAATATACTTGCATATCGGTCTGTTTTGATTTTTTCTCTAGGTGTGGACGAATGGCGCAAGTAGATTCGGTCAAGGTTTGGTACCAAGGGGACATAACGCTTTAAGTTTAACTTTGTATTTTGGCAAGAAGAGTTAAAATGCCTTGCTTAGAGGTACATTATGACATCCGGTCTCCACAGAATTCGAATACGAACCCTTCTGGGCGCAAGTCTGAAATGCTAACCATTAATCACGAGCCTTCAGGTGCAAGTAGAAAAGATCATTAGCTTTGGCAGAATGTATGTACGCTTGATTCAATATTCGTAATGGATACATGAATAAATCCCCTGTATAGTACCAATTACGAGAGGGAAATATTGCACGAAACTGAGTTTTTGCTGTGTTACGAAATGAATAAAAACAAAAGATTTCTCTTCTTTTACGCTTATAACCCTTCCGTCATCTCTTTTTCAATGAAAATAGTGGCGTTCGTTCTCTTTTTCCGGAAAATGAATGATGTTAGTTTTCAATAGTTTTACCTAATATTTTGGCAGGGCACAAGCATAAGCCTACTTAATAATTAAAACCGGGTTGAAAAATCATGTGGGTTTATTTTGTCTTCCTTGCCAAAACGTTTTATCCACCTGACCAGTTTTTAAGTGGGTGTCGTGGAAATACTTATTTATCCATTTCATAATTCGCTTTTCCTTGCTCATGAAGCAATATTATTTCTGTATGAAGACCCATGTGCACTGCAAATCCTTTCTCCCCCTTTAAAGGCGAAGAAGAAGATATAAAATGATACAAAAGCTTTCGTTTACATATTGTATAATTATTTAATTTTGAATACATTGTGTCATAATTATTAATAATGTTATACATTTATTCTAAAAGCTTTTAATGCAACAGGCGAACATTCGAAAATTAATCTATAAGCAGCAGAGGGGGCGAATCAGACAACTTTTTTTTGTTTTTATTTTTGATTATACCCCCTCCAAAATAACACTAGACCCTTCTCGCGAAAAAATAAGTCTCTGACCCTTGTTTGAAAACATTCGCGTCGCAACGTCGTTGTCACTCACCCCCTCTGCTGCTAGAACTTTCAGTTGGGGTTAACCGAATATTTGATCCAGTCCGATACGATATCGTGTCCTAGGGTCTGCTAAATTTATTGTCACAAATCCGTGTGGTTTTGACTGAGCGTGACTAAAGAAATTTCTAAACTGATTATGATTCATATCACCGCTGCACCAGGTCTGATGAATATTTCGTAGCGTATGAGTATCAACGCCGTTAAATACACACAACACATTGCAGTTATCTCTGATCACTTTTGGTATTTGTGTGTATCGTTGAGTTACATAGATCACATCAGTGTTTTTATGCCTGCCTCGGGAAAATATTCTAGCAGGATTTTTTTGATTATCTAACATGATATCATCGTATACCACTAAATTGTTAATACTTCCATCGATGTCTTCCACGGAAGGGGCTTCCTCTATATCAGTAATAAACTCAATAAAATCTTCATCGATTTGAAATTCTTTTGCTTTCTCGTTAAAATCCTTTAGCACTTCATAGCATCGCTGATCGTCTACACTCGGGGCTATTAAATACAATTTGTTCCATTTCATCCATCTCGTTATCAAATTAAGTAGCAGTTGTGTCTTTCCGCTTCCAGATGGTCCGATTATAATCATTCTAATTGAATTCGGCAACATTTCATGATGTTTAATAGGTTCCCGTCGTCGGGTAGCTGAATAATCAATTATATTCATGCCGTTATATATAAATTATGGATCTATATTGTGTGAAGTGTAAAAAACGTACTGGCACAGATGACTTGACGACGATTACAACTAAAAATAACCGATCAGCGCTTTCTGGTAAATGCGTACAGTGTAGTACAAAGAAATTTAGATTTGTTTCTAAACCCAAGGAACTCATGGAACCTTTAAAAAAAAACGAGGAGGTGATATCGCAGCCAAATTAGCAAAACTACCTGGAACCCCATGGGCAAAATACCCCGGAGAAAAACACCTTCCAGGATATAGCTACTGTGGACCGGGAACAAGACTTGATATCAGACTCAATGATCAAAATCAGCCCCGACCCGGTGAGGAACCAATAAACGCTATTGATAAGGCCTGTCACCTTCATGATGTATCTTATAAAAGCAGTAATCTGCAGCACAGGCATCTAGCAGATGTGAAATTAATTCATGCGTTAAATGCTATTTCTGATAAATCTTTCAAAGAAAAATTGGCTTCCTTTTTGATAAAATCGGCTATGAAAAGTAAATTGATGTTAGGGGCTGGTAATTAATAACAACATGGAATCTATTTACTATTCCCCAAGAGGATACTGGAAGGGTAACGCTGCAATCAGTAAACTCGCTAGCGCCGCAAAAGTGAAAAAAACCACTGCGGCTCATTGGTTATCCAAACAGGCACTATGGCAAATTTATCTACCACCGCCTAAACAAATTCAATTCTCGCATTTTGATGTGACCGGACCCAATGAAGTTCATCAGGCTGATATATTATTTCTGCCACATGATCGTGGTTACAAATACGCATTAACCGTAGTTGATATTGCAAGTCGATACAAAGAAGCAGAACCGTTAAAAACAAAATCAGCCACTGAAGTCGCTTCTGCATTTGAAAGGATTTATCGACGAGGTCCTCTGCACTGGCCAAATCTGTTACAAGTTGACCCGGGCAAGGAATTTCAGGGTGCAGTGTTATCTACAATGAAATATCACAATGTCGCTATCAGACGAGGGCATACTGCACTGCATCGTGATCAGGCCATTGTAGAACGGTTTAATAAAACCCTTGCTGAGCGGTTATTTGGATATCAATATGCAAAAGAATTCATCCAAGAAAAAAGATCCCGTGAATGGGTTAAAAGGTTACCAGCTGTGATTACCGCACTGAATAACGAGATTACTAGAACCATCAACATGAAACCTATCAACGCGATTAAAAAGAAGTCGATACCTGAAAAACCACAAAAAGATTTTAGCGTTTCCCAACCAATTCTTGGTAGTAATGTCATTGTGAGGTACTTATACGAACCAGGAGAGCTAGAAGGGGATAGAAAAAGGGCTACTGATCCTATTTGGAGCGTCACTACGCATAAGATATCTAGTATAACACGATCTACGGGTAGACTTCCAATCTATAAACTGGATTCAACTGCCCCTCAACGGGGTTTTACTAGACAACAATTACAAGTGATACCTGAGGATACTCAATTACCACCGCATGGGCTTAACTAGCACCCTTGCGTCTATTGCACTCAAGACAAGTCAACATCACATTATTTCTGACATGACCGAGATTGTTATTTTTTCTGTCCACGGTGAATTGGCGAGGATCCTTATCCGAATACTGCCAACGCATTATACAATTGCAACTCGCGCAGTGATTATTCTGTTGTTGCTTCAGAGTAATTATTAATTCAGCATCAATATCAAATTCTCGTTGTTTTTTTTTGTCTTGTTGTTTGTAACCGGAGAGTTTTTTATCAATAATATCATCTATTGTGGTGTCATTATCATCGCCAATGATTTCATTATCGAAGACAATTCTTCGAAGTTGATTTATTTTTCGTACTCTAGACACTGCGAGATAGACTAAATTCGACCATTCTATGCGATTATCTACTATCCAAACAATTGTATCCGATATAGTCAATCCCTGTGAAGAGTGTATTGTTGCTGCATAACCTAGCGTCCATGGGGATTTATTAGCACGCAATGCATCTTCAACGACATTGATATCAACCAGCACAATATCATTTAATACGAGAATCTGTCTTTGAAATCCTTCGGATTTTGGTCCTGGAATATCAACTTCGATGTTCTGTTTTCGTGTATCCGATGGCCTATAACATAACGGTACTGGAAGTGTTGCAAATTTTTGTTTATGCAATTCAAATAACTTCATCTGAAGTGTATCCCTGACTATTTTTCTACTTGCAATGATTAAATCATTTGGTCTCCACGCTTCCCAAAACTCATTCATGGGAGTTTCCGAAATTATTTCACGGGCTATTTCACACTGGATTCTATCCGGTTGTAATCTAATTAGTTTCTTAAATTCTTTTAATTCATTATCAAGTGATCTATGATCAGTATCAATTTCTTCATAATAGTCTACAAAACCCTTTAGCCATTCATGGGGGGATGCACCGACAAATGGTGGAGGTTGGCCGTGATCACCGCACATTACGACTTTTGTATTCTTCAATAACAACCACTCAAGAAATATTTTTAAGACATCTTCGGACACTGTGTCTATTTCATTCCACATGATAATTTCAGGAATAAATTTCTCTCCCATGCGCTCAGGAGTCCATTTATCTCCCTTCCATCTAAAGAAACTATGATAAGTGCAGGCATTTACCCCTCGTTGTTTCATCTCTCTGGCGAGTCTGTGAGTCGGTGTTAGCACAATCATGTTTGGATTGGAAGCACGAAATAACTCAATTGCCCGGGTTGTTTTTCCTGACCCGCCACAGCCGTTTAAATAAACTGTTTTATATCTACAGATTGGATCAGAAATCGGTGGTGCACTAGAAAATTCTGAACACTGATTGCTTTCTAAGTAATTATTTTCAATGGTAACATCTGCTGATGGAATATAATCATGAAGCATTTCCTTCTTAATTCTCCATGACCCCCAATTCTCGTTGCCAGTAGCCTTAAAATCAGCCATTTTGCTATTTATGTAAAATGAGTCAGTAGCAACTCTAACTGCGGTGGTAGGAAATCTATTGATCATTGAAAACAGATTGATAGAAGCATAACCAAGCATAGAAGCTCTCAAATATGTGTACTGCTGATGGTATCCATCAGTGTAAGTAACAATTGTACCCAATTTGGTTCCATCGGACATAAATGCGTCCTTACGATTGACATATAAGCCCCTATTCGTTAAATCTTTGATTACAAAATCGTATTCAGCATTGTCTATAATCAATCGTGAAGAATATCTCGTATTATCATCTTTGCCACCTTGGGTAAATTTACCGATTATTCTTCGTCCAAGGTCTTTTGCTTCATTGTTTCTGATTTCAAATAACTGTCTGGACCAATCCATGATTTGTTGTTCATTAAAATCAGGAAACAGTTTTCGCTCTTCGCTAATTATTTTTTCTAGATCAGGTTGTGGTAACCAGACTGATTTCTGTGCTCGATAGGATATAATTGCTTCACTGACAATTAATGATTTTAACATCTTACAATCAAGCATATACCGTAATAACACTATTGGCATCCAGTGTTTTTCAGACATGTGTTTACCAATCCAAAGATAACTACACGGATGAAGTCCTTCAGCCATTTCAAATGATACTACACAAGCGAATCCGGTTAAATCGAAATGTGGCAGTGGTCCATTAATAGCAACACGGGTCATTTCGTGTGTAGGGTGTCCAAATCGTTTGAAATATTTCTCACACTCTCCATACCCAAGAAAACTTCCTGGATAACATGCAATCATATCAACTGAAATAACGGTATCAGCTGAGTATTTGGTGTTCCATAATCCTCCATGGCTGTATTCAAGACAGGACAATTTGACATCTGATAAGAACTCACTTCGGGTTGGTTTCCACGCGTTTTTCTTCCTAGCAAAATGTGCTACAACTGATGGAAGTGTAAAACAGTTTGCTAATAATTGATCGTTGTCTTCCCCCCCAAAACTCTGGGGAGAAAATTCACTAGCTAGTTGTTTCATTTGATTATGCAGCTCTTCAGTACGGTACAATTCTCCGTTGGGCCTTACAAATTGATCAAATCTACATTCTTCGTCTGAAGTACTATGAAATAGCCACACTGACACAGAATCGTTTTTACTCAAATGGTAAATAGCATCAAATAATTTCTGCTCTGAAAAAAACTCTTCGGTTCCAAACAGATATTTTACGGTTCTATCCCGTGGGAATATTGTTACTGCAGATGACCACGCGTGTGCATTATGATCAATAATTTCAATGGGAGCTCCCTGTGATTTATATTTCGATTTGTATAATACTTCTCCGGTGATTGTCCTTACCGATATTGGAAATCTCAATGATGTTTCTAATTTGGCTATATCTTGAATTGTTGCCCCATGCTGTTTCACTGTCAGTTCCCATTCGGTTATTTTTTTTCGTCTTAGATCAGTTAGTTTATTTCCCCGGGACGCATTTGTGAAGTGTTCTATTATTCGTGTTGCTACACAATTGAGCCCTGTCGAATATTTCATGGGTGCTAGTTTTGAAATATCAGGTTTTTCATTGAGTGGATATATCCCGTAAACAACTACTGTGACAGGATAAGATCTTTCGTAGTAGGGTTTATCAAGTCCAGTCAAAATTCCTGGTTTTGAATCCTGAGTCACAGTGACAGTTTTTTTGTCCTTAAGAATAGGCTCGTATTTGTCCCTAATGATCCATTTTCCATTATCACGGATAAGGAATTTTATTCGAAAAAAATTTCTTTCTTCCCCAAGACGTGAGATTATCACTGCTGCTTTTTCATCATTCATGGTAGCGTCAACAACACCATCAATTCGAAATGTTGACCAACAATGAGCTGCCCCATCACGCTTGAATTCATTAAAACAGTCTCTGATTTTACTAATCAAGGTTCTATCAAGAATTTTATTCTTTGGTGTATCAGAAACTCTATCAAGATTGAATTGAACACTTTTCCAGGGCTTAATTTTCGATAATCTCTCGAACTCCTCCATACTATAATTAAAACAAGCATTTAAATGAAAGATTTAAGTATAATGAATCATTGCAAATGGCTTATGATTGGATCAGTGACACCGTGTAACAAATCATGCAGAAATGAATTCTGTTGGTATCATATGCAAAGCTTTCGTCGTGGA
Organism: Unio delphinus; assembly: GCA_029339505.1. Classification (NCBI taxonomy): domain Eukaryota; kingdom Metazoa; phylum Mollusca; class Bivalvia; order Unionida; family Unionidae; genus Unio; species Unio delphinus. The sequence continues at coordinate 14,496,764 of JAQISU010001240.1, read as the reverse complement.
AGCCGAGGTCCGTTACCCTGTATTCAATGTGGGGTTGGGGTCAGGGGGAGGTCGCAATTATGCATTATGTGCGGCGGAAAACGATACAGGGAGCTAAAACGCTATTATGATAAAAAAATAAAAAATACTGCCATTGACCCCAACGATGACAAAATAATAAAGACTGCTCAAGATTATATACAGAGACTTATAATGAAACCAAACAATGAATTAGAAAAATAGTGTTATTATACAAATGAACCAAGAATTCAGACCTCACCCCTCCGTGCTTGTTAATTATGAAGCATTCCGTAATAGTATTATCAGAAAATTCTATTTTCGTATGTCAAAATACAGTACACGCGTACCGTCTATAACACCAAGGGAGACTACTCTTAAATGATAATAACCAAGGGAGTTATCATTGTGATTTAGCGGCTTGGTATTTCTTTTTAGGAAAAGATATATTTTCTTTTTTTTTAGTGTTTAAGTCAAATATTCTGTGTCACGTGCGATTAATGCGTATTTCATAACATAGGATGTGATCCGGAGATACAGGCATTACAGGATAACACACGTGTATACTTTCTCCCTTAGATTGTGTTAACTTGTTTAATGGGTATTGTGATTCAGCGCTGGGCATTGTTTTGTAAGAAAAGACATGTTTTCAAACAATTATATTCTTTGTTCTAGTGTTTAAGTCAAATATTCTGTCTCATTTAAATACTGTGAAACACCATTAATAAGTAATTCAAGAAAATAAAATAGCATTCTTGCGGATTGATGTATTAATTCCCTTTATATACTCTCTCCCTTAGATGGTGTCGAGATGATAAGGGAGGGAATAACAACCCCTCCCACCTACTCTTATATGTTTCTACTATTATGTGTAAATATAAGTGTTTTTAAATGTCTGTATGTAGACTATCATTTGTATAATTTAATATGTAAATATTGAATAAAGATTTTAAAAAAAAGAGGATGCCGACATGGCACCTATAAAAGATGTACAAATGCTACATCTATAAAAATTACATTACAGTATGTCGTGGGTTATTTGCCCTTAAATTGTGATTCAGCGGCTTGGGATATAATTAATTAGAAAAGAAATCAAATATAAAATGTTTTCAAACGATTATATTCTTTTTTTTTAGTGCTTTATGCAAATATTCTGTCTCATTTAAATACTGTGAAGCACCATTAACAAGTAATTCAAGAAAATAAAATAACACACTCTGTGGATTGACGCTGCTGTATTAGTCACCTTATATACTAAATGAAAGGTTTAAAGCTGGGGCTTTCAAAGGCCAATCCGACCAGTCAAAAAATAACCCACGCCATTGACAGGTGTGCGTGGTTGACTTTTCTCAATCATGCAACCGGGTTTGATTTCATGGGTTGCTTTGATTGGTCGGATGGCCGTAGAAAATCAGCCCCGTCGTTTCATGTTTGTGATGTCTGTGCCGTCCCACCATCATTACATCATCATTGAATTATAATCCATATTACATCATCATTGAATTATAATCCATCCTTAATTAAGTTAATTAAGTATATGTATACCTACAATCTGAATGGAGATATATACGGTATTTGTGCTGTCCTTAATTAAGTTAATTAAGTATATGTATACCTACAATCTGAATGGAGATATATACGGTATTTGTGCTGTCCTTAATTAAGTATATGTTGTGACGTCACCCCAAGCATATCTTCTGGGCGGTCTAAGATGGCGTTTGCCACGTTAGGCCTCCCTTCCGGAGATGTATGTTTCGGGTTTCCCTTGGGCTTACTTGGATGTGAAGGCAACCAAGGAGTTCCAAAGATGTGTTGTCATATATATGTAACCTCTAGGTCATTTCACGTAAACATACCCTCTTGTGATTATAACCCGTTATTTGACGAGTTAGATTCACTCTTAGGGGAATATGTTTCCGGTGAATGTAAATATAAATGACCTAAAATAAATACCATCCATGGATGTAATTAGCTCTCCATCACATTTGGGTTACCCCGTATGGTGTTCAAAAATGAATTACCGGCCAAAACGTGGATGCACATTGGGTAACCCCAGAATGAATTATAGGCTAATAGAAACGGTCATAGGGTCATATCTAAAAGAGCAAAAACATTCTGATATAAAACAGAAACAGAAAAATGCTCTAACAAAGGACCCTATGAAAGACACAAAGGCCTAATAAGGGACCCAATGAATGCAAATAGAACCACAACGGCCTATATCAAGGGGGCCAAATGACTGATAATCGCTCATCATGGTTGATATTTATTTTTGTCTGCATTTATATTTATATATACAGACTGAATTTTTAAAAAATATATTTATATATACAGACTGAATTTTTAAAAAATATATTTATATATACAGACTGAATTTTTAAAAAAGATATTTATATATACAGAATTAATTTTTAAAAAAGATAGTTATATATACAGACTGAATTTTAAAAAAGATATTTATATATACAGACTGAATTTTTAAAAAAGATAGTTATATATACAGACTGAATTTTTAAAAAATATATTTATATATACAGACTGAATTTTTAAAAAAGATATTTATATATACAGAATTAATTTTTAAAAAAGATAGTTATATATACAGACTGAATTTTTAAAAATATTAACGGCTCTTTTATTTTTGAAAAATGAATTAGAAATATGTATTATCATATATGAATTCTGAAATTATGAATAGCATCATAGTTGAAATTGCAAAATTGAAAAATCAGAATATTAGATTGTCAGATGGGTTAAATCCTGATCAAATCAAGTCGGATTTTCAGGATATAGAATACGGAGTTAGCACTAACAAGTATATGTTGCCAAAGAAATATGCACTCATCAAAAAAATTCAAAATTCTATTCGAGACTCTCTTGCATTTTCCAGTGAAGTAGATGTGTTTGTTCCGTTATATACTATCGTGGAAGGAATACGAAAAGAATTGGGTAACGAATATGAATTGAAAAAGGAAGTTAATTCTAAAATTAGAAACTTACGAGCGTTAATTCAAGAAAATGAACTATTTTGATTGACCAGCCCCTCAATATATTTTGTCAGACAGTAAAATCTCCTTGAGATTTTCATTTTTTTTTGTCATTTTTTTCTTGAATCAGTGAAAATATTTCACACTGCGAAAATAAAAATATTTCACAGCAATAAAAAATTGGACCGTTAAGGATGGAATCATCGATGGGAAAAATTGTTTTACAATTGAAAAATGGTTTCTGATTTCAAATAATGGTCAATGAAGCATTAACGACCCGATTGGCTCGTGAGCGACTAGATGCAATTAAGAAATTTATACCAATTCGCGACTCTGTCAGGAATAAACTGCAACAACGACAGAGTTTACAAACTGATTTTGCTCTGGGGTCTGAAGAGTTGTTTAAACCAGTAACCACAGCAACGAAAGGAGTAGAGCGTGCTTTACTGGGAGATGGTCCCGAGACGGGAAAATCTGTTATTGGTGAACTTGAAAAAATAGCAGCGAAAACTGAACAAACAAAACAAATAGAATTAAAGAGAACAGTAGATGATTTACGCATGAGATTTAACGAAGAAGGGTTAGCAGCAATTGATGAGACTGATCCAACAGAAATTCCTACGCTTGTTGTTACGTCCTATGAAGACAGAAAAAAAATGTTGAAACCAGAACATCATAAGTTTGTTAAGAATTTCACTCACTGGGCTGATATATTCTATAAAATCAAAACTGGAAAAAGTCAAAAAAAGACAGATAGTGCATCATACATTGAATATATCAGGATGGTGGATCACGTGTATAATCAATACGAAGAGTTTAAACAGCAACAAAAACCGCCAAGATTGCAAAGAAAGCGACAGCAACCTACAAAGAAAATATCTTTTTCACCTAAAAAACAACAACTACCACCTGATGATGATGATGATGATGATGATTATTTACAAACTACGGATTTAGAAAAACTAGATGAAGCAGCTGGTTATAGCGGAAGTGGATTGCAAAATCCAAGGATTGGAAACACTTGTCCTGATAGTGTTATCAATGATATATCACGATTAGATGTTCTCATCGGAGGAAAACGAGCTGGAAATAACTCTCCAGAAATAATTAATGAAGCAGCTGATATTTGTAGACGATTATTTGCCGGTGGTATCATGGATATCAAAACCTATCGAGATTTCATTGACGAGTTAGCAAATGGGTATCATAGTGATTAAATAACAATTGAAAACACTATTGTTTTTATAATAATGATCATCCATTACAATCATGATAAACCAACCCTCGTCTATGTAGTTAATTCACGGTTTCCAGTTTATAGAGCATACTACGGAGATGGCCTCGGCAAGACCATTTTAGGATTCTTTTCAAGAACGGCCCCAAAAGTGATGCCGTTAGCTAAACAACTTGGAATGAAAGCCATTGATGTTATTCGTGATAAGGGTATTAGTACTGTTGGAGATCTTGCCGGGAAAGCGTTTTCAACTGCGAAGGATAAAATAACATCATTAGTGAGTCGAAAAAAGAAACCGTTACCGTCTACAGAAGAAATGCCTGCAAGTGTTAGTAAAATTATAAATAACGCAGTAGATGAAAAACTAGCGTCGATGGTAAATCAAGGAGACCAAAGCAATATTGCAAATATGATAGCGGGAAGTGGCTTTAGAAAACCACGACGAAAACGCTAGCGTTTTTCACGATGAAATGGAAAATCCGATTTAGACTCTGATAAATAGAATAAAATGTTCAAAACATCATCTGATCCAGCATTTGATATAGACGCCCCAGTGCGTAAAGATGATTCTGTACGCGATTATCAATTTTATTCTTATCACGCAGTACAACCAGATCTCCGATCGCGAATTGAACTTCAAGTTCATGATACCAGTAAATACTTTTTACCTTGTGAAGCGTTTATTGAAGTAGAAGGAGAACTTGTAACAAATGATGCTGCACATAATGATCCTCCATATGACAATAACTCAAATGTCCGAGTTGGTTTTGTTAATAACGGCATCATGGCGTTATTTGAAAGCGCTAGATATCTCATTGATGGAAAAGAAATTGAATCCATTGACCGTGAAGTTGATATGGCCACAACAATCATAGGGTTAGCGAGATATTCTGATGATTATACAAGATCAGCGGGTCCATCTATGATGTTTGCAAAGGATACCTCTGATACCGCTGATCACCTTCAATTCATTAAAGTGTTAACAGCACAGGGTACTGCAGAAGCCAATCAACAAGAAGCAGCTAATCCAGAACGTCGAATTAGACCCGGAGCTGCGTTTGATATTCTCGGAGGCGTTAATGGTAATCTCAATTTAGGATTTGCAACACGTGTAGCAACGTTGCATGGGCAGCGTCGACGATTTTCATGTGCGATTCCACTACATCACATATTTGGATTCTGTAGAAACGTCCGAAAAGTTATTTATGGAGCCAAACACACAATAGCGCTTGTACGAAAGGGTACTGATGATGATGCAATCTGGCGTAATGCTGGGGTTGCTGCCGGTAAAGTCATTTTAACAAAACTATCATTATGGATGCCAGTGTTAACTCCATCAATCACAGACGAACAGCGACTACTATCATTTATGGACCAAGGAGGAAAGTCGTTGTTAAGTTGGTTATCAGTGACCACGGATATTAAACAAGACAGTGTTGATGGTACATTCACATGGCACCTGGCATCAAAACAAGGGGTTTCAGCTCCACGTCATATATTTATTGCGTTACAGAATGCTGCGCGAGTTGGTAGTCAAGAACGAAGTCATATGATATTTGATCAGTTAGGTGTTAGTGAAGTCTCGCTGAGAATAAACGGACAGCAGGAACCATCCGAGGATATACAACTTGATTACGGTCATAATCATATTGCACGTGTCTATCATAACCTGTTGTCATTTATGGCACGTGATCAAAATGTGGATACCGGTTTGCAAATATCACAATTGGATTTTAAAAGCCTCTATCCGATTTATTACTTTTCATTGGAACATCTTGATTTGATGAGACAATCTGTCGTTGATATACACTTTAGAGCCCGTGTAACCCGTCCTGTTGGTCCACCAGTTGCTGGGGTTGCTCCTATCCTTATCCCGAATTATAGAGCAGTTGCTGTCATTCTTAGTGATAAATCAATGTTACTTGAAGGTGTTGGTGGAAGAATGAGAGTGGTAGATGCACCAGTAGAAAATCTTTGAACGATTTTTCATTGAATTAGAATCAATCAATTATATATAATGTCATATAGTGTTATTAGTGTTACGTTAACTCCTGGTCAAATCAAAAAATTGCAATCAGAATCGGCTAAAAAATGTGGAACCACAATCACGTTGAAACCTAATCAAATGACGGGTGGTGAAAATAAATTATCGCTGACAACTCGTCAGGTGAAACATTTCAATGATGCTTTCAAGGATAAAAAGGGAGTTCAGATTACTCTCTCTGCGGCTGCTATTAAAAATATGATGAAAACAGGTGGTATATTTCCATTGTTAGCTGCAATACCAGCATTGATTGCAGCAGCAGCCCCAGCGGTGGCTAAAGCAGCAGCGTTAGGAGCCGTTGGTACTGCAGCAGGAATGGCGTTGAAAAAGGCAGCTGGACAAGGATATAAAAAAAAGAGACGATCCGTTCAAGGATTGGGTCTAAGACTACCAGGAACCCCGTATTCGTGGTACAGCGGAAAAGGTCTAAGACTACCAGGGACCCCGTATTCATGGTACAGCGGGAGATCCGTTCACGGATCAGGCCTGAGACTACCAGGAACGGTTTATTAATACAGAAATCATCAATGATTCCAATGTCCAATTTTGATTTAATGGATGCTGCTAAAAAACTAGCGATTAAACATTTCAGAGGTGTTTTTATGAAAGATCAATTACCACATCAACCAAACAAAACTGAAACAGGTATTATTAATCTCGATAACAGCACCGGACCTGGAACTCACTGGGTTGCATACGCTATTGATCCACGTGGGATTGTCTATTTTGATTCATATGGATTAGCCCCACCAAAAGAGTTTATGCGGTATATAAAAACCCTTCCAATGAAGACTTGGTATTCTACGCTACCAACACAACAAATCAATGACCCACCAATATGCGGCAGTGAAGTATTAAATGTCCTTGACGCTATTTCTAACTCCTTGGGTAACCCAAGGGGAAAACCACCACACATTGTCGTAAATGACTACACTAGTAATCGCTTTTTAGAGAGAGATATATAAAATATCATGATTGATATTTGGGGAAGACCTCTGAAACCCAAACCCGATGACACTGCAACTCCTGATTCTATCAAGGATATAACAAAAAAAATTAAAGATGAAATAGCTGAGACGTTGAATTTAGAAAGTGTTGAACCCAATGAAATAGTTGTATTTCAGGACAAACAGGGTAAATTGAAATCTAGTAATATCTCTCTGGATGATATTTTAGTTAAACAACAAAATGCAATCGAGAACACAGTTGCGTTATTTTCCGATCAGGGTAAACTCAAACCAGGTGTACTCGTTTCGACGATTACAGATCGATTAAAAACTCTCAACGACGAGTTAAACAATTCTGTGGTTGTACTAGCAACACTTGAATCTAGAATTGAAGAACACATAAAACAGTTTATATCATTTCGTAGAAATATCATTGATAAATTTATTGGAACCCCGTTAGATAAAATTGAACTAAAACTCCCTGATATTAAAAAATCCATCGATGAGACGAAAACTTTCATCGAAGACATCAAAGGGGATGCAACGAGGATGATAACAGTCATTGAAAAAACAAAAATTCCTCATGAGAAAACCAACAACTTAGTATACACGATCCAACACGGATCATTTGAGTGGACACCTACAAACAACACATTAGATATCACTGCAACCGTTAAGGGTATTTATCGATTAACACTAGTAACACCATTATCTCAATTTAATATTTCATCGTCCAGTTCATCCGGGGTCAATAATACAATTTCAACGATCATCGACAAGAATACAACTGAAAAGTTTACAATCGCATCTACTGATAAAAATTTGGTTAGGGTCTCAACAACGTGGTATGTGGAATTCGTAGCGGATTTAAGTAAATCGTAATTGAAAACGCTAGCGTATTTAAAATAAAAATGATTTCATCATCGCAATATCGCTATGATCAGGTCAGAGAGTATCAAACTAGACTCAAAACCTTGTCTGAGGAATATGAATTGAAAATTAAAAAATATCGCAGGAGAATTACCGCAATTGATGTTACTGTGTACGCTGTGAGTGGTGTAATCACCGGAGCCGGTATTATACTGTCTTCAGTGACAATGATGGCCCCGATAGCTGTTCCAATTTGCATTTCTGCGGCAACAACAATCGCTGGAATAATTTCAATAATCACAAAAAAAATATCCTCATGCAGCCAACGGAAACTACAAGACTACATAATTCAATTTCATGTTGTGTCTACTGCATACTCGCAATTATCCTCATTGATATCGTCATCGCTCGATGATACAATTATATCAGAGAGTGAGTTTTCAGCGATGGTAGATATATATGATTCTGCGATGTCAAAATTAGAAATACAACATGAGTATAATAACAATGACAACACAGATGGAATTACTTCAACAAATAGTGGAGAACACAAAACCAGTACAAACAAGCATGATCTCAATAACCTCAACGAATCCAGAATTCAGTGTGAATTTCCCCTCTCCGGTCCCAGTGAAGGAGATAGCGCTAGCAAAACTACGAGTATACCACAGTTGGCCAAATATTAGGTCAAAATCATTTGGTGGTCAACAACCCAATAATTCACTGGTATTTGCAAATAAGAATAAACCCGACGGCACCCCAGACTGGAATGTTGTTTCCATACCAACCGGATCATACCAAATTGAACAAATCAATAATGAATTCGCGCGTAGAATAAAATCGATTACTGGAAAAGAATCAAAAATAGCTATAACAGTTCATGAGCCAACACTATCATCTGCCATTGAAATAAACTCAGAAGAATACGTCGTAGATATCTATCAAAGTTCTATTAGAACCGTACTAGGATGGCCTGAAATCCCACCCGGGAAAAAAACCATTGATTTACCAGAACCCAAAAAAACTGATTATATCACAGACAGGATAAAATCTGATAATCCAGTAAAAAGTTATAAAGAGTTCAGTACACCCTTAGAGTTTTTTGGGATAAGATACGAACTTAGGGGGAGTTATTATATATTTGACGAACCTACAATCGTTAAAAATTTCACAGCAATGAATAATGATTTTTCACTGTTGTTAATATCTCTTAAATCCGGCTCTCTCACCCGAGATGAATTTATCAGCGTCGTAGAAATATGCAACAAAATTATCGACGATATGGAAAAATTTAATTTACGAATTATTCAAGTTATACTCGATGATCTTCCCGTATCGAGAACAATATTTGCAACAGACTATAAAATCCGCGTTGAAGATATCCCAACATTCAAACTACCAGGATATAACGTACCAGAACTAAAAAGACTTCTCAGTGATGCCATCGGTGTTGGTTTCAAAATAATTCATGATACGTGGAAAAAAACAACATCACCGAAAATAAAAATCCTCAAACATAATAATGACCCAGATGGTGGTGGCAGGCATATTGCTCCGTTCAATGTGAATATTTCAACGGTGATTGCGCTCAATTTAGTATGTGATGTGATCGAAGGAAGCTATCAAATAAATTTAGAACGATCAAATCAAGCTCAGCAGGGATATATTTTGTATTCATTTGCACCAACAGCTCCTCCAGGGTTTTTAATAATTGAGTCTCCGGTGAATCCAGTCTATATGCGATGTCATAATAATTCATTAACCAGAATTAATTTCAAACTCACAGATCAGTCTAATAATCTGATTGATTTACAAGAGGAGGTTTTACAAATTAGTCTGTTTGTGAAATCCTGAAAAGATTTTCGTCGTAGTAAGGACTTGATCAAATATTCGGTTAACCCCAACTGAAAGTTCTAGCAGCAGAGGGGGGTGAGTGACAACGACGTTGCGACGCGAATGTTTTCAGACAAGGGTCGGAGACTTATTTTTTCGCGAGAAGGGTCTAGTGTTATTTTGGAGGGGGTATAATCAAAAATAAAAACAAAAAAAAGTTGTCTGATTCGCCCCCTCTGCTGCTCTATATTAGAAAAGAAAATGCGGCACAATCTATGACTTAACCATGATTTAATTGCACATTTATGGAATTCTTCGATTTTTAGCTTTACTGAAAACTGCCAACGTGGTGCGATTTGATGACTATCAAACCAGTTAAAATTTTTCGTAATATTAAACTGGACGTCAGTGGTCTAGCTTTCTTGAGCTGGAATTGTTAGTTATTACTATTGGATATTATTCTGCGGAAGGATGATTGAAGCTATCATTCACCAAACGTCCACGTCGTGGACCTTTCAAATTCTTCAAGCAAAACTCAAAATCAAGCTCAAATTCAGAAACCTTAGTTTTGTTAGGACTTTGATTTTGACTGAGTTAGATTGGTAGGACTCTCAGGAACTTCTAATAATCGATTCCTTTTTAGCCAGTTAAATTTCGATTACCATGATGTCAATCACGCATAATATCTGAGTTCTGTTTTAGGCATATCCCGTTAAATCAATGTTGTTTCTTTACCCAGTATTTCTTTGCAGCGCACTGTATGGAATGAAGTACAATCAGCACAGTATCAGACTTCAGTACTTTGTTTTAGTTCATATTTTGTATTAATTACTACTTGTTTCGTGTATTACATCACATTAAGTGCATACAAGATCACTGTTTAACAAACTTGATAAAATCAGAGTAGCAGAAGCCTATGAGATTATATATTATAATCCAGAAGATGTTCTTTTTATGTTTTGATGTGTTGGGAACTTAGCCTACACTGAAGTGTAATTGTTAAGGTGAAGGATTTTAAGTATATATTTACCTGTTCAGATCCATAGCTATCTACAGTGCTCTGAAGGAATTGGTTTATATTTCGGGAGACAAAATACCTTTAAATAATTTCAGCATCATAAAACCATCTTCTTAAGGAAATAAATCAAATTTGTAAGTTTTCTGACATTATTAGAACTCGCCAACAACAAATTCCATTAAATCACGTACATACATTTTTACACAAAACTACACAATGGAAAAGCTTTCTTTTTGCATTTATAAAACTGGAAAAAATGATACGGTAATAATAATAATAATAATAATAATAATAATAATAATAACCTGCATTGAGGATAGTTTATTTCTGTTTTACCTAAGCCTCTTCACTACTCGTAATTACCTCACAACCATTTCTTTTCTAGAAGCCATGAATATAAAACATTAAAGACAACTGGAGCATCATATTAATAGGTTATATGGAAAATATATTTGCTCGAGCTTATCTGGTTTAGAGTTGTTATAAAGTATACTCAGTAATGAAAAGAAAAATAAGAGTTTTGCTGATATAGTAATGTGTGTTAATTTACTTACAACATTATATAAAATATACATATATGCTAATTTCTTTCTTTGCTATTTTCATGGAAATCTGTTTCATAAAATGTAAATTTGGACAACAACTAAGATATTTTTTTTAATCAGAGTTTTGATATTGTTTCAAATCGTTTTATAATTATCTTTGAGGGTAATACTGTTACAGTTAAAAATAAAAGTCTTTTATCCCCATGCATATTTAAGATTTGGATTTTGTTCTCCTGGGTGTCTATTAATCTGTCCTACCATTAGTATTGTCGTGTATCGTTTTCACGATTAAGGACACGAACATGAAACTTTGTAATATGATTGTAGATAATCTTTATTTCTAAACATTGGTTTCAAAAGTTTAATTATAAATCATGCTATTAGATTAATGTCTAGGATGGTTTCTGTTTTCTAATCTAAACGATTATATAATTGTTTGAGGAAATCTCTAACATTATGGTTAGAGCGTTTGTCTTTGTGGCAAAAATTAGAATCGCAAGCTTAAATCTATTATCTTGAGAATTATACGTCAGTAGTCGCTAAAACCAGCTTGCTTGAACTATAATGGAAGATAAGCTACTCCGAAGACATTCGAAGTTGGCGGGAAACTTGTTATTCTACAGTTTCATTGGAGCTTCAATACAGGTCAGTGACTATTTGCTCAACTGTAGTGAAATATATTACGGCAAAGTAAGTGCACTTTAATTATTGCAGTATGTATACTTTAGTACGTAGAATATTATTTGTAGGGTTGATTCATTCGTAGTGTTTTATATACATACAAATGTTGAGATATGACCAATTTTATGTAAAGAATTAATATCGTAATTAGCTATTGGGTTAATTCGTAGTAACCTCCTGCATTTATTCATTGGATCTTATAGATTCGTAAATGTTGACTTGAATTATATTTTGTATAGTGGTTGCAATGTACAACATTAGTTAATAGGGATTTGTCTATGTGTGTATACTTAGGAGCATCTTGTGTAAGGATATATCAGGCGCATGGATATGTGCATATCTGTGTACACTTTGTAGAAGTGTAATATACAGAAATGCGTCTGATTGTGTGATATTGTTCTGTATAATAAGATTGAGAATCTATATATACCGTGTACACATATCAGAGAGAATGTGTATTTCGATGGACTCAAATGCGTGGCCAAAGAAGGTAATAGCTTATCTAATGATATTGTTGTTTAGTGTTAGTTAGATAGCGAGGGGAACATGCTATGCCAATGTCACTGTGTGTTAATACAGGAAGCTTTTAGGGACCTGAAGAACTATATGAGACAGAGGGAAATACCCTAGTGCAGCTGGTCCGAGTCTCTGGTAGACAAAGAAAAAGCAAGAACGGAGGCAGAAGTTAGATTGACTTGAGGGATTTGGATTACCAGTCCAGATAAAGATCATACAGATGAGTAGGAACACAGGACATTATGAAAATCTATCACACTAAGTGTGCCGTGAGTGTGGCATGCTACCTGTAGCATCGTTTCTTCTAATTCAATTCTCTCTTAACTACTGAAAGTATTACTTACCGATTTCATCATTAATTGTTTTTAATTCCAACTCATCGGGTGGCACTCGCTCCCTAATATGAAATTTGGTAAGCTCTTGAGGAGATACTGTTTTACGTTTCACTTGTGATTTTTTTGTCTCAAAATGAAGTGTCGTACATTCTGGTAAACATCAGTTCTTGATATTATTATTAATGTATTCAAAAATAGTTTTAAAGTCTCTTAGCAAATTTATGTAAACTGACGCATACAGTAGATCTATAAGTTGAAGGTTTCACTTTATAAATTTGATCTAATTATACGTGGTGATATCACGAAATGTATTCAGAAGCGAGGGAAACGTATAGGAACCATATTAACCATATTAACCATGTTAACCATATTAACCATATTAAGTTCATTGATACCTTAAATGCTTACACAGTATACCATGCAGTATACTGCTTCTGGAATGCGATAATGTGATTGGTCCTTAGTATTCGTCTGTGTCGGGCAGATACACAAGGAAATAATGCTGAAAACTACAGAGAAAGGTATTGTCATATGTTGATACTATTTGGTAATCTTTGTGACGTACTTGTTTGAAGTATTAATTTCAATTTTACTGAAAGAAACTGAATAAAATGGCATCATATTTGATATATTTGAAAAAGATTTGAACATTACATTACATAGTTACAGCTCATATAAATTCGCCGTGTTTGATCCAAATAAATTTGTTTGTAAACAAGGTTTCTCCTATTTTTTTCACCATGTCTGTGTTGCGTCCCTTGAAATTGTCTTTCAGCTGTTTAACAAAAAAGATTTCCGTACGAGAAATCTTCATGATCAAGCATTTTTCGGGCGTTCAGCTTGTGCTCATGTATCATTTCCAGTCTCTTTATTAAAATGGAACATTGGTATGTTCGACTAGTATTAAACAAATGGAGTTTAGAAACAGATTGGTAGAGAAAAAAAATTAAGCTGTGTAAGGATATATGTGCGTGTACATGTTTGTATTTATATATGCAAGTCGTTTATAATACTTAACATCTGTCAGTCTATTTGTAACCGAGGTGAAAGAAAGAAAATCTAACTGGACATTTTCTCTATCACAGCTCAGATAAGGCTCTCAGCGCTAACAAGTAACCTGCTGAGCACACAATGGTGTTTGTTTCAGGAATTTCACAAGTATTATGTTTAAAGGTGTTGATTGGAACTTTCCTGCGGATATAAGAATTGAAATTATTTCTAACAAAACGAATATATATTTCCATAAAAAATAATACCTAGCGATAAATTGCCGGCAAAAGCTCACAATCTGAGCTGTAAAGGATGAAAAAGGAGCAATTACAAACCAACAAAAATTTGATAGTGTCCCAATGATCTCCAGATCATTTAACAAAACAGAACATGGCAAATGTGAGATAAACCAGGCTTTTATGGGGTAATTCCAGTGATAGAGCCAGATAAAAACTAAATATGTTTACTTATTAATTATTTGACTAATTAATCAACAATCATAGAAAAAACAGTATATATGAACTATGTTGTTTATAAAACAAATGTTACTAATCAGCATAGGTTTATTTCCTTCAGCATATTCCATCTCCATGATAGTAATTCCTTTCCTAAAGTCATACCTGTCATTTTTATTTTATTTTATATGGTTTACAATAGGTATCTGTGGTACGTTAGTTCAATAATAATGATGAAAAATACACTGTTGGATTAAATTCCCTGTTATTCAAAACTGAACTACTTTGTTATTGTTTATTATTATTATTATTATTATTATTATTATTATTATTATTATTATTATTATTATTGGCATGGATGTGGATTCCTTAATAAATTACTCGTTTTGTTGTATTTGCTCCAAACGTGCAATGTTTGTTTTATTTTGATTATTTACATCACAGCAACACAAATAGACTATTTTGAACTGAGGCAACTGGAGTTACCCGAGGACACATGATGGCAGCCATCCCGTGCTGATATAATATCAGGATTCTAACCTACACAGTTGTACCTATATATTCACGTATAGTTACATATATGTTAAGGTTGTATACATAGTGGTTAAAAAAAAAACTGCTTTTAGAAATAAATGAACAGAGTCATATCTCTGTTTAATCATTCATCGGAGACAGCTTCAGTTGAGTACATGAAAACCCATTGGACTCTTGCTTCAACTAAATTATGCCTTAAATTCTCTGATTAAATTTTATTCGCATTTTATTACAGATTTTGATTTTAAAAAGAGATCAGATGCTGTACATACTGACTGTATCCAAATAAATCAAAATCAATAATTCACAAGCATTTTTATGTTCTTTAAAAAAAAATTAAATTAAAATTTCACATTAGCGGCATATACAAATCATTAAAATGCATTGCGTTCGCATTTCGTTCCATTCCCTAACAATCAGGATCAAGATATATATATATATATATATATATATATATATATATATATATATATATATATATATATATATATATATATATATATATATATATATATATATATATATATATATAGTTATGGGGTGGTGTATATAATGTTATTATATTTCCCACTATTTCGGTACTCGGTATCTAGGAAATGCCCGCCCCCGATATAATTCGCCCGGTTCGAGTAAACTTACAGGTAGAATAAGTAGGAATCTGAGCAGATATGACTCGAGACCTCGTATATAAAAGAATCAAAATTTTACGAACAATGGAAAAGCAATACACTTCATCAGAAAGATACACTTCTTTTAGAATAGACACAATTAGATTTATAGATGGAAAAAAATAGCCAATCTGTTTACAGATAGGATTTTTTCTCATCATACGATCGAGTGAACCGTCGAAATCGTTGCCTTGTGCTAGTGCATAACCTGCTTAGCGATGGTTCCCTCCAATTCGTCCTTTCACTCCTTCTTTCCTCCCGTTATCCCTTCTCTCTGACTTCCTCGCGTTTTCGCCTCCCTTCTTTGGGCGGGGACTGGTCGATATGTAGAGTTCTCAATGCGTCTGAAGATGTCCCAAATATATCTCTGCAGACTTCTCACTGTGTGTGAAGAGCTATTTTCCCCTTAAGTTGTGTCGTTTACACCCCGATTCTTCCCAGGCATCCAGCTCCTTGATCAACTGTTATTACGAAGAGAATTTCTTGCAAATTCTGTGAAGTCCAAAGTCTAGTATCCTTCCTTGTAGAGCAGCTTAGACTGATTTGAATTTTCGATGTTCGCTATTAAACTAGGAATTTCAGTGTGGGAAACACACACCCTCATTTAGTGTGGCCAATCATAATTACGTACATTTTGGTCTTTTTTAGAAGCGCCAAACCTTGGGTCAGTCTGATCTCCTACGTTGACTACTGGTCACAGGAAATTCTCAATTCGTGACAGTTTCGTCATGAAATCAAAGTTTACCGTGTCTCTAATAGTCTATTTGACTCCTGCATAAACAAATGCTAACAAATGTTTAATTTCGGAACGGAGTTCTCCCCTCAAAAAGACATTATGAACATGGCAGTGTGACGATTGATTCGCGTCCATTCTCTAGAAATCTAATTCATGGTTCTCTGGTCTCAGCTAATGGGTGCAAGATAGATCGCCAGAAATTTGCCCCGTCACAAATTATATTGTCTGGGTTTGTTTAAAACAGAAAAAAAAATAATATCTAGTCATAGCTGAGCTTTATTAACAATTTTACTTATTCCAATTTTTTTTATTCATTTACTAAGAAAAGATAAGATAAGAAAAGATAAGATTTATTTAACGTCGGCATGATTTATAAAACAAATTTAACATAAGATATAAAGTGCTTACATAAAACAATGATGCATTACATGAAAACATGATTATTAAGACACAACAAAATCAGTACATAAATACGAATTGGACAAAACAGACAAATGCATAACATAAGCACGAGCAAGCAAATCATTTTTCAAGTCGTTGAGTAAAAGTGAAATTTGAATGTGGATAAATTAAAGATTTAATATATAATTATTTTTAAAAAGTCAAAGTTTATAGTAGAGATAAAGGCACAAGAACCAAATTTAGTTTCTTTTTTTCCTTATCCAATGTTGATTAATATTGCATAATATAAAATATTGTTTAATATTTCATAATATAAAATATTGTTTAATACCTGAAGTCCTTTCTCTTGAACATTTCTCCACAGTGCTTGAGTGAAATGGAAAACGCAGCCGTGAATGACCGGGTCATGAAACACGCTTTGTAGTCCTTTCCAGATCATTGCCTTGAAGTCCGCAACAAAGGACTTCACAACATTTTCGCTGGCAGATGTTGTAGAACAGCCCTGAATACCTTTTGCATATTCAGATAATCATGTTATTATTCACAACCTTAATCTGACTAATTAATGCACATATTAATTTACTTAACCTAACTATTTTTTGTTTTATTTGTTGTATATAATTTGTTTATTGTACTGATACCGAAATCATATATATATATATATATATATATATATATATATATATATATATATATATATATATATATATATATATATATATATATATATATATATATATATAT
This sequence comes from Unio delphinus, assembly GCA_029339505.1. Taxonomy (NCBI): domain Eukaryota; kingdom Metazoa; phylum Mollusca; class Bivalvia; order Unionida; family Unionidae; genus Unio; species Unio delphinus. Next base: position 14,479,228 of record JAQISU010001240.1, on the reverse strand, counting down.
TGAACTTCTTCTTTATGAAAGATCAAATTGATTCATTCATAATTCAAAACAAATATACCTTTTTGTAATCTCTTTTGCTTTTGTCAGTCATCAAGATGAAACACTGTCACTGCTTCATGTCTTCGTTAGACTTAACGAAGGCGTGGATTGACAGGAGCTGATAAAATGGATCCTTGACAATCTTGAATGTTCCATCAATGAACCACGTATTTTCCATGGACAGCAGTTCCAACTGTTTCCAGCGCCGGATTAAGCACCGTGGAGGCCCATAGGCAGTCAAACTTTTGGGGCCCCAGACCCACGGTCACGGTCTTATGGGGGCCCCTGGGGGCCCCTGATGGGGCCCATAAAAGTCGCGGGGCCCATAGGCAGTAGCCTTCTCTGCCTAATGGGTAATCCGGGACTGACTGTTTCTCAGTGGCAAAGATCATCTGTCGTCTGTTGCTCACTCTAACATCGACCCTAAAGTCTTCAGCTAAAATAAATAATTAAGCTACAGAAATTAGTATTTTCGTATTTGTAAAAGAATGCATCCAGTTTTTTCATCGTGTTAATTACTATATATTTATAATTAATTTTAAATAACACGATTATAGCTATCGGCGAAGCTTTAAATTATAAATCTACTATTATTATGTATATTAAATATGACAAACATACTTTCGACTTCATTTTGACCGCTACGAGAGATCCAGGTATCGATGGATGCGTATGAGAATGGTGTCTGCATGTAAAAATTTCTCGTCTTTCTTTTACAACAACAGGACACGTGTTGACTTCTCTGCGGTCGGCGCATCGGCACTCCATTACCCCACTCTTTAATTCCCTCTTAAATGTGTAACTCTACCCATCGCTCGACATCTGCTTCCTCTTTCTTCTTTCCGTACCCTGGTCAACAACCTCAAATGTGACATGTGCTTCTAGTTCACTGGCCGTATCCGTAATGGAATCTTTCACGAGTGACCTTTAATAAAAATAAAAAAACACGTCATTATATTAACTCAACATGAACAATTTATAGTGATAAATAGTCTACTGAAAACAAAAAACATTCATAATTTTAATATAGCTGGTTTTATGTAAAATTCCGTATACAAAGTAATTGTATGAACGGGTTAAGTACTGTACGTATACGAATAAAATACTTAATGTGTAGTTACTTACACTTCATCTTCTTCCACAAGTTCCATGTGGGAACGTATGATGTTGAATGTAATGTCACCATCAACTGTTATCATCTCATGTCTGGAAGAAATAATATATTATAGTCAGAGTTTTCTATATAACTTATCTTTTGATAACGTTACATTTTCCATTAAAAATATATCATTCAAAATATACACAAATATAAAACTACTTAAAATTATATTAGGAAGATATACTTACATATATGTGACTGATGAGCTCTTCTGGGACGCTGGCATCATTTTCCTGACACAATTCTAGTTTCATCGTCCGAAAAGTCGTTATCTTCAGGAATGCTGTTGTTCGTATCAATCGTCACGGCTGATTGCTCTGTCACAGAATTACAACTGTCGTCCGTCTGCTGTGATGGTGCTAGAGTGTTGACTGGCATATGTCATAAAGCGACAATCCTTGCACAGAAAGTGAAATTCTCGGTTGTTTCTCCACCAGCGTCAATATTGCTCTCTGCTTACTCCTGAAAGGCATATATTATTTTGGACGTGATTATTTACGGCTTATAATCTTTCATTTGATAATGAAATTGTTTGTTAATTCTTACTTATATTATGCTGCACATTCCCGCCATAATGCAGAAAGAATTCATTATTTCACATTTATAATAATCTATTTAATAATAACATAATGTATTACATTTAGAGCAAAAATAATTTAATTAGAGAAATAACAAAAATGAACAAAAATATACTTTTTAATTCTTACCTGAATCTGTGTTGTCATTTGGAACAAGAATCACAGCTCATTGCCTGTTGAAAAGGCATGAACGTGGTTCGCACAGGATACGCAATTAACAGTCATTTTAAGAATGATGAAGAAAGTGTGCCTCCCCCTATATTCCCTATATTTATAAGAATGTCTGTTTGATAAATGTATCTCTAATTGTCACGTCTGATTATCACCGTCTGTTTCATACGTTAATCAGAACGTGCTTAATTTGATTAATCGCACACAATATTGATAACATGATCGTATGTGGACAAACTAAGTAGCGTAACCATATTGTAACCAGCAATTGTATACATAATGTCTGTGATAGCCAGTCGCCGATGGGGATGTTAATAATTCAATAAACACACTGGTTTCAAATGCCCATGCTTTTTGACATAACATATGGTCAATAAATGATGTCATTAAGCCTTCTTGTTGTTTACCAATTGTATGTATCAATCAGAGTTTACTGATAGCCGTACAGTTGATTGTGGACAGTAAAGGACTTCATTTCAGAATTAAATGGGGAAGTCAATAGTCTTTTAGCTCAGCAGCTATAACAGCTGTGAAATATGACTTATAAAATTGGCTGCAATTTAGTTTAGAGTTCCGACACCAAGAAAGAAAATGAATCTAACTGGATACGGAGCCTTAGAACATTGAAACCAAGCGGTTTAAACAAACCAAAAGAAAAAACCATGAAAAAGACAGCCATACACAAATAAAATTTTCTTTTAAATAATTCTCTTAATTTGTCAGTAGCCTGTAATTACTTCTATAACAATGAAATATCCTGGATTGTATTTGCGTTTACATAAATTACATAAAATAACAGATGTCGTAATGGCTCATCGATTTCTAGATCAATTCAAATATGTTCTAGTATCCGCAACAAGTTTAAATAAACTAGTTGAAACAATATAATTTATATGTTTAATTCCCGTAGAAACAGCCATGTAAAGTTTTGCAAACAACCGTTTATGCATTAAGAGTCGAAAATGATCAGGCAAGTTAGATACTACTTTTGCACTGTTCGTTGTCAGTTTATTTGCATATATATATATATATATATATATATATATATATATATATATATATATATATATATATATATATATATATATATATATATATATATATATATATTGGCATTCGTACGTCTTAGGGAGACGATGGTGTAGCTCCAGAGTAAGCTTTTTTAATCCTTCTTTCAAGCTTTTTTCAGCTTGTTTTCTTTTCCTGTCTTCATCTGCTTTTTGAACTCCCTGCCTGAGAACTAGGAGCTAGGAAGGACAATCGTTAACACAGCTCTCCCAGTTGTTGAAAATTGATGGTGCCTTCTTCATGTCCTTCTTGCAAACATCTCTATAACGCAGACGTGGACGTCCAGTCGGTCGTGTACCTACTGATAACTCCCCATATAACAGGTCCTTGGGAATGCGGCCTGGATCCATTCTCTTGACATGGCCTAGCTAGCAGAGGCGATTCTCGCTGAGAATGGAGAACATGCTGTTGATGTTTGCGCGTTCTAGAACCTCTGTTTTTGGTACTTTGTCCTGCCACTGGATGTGCAGAATGCGACGCAGACATCTCAGGTGGAAGGTGTCGAGTTTCTTCCCGTGTCTTGCATAGGTGGCCCATGTTTCACTGCTGTAGAGGAGTGAGCTGAGCACACAGGCTTGGTAGACACGCAGTTTGGTCTTCTCTGTGAAGTTGGGGTTGTTCCAGACCCTCTGGTTAAGTCTGGAAATCAATGCTGCTGCCTTGGCAATCCTGCCGTTTACCTCTGAATCAATTGAGAGTAAGCTGGAGATGTTGGACCCGAGGTATGTGAAGTTGTCGACAATGTCCAAGTTGTACTCATCGATGGTGACACATGGAGGGGAGTTTGCGTCCTGCGCTATGACGTTTGTTTTCTTCAAACCGATGGTCAGTCCAAATTCCTTGCAAGCGCGGAAGAGGCGTCATACCAGCTGCTGAAGTCCATCTTCCGTGTGGGATGTCAAGGCTGCATCGTCGGCGAAGAGCAATTCACGAATGAGTTCCTCTGTGACTTTAGTCTTAGCACGGATACGAGTGATGTTGAACAGCTTGTCGTCAGCCCTGGTATGGATGTACACTCTTTCGCTGCAGTCCTTGAAGGCGTACTGGAGAAGCATGGAGAAGAATATGGCGAAGGGTGTCGGCGCAAGCACACAGCCCTGTTTGACTCCGTTGATTACCACGAAGGCCTCCGATGTTGCGCCACTGAAGCACACTCTAATGTGCATGTTCTCGTGGAAGGACACGAGGACAGCAAGTAGACGTGGGGGGCAGCCAATCTTCTGCATGAGTCGGGGCATCTGCTACTCGCGACACTTCTCCTGCAGCTGACGTGGTGAGAAGATCATATCTACAGTTGACCTGCCTGCTCGAAATCCACACTGGGACTCTGGGTAGACGCGGGAGGCTAGGAAGGCTTTCCGACAATGCTTAGGAGGGAGATGATCCGGTAGTTGTTGCAGTCGCTACGGTATTCTTTGTTCTTGTACAAAGTGACGATGTTGGCGTCACGCATGTCCTGTGGGATGTATCCCTGTTCCCAGCAGAGGCAGAGGAGTATGTGTATGGGGCTGAAGCAGTGCTGCAGGCCCGCACCTAGGGGGGGCAACCATGGCACTTGTCAGGGGCTCGAGCTAGATAGGCACATATACGCACATATTTGAAACACGAAAGGGGCCAGAACTCTGTCAGCTGCCTGGGGCCCAGAATTTCCTAGGTACGGGCCTGAGTGTTGGTTTCCCGCTTTTGGAGACTTCAGGCGGAATGCCGTCGCTTCCAAGAGCTTTCACACAGGTGAGGCAGTCGATGGCTTTTCGAGGTCTTCTAGGGTGGGCTGTGTGTCTAACTCCTCCATGACAGGCAGGTCTGGAAAGGCGTCCAGGGCAGTGTCAGTGACGTTGTTTTGGGTTGCTTATAGCTCGAGATAGTGCTCAATCCATCGTTACAGTTGTTTCCCCTGGTCTGTGATGAGTTCGCCCGTCTTGGGCTTGAGGGGGGCGGTCTTGGAGGTTGCGGGGCCTGTCGCTTTCTTGATACCCTCAAACATTCCTCTTGCATGCACGGTGTCGGCAGCTGTCTGTATACATTTGCAAAGGTTAACCAAGTAGGTGTTGGCACAGTGGCAGGCGGTCTTCTGGTCATTATAATTGATCCTTGCAGTCCTGAGGGCTTGTTCTGGGCTTAGGAGCAGCCTTGTGTGCCAGGAGAGCTTTCCTCTATGCCTCAGTCACTGCACTGTTCGATATATATAGGTTGAAAAATCTAATGCTATAGTTAATATAGTTTGTTCTGAATTCGGTTAGAAATTTGCATTAAAATAGTTTTACGTAAATTTAAAAGTCGAATATTAACTTTGTATATTCCCTTCGTATGTCTGCACAAACATTAATAACTACTAAACTAAATACTGTGTGTGTTACACGGTGATACTTATAATAGTTCATATGGCCCGAATCAGCCCATAATTTGGGCCGATTAAGCCTATTATTTGGTCCGAATCAGCCACTGTCCGAATCAGCTATCTAAAGTTTGTAACACACTGAATTAGCAGATTTCTTACGGTAATGTCAGCTGTTTACCGTACATGTTCTGCTGTTCTGCTGTTCTACGTGTAACCTGCACACAAAATTAGTTCCACGTCAGATTGATAAAAAATAACTGATATTTCCAGAATAACAAACTACAAGTTTCAAGGATAACGTACAGGGATTATTAATAAGAAAACAAACATAAGTTATTCTTCTGTGTATAATAGTTTTATTTATTAGCGCGCAAGTAAATATTAAAAAAGTTAAACCAAAGTGATATTGACGAGCACAGGCACTTGATTCTGGGGGAACTTAATATGTACACTCACCGTGTTATATGGTGAGTGTTCACGTTAATTTCCCCCAGAATCAATTTTTAAAGGCCTGTGTTGACGAGGCGCCATATTTTTAAACATTCGAATCGGTGATAACGGAGAGTGAATGAAGCTGAATTTGGGTAAAATAACAAGAATATATGATCATGTGAGAAACTTTAACACATATACATGAACGAGTGGACATTTCAAGTTTATTTTGTTCACTGGAAATAAAACGTTTCCATTTTCTTGGCTGTGAGGACACACTCCCACTGTTCTTCGCATTTTTACCACTGACGTACTATGTAGTCTGTAAAAGCGATTGAGTTTCTCTTCTTTGCTAAAGGTGTATATGGACGTTGCTGTGAATAATTGCATTTGTAAGAATACCAGGGAATTCATGTCCAGGAATTGATTGAGATTCTGTTTTAGAGAAGCTGACGGTCGCTGGTGCCATTGATGGGGGCTGTTTCACGTATGCAGGTCGTAGGACATGATAATGCAGGTACGTTAGACTATTTGTTTGAAATATTTCTACTTTGGGTGGGTCTTTAAGTTACTGTAGTTATGTTTTTCTGTCTGATATTTGAACTATTTGATTTGCTGGAATTCCTTTATCATTGGGCTTTTGGATGAGGTGTAAATTGTAAACAGTATAATTACATGTATGTAAGTGGTATGTACATGCAGGCGTTATACATGCTGGTGTTCATAGCTTCCAGTAGTTTTACATTTGTCTTTACCGGTAATTACTTAAACAGTTTCACCAAAGTACTTGCTATGACACAGGTAAATTGCATTATTACTGTATTTTTTTAAAACTTGTTACAACTTTCTTCATATTGTGCTAAGGTGCAGATGAGAATTTCAGATTAGCAAAGGTTTACTATGATATTTTGAATTAAACAGGATAACTTCAATGAGATTGCATCTATTTGACTGTGATGATATTTGCGTGTGATAAATAAGTATTTAGAATTTAACTGTAAGGAGTTCTACGCTTCTCAGTAGGAGATAGACCTGTATCAGCCATCATTTTCTTCTTGATCCCATATAACTTGTTGATCCCCATTGGTCTTTTTTTACCAGCACTGTCCATGTTTGGGGTTTGCCACATTTATTTATGACAGGGCCATTCATATCTGCAGAACGCTTGTTTCTATAAAGTTTGTAAAGACCTACAGGGTCTTTCTGAGGGATGTCAGGTGTGGTATATGCTCTTGGTTTTGCAAGTCTGAAAAAAAAAATAGAATGATTGACTTCATTAGATTTTATTCACTTGTACACATGTACAATCAATCATTTGTCTTAATGACAAATGAAAAACTTTATTGATTCAAGAATGATGCATTATTTTCTTTTCAGATTTCTTCAACACAAGAATAATGAACTGAAACCTATGTTTGCTACATTGAGTTTTTTGGGTACTTTGCTATTTGATTTGAAGTATACCAGGAACTCAATAACCAGCATAGTGTTTGATGTGCAGCACTGGCAATGAGTTTTGACACTTGTTACATCACAGTGATAGAATAAAATAAAAGTTTTTGTATTGCAGGTAAAACTATTCAAACTGGCTTACTTTATACACTAAGTAAATTTCCAGAAATGTATGACATTCATTCTTTGTACATCATGCACTTATCCATGGTAATTCTATGTTTTAATTATTTTAATATTATTCAAAGTATTTGCAAGGATCCATAACATTCATTACCTTATATATCTTTCATTCACTCAGGTTCTTGTTTTTGTCTGTCTTTCAGTATTATACACAATATACTCCTGGTTGCTGTCATCAGATTGCAGGGAGATGTCACCCCACTGCAGGTTTCCTTTCCTGTCTGCATTCCAAAGTGTATAGTACAGATGAGTGTTACTTATATTTGATTTAAGTCATTTATTTTTATTTTAATTGTTTCTGTGTCAGATTCAAATTTGACATTTTAAGTTCAAGATTCATTCATTGGGAGATTTTTTTTAAAAGTGGGATGACCTGTACTTTACGAATAAAAACCAGATGTTGACCTCATTTCTGACCTAGCTTCAGAGTTGTAAACAAGCTTTTAAAATGATTGGTTGATTCCAAGACATTATGGAGCTTTGTTATAAACATCTTTTTATTTGTAGTTCTTGAGAGTTAAAATAACTGATTCTCATCTGGGTCATACAGTGTGTACAAGATTTTTTGAACGTAAATTTGTTCTAAAAGATTCTAGAAGATCATGTGACCCTTTCTTGTTTATGTAAAAACAGGTATATAAATTATGTTTTGGAAGCGAACTATTTAGCAGGAGTTGGGCTGTTAGAATACTAAGTTGTGTGTCATTTCGAGTTATTTTAAATTACCTTGTACTGGAAATTATTTTAATTCGTTTGGATCAAGAGGATTTATTTTGTTATTTATCTGGAAAATAACTGTGCTCATTGAATTTCATTAGCAAGAACTGACTTCATCACATGACATCGTCTTCCATCTTGGATGCTTCACTAAGATTCGAACTGGTAATTATTTGGACATTTTATTACCAGGACTTTTGCAATTTCTCTAGTGGATTATATTTTGAATTATTTTTGGATTAATTTTGGAATTGATTCTTAAAACTAAGTTTATTTTTCTTTTCTGGAAAATATTTGTGCTCAATAAATTGTTTATTAAGTTTTTACAAGCTTGTTATTTTTACTCTTTCTATGTTACTGTTTATTTGAGCCTAAGCATGTAACATGAGTCACATTGAATGTAAAAGAACAGTCGGATTGTCAGCACCCAGAGTCTTAGCTTCATAAAATATTCTATGGGTACGGGTGAGAAACTGGGTTTGTTGCCTTTTCCCGACTTTCCTTTATCTCCTTCAGCTTCATTTGTAGAACAGATCTACTCTTTTAAAATTTAATGTCATTTATTATGGAAACACCATATCATTTTATGCATAAATTGTGATCAATTGATGATATCATACCTCTAGGTCATGATGATAGTTCAAATTCATCACCTCCTTTTCTCCTGACAGATAAGATGAATTGAGAAATGTGTTTGTTTGATCTGATGGTGGGATAAACTCTGGAAATCTTTGTTCCCTTTCACTATGTAGAAAAGCCATTTACAATTTCAAGTCACATTCCTTTTTTTTTTTTCCCTTGGTGTTGATATTTGCCTGTTCTTCCAAGAAAACACATCTTCATAAGTCACATTCTTAAATCTGTCACATTGAAAGAAATGTTTTGGCAGTATCATTTGAAAATCTATTCCTTGAAGATTTTCATCATCACTTGTCACATCTGATAATAATAGTTCTACTGCAATTTCAAAAGTGCTCAGTTTTTCCATTTTAATTTTGGATTTTTCTTCTTCATTTTTTTATTTTCCATTTTGGTTTGCATTCGCCATAAGGAAAAAGTAGTTTACTGACAGAAAATGAAGGAAAGGTAGGTACATTCTGACCCCAAAATTTAGTTCCTGTTTTCACTACAGCGAAATATCAATATTATTTTAATTAGAATATCAAGTAATTCACTGCTTAGCATAAAATAAATTGTTATAGTTTGCTGTGTATATTGCATAGAATACAGAAGTTATAGTTCACTGTGTGTGTATTACATAGAATACAGTAGTTATAGTTCACTGTGTAAAAACTTTGTATTACATAGAATACAGTAGTTATAGTTCGTTGTGTGTGTATTACATAGAATACAGTAGTTATAGTTCGTTGTGTGTGTATTACATAGAATACAGTAGTTATAGTTCACTGTGTGTGTATTACATAGAATACAGAAGTTATAGTTCACTGTGTATTACATAGAATACAGAAGTTATAGTTCACTGTGTATTACATAGAATACAGTAGTTATAGTTCGTTGTGTGTGTATTACATAGAATACAGTAGTTATAGTTCGTTGTGTGTGTATTACATAGAATACAGTAGTTATAGTTCACTGTGTGTGTATTACATAGAATACAGAAGTTATAGTTCACTGTGTATTACATAGAATACAGTACCGTATTTCATGTTATTATTCGTACCCTTTAATTTTTCGTACACCATCAAGTCTTAGAAATAATAATTAATTAAATCTATCATAATTTTTCGTACACAAATTTTTATTTTATTTTTCGTCTTCCTATTATTTTTCGTACATAATACGATCTACGATACTGTGAAGGGAAGATTTACTTTTCAAACGGATTTTAAAAAAATATACCAAAGTTCGATTTAGTTACATCAAATGACCAGGGTATTGTTTTGCAAAGTAAGTTATGAATAATGCTTTGGGCACGTTCTTAACTGAGGCACAAGTCGTCAATTCATTTTCAACTGGTAGCAATATTTTAAAAGAGTGTGTGACCAAACATGAATTCGGGCGGGGGTAAGTGACACACACACACACACACACACACACACACACATACACTTATTTTGCTCAATGATCTTTTACTTTGTCATTTTACCATTTTACGACTCCAGTGTCTTATTCTACGCAACAAAAAGTAGCAAATCAACAAGTTTTGCATAACTGAAAATATTTTAAATCGTAAAATGCAGGAGTGAAAGAATTGAATTAACTTACAGCATGGCGAATAAATTCCTGTTTTCTAAATGATCTTTGAAGTCCAATAATTCCAAGAACTCCGAATACGTTCTAACGAAAAACGTTTTCAAACAGATCATGTGTTAATGCTTCCAATGTATACAGTGCAAAAAAATAAATCTTTTAAAAACCCAAGTTGTGAGATTAAATCCAAAAACACGCAGATGTGACCTACCATCAGTAAGTATTTAATGTGTGGCATATTTCAGCATCGTTTTCTCTATATACCGGTATTCGCTGATTTTTCGGGTCGAAAATGCATGCAGTTCTCAAAAGACATGCCGTTTCTCCCTGTGGATTGCATTGTTCCCACGACCCCAAAGTGCCCCTGTTTCATATTCTGTTCTAAAGGTTAGACTCGAGCCTCTCTGACATACTTCAAAGAAACCGCCTGCTCTACTCAGAGTGAAAGTCCTTGCAATTGATTGACACATAAACAATGTCATTTTTTTATATAACTAGCAATGCCTAAAATGGGTATTTATTTATGTTTACAGTTCAAACGTGGTCTCAAGCTATCATAATTGTGATTACTATTTCCCAAATCTTATATTCCACCTTATTTCCTGAACTCGACTATTCATACAGCACTGCTTACTAAGTAACATACGTCTTTCTAATTGGGGGGGGGGGGCTAATATGCTATGTTTTTTTCATTCCTTCTTTTAGTGTAATGAAGGTATTTATCGTAATGCTTATATATACGGTACAGGTATGTGACTCATGTACCGGGTAAGTTTCATTTGTGGGAATGGTGATCTTATTACGCCTGTCAACAAAAAATCAACATTCAGTGGTCATATTGGGGATTTAGGAAGCATATCACTACAAAAGTCACAAGCAAAGTATTAAAGTGCGTTGAAGATTCACGCAGTATAACAATTGTCATTTATAATCATGCATGTAGGTTACTGATTTTATTGTATTTTTATGTTTTTGTTTGCATCACGTTTCAAACGGGGCAAAAAAAATGCTGATACCGGTATATCACTTAGATACGCAAAACTACCAATTTATTTTCTGTCGAGTATATTTGGTACGTAAAATATAAACATGCATATTTGTTTCCACAACAAACCCAACTTATGGCATCTTCGTGTAAATGTGTATCTGAGGCATCTAATAATGATAAAGAAAAGAATCCCGAAATAAAATGTTCACCAATTACCGGTATGTGCAGAAAGCCTGTTGCTCAACCGACTAATAAAAGGGCAGCTGTTTTGTTAACTGGAATATATTCACATTCGTTTTATTGCCCTTCTTTGTCTTTTGTATCGGCGAGAAAATATAATGATTTATATATTTGTTCAGTTGTCATTACAATATATACTTCTATTCATTAACCGCTGGACATCATCGTTAATGCGAACTACTGATTACGTCAGTCGGTGTAACAAATAAACGCGCGTATTTGAAAATGAGTTCAGAAGCCATTTGAGTTTATTTATCTACCAGTAGTAAAAATAATATCTCAATTAAGGAAGACGCGAAGACCACATCATGTGTTTGTATTTGTTTTGTGCATTCGACAAACGTTCGATCAAAAATTATATCCATGAAAATAGCATGCTGTGTTTATAATACAAACCTTTTTTTTTTTTAAATACACGTTTTGTTCTCTCTCTCTCTCTCTCTCTCTCTCTCATAATAACAACATATTTTTAAAACGTTGAGCAGAATGAGACCGATTTTGTAAATTAGTTTTGTACATTATTTTATCGAGTGTCTTGATCCCTTTATTTTTCGTACACGATCACTACTACAAAATGATAATTATTTATTTGACATAATTTTTCGTACATTGAAAAAAATAATTATTTTTTTGTGTACGAATAATAACATGAAATACGGTAGTTATAGTTCACTGTGTTTGTATTACATAGAATACAGTAGTTATAGTTCACTGTGTTTGTATTACATAGAATACAGTAGTTATAGTTCACTGTGTATTACATAGAATACAGTAGTTATAGTTCACTGTGTGTGTATTATGTAGAATACAGTAGTTATAGTTCACTGTGTATTACATAGAATACAGTAGTTATAGTTCACTGTGTGTGTATTACATAGAATACAGTAGTTATAGTTCACTGTGTATTACATAGAATACAGTAGTTATAGTTCACTGTGTGTGTATTACGTAGAATACAGTAGTTATAGTTCACTGTGTATTACATAGAATACAGTAGTTATAGTTCACTGTGTATATTGTATAGAATACAGAAGTTATAACCTATTAAAAATGTACATTAACTGTCCTAGTAGTTAAATAATTCAGCCTACAACATTTATATAATCAGTTTTAAATTCTGCGATAAAGGCCAAATAATACCAGACTAGTAGCTTTTGTTCTTGGGTATACCAAACTAATTATTTTGTTCAAGGGTATACCAAAATAGTAACATTCTTGCAGGGTATACCAAACTTGTAACTTTTGTTCAAGGGTATACCAAACTAGTAACATTTGTTCAGGGGTATACCAAACTACTACATAGGGGTAGATCAAGAATATCAGTCTGAAAACTAGAATCAGACTATTAGAGCACTAGTCATCTCAATATTTCTGTATTCATGTGAGGCCTTGACCCTGACAGCAGAATTACAGTGAAGAATCCAGGCACTTGAAATGAGATGCTACAGTTCCATCCTTGGCATCTCTTACATGGACCACATCACAAATGAAGAAGTGCGTAACACCTTCAGTCACAAAGTAGGCTATGATGAAGACCTCCTCAACACTGTCAAAAAGAGAAAGTTGAAATGGTATGACCATGTCACTATATCCAACAGTCTATCCACAACAGTCTCTCCTTGGGCAGTGTCCAAGGTGGCAAAAGGAGAGGTGAGGTAGACTGAGAAAAATTGGCACATGATCGAGACAAGTGGAGGGAACTGGTCAGATGTTCAGCAGTACAGTGCCTCAACAAGTACACTAGATGATGATACCAAAGTAGTAACTTTTGTTCAAGGGTATACCAAAGTAGTAACTTTTGTTCAAGGGTATACCAAAGTAGTAACTTTTGTTCAAGGTATATACCAAATGAGTAATTTTTGTTCAATGGTATACCAAAGTAGTAACTTTTGTTCAAGGGTATACCCAAATGAGTAACTTTTGTTCAATGGTATACCAAAGTAGTAACTTTTGTTCAAGAGTATACCAAAGTAGTAACTTTTGTTCAAGGGTATATACCAAATGAGTAATTTTTGTTCAGTGGTATACCAAAGTAGTAACTTTTGTTCAAGGGTATACCCAAATGAGTAACTTTTGTTCAATGGTGTACCAAAGTAGTAACTTTTGTTCAAGGGCCGAAGTAGTAACTTTTTATTCAACGGTATACCCTGATTAACTTTTGTTCAGGGGTATACCAAGCATCTAACTTTTGTTCAAGGGTATACCAAAGTAGTAACTTTTGTTCAAGGGAAGGGCATACCAAACAAGTAACTTTTGTTCAATGGTATACCAAAGTAGTAACTTTTGTTCAAGGGCATACCAAACAAGTAACTTTTGTTCATGGGTATACCCAAATGAGTAACTTTTGTTCAATGGTATACCAAAGTAGTAACTTTTGTTCAAGGGCCGAAGTAGTAACTTTTTATTCAGCAGTATACCCTGATTAACTTTTGTTCAGGGGTATACCAAGCATCTAACTTTTGTTCAAGGGTATACCAAAGTAGTAACTTTTGTTCAAAGGTATACCAAACAAGTAACTTTTGTTCAATAGTATACTAAAGTAGTAACTTTTGTTCAAGGGCATACCAAACAAGTAACTTTTGTTCAATGGTATACCAAAGTAGTAACTTTTGTTCAAGGGCATACGAAAGTAGTAACTTTTGTTCAAGGGCATACTAAAGTAGTAACTTTTGTTCAAGGGTATACCCAAAGTAGTAACTTTTGTTCAAGGGTATATATACCAAAGTAGTAATTTTTGTTCAATGGTATACCAAAGTAGTAGCTTTTGTTCAAGGGTATATACCAAAGTAGTAACTTTTGTTCAAGGGTATATACCAAATGAGTAATTTTTGTTTAAGGGTATATATCAAATGAGTAATTTTTGTTCAAGGGTATACCAAAGTAGTAACTTTTGTTTAAGGGTATACCAAAGTAGTAACTTTTGTTCAAGGGCATACCAAAGTAGTAACTTTTGTTCCAGGGCATACCTAAGTAGTAACTTTTGTTCAAGAGTATACCAAAGTAGTAACTTTTGTTCAAGGGTATATACCAAATGAGTAACTTTTGTTCAAGGGTATATACCAAAGTAGTAACTTTTGTTCAAGGGTATACCCAAAGTAGTAACTTTTGTTCAAGGGTATATACCAAAGTAGTAACTTTTGTTCAAGAGTATACCAAAGTAGTAACTTTTGTTCAAGGGTATATACCAAATGAGTAATTTTTGTTCAATGGTATACCAAAGTAGTAACTTTTGTTCAAGGGTATACCCAAATGAGTAACTTTTGTTCAATGGTATATACCAAAGTAATAACTTTTGTTCAAGGGCCGAAGTAGTAACTTTTTATTCAACAGTATACCCTGATTAACTTTTGTTCAGGGGTATACCAAGCATGTAACTTTTGTTCAAGGGTATACCAAAGTAGTAACTTTTGTTCAAGGGCATACCAAACAAGTAACTTTTGTTCAAGGGCATACCAAAATAGTAACTTTTGTTCAAGGGCATACCAAAGTAGTAACTTTTGTTCATGGGTTTACCAAAGTAGTAACTTTTGTTTAAGGGTATATACCAAATGAGTAACTTTTGTTCAAGGGTATACCAAAGTAGTAACTTTTGTTCAAGGGTATACCCAAAGTAGTAACTTTTGTTCAAGGGTATATACCAAATGAGTAATTTTTGTTCAATGGTATACCAAAGTAGTAACTTTTGTTCAAGAGTATACCAAATAAGTAACTTTTGTTCATGGGTATACCAAAGTAGTAACTTTTGTTCAAGAGTATACCAAATAAGTAACTTTTGTTCAAGGGTATACCAAAGTAGTAACTTTTGTTCAAGGGTATACCAAAGTAGTAACTTTTGTTCAAGGGTATATACCAAATGAGTAACTTTTGTTCAAGGGTATACCAAAGTAGTAACTTTTGTTCAAGAGTATACCAAACAAGTAACTTTTGCTCATGGGTATACCAAATGAGTAATTTTTGTTCAATGGTGTACCAAAGTAGTAACTTTTGTTCAAGGGCCGAAGTAGTAACTTTTTATTCAACGGTATACCCTGATTAACTTTTGTTCAAGGGTATACCAAGCATCTAACTTTTGTTCAAGTGTATACCAAACTAGTAAGTTTTGTTCAATATGTTATATATATTTAGATGTATGAATTGGTATGGACATGTCACATGATCAACAGGGCTTGCTAAGACAATCATGCAAGGTACTGTGCAGGGAGGGCGAAGGAGAGGAAGACAGGAAAAGATGGGAGGATAACATCTCAGAGTGGACAGGACTGAAGCTGAGTGACACAGTGAGAGAGTATCAGAGAACAGATTGGAATGGAGGAAGCTGGTTGTCAGGTCATCAGTGGTGCCCCAACGGTCGGCAAGACTAAGGGATGGATGGATGGATGGAAAGATAGATAGATAGATAGATAGATAGATAGATAGATTAGTTACTTTTGTTCAAAGGTATATACGGTACCATAGGAGTAACTTTTGTTCAAGGGTATATATATACCAAGCAAGTGACTTGTTCAAGGGTATATCAAACATTTCAAGCTGATAAAATCAGATAATTTGACTTGCTTCATTTACATATTTGCAGCACAGCATACAGGGACCACTTTTTGAAGATCTTATTTTGTATTAATTAAATAATTTAAATGACTAATTACATTGCTCTCTGTAACCTTTCTTTAGGCTTGATTTAAAGATACCGTACATGCTATAAGATATTCAGCTTTCAAATGATCTCATCTTTTTTTGTTGGTCCTAGTAAATAAAATTGCCAAGGGGCTTCAGCCAGTTCTACATTCTATATCAACAAATGTTAAAAAAGACAATATGTTATATATATTTAGATGTATATGATTTTGATTTTAATGTAATTTGGTATGCCTCTATGTGATAAGTGGGTGGGTGGCGTCAGTGAATATCTCTGTTGAAAGCTTTTTTGTCACTAGTACTTCTATCTCAGTAATCCTTGACCTGATTCTTCACTTCATAAACTTAATATCTGCACTATTGTATAAATGTTCCTCGTTATTTATTATTGTTGTTGTTGTCTTTGTTGTTGTTCTTGTTATGAAAACCGCTCCGGTGGCCTAGTGGTTAGAGCGTCCGCCCCGGAAGCGGGAGGTCGTCGGTTCAATCCCCGGCCGAGTCATACCAAAGACTTACAAAAATAGTACTAACAGCTGCCTCGCTTGACGCTCAGCATTAAGAGGTTAGTGTTAGGACTGGTCGGCCTGGTGTCAGGATAATGTGACTGGGTGAGACATCATGCTACATGTCTGCGGCATGATGTCTCAGTGCTAGACATCACTATAAACTGCCTCACTGCAGACATCGTAGCGATATGACTGAAAAATTGTTAAAGCTACGTTAAAAATCCTAATCAAAACAAAAAAAAAACTTGTTATGAAACACGGACTATATGGATTTTACTATTCCTGCCCGTTTGTCAAGACCCATGCTGGGCCCATTAGATCAATATTTAGGACACCATTTGGATACAGTATTAATACCATTGTGTTTTAATGAACTTTTGATCCAATTCTTTATAAATTTGGAATATTGTATGATCCTATAATTTTTGTTGTTGTTGCTATAAGATAAATCTAAAATTATTATTTAATTCAGACTGCATACTCCATACATGTAAATTAAAATAGCAATATATGCAAAATAGTGTATTAAAGAAAAAAGATCATAGATATCATAGGTACAAATATACAGACACATCTACAATAATAAACTGTCTGGCATTGTTAAGAATGAAATTATGTAAGACATTTTATTAGATATTTTTGTCATCATTGAGAACATCTACTTTCTCATCATTTCTTCAAAACTGAAGAAATTGTAATTTACAGACATGTTAGAAGGACTGTTCCATCTTGGAATTTATATATGAAATTGAAGAATATTATTATAACCAATAAACTCCTTTCTTTTCATACATTCACTAAAGTTTCTCAACAGTGGGGCACAATGCATATATATGTCAGTTGTTCCTTGTGTTATGTTAATAGAGTCAATAAATTGGATACCTTTTTGGTTTATTTTCTCATCTAATACTCAGATAACCCCTCACTCCATTCACTCAATAGTTGGGATAAAATATCCCATACTTCCTTTCTCCCTGGCCCAGGGTTATGTCCCTTAGTAAGGCTGTAACATCAAGAAGTAGAACTTTTTATTACATCATATTAGTTATTATATTATCATTATTATTTCAATAGAGCCTTATCTGTTTGCATGCATGTGAATTTAATTCACCAGCAAGCACCGTCTAATGCTGAAATTTGTCAAGTTTGTTTTGGGCAAACAAAATGTGAGTTTGAAAAAATTCTTCATTATATTGTGTTTAACTTAAAACTGAATTCCCCAAAAGTCAATATTATCACTCTTGCAAAATGACTGGCTTTTTGATGATCATAAAATCAAAGCATCTAGTATTTTATAGTTGATTTGCAAGTTTATTTTCATTGATATATCTGTGGACAGCTTTTGTTAAAACTTCTCTCAGCACTTATATTGCAGTATTCTCTTACACAGATTACTTAATAATTAGAATCATCACATACTGCCCAACTCTATTTACTTGACAACTTCTACACATATCTTCTGCTCCTCCTGTTTAGGGCCATGAGACCAAGACATACACTGAATATTTATTTTTTCACATCTCTACCCAATTCAGTTTATATTCGGAATATAACATTGGCACATGATACAGTTCTCAGTATTACTCCTAATCATGGGTTCTTCTTCTTTTAGAGGGCATGGGGTCATTTAGTTCATGCAAAACATGTGTTTGTAAAGTGGTTTCTTTTTTGTTCCACACATAAGTGAAGATTATAGTATGGACATATGCTCTTCATGCATCACTGGTCATACATCGTTGATGTACAATTGCTTGTAACCAGTAAGGCAGTTATGTGTCTTATCTAACTTTATTTTTAATATGGGTTTATGCCATCAAAACCTTATACAAGTTCAATAATGACTGAGATACATGCATATATGATGGGATGAATTTCAATATGATTGAGCAACCTGAGGATGTTACAGTTTTGATTTCTGATCTAACTTTGATCCAATGTGAAATATGGGTTTGCAGATCAAGATCTCGTACAGTTTAGATAATGCATGAAACACACTACCGGTAGTATTAATGAGATGACATTGGATTTGTTTGGCTTTTGCTCTATCTGTAATAAAAGAATTAAACTTTAATTCAACAATCATTGAAAATGTAATAATATAACTTGTATTTGAATAGTTGTTCACGTTATTAAAAAAATTATTTTAAAAGGAATTAACTCCGAGAATTGGGGATCACTTTAAAATCATTTTATTTCATGTTGCATAATTATTTTCAATCACAAGTTGGTTAAAAAATATAGGAAGATGTACAAAAGGGATTTCACTTTCTACTTGTTAACTAAAATTTTTTTAAAAACAAAGGAATGAAAATATCCTGTTTATCACAATACTCAATTTGATCATTTTAAACTGCTTCTGTGGGTAATAATAGAAGATGAAGTACATCGCCACAGGGAATAGTTACCTTCCTGTTCCTTATCTGCGCCTTTTGATCTCAAGCCCTCATGAAGTGATGGAGCATTTATATTATTTATGATGGGGTTGGGGCATTATTTGCGTATCATTAGGTCTTGATCTAAAGATTCAGAACATGCCTTTCTTCAAATACCTTACCGAATCTTCATACCTTAGGAGACGATGTAACTAGCCAAAACCGCCAGTAACTTATTATTCCCTGGTCAATGATCATCTGATATTGGAATTGTAGACCAGGCATTCAATGTAGAGGATCAATGACAAAAGTTTGATGGGAGTGGGTGGAAAACTTCTTCGGTCCAACCTTGAAAGGCTGAGTTCCACTCATCATAGTAAAATCTAATAATGACAAGGGAACTTTAAGAACCAGTGCTCGTCGGGTTTGGGTAGTGATACTGATTTCTCTTGTGATACCTGCAAAGTAGCTGGTCAAAGAATGTCTAGGTTGGCGACTCACTACACCTACAACACATTACAAGTTAGATACATTACTTCCATGGTGTTTCTAAGTAGAGGCTCCCTTTACATGGCAAAGGCTTGCAGGACAAGTGAAGAGACATATTTTAGAAACTGGGGAACCAAGATGTACACTTAAAGCATCTAGAGGTACTGTGTGGGTTCGACTGATCCATGAGAATGCGTGCGTAAACTGGATGTCATCTGCAGAAAGTGTTAAGCAGCCATATGCGGTTTAGATTGCTGTACTGAGACACAAAGCTGGACATCATATGCATGAAGTGCCTGGTGACACAATGCATGTCATGAAACTGGACAAGTTCATTTTACTTTCTTTTTTTTTGTTTATTTTGGTGGCTGATGTTGTATGATCAATTGTGATTGTGATCATTTGAGATCAGAGTTATATTGCTGAGTCTGGTCATGAACAAACATGAATTTCTTGACTTTGTCAAGTTTATGCTGGGGGGTGGGTTATGGGATAATGTCCTCAAGTTTATGCTGGGGGGTGGGTTATGGGATAATGTCCTCAAGTTTATGCTGGGGGGTGGGTTATGGGATAATGTCCCATGAAACCGGTCTGTAATTCTGATATGTGAGACGTAACTTGGGTTGTTATTTTCTCTACATCTTGCTCCTCAGTAAATGATGTTGTTTTCAAACAACCGCAGCGGTGTTTTGTAGCCAGAGTGTCAGCTTGTGCGCAGTTTAAAATACTGTTTGTGTGTGTGTGTGTGAGAGAGAGAGAGAGAGAGAGAGAGAGAGAGAGAGAGAGAGAGAGAGAGAGAGAGAGAGTGTGAACTTTTCTTTACAAAGTTTCATATGTCTGCAGTATATCAGTTTATAGCATCAGGTCTCACCCAGTCACATTATCCTGACAAGAGGGTGACAAGTCCTAGCACTAACCACTCAATGCTGTTGCAAAGCGAGTCAACTACAAGTTGTTTTGTTGTTTTAGGGTTTAATGCCATTTTTCAGCACACGACATGGCGGCCAGTATTATTGGTGAAGGAAGAATGCAGGAAAACCCTCAGAAAGAACCACCGACCCACGAAAAGCTATTGGCAAGCTTTCTCACATAACTACATTAGATGAATCTGAGACTCGAACCCATGCAGACAGAGGTGAGATGGCAGTGATCCGTAATGGATAGCTCTTTAGACCACTCAGTGCCCCTCAACTGCAAGTAAAACTGCAAGTATGACTCTGCCTGTGTTTAAACCAACTACCTTCCATACCTAAGGCGCATACTCTAATAACTTAGGCCACCAGAGCGATCTAATGATGATGAAATTAACATTCTTTATTAAAAAAGTAAAACTTAATTGTTGTGGATGGCTTGCATTGACATGCAAAGGTATATTTTCAGGAAGAAAGTTAAATGGTCTGTGAAGATTAATCTTTTTCATAAAAATCCATTTGTTTAATGAATAAAAGTTAATATAGTTCTTTCTTTCCTGAAAGCCATACACTGACATATAAAGGCACATTTTCGATGATAAAGTTTTTTTTAAAATTTTTTTTATGAAGCTTGCGTTTCTTTCATGACAAAAGTGCATATTTATTTTTAAAATGTGTAATCAGGAAAAAGGTTCCTCCCTCCCTCCCCCACTTTCTATTCAAGATTTAAGGAAGAAAAATATTACTCTTAGATGTTGATGCAAATTCTTCGCAAAAATGTTAGTCTTCATGTAGAAAAAGATTTCAGCACATGCTGGGCTGTGGTACAAGCTTTTATGTAAAGAATGGTACTATTTCTTGAATAATTTGACAGTAATGGCTAGACAAAACTTTATGAATAAAGATTCTATATGAAAATCTTCCTTTGATCATATTTTTTGAGGGAAAATCACTACATCAATGAAATGGCTACTGAGAAATTTTCTTATTATTATTTACATTCAAACAATTCCTACCCAACATTAAATATTGCCACCATTTTTAAAAATAGACATACTTATAAAACCACTTGAAAGAGTTCTACCTCATTTAACAGAAAGCCTCCTGGAATTTAAAAGGTGGGTGGGTATTTTGGACATTTATTTTTTCTAGACAAATACCGGGATTCATTCTTCAAAAGAATTGGTCTTTTAGAAGTTTTTGTTCATATGTATGTGTTTGTTAACCAGTGTCTACTATTATGCACAAGTTCTCTGATACAATGGTTAATATTATATCATTGTAATGGTCTAGATAAAAAATACTAATAAGTAATTACTGATGGTCCTATTCATAACTAGTTTGGGGGCCAAGCTGTTAATATTATATCATTGTAATGGTCTAGATAAAAAATACTAATAAGTAATTATTGATGGTGTCATTCATAAGTAGTTTGGGGGCCAAGCTGTTAATATTATATCATTGTAATGGTCTAGATAAAAAATACTAATAAGTAATTATTGATGGTGTCATTCATAAGTAGTTTGGGGTCCAAGCTGTTAATATTATATCATTGTAATGGTCTAGATAAAAAATACTAATAAGTAATTATTGATGGTGTCATTCATAAGTAGTTTGGGGGCCAAGCTGGGTACAGAATAAAGCAAAGCTTGCTAACAATGTGCCTCCATGTCATAACATGGCCCTCTGGACAGATGCATAATTTAATGTTAAAAAATCCATGGGATTAACATTAGTGGATACAAGGGTAAATGTGATGTTAAAAACATCAATAGGTTTAAGAACTGTAAGACACTCAGATCACAAGGGGAAATTAAGGCTGAAATGTCCATATGATTAGTATTGAGGGTACTATGGATACAAAAGGGAAATTTAATGTTACCAATGTCCAACGGATTAACATTACTAGTACTGCACTCTGGGACCAAGTGTAATTTAAAATAGCACCTCCTTTTTAAAATATGACCACCAGGGTACATAATAATAAAAATAATAATAATAATAATAATAATAATATATAATAATAATGACTTCTGTATAGCGCCTAATCTTTAGAAGCTCTAAGCGCTTTACAACATCTATAATGATATGACTACAAAAAAAAAACAACCCACCATGAAATTAGAAAACAAAAAAAATTCTGAAAATATTTAAGGTAAGAAACATTATTAGGTCCTTAAGTTTGTTCTTGCAGTCGAGAAATGTGAGTTATAAGAGCACTCTTGAAAGAGATCACTGTGTCTTTGTGTCAATGGACAAACCAGATAATCTTGAGACATGATCATACCATTTCAGTTTTTGCTTTTCACAATGGTCAAGAGGTCTTCAAATGATCTGATGGCTTGTCAGATCCTGTTATGGTCTTCTTTATTTGTTACATGGTCAATGTATGAAGTGCCAAAGGTCCTTTGGTAACATCCCATTTCAAAGGTTTGATTCCTTTTTTGCAGATCTGTCATGAGCGTCCATGCTTTGCAAGCATACAAAAAGATAAATGTTACAATTGAGCTCATTAACCTTATTTTGGAACCAAAATCAATGTTGTTATCTTTCCATATTGGTCTCAACCTTGTTATTGTTGCTGTTGCTGTTGTCTGGGCAATCCTGCAAAGTAGTTCTGATTTGGAACCCTCATCTGTGATAACTGATCCCAAGTACTTGAAGCTTGTGACTCTTTTCAGCATCTGTCCACTAACTTTTATTTCTGCACTGATGCTGTTGGTGTTGTTTGTCATCGGTTTTTTGTGTGTGCTAATCTTGATAGCAAATACTGTGGAGGTTGTGTCAATGCACTGAAATAAGTCAGCCAGTTCTTCTTCATCTCCTGCTAAACCATCACTATCATCTGTGGGGTGAAGATCATGTTTTATGGAAGGAATGTAGCGGCTACTAAAATCAGCCTGAAACAACTTGATTTCTGCAAAGCACACAGCCATGCATGCCTAATGTAATGTATGATTTTACTTATTAAAGCAATCTAAAAAATGATCTTACCTGTGTTTTATTGGCTGTGAAAATATTATGAATGAACCTCTAAAGTGGAGAGTTCCTCAAATAAAGAAAGGGAGTTAACTTCTATTTTATTTACATACATTAGATTAGACACTTTTTATGACATCATCTGTGTGTATATATTAGGTTGATCTTTGATTTCATTTATTATCATTTTAGTATACATTGTTTGTATTACATGTGTACAGTAGTTATAGTTCACAATGTGTGTATTTTGTGGAATACAGTAGTTCTTGTTCACAATGTATGTATTCATGGAATACAGTAGGTATAGTTCTCATTGTGTGTAATACATGAAATACAGTATAGTTCACAGTGTGTGTATTACATTGAATACAGTAATTATAGTTCATGGATTACAGTAGGCATGTTCACACTGCATTTCATGGATTACAGTAGGTATGTTCACAGTGTATTTCATGGATTACAGTAGGCATGTTCACACTGTATTTCATGGATTACAGTAGGTATGTTCACAGTGAATTCCATGGATTACAGTAGGCATGTTCACAGTGTATTTCATGGATTACAGTAGGCATGTTCACAGTGTATTTCATGGATTACAGTAGGCATGTTCACAGTGTATTTCATGGAATACAGTATTTATATATTTCACAGTTTGTGTATTACATTGAATACAGTAGTTCATGGATTACAGTAGGTATAGTTCACAGTGTGTATTTCATGGAATACAGTAGTTATTGTTCACAGTGTGTGTGTATTACATGTGTACATTAGGTACAGTTCAGTGTTTATATTACATGGAATACAGTAGGTATAGTTCACAGTGTTTATATTACATGGAATACAGTAGGTATAGTTCACAGTGTTTATATTACATGGAATACAGTAGTTGTAGTTCCCAATGTGTGTATTACATGTGTACAATAGTTACAGTTCACAGTGTTTATATTACATGGAATACAGTAGTTGTAGTTCCCAATGTGTGTATTACATGTGTACAATAGTTACAGTTCACAGTGTTTATATTACATAGAATACAGTAGTTCATTTGAAAGCTGAATATCTTTAATCAAGCTTCTGAAGTATATTTTTCTTAAGTTCTACATGCACAACCATATATCTCTATGATAAACTCAGAACATATAGTGAACTGTATTGCACCAATTCATCAGTAAATGATACATCTTTGTGTACTTTGAATAGGAAAAGTAGCCATTCAGTTGAATGTTATTTTATGGTTTTTTTATTGGTATTAATTTTGAATGTTATGTTCCAATTTCAGTTAAACAAAGTGTCACTGCAACTTGCAGAACACTGGAAATAATATCCATGAAGGTTAAGCATCCAGCGACTTAAAATTTTTTTATAACAATTAAATAGTATGGAATGTCCATCAGAATCACTTACCACAAAATCTTAACTTACTCTTCTTGCCTATGTGCTGAGGAAAAACTCAACATGTAATGCTTTACTTTGATACCCACACAACTGTGAGAAGAGCACTGTTAATATTTATTATCTACGATTTGATATCATACACTACTATAAATCCCTGGCCAAAAGATTAAATTTGGCCCAAATTAAATTTTTAGTCCAGATTAAATTTTAAACAATATTCAACAAGCCTAAAAGTAAAATGTGCACTCTTAAGTTCAATGTATTTTGTCTACAGTTAAAGCAAAGCTTTTTATTAAATCACTAAAGAAAAACTGTAACCTCTGAGAAACAGCAAAGAAAGGTAAATACATGTCACAATTTAATAATTTAAAGGACCATATAACATGCAGAACAACATGTGTTTTCCTGTGTTTTTATACATGTATACTTAAACAAAACATTCTACAGTCTTCTGTGTCTTTTAACTCAGCTAAAATAGAACAAATTACAGTCTTTGGCGCTTTTGTAAGTTATAAAACATAATAGGGGATCCAATTTAGCTAGACAAATTAAACTTCAGAATAGAGTATTATAATTGAAAAATAGTATCTGTGGTCCTTTCTTTCCTTTAATCCACAAATCAGTCTTCTTTTCAGAACATTGACTGACTACTGTGTCCTTCAATTTGTTCTCAACTGGTAATCGCCATTTTGTGTGATGTACCGTACCCATGGCAAAGCTTGGTAACCACTTTTCTCAATGATCTTCAAGTAACGTACCTGTTTAAAAAAATATGAAAAGATTCAATTACATCAATAACCATGTAAAGAATAAGATAGACCATTGTTACTTAGCTGTTTTAAAAACTAATTAATTCTAAAAATGTAATCTCTTACGCCTACAGAAAAGAGCTAAATCCTCACATAAAATTTTTGTCAAACCTTGGTAATATAAATATATCCTGAAAATGATACTGAAATGCTACTTCAGGGTTACAGTTACAAATGATGATGGAGAAACTATCTTGTTTTGAACTCTAACCCTATTATATCTGCAGTTTTGTAGATATTTATTTTAATTAGCTTTGTCTGTCCATCCATTATTGTGTTTATCCATACACAAGTTGGTTATCCTTGTTACTTGAACCCCATCCACTGAAACTGAGCAAAGGTGAGTATATTTTTACAACAACAAAAAAATCCTGAGTAGATGAAAATAAAAGGTTTCAGATCCTGAAGCAGCCCTTGGCAAGGTGAGGTGAGAGTATAAAAGGTCACATTTTTAATAGGATTCTTAATTGTAACCTATTTCCATCTAGCTTTAAGGAATGTGATCAAATATTCTTTAAAAGCTATTTATATAACATTCGTTGCCATATACTGCATGGGTTTATATTATACATAAATGCTATTCTTGCACAAAAAGTATTACTTTCCAATTTCAGAGCTGACAATACCCAAAGTCAAATTCATCTTTTGTTTGAAACTCCTGAAGTAATTAATATAGTTTGGTAGCGAATGTGGAGTATAAATAGCGGATACTTGGGGTCATTGTCATCTCCTCTATTTTTTAAATATCTGTTTATCCTACATATTGAGCAAAATATTTAGAGCTCTTTTCCTATTAGTCTTTGTACAAAGCAGCCTGAAAATAGCTTATCAAACTTAACATTATGCTTCTGATTCTTGATGTGTTTCAAACTACTAATGCAAAGTTTACAGTATCTGGATCAATCAATCAATCACTTTATTAATAAATCAATTTTTTTGTCTCTACTTTGTTTCAGAACAATATATGTGGACTTGAATACACAAAAAATGAACATTAACATCCTCACCTGTATGCCTGATACAGTGAAGTATGGAATTTCAAATTTGACTTCAATGGGAGGTTTTCCGTCCACATCCTCTGCTTCAACACTGGGCAGACTAAAATGTGCCCGCATTAAATACTCCTTTCCTCCCTAAAAAAGAAAAAAAGAAACGATGATACATATAGTTTAATGTATAGTTGAGTACAAAGTCTTCACAATTCTGTTGCCATCTGGCAGATCTGGGTCTCTGCTACTAGTCTGAGCCAGAAGTAAATAACTAGTATAAACCTGAATTGCCACAAAAGGACACAAATCTACATAAGATTACCGCTGTCTTACATGAAACTGAATTCTGATTTTAATCAAATTGAAGCATGGTGATTTATGTTAAAAATACAATTTTGTACTCCCAAATCCCCTGACATGGGCATATTTTGTCGAAACACAATTTTCAACAATCTTCGAAAATAGAGGAAAAAAAACAACCACTTTTAGTATATGCCTGTTACATGTAGCATGTATAAACGGTAAACTGTCATGATTATAGCTGGTGTAAAACTATCCCTTGGGCAATTAAAGGCAAAGAGGTCAGGTATAAACCATCATTTCACATACAGTCCTACCCATTTATATCGACATCGTTTATATCGACAAGCCGCCTATGTCGACAAAAAAGCAAAGTCCCAGTCCCTTGGCCTACTATTACTACCAAATTGTTATGCTTATGTCGACGTCGAGATAAAAGATCAACGTACATATTGACAGAAGCCCTTGGTCCCAGCTTTAACAAATCCTTTATTTTCTAATCATTTATGTTGACAAACTGGCAGTTCTGACCCATAATTTGTTCAACAATTAGTTGATCTTGCTACCAGGCTTTTGATGTCGCGGTCATATAAAAAAAACATAGCACATTTTCTCACCACTCTGCAGCTAGTTAAGTCTTTGATCTTGCCGCCTAGCTTGTGGGTCATGTTCTTCAGATGTACTCTTACAATGACAGCATGTGCATCTGTGGGTCTTTCAGCCACTGAATTTTCTGATTGTAATAAATATCAGCACAGCTAAAAGGATCAATTGATGAACACAATTTCCTAATTAACAGGTGGTCGAAGCAGGACTAGCAAGTCCTTAAATTTGCCGTCCAGGAAATTGATGCATACTCCTGTATACATGATTTTCTGAATCCCATATATAAAAATTGCGTGAAGATACGGATTATGCGTTTCCGAGACATTTGAAAGTGATTGGTGATTAAAACAATAATGAAAATTATCTACTCGGTCAGGCCCTAACCAGGAATCACTCTGAGAATCTTAAAGAGTAATTTGAACAGTAGGATTATCCAGTCCAGTGTAGTGATGAACACTAATGACACCTGCAATCCCTTCAAACCCTTTTGAACCCTACAGAATTTATATTCAAACTGTAGCTATTGCAACATTGCATGACTATATTAAAAAAGGGAGAATTTTGGGCATATGGAAATTGGAGTCTGGGCTTGTGGAATTTCAGGGATTGTAAGTTTATTTAAATTACCAGCTTTGGTCCTGTGCTAAAAAAAAAACAAAATCTTTGAGCACTGCAAGGCAATATTTGCTGACCTACATTTCAAAACCTCGGATCCATGGAAATCTATGGTTTGCAGTTGTTGCTAAATTAATTATTTATTTTAATATTAGGTAATATTTATACATCACCTTGCTGATACTGTCTCTGTTAGAAAATGTTTGCCCATACCAATGTCATTTCCAAAGTCAAAGTTGTAATTAAAAAGGGATTACAGTACCATGGGAAAAATATCACACACGAAATGATTGATGTAAAGTATAAAATATCACCCTATGGAGACTGAATCAGTGATGCCATGCATAAAATATAACCCAACAGAGATTAAATCAGTGATGTCGTGTATACAATTTCACCCAACAGAGATTAAATCAGTCATGTAGTGCTTAAAATTTCACACAGCAGAGACTAAATGCGTAATGTCATGCACAAAATTTCACAGAGACTAGATCAGTGATGTCATTCATAAGATATCACCCAAAAGAGACTATATCAGTGACGTCATGTATATAAATGATAGCATAAGATAAACAAGTTATCAATCTTTTCAAGTTACACATTTCCCTGTATATACAGATCTAGCTATGCTGTTTGTGTACAGTAAACACAAGGGAATAGTTTTTTTTTTGCTGTTTCTTTAGAACGGTGAAAAAAGGAAACCTTTGACAAATTTTTCAATTAATTTATTTTACTAAACTATACTTGGCATAATAAATCATCTTTAATAGGCAAAATCATCTTATCTATTTTTCCTGATACCAATGACAGCCGACTTTAGGACATAACAATAACAGGCTGTCCAACTATATAGATTAATATAATTTATTAGTTGTTTATAATGTTATCCATGTTCATAACAGACCCAAAAGGTAATTCAGAATATCTGTAATATTGATTCTTTCAAGTTTGTTAATTATTTAGCCTTGTGCAAGAAACCATAAATAATTAAAGATGTAACCACATTATGAAAATTGACATAGAATGAGTCAATAAGGCTCTGCAATTTGTTCAACAAACTCTTAAAAGCTAAAGCAGATTTCAAAGAATTATAACTATGATTCGATTATGAAAAGTAAAAACATTAAAACATTCTGAGATATTTAGAAGACGTGTCATATTGTATATTAAACCAAATTCTATCCATGTTCCAAAACCTTAATAAAGTTTGTCAAAAGCAGTTTGTTTTCAATTTTAATTTTCAATATTACATCCGAACTACACTTGTTAATACAGAAATCCAACTCATCCATCAAGTTACAACTATATATAATCACTTACAAGTCAAATTAAAATGCACAAATGCAGATCTGTTGTCACAAAATGTCAATGCAGTTTCTTATGAGTAAATACATAGACTGATCTTTCGACACTTTAGGCATGGACAGATATGACATTGCGTTTGAATCAATAAGCAAGTACATATGGTAAGCCTATATGTATTGTATATATAAAGCACCCAAAACTTACTGGGAAGGACTTGATGGTCCATATTACTGCATTACTTTCTGGGACATATTTACAACTACCAACTGTGGTTTTGAATTTTGGAGAATCAGCGTCTGCAGGGACAGGAATGACAATCTCCACATTGTTGGCAGTGGACCTCCTCTTAAACTGACTCTTGGCCTGAAAGTGACAAATTGAAAAAGACAAAATGATTAGCATTTCAAAAAGATAACGGTTTCCACTTTATCCAAAACAATCTTTTTCACCGTTTAGACCGGGGAACTTCTAATTCCAAGCAGATCAGGGTCTAAAAATTGTTTAACCTCAGGTGAAAGCTCTCCACAATGTCTAAAATTAAACAATAATCTTGGGAGTTTTTTCTCTCTCCAGTCAATGAACAAGTCAACTGACCCCAAAATCAAAAGATTCTGCATTACCCTTTATGCATTCTATCACGAGTAAACACATCTGGTTGAATCCTTAAGATCTGTTGCCTTCCACATTTAGGTTCCATTCCTCAAGATGAAGGTCACAGATTTATATTTTTGGTTATGTTTCTGCTTTATAATGCAATGGCTGTTTATAGGATGGGAATAAATCCTGTCTAATAAATACAATTTAAAAGCTATATACATAATACTGTGCAACAGACATATCTTCAAATTCTTTTATTTTTTAATTAAAACAATGTTTCTCCTCAATCATCTATACCATGATCAATCTCTAACATCAACTCACCTTAATCATGTATTCCACTCTGCTGTGAACATGCCTCTCAATGACAGATTCCACCCAGATCAAAGGTTTCACCTGCAATGACAAAACCTATGAATAAACCTTGCAACTGCAAAATTAACATGCGACTGTTTCTGTTACATACAATATAGCAGTATTTTCAATCAGTCTCTGTTTATTGCAACTTGAATTTCTGATACATGAGGCTTATCTATCATTTTATTTCATTTCAAATGAATTTTCTTGGGTCTAGTCTGAACAGTTTCTGCATGACTGTCACAATAAATACTGTATATACTCACTTATAAATCAAGTCTAACTGCACACCGTACTGAGCAAGATCAATCCTCAGATAATGCAAAAGCAGAACTGTGTCACTGCAGTTTGTTAGGAGTAAACAATAGAAAAAAACAACACAGGCCATGATGTGCCAGTGCAGGGATCTACTATGTTGTTTACAGGGACCCCGAGTGGTCTGAAGTGCTTTCCGTTACTGATCACTGCCATCTCACCTCGGTCTGTGTGGGTTCGAGTCTAAGATTCGGCTAATGTAGTTATGTGAGAAAACTTGCCAGTAGCTTCTCGTGGGTCGGTGGTTCTTTCCGAGGGTTTTCCTTTGTTCTTCCTCCACCAATAATACTGGCCGCCATGTATAGCCTATTGTGTGCTGAAAAATGGCGTTAAATCCTAAAACAAATAAAACAAATGTTGTTTACAGCTGGACATTACTTGACAGCAATAGGTTAACTGTTACTTCCACTCATGGGCAGAAGGCTTCACTAGCTTACTTGTTCCAAATTCTAGTATTCTGCCCAATTTTACTCAAAAGGCATTCCTTGTGTCTCCAGAGATGCTTCCAGGATTTTATAATAAGGGGGTATCTCCCCACTTGCCATAAAATAATTGGTGGAGAATAGAACAAAAATTAAGGGAAGGAAGAAATTAAACAAAAAATGCACACTACTTTTAAATTATTTTTAAAAAAAATTTTTTTTTTGGTCTGCCTTTTCTTCAATCAATTTCGAAACACTGCTGAAATGGTTGACCAGAATGTCATCTGTTCCTGTCCATGCATTATATATATTGGATTTGTATTTTAATGTTATATTTTAGGTTCAAAATCACTCACAACATTTCCCACTTTTATAATATACCAATAATTTATAATTTATAATTTATAATTTTATAATACCAATATTTTCTAATATGCTTCGTAACTTTAATAATAAAGTGCCTTCATTATTATAAGCAGCCAGGATTTGCCAAAACTGCTCATCATCTAAATATGAATAACCATGAGAATTGGCCATTGTGGGTCTTCTAGACAGTCTGTAGTATAAACATGCAGTTGTAAAATCCAAACTTTGACACAGTGCTTGTTATGGGGTCCAATCAAAATACAGTATAACAGCCATTTTTGTCAAGACAAAGAAACTAGATACGTAAACAGTTATGAAAAAAGGCACACTGCAACACATGCTACAATATTTGTACCATTTATACAAGCACATTAAAGGTGAACAGCTGAATAAAGTTGGATAGCGCATACATTTCTTTTTCATAAGCATGAGAAATTAATTTGCAGGTATTTTCATGCATCACCAATCATGCAATGCATGCAATAAAAGCATCTGTCTCCATGTGAAGCATTTTGCTCTTTGCATTATATTTTTTTAAAAAAAAAGATTATCTTATCTAGTGCTTTGTTGTCTTATTCAATTCTTGTAAAATTTTCTTTTTTTATGGTGCAGATATAATTAATGCATGAAATAAAAATAATGCATTGTTCCTGCTCTCATAAAATCAACCTTTATACAGGAAAAAAGTCAGTCTTATGAAAAAGACACCTTTCATTTCTAGAAAAAAATGGTTATAACACGCGCAATATTTTGGAACCAGAGGGACACCACCACCAACACCATAATGGAAGCTACAATTGTGATTTTCACACAATTCAAAAGTACACAAATTGCAAGGTTTTATAAGAAAAAAGGACAAAATTCTCGATAGCAAATATTAAATAGTTTTTTTTTTAATTTGTGAATTTTTGGCATATAAAATAATTGCAGGGTAAAATAACTTACAAAATATGATGAATGAATGATAACAATATTGTGAAATTGTTCTGCCTATATGTATATTCAAGATTTATGATGAATAAGTAAAGGAGAGAATTACTGCAAAAGGAATAAAGATACTAAAATCAACAATTAAACAAGGTTTCCATTTAAAACTATGTTTCTCGAAAACTGCACCAGAATGAAGTGTATGGATCATATTACAATCATGTTGGCGAAAGTTGCTGCTGAGTGTACATCAGTCAAGTATGTGAGATCTCTCGTCTCCCGCTGTTCTTCTCTTTGCAGGTGTACATTTCACTCGTTTCCACTTCAGAAGTAGATTCCACATAGTCACTTTATGATTATCTCTCTATCACAAAAGGACTTACTGCAGGTGGCTTCACCACCGGTCATAAATTAATTAAGTCAATTACATATTCCAAGAGCACAGTGAAGCTCTGACCTGACTCCATCAGCAAATCCTTGAGATTTCAACATATAGCACAATTAATGCAAACACTGGTCTACACAAAAAGCATGTACTTCACCTCTCGATAAATTAAACAAGATCGTATGCATGTTATTGCCAACCAGTATACCTGCTATTGTAACATTAGGCAAGGTCAAAAATAAAAATAAGTCCTGGTCCACATGAATATTTACTGGAAACATAATCAAATTCTACTATGTGATCAAAAATTTTAAATTTAAAGGAATTCATATGTATATTTCATGACATCATGTCAATATTAATGCAATGTATTGAATAACACCTATATTCTGTAATACTTTTAAAAACAATAAACATATGCACACTAAATGACTCTTTCTTACAGAGGTTGTTAATCTGTAGGACATCAACTCAAACTCTCCATCAGGTGGTACAAAGGAAATGGTCCTATCATTCTCAAATCGTGGCAGGCGGACACACTGATGAAATTTAACATCTTCAAGCTCCACAGACTTACTCTTTCCTCCTCCAGAAAAATGATAAAAAATGAAAATAATAATAAATTACATTGTTAAACTTTTCTAAACTGACACATTTGTGATTAAACCTTTTGACAATTTTGCAAAGGAAATTGAATATAGATAATATGTGGTTAATATATGAATTCAATTAGTATTTGAATCCATTTAGTTGGAGCAAAAATATCTGAATGGTCTACAGAGGAGGGTTTTCAAGATGGATACTGTATTGGCCATATACATTTTCTGATTTCACCATTTTCATTTAAGGAAAACTAAACATCATAAAAAGTCTTGTGGGGAAAACCCATACTGATGTGCCTTACAGCTAGAAAAAGTAGTGATAAGATTTTCATTATGATACTGTACTGAATGTCTGAGCAGAATTAGAAGTCATCGGAGGAAAATCCCATGCTGAATATGACTTTCATTGAGAAGTAGTGGTAATTAGATTTTGATTATAGCTGCCATGGTGATCAGACCATACTGAAATTCCAAGCCAAATTATTTTCATTTAGGACAAACTAGTCCTGGGTATCAAACACAGCATGTGGCCCGCAAAATGAATGGCATCACAAGGTGTCATTCATGAGATAAGACACAGGTGATGTGGTCCTTGGGATATTGAAAATGCCCTTATGCAGACCTCAGGGTGGTTTGAATTTGAGACCCTTCAACATTTTTATTTGCTACATTACATTTGCTACTGACAAAATCATATATATAGTAGCTCATGGAAACCAAAATTAACTAGGTTTTACTCACTGCCTGTACTTTCAAAAAGAACTTTATCATTCAACCCAAGTCTCAATTCTGGCATCCCAGAAAGGTAAACTCTCATTTTTATGCATCCAACGATCTCACTCCGCAACACATTGCTGTTTGCACTCACCTGTAAATTACAAGTACAAATGTTTATATCTTTAATTCAAAGCGAAATTTATTGAAGCAATTGATTAAAAAAAAAACAACACAAATGCTAAACATTTTCAAAGCTCCATAGATAAGCATATCTGCCTATGAAACTTATGAGACAAAATCTACTTTAAGATTATTATTAATGATACTGAACAAATTTAATTGGTAGCAAGACTAAAAATATTGTGCGAAACCAAGTCCAAAAACTAAAAAGGATATGGGCAATACAGTAACAAGAAAACACTATACTCTACAAAAGGGTTGCTGAAATAAAAAATTTATGTGCGAAAAAATCAACCTTGACTGGAATTAAGCATGTCACGCATTAAAGGAATAGTGTACTTATTAAAAGCATGGGCCGTAGGCCACACAATGTGTTAATAGGTTGCATGCAGCTGACAGGTAATATATTATGTACTCCTACTCTAATAATATGCTGTTCTGAGAAACCTACAAGCAGGAAATATTTCTTTGATCATCCTTTTCATCAAATTACAAGATCACAAATTGAAACATGAAAATGAAAAGGCCACCTTTCATCAAAATCATCTTAAAATAGAGTTCGACAATTCCAATTATCCCAATTATGCTAGCATTACCAAAAGTAGAAATAAACTATCTTGAACTAGATTAGAATCTCTCTTTCTCATGACTGCATAAATAGAAATGCATTGAATACTGTTGTGAACAAATCAATAAAATCAATACCTGTAATCTCCATCACCAGAAAACTGTAGTTTTTACCCAACTTTATATAGATAACCTTTAATGAGTAAGCTCATAGTCATCTATTTTCAATTCCAAACATGGATTAATATTGAGCAGTAGCATTGAAAACTCTGACTTAGTTTGCATTAAGATTAGCAACACAATAAACTGACTTCTTAGGAAGTAGTAACTGATATATTCTTAGCCTTTGCATCCAGTTCTTATACGTAAAGGAGATAACTCTGCCCAACCACCACATAGGTCAGCAGGCAAATTTTAGCTCCCTTTAGCTTAAAGTAGTATCTGGGAGGGCTGGATTTGCAAGATAGCAGTAGTTCTCCTAAGGAATTATGACCGGGTAATGTTTTTAAAGAAGAAAGCCTGACATAGTTTGTGTTAAGATTATTGTTGCAATAAACTAACAGAGGAGATTATGTCATATATAATAAAGCAGTCTTGCAATCTGAGTGAGCCCAAAGGATATTCTCCTGTTCCAAACAGTCAGTGCCCCTAACAATTTAGCAAAGCCCCATATCTTGATTGATGACTGTAGAGGAATAAAGGTACATATAATGTCCCACCGACAGCTCAACAAAGGTGCAACATTGTTAAAGTTGCCAGGAAAACATTGTTTCATAGGTTTAGGGTGAAATGGGATACAAAATGCTCACCACAATATGAAGGCCTATGATTCAATCAGTACTGTAAAATGTGTGACCTTGACCCCATAATCAAAAGAGATGAGAAAGCAGGTCACAAAATTAATTGTCTCACGTTTGTTGAAATTTATCCATTATACGAACAAAATCCATCAGGAGGTTTAGGAAATATAAGCAAATAAAACGACTTATCATTGACACACATTCTATGACCTTGACCCCAAGATCAAGAAATGAGAATATATGAAATTAACTGTCTTAGCTAAAAGCAGGATTTTTGCATGTATGAATTTTTTTTTTATTATTGGCTTAGTTAATATAAGAAAATGAAAACCTGTTAAATAAACCATAATGCAGATTTTCCAAGCATGTGACCCTGACCCTAAGTCAACGGGACATGTATGTTGTTGATGAATTACCCTAGCATCATATAGATTCATAAAATGCATGATGGGAATCTTTCAAGGGATTTAGAAACTGTATGCAAAGGATCTGCTTAACTGTCATCAGTGCTGGATAGCAACTGCTATGTCTCACTTCCCACTGACATTGGCCCAACAAACAAAAAAAATCAATGTTTTTTTAAATTTACTCACAAGAAGATTAACTGATTCAACGACATCTAGAAAGACTTCATTTTTTCTGTACTTAATGCCCTCAGATCTCCAAGACACTGCATTTGTGACTGCCATTGGTGGTCTCGGCGCAATCTCAAGCTTGTGACCATCAACTGTTATGTATCTAAAGCATAAATAAAAAAACATACCAATCATTACTTTTGTATAGTTCTAAACAAAAACATGAATGGAGGACTAGAAATGTATACATACTAAAAAAAAAACCCAGTTCAAGATCAAAATCAAATGATCAATAATTAAAAAAACATATTTCACGAAAATCAAAGTTACTTGACTGAAGTGAAATTTGAATTCATCCATGAAATCCTTCCCTTCATATGTTACTTAGTAGAAACAGCACGGCAAAGTTCAAAGATAAACAAGTGGCCATAATTCGATAAAATTAACCAGAAAAAAAAAGTAGTTTTCAATACATGAAGTCAATGAAAAATTATTGAATGGAAGCAAAAGTGCAATGTCCAGTTTTGTTCAAAACAACTGGGAGCTAGGTATCGGTACGTTTCTGATCCGCCAATTTTTCTTGTGGTACATCCTCAGTTAAAGTCGCTATATATAAGGCAGCTCATCGTTGTATGATACAGCTGAGCAGCTACCCCTTGGACCAAATACAGAAAGTGCCAACCGAATGATTTGACAGGTCACCCTTGATCAAACAAAACTGACATTTCAGAAACTGTCTAAGGTATAACTGTAACATTGTTTCCGCTATGTACTTGCTATATGTTGATGTACCTGAGCATTTTTCTTCATACTTATGTTCTCCCAAAATTTGGCAGATCATTTGTTGAAAATAGTGATAGAAAAAATGATTTTCAACAAAAATGTAATTATTATATCAGTCCATTATCTTTCTTGGACTGAAATGTCAATTTCAAGTATTAAATATCTGTAGAAAACTGTAAACATTTATTCATTTTAAAACTGGACGTAATTAAGAAAGAACTCGTATATATCTTCATGGCTTTCCTATTCAGTTAATCATTACTCAACTCACATTTGCAAAGAAATAAGTTGGTCATCATCCATCTAATGCAGCCTGCCAACTCTCTCTCACACAGACACACACACACACACACACAAATTTATTAGTTTTATATCTTGTGCTTTTATTTGACATTAGATTGAAAATAAAACTGGACTTTGTAAAATTTTGGAAAGTCTGTAAGCACAAAGGATATATGCCTATATTAAGTTTTCTAGACTTTAAATAACGATTTTTTTCATAAACTCTGCATTATAAAATCTGAGCCCAGAGCTACAAAAAGGGTTCTTTTATATTACTATGTAAATGGTGATAAGGCCTATGCAGTTAACATTTACATGCAATATGGTATATTTGTTTATTGAAGGAAAATGGTATACATGGTTTGACTTTTATGGTACCATTATACTTGTTTCACAGTTTAATTTCTTTTCTCCTTGACACTTGCTAATTAAAACTGACTAAACTGACTAAAATTATATAATAAATTTTAAAAATAATTAAAAAAAAGCAAAAGCTCAGATTTGAATGATGAACATTTGGATATACTTTGCAATTATCACTAAATCATAAAGCATAAATCAATCAATGCGATGCCATTATTTGAATTCACTGACTCAGATGAAAAGACGAAATACTCAAAATATATTCCTTGACAATTAAAAATTCATATGCTTGTTTGTTTGTTTGTTTGATTAAGATATTTTACGTAGCTTTAAAAAAAATTCATTCATATCACTATGATGTCTGCAGTGAGGCAGTTTATAGTGATGTCTAGCACCGGGCATCATGCCGCAGACATGTAGCATGATGTCCCACCCAGTCACATTATCCTGACACCAGGCTGACCAGTTCTAACACTAACCTCTTAATGCTGAGCGCCAAGCGAGGCAGCTGTTAGTCAAATTTTTGTAAGTCTCTGGTATGACTCGGCCGGGGATCAAACCCACAACCTCCCACTTCCACAGTGGACGTTCTAACCACAGGCATAAATGCCAACCCCTGACGAGAAAAATGCATATACCAAGTGGTCAAAAAGCGGAATCCAGGCAGAAAGAGCATAATCCACATATAACGTGCTAAAATTTCAATAAACACAGATTTATTTTCCCCTTTCATCTTTTATCATCCTTTACTGTTTCAAGTTTTCATATGTAGCACTTTTAGCTTTACACAACTAGAAACCATCTTAAGACTTTTAGTGCCAAATATTATAATTCTTTCCACACGGACTGAAATAGATGTCACATGATGCTGCACTCGTCTTAATATTTAGAGGATTCTGTTATTTTTTTCATTTTTTTTTGTTGCCTTTTTCTAATTTATCTGGGAAATTTTTGAAAGGAGATATTTTTGCTCACATCAATGCATAGACTAAAATAAATTATACTTTTTAGCACCAAATACCTTTAGACTGGTTCTACACTAAATATGAATTAGAACATGGAATCTGTGCGTAAAGATTAAATTTAGAAAACCATTCTGCTCTCTCCTCACTAAGCATACAGATGCTATAAATAGAATTTGAGGTCAAAAGTAGAACCAGGTTAGCTATAAATTAAACATGAAACTGTTAGGAAAGTCCACACAAATCCACGGTCAAGCATACTCTTATATTGTAGTTACATAAAAACCATCTTTTCTAGAATATGGTCTGTAGGATTAATGGAATGTTAATAATAATAAAAAAAACAAATAATTGATATTTTGGGAAGGTGGCTATACAAAAAAGCATAATCCATATACGTTTAAGCGCAACGCATGATTTAGTGAAAAAAGTGTAATGATTACGCGAAAAACATAATGGTTTGGCATGTATGCACTAGGTCACCGGAGTGGTCTGAAATTCATATGCTGTGTAGTTCTATTGTTTATGTCGAAGCAAAAAATATTCACTGTTATTCTTAACATTTCAAACATTAATGTTTTTAAAAATAATTTTACGCAATTTAAAATAGGCTTTTTCAGAGAAAACACAAGCTGAATTAGATGGAACATACTCCTGTAGAATTTTGCTATCTGTTGTTTGGGGAAACCCAAAGTCCATAACCTCATCCAACAGTTCATAGATCAGGACAAAATTGTCTCGGATGCTCTCTTCCTCCAGTTCCTTAAAGTACTCCATGAAAATCTGGAAAATAAAGACAAATTTGATCTGTGTTATAAATGCATTTCTTGTTAGTGAATTCTTGAAAATTTCTCACAACCCAAAACACATGTGCTAGATCATGTACTTGTATTCTGAAGTCTTCAATTTGAATCAAATGGCTGAATCCATGGCAATCTTGTATGGACAGCTGCTTGGCCTTGAATGCAACAGGACTGGGATTCTAGCTCGGGCCCACAGGGTTGTAAAGCTTTGCTGCTAATCCAGGTCCACATAGCTCTCATTACTAGTATGACTCAAAATTTGTAAACCAAGAATGCATGAATCAGACCTGCCAACATTGAACAAAACAAAATCAGGAGGCTCAACATAAAAAATCAGGAGGCAGGGTAAAAAATCAGTAGGTACAAAAATAATGTGTATATGTCATGATAAAGATGTTTATTTTTGTTATTTCAGACCATTGTATGTTGCAGATTTGCATTTCTGCAAAGTTCATCATTTATTTGTCCTTGGGTGCGAAATTTGCTAACAAGAATAGTTTCCAGGGTTGATGCCGACAGGCTTGCTCTTGACTAGTTCTGTTTTTTCTGACCATTGAGAATGCTCTCTCAGCATTGCTGTTACTGTGCGGTATTGAAAGTATTGAGAGCATTACTCTCTCAAGAATTGGAAATAACAGTTGGCCATATCCATTCTTTTTTTTCCTGAGAGCAACCCACTGATGATCTGCTCTTTCCATATTCAATTCTGCATCTAAATTGTAGCTTTGGTACAGCTGAAACTCTCTATGCAGATCATCAGTATTGATTCCTTCCATTCGGCTGGAGAAAAAGGCCAGGTCCTTAAATGACGATACAGACTGTTTAGCCACATCTGCAACGCTTGCATGAATGAGCAAGTCATTCTTTAGTGGAAATTTGTCCTTTATACATGAGTGATTTGATCACAAATGCCCTACAGTGCATTCTTGTCTGTAACTGTGCATCAGAAGTCATCTTCTCTAGAAGTTTATTGGTTGCCTCACCCAAGTTCAAGTCCTGACAATGAATGTACAAGCTCTCATCTTTTACATCAATTGCTGTGATGTCTGTCTTGTCAACAATGTACTTCGGTTTAATAACAATTGAAAGGAAGTCTCTGTACATGGATAGTAAAATCTCTCTGGTCTTGTGAATTAGGGGCTTGTCATGCTGTAGAGCTTTGTTGGGTCTGTCAAAACTGTTCTGAATCCAGCTTAAAAACTGATAATATGCAAGGGTATGTCTTGACTTTAGGTTGTCTCTTATTCTTTTCAGGCTGGCATTGTTGAGGTTCGAAGCAGGTGATGACTGTTTCCTTCTGCCTAAACCAGCTGTCAACAATTACAGCACCAGCATCTGTCCCTGCCTTCTTACAAGCAGCTGCTGAAGCCTTGTGCCTTTGCATTTTCTTCTAATTACATTTTCTCGATACACTGACTAAGTGGCACCCACAGCTCTAGAAGATGACCAATGCACTTTCCAAGAGAAAGCCATCTAGTTTGGCAATACTTTAGAATTTTCCTGACTTCATCATTATACAGAAGTTGACAATTATTGAACTCCTGCACTATTTATCACTAGGTTCCAGGTAATAACCACAGGAGTCTGATGTTTTATCAATAAAATACGGCGAAATGTCTGACAAAATGAAATACCCTTATCAATAATATATATAAAACAACAGGAGTGCAAGCGTGACCACAACCCTTCACTCGATTCGACATTTTCTCACGAGTCTTTTATCGCTTCAGAATCGCAAGAAGACTGAAACACTACACATATGCATTCAAAAGACAGTTACTTACCAATGCATAGCTCTTAAATGACCATGTCCTGAATCCAACCGGTGAATTAACCTTTATTTTTCCCATTACGGTCACAATAGCCTCATCATTATTATCTGATAAAGTTCAGAAATTATTGATCATTGTCTAGCAATCTGTCATGGCTGAGTCATTGTAAATATTTTCTGATTCCCTTTCCTGGCCTCACCGTCATAAGTCTATTATTTAGAGAATGGCCTTGGGTTCTGTACACTTTGATCATACAGTTTAATAAGTCTAGTTAAGATTGCAAATGAACACGTCAATTGTGTGGCAAGATCAAATAACCATCTTTTGTTACTGGCCAGTGTACCACACACATGGCTCAATCAAAGGAAAACAAGCTAAGAATTAAGTCAAACACTTACTGGAAGAAACTTACTTCTACTTAGCATTGTATATTAAATGCAGATAGATCAAAAGGATTGTCAACTTTAAAACAAAGTAAGTGCTGCCTTACAAGTCATGGTGGTGGTGGGAAACTTGTATATAGCAAACAGGTACCCTATGGCTCATTTTATTATCTGGGTTATTTATCAATGGACAGGTACACAAGTACGCAGATACCTGTTGACATCACTTAACCGGGCCATGTGGAAAACCAATGTCATCTCAAGGTACCATAATGGAAAAAAAACCAACTCTCCTCAACATACCCTATTCTTTGTGTAATTGATATAAAAAGTCTACGATCTTACAACACGTGCCACTTCAATACAGTTTATAAAAATTAGTAACCATTTTAAGTTCAATGATATCAAATGTCATGGTTTAGGGGAAAAATATTAATGTTCATAGATGTTATTTCATGGAATTTTCAGTGGGGAAAAAAAGGTAAAATGTTGAATGACAATTATATTTCTCAATAGAAAATTATACCAACATTATCTTCCATGCATTTTTAAGCTAATATGCCTTATCCCTACTTCATTAATTAGGATGACTACATAAGTTTTTAACTGTTAACTTTTAACATAAATACAAAGGCCCCAGTGGCTCAGTGTTTGTAGCATCCGCCACTGATCTGGGAAATTGCGGGTTCATACTCA
The DNA here is from genome assembly GCA_029339505.1 of Unio delphinus. NCBI lineage: Eukaryota > Metazoa > Mollusca > Bivalvia > Unionida > Unionidae > Unio > Unio delphinus. Next base: position 14,436,890 of record JAQISU010001240.1, on the reverse strand, counting down.
AGACTTTAAAAAAAAAAAATGGTACTAGCAGCTTGGCGTTCAGCATTAAGAGGTTAGCATCAGGACTGTTCGGCCTGGTGTCAGAATAAGTGAATGGTAGATGTGCGTGCAATGCTCGCTGCATTGTGCAAGCATTGCGGAGATGTGCAAACATTAATGTTGGATTGACAATTCAGCTGCGCAGGGATGTATGAGCAGCTGCGTGCACGCGCAGCTTAGAGGGAACGCTGGGTGGGACATAATGTGTCATGTCTGCAGCATGACGACTAGTGCTTGCTATAAACTGCCATGCTGCAGTCATTGTAACAATATGACATGTGTCATGTCTGCAGTTATTGTAACAATATGACTGAAAAAGTGTTAAAACTACATTTAATAAAATCCATATCCAAAGCAAAGACCTGAATCAGACAGGCACATTTTTTGGCATGCTTACAAGCAAGCAAGTTAAATTATATTGCTGATTCAGACTATTATTAGTTCTTTAAGAAATATATACCACACAGCTATAAATTCAACAACTATGAATTTGTTGCTAAAACAAAGCAAAACATTTAAGAATCTGGCACATAAACAAAGTCCAACATACCAAAACAAGCTTTCATAAATCAAAGCCTTTGTCTTTTCCATATGCAAATAGTTCTATTGACATTGAATTTCACATCTGTACTATTATAATGTCTCTGACACCATGGTCAAAGAGCAGAAATTGAAAGTAAAAAATCTACTACTGACAGTCTGCTCTAAAGACTATCTGATTGTCGGTTGAAATATGATAACATGTAAAATCTGTTTGCAACTCACGAACCTTAATTGTGATTGACAAAAATTGTAATAAGATTCAAAAGAGTGCTAAATTTGCTAGAACTGAAGGTTCACATAGAACAGTATCCAGATGTAAGAAAGTTTGTGATGCCTTACTTAGTATTTGGAATAAGACTTTTGCTTGGTCTGTCTAACGGACACACAAGAGCTATATGTCAGTGTTGTACAGAATTATGAAAATTAAACTCAATGGCAACAACTGGTTCTTCTCATCTGGAAATTTAGCCACCTCAGGAATGACCAATATGCTTCTGGGATAGGAACTGCAACTACTGCTGGTGGGAATAATATTTCCCCCAAAATAGAAGTCCCGGACTCTAGTGTTGTTCTAATTATCGATTATAATCGATCATCAGTTGGTTGAGCAAACCGACAAGATAATCGATTGTGAAACTCCATAATCGATTGTGTGTAAAGGGAGACTACCTTTTAGGTGTATGCAAAGCACAAAGGTTAGTAAAACTCCCAGCCACTAAAGTTGACCTGAAATTTATTAATCCCTTCACAACTACAAATAAAAAAATCTTACGATTTCATTATTAGGACCATATAGTCATTATTACATGTTCAAGTTGTTAAATTGTTGAGTTGATAAAATTTAAACACATTTTGTGTTAAATTGCAACATCTTTTGTAGTATTTATTAACAATGACAAACAAGAAAATCATGTCTTCTATATTTTTAATTATAGACACATAACATATGAACGAAAGAATTTCAGGGTATTGTAGCAGTATTTCAGTTACATATGACTGATCAGCCATAAAAAAGTTGCATTCATTTAACAAAGTTGTAAAACAAAAGTAACACAATGTACTTTTGTAATATTACTGTCAGGTCAAAGTATACATGTTATTAAAATAGATTACTCCTGTATATTTATAACAGAGATCTCGGAAACGCTTAATTACGCGTATTTGGACGCAAACTTTTGGTCCGGGACGCAGAAAATCGCCCATGCACGAGTCCTCCGTACGCACGTTTTTTCTTTCTTTTTTTTTCTTCTTTTGCATACAGGAATGTTTTGCGACACAATAAATATGTACTAATCACTGTGAAAAATGAGGCAATGCTTTTATTTGAGGTGTTTTTTGCTGACTTTTTTTTTTAACAAAGGTCGTCGGCTTACTTTGATGATGGTTCGTTTGTTATTGAAGGCGCCGCTAAAGGCTCCAGTTGAAGGGTCAAACAAATACCTGTTTGTTATTGCTGCGGCAACTTCAGATAATTGTAGAACATTGAAACAGATTTGTTTTATTTGTTTAGTATATATCAGTGCTTCAAAGGTAATCAGTTCTCTTTGAAGTGTCAGCAAACATATTTTTTCTTCTTCCATCTGGTATTTGTTTTTAAATTAGTGTCATCTGCTTGACTGTACTCATTTTACGTTTCCACCTTCTGCGGATTCGGAATTTAACTAGTCAGTTGCATAAAGTAATAAGGCCAGATATCATCATTAGCGGATTATGATATAACAGTGCACTGTTAGGGTGGTTTGTCAGTATGAGACAAGGACTTGTTATTTTAACAATATATTCCAGTACATTGTTTCCTGTCATGGTGCCTTTGATTTTCTCTACTCCAAACGCAAGACTGTATGTACGGTTTTTATCAGCCAAAATTGGCGTCGCCACAAATATCACCAGATGGTATATTTTGTCACCAAAACAGAAAACAGAATCGCAGTTTGCTACATTGGCGAAGCCCCGTGATCCTGTAATTGATTTAATTTCCGATTGTAGCTGTATAAATATTGCATGCGAACTCGAAACCAAGACACATCGAGACTTGAATAAAATGCCATTTGCAAATCTAGACAAGTATTTTGGGGTTAAAAGAAAAAATGATGAAGATTTAAACGAGATTCAGAACTGTGCTAAAGTTGCTGGAGTCAAAGAAGAGGGACCTAGTGTGGAGGAATATGATCCAAAGCCAAGCATCAGAAAATTTTGCGAAACGCGACATAAACGAAAGTGAACTATATTGTAGTTCAGAATATATTTGTACATGATATAGATTTTAATACATACTGTTTTAAAGAATAATAAATAATTGCAAAGAAATACATGTAAAACTGATAAAAGTTTTGTATTTGTTTATTCCGGGCATTTTAATGGCCATTTAGTCGCTTCAGAATTTTTCTGGGCGCTGCAACTTTTGCTGGTGGGACTGCAACTTTTGCAGGTGGGACTCCTATTTTTACCAAATTAGGAGTCCTGGACTCCTAGTTTTAAAATACTAGTGAGAACTCTGTATAAACATATTGAATTCTTGATCAAAGATATAACTGTGTAACAAAATTTAAAATTTGCTCTCTGTAACCGATTATAATTGATGATCAGTTGGTAAAGGGGAACCGATTATCGATTATGAATTTCTGACCGATTCCCATCACTACCGGACTCATAGTTATAAAATCCTAGCGAGACCTCTGACAGACATGTGTAAAAAACATAAAATTCCCTGGTAATACTCTGTTTTACATCTAATTTTTTTTTATCACAAACAAGTTAGCAATTAAGTTAAAGAAATTCATGAATATGAAACTGAGATCTCAGGTAAGCAAGTTTATACTGTTATTTTGCAGTAGGTGTTATACAAAGTAACACACACACACATACATACACACACACACACGCACACACAAAACTGTATGTATGATCAATCATTACCTGTACTAATTTATGTAGAAATGAAAAAACCAATGCTACATTGGCGTTCTTCTTGGAAGTGGCCACTAGATACAAATTATTGTACTTGGTGTAGAAAAAGGCAATATTCCCATATTGAATGATGGGAGTCATGTTTCCCTCTTCTTCCTTGTCCATCACCAGGGGCATGAACTTGTCAATGACGGACATATCAATATCTCCACGATAATTACGACATATCATCACCTGAAATTAAAAACTACCTTTGAGTATCTGACTGCGAGAATCATAAATGACATATTTATGTTCAACACAACATGCATTTTAATCAACCAGACACCTGGGTTTTGTAGAATTTACATTTAATTTAATTTCAAAGAAGTGCATCAAATCAACAACAACCCCCAACACTTGACCATATCTGGCCCTATTGATACTGAGCTTCTATTATGACTCTTAATACAAAAACGTTTTATCTGTAGGAAAAGAATTTAAATTTCTGTACACTATTGAATTCCACAAAAAGTTCATCATTATACCATATATATATATATATATATATATATATATATATATATATATATATATATATATATATATATATATATATATATATATATATATATATATATATATATATATTCCTCTATACGATTTTAAGAAGTACTGAAAAAACTTGACAAGTATGTAACAAAAATCAATTCTGTGCTTGCAACACACAATTTCTTTACAAACTAAATCCCACTGAGAAAGGACTCGTGGATAAATATACAGATTCAGTGAATACTGTTTACTGAAGCTTCTCTGCATCACATAGAATGTGTACAAAATGTTACAGGTAACTACTTATAAAAATATCTACTATGCAATGGGGAAAAGAAAATTGAAAACCATTTGTACCTTTCCCTTCACATCCAGGACATACACTGCAGAGGCTGACATCTTGATTACTGTTTCCTGTCAGGCCTTAAGTACTGCAAAAAATAAAAATTCTTTAGAAATCATTATTTTTTGGTAGTTCAATTTACATTGTCATATAACCTGCTTCCAGGTATATGAATACAAATTATTGATACAGTATTCGTATTGTGAAAAGTAATTATGCTTATATCAATATTTGCTGGTGTCTTTAGTTTGGTGTGACAGTGTATTAATAAAATCACACAGCTCTGACAATATCAGGGGCAAGTGCAACAATCTCTAACCAGTCCAAAAATCATAAAATTTTGACATTCCCTATCTTTTAACATTTCCCATATCTAATTGATAAAGATGTGTGATAACTCATTTAAATGGAAATTTATAATACAGAAAGGTTCCATTGCAAATACCACCAATAAATTAAGGGCTACATGTGCAACTGCAATTGATCAAGTTACAAATATTGTATCTTACTATGTTATCTAAGGCACCAAGTATTGGTTTCATGATTTTTATTTTTAAAGCCAGGATCAGGTAAGTGTGGTTGTTTAGTAAAAATGATGTGCTCATCATAATAACAGGGACAATTTAGTCGTCCAACTCAATCATCCCTGGGACGCATGCTTGGGAAATTTCTTCCAGAGCCCTGCAAATGCATCCATTAGGTTTTATGAAGATTCAGCAGTAATTGTTGTGATTAATATTTGTGGTAAAAAAATACCTCAAATCTTTCAACCTTATTGGAGGGTGGGGGAAATTATATATCCATTCAAGCAATATGTATCTTGTAGATATGTTCGGGCTCATTTATACCAGACCTATATGATATGATCAAACTGTAACAAGGAATTTTGCAGTATTTCACAAAACTTTTGCAAAAAGTAAACAATCCGTTTTTTCAGTCTATGTTAGTCTGAAGGATTCCAAGACAACCTATTCAGTACTGAAGTTATGCATAGTCATAACTGGATATTATAATTTTATATATTAATCTGTTCACTTGATTTTATTCAAATTCATTGTAGGTATATAACTTTGTAAACGAGGTCTTAAAAACTATTATTTTCTAAATATGTATAAATGTATATTCTAAAATAGGTCCAACTGCACTTTTGTCTTACAGGAAATATGATTAGTTATGTCACAAAATTTGTAAAGTGTGATTCTGCCATATTTAATACATGTGACAGCTCCATTTTAGATTACTGGTAACATTGATGCCTAAATATTTTATCTGAAATTTTCAAAAGACATTCTAAGGAATATGACATACTAATTTTAGGAGGAGTTTTGTTATTTGCATTGTATATCATTTGTTTACGTTGACAATGCATAGCCAACTATGTTCTCAATAAAAATTTGACTTTCAGTTATAAACAAGAATAAAACAGTTCATCTTCTCAGACACTCTGAAATTTTGTCAGCTCACAACCGATCAATTAAATTATGCTGACAGACATTGGTACCCATCCAGCAAGTTAAATATCTCTTCTAGTGATCCCCTTCATAATTCTAGAAAATCGTGCTTGGCCACTGGTAATGTATGTGTGAATTTCAAACATGCAATGGTCACACTAGTTGACATGTAAAATCGTGCCAGTCTTGATGATTGATCAAAGATTAGTTTGAAACTTTGCCTTCAAAATGAAATCACAATTCTGAACTGCTCCTAACTTTACCATTCCAACAACTGAAATAAACAAGCTTAGTTTTTCATGTGTTGCATATATGAAGTAAAATCTAACTGCCAAGAAACTTTGCCAGTGATCATGAACTACCCAATATTATTCCACAAAGGTGTCATTAAAAAATAGCATATCTTGTACATTCATCTCTGATTTACCACATTGTAATTGTCAAAGAATTGGGTTATTCCACTTAAGGTATGTTACTTATGCAAATTATAGTTTTCCATGAGCATTAAATATCTTACTGCACTAATCATGTTTATAAACATTATGGGATTATACAATAGCATTAAAAAAATATCTTTTTAAATGAGAAATATGTTAGACGGGGAGGGGTGGAGTAACAAGATTATATTTTTAGTGTAACAAAATGACATAGCAGATACATTGTTTTGTTCATTTTTTTTTTAACCACTTCTTCCAAGTTCTACCAGGTGAACTTGAAAAAGTATAAAAACAAACTGCCAGGTTAGTTACATCTAATCACTTAGTATCATGATGTACCGTATTTACCGCATATGTTGGGACACGAAAAAATAATTATTTTTTTTCGTGTCCCAGAACTTATGGTGAACTTTTTTTAAACTTACATCGTGTGTCCCAAGACTTAGGAAATGAAAAACATGTTCAATTCCCCCCCCCCCCCCCCGCCAACAACTGGCCACACCGCATGTTATAATAAAATAGATAAATAAAATGCGTATTTGATCATAAAATAAAATAAACAAGAAACTAAACTTGTACTGTCATCATTTATTCACATTTTTTGTCGACATTAGCATTTTATTAAAGGAAAAATATATCCACAAACTCCGTATGAGTAGCGCATGAATCCATTATCCATAGTGTAATAGCTTTCGTCAGACAACGCAACACATTAGTCATTGACGTGAATATTGAGAAACGAATCATGTTTAGTTGTCCTCAAAGGTTTGAATGTTATGAAAATGAAAACTGGATTCCGCAAAATCACATATGAATGAGATAGAGAAAGAAAGAGTGAGAATTATCAGCTCCATTGGTCGAAAGCAACTGACATTTACGCGTGATACGGTGTACGGTACAAAATAACCAAGAGTGTATTATATCCAGGGTAACAATATGACAATATCTCGCAAACTAAAATCATTATTAGAAATACATTCAATGTGAGTACAAATGACAATCTTTTCGATTCCATGGGATACAAAAAGTATTATAAAGGCAAGTTAATGCTGTATATACTATTTACCGAATAACTCGAAACCAGATTGTATCAATTATGACTGCAGACGGCATATAAATGAAAGCCCAGGTGTTGAAAAAACACACCTTGTAACAGCCATAAACTCATTGTTTGAACTTACTGGCAGGATATCAAATACAAAGGTTAATTTATTACAAAACAAACCGACCCCGGAAGCTGACATTGGATTCCTATTAGCGTGGAGATTTTTTTAACTATGCATGTGTATACAAAGTCGGCCGACATAGGGAAGCCAAGGAAAATGACCACACGTCTCGTATTAAGAGTGCAGATAAACAAACAGTTGTGGACTGTATTTTGAAAGCAGTCGAATCGCTTCAGGACAAGCCAGATCTGATCTGAAAATCATTTAAAGTTTGTGGGTACAGTCCCACCCATTTATCTCGTTATCCTCGGGCCCGAGGAAATATTGCCGACCTAGGCGGATGTTAAGATAAGTGGGGGGGGGGCCTGAAAAAAAAAGATAACATGAAGACAGTATCAGTGTGAAATACACTTGCATATTGATAAATTACATTTTGGTTACCTTTGTGTAATAAAATCCAAATTAAAATATTGCATTGATCACATCCTGATACGAAATTCAACGTCGGCATTATCACATTATCAAAAAATTTCACAGACCTCTTTGCGCGATGTACATCCCTTAACTTCCTTACAAGCCAGATATTTAGTTTCCAGAAACTGTAAATTTAATTTGCGTTGTACCTTGAAGTTGGTAGCCATCGTAAATGTAAATAAAGTTAAAAACGAAACTTTCACAGCAAAAAAAAAAAAACTTGTTTTAATCACCGATCACTTTCAAATGTCTCGAAAATGCGTAATCCGTATTTTCACACAATTTTTATATATGGGATTCAGAAAATCACGTATACAGGAGTCCTCTGTACGCATCAATTTCCTGGACTGTAAATTTAAGGGCTTGCTAATCCTGCTTCGACCACCTGTTGATTGGAAAATTGTGTTCATCAATTGATCCTTTTAGCTGTGCTGATATTTGCAATCAGAAAATTCAGTGGCTGAATGACCCACAGATGTAAATGCTGTCATTGTAAGAGTACATCTGAAGAACATGACTCACAAGCGAGGCGGCAAGATCAAAGACTTAACTAGCTGAAGAGTGGTGAGAAAATGTGCTATGTTTTTTTGATCCGACCGCGACATCAAAAGCCTAGCGGCAAGATCAACTAATTGTTGAACAAAGTATGGGTCGGAACTGGCAGTTTGTCGACATAAATTATTAGAAAACAAAGTACAGTCACTATCTACTGGTATATCTCTGTCTCTTTCTTTTTCTCTCTCTCTGAATATATTTTTACGAAAAGTGAAAATAAACAACACTCGAAGTTTTCTTTTTTAAAGTTTTACTTAATAAAATATACGTTTGTGTACATTTTCTGACATGTACTTTTCGAATGATTTAAAAGGTGTCCCACAACTTACGACTCAAGAAAAGTTATGTGTCCCAGAATATACAGTGCACAAAAAAATTACTTTTAAAATAAAATTATGGTGTCCCAACAAATACGGTGTCCCAACATATACGGTAAATACGGTACATTACCTGAATATTTACTACACTGCAAAACAAGAACCATTCATACTCTCATCCTGACCAGGTAAAAACTGACTGAGCAGGTAAAAACTTTAAAACTTACTCATCCCTGGATATAACTGCATATGTATTTTGAACATTTACAGCATGGTGCATGTACTGATTACTTTTGGCCTATTTCTAACAAGATTTGTATATTTGGGTGTCATCAACATACAATTGGTGAGACACTGGATGATGAACTATGACACTTGAGAGAGGCTGAGTGCCTGTTCTTGCAGCAGCTTTCTCAGTTGAATTCTCACTTTAAAAAATAAGAAAGCCAATTAATAATTACTTATAACTGCTGAGGATTAAAATAACTTCCACATGGTATGTAAAGCTTTCTATAACTTTTTCACCTTTTGTATGTGTATCATTACAGCAAATGTAACACTGCATCAATATAATGATGAATCATTTCACCCCTAATGTTAAAATCCACCTGCTACAATCTAACAAATGAAAACAAGAACTTGAACAAATATGCATGAATACAAGATTTCCTAAGCTTAATCTGATATTTTCAAATGTTCCAAATGCCATCAAAGATTGGATATTTTTAGTAAAACTGTCAAAAACAACGGCTTTAATTTTCAGAAAAACAAATTGATACCATTTCAAACTTAGTATGGAGATTATTGTCAATGTGTGCAATAAACAAACGAATCAAGATCAATATGAACTTAAATAACTGTTTTCCTAAGATTTCCCACCTCTTGTCTATTGTATTTCAAATATAAATCTATTGAAACATGCTTCTGAAACATTTCAACATGTCTAAAAATACATGCAAGTTCTTAATTCAATGCCAGCTGCAGTACTCTACCATGCGTGAGCCATGTAACATCCTCTCAACACTAACTGCCAGTGTACCCCTATATGACACTAACCGCTATGATTTTCTTCGAAGATAATTCTACCATGACATCGATCTTCCACGTCGTACTTTTAAGGGGTAGTACTTGAAAACAGATTCTTTTCGCACTTAGTACTGCCCGAAAAACATAAAACGTACCTATGCCAGCTCAGTCATGTTGACACACTGCTAAATAAAGCTTTAGACCAAATCGTAGTTGTAACATTTTCGAATTAATATTAAATGCATTTTTTTTTCCGCTTCGTTAATCCGTACACACCCACCCACAACTTCTAATTGCCTGCAGTGATAATATATAATTTATGCGGTAAAACATCACCTTTTTTTTTAGAAACTTATCAACTATACTCTGCTAATGGAAAGTATTGCTATACAAAATAATAGCTTACATAAAATATTTCTTCGAAATAAGCTTCTCATTTACAGTGTTATGCAGAATAATAGGAAACGGAAGTGACAATTTACATAGGCTGTCTATCCCATAATCCTGAAGAGCTTTCTTTCGGTTTGCAACTTCCGTTTATGTTATTGTCCTTGTTGGCGGTGTATTTGAACGCACTTGTCTCGCGGATCCTTTATCCATTTAGCGACATTTCATGTCTGTATATGGAGCTAAAGATATTGCATGATTATTTACTTTGAATCACACGCGTGGATCGAAACATTAAGGTGCTGAAGGACAAGTTTCACTAGTGGTAATTATTTTTTTTGCACCTTGGCTTGAAAATTGAGGCTACAGACACGTTACAAAGAAAATTAAAAGTATCCGTCAGTGGATAGAGGGCATGGGTGGCGTGTACTGCTACAGGTTGGACCCCCTCCCCTCCCCAAACACTTTTTTTTCCTTTGACAGATACTCTTAATTTACTTTGAAACGAACTCCGATGGCTTAAGCTATATGCGATTACATGGCCATGGGAAATTTCCTACCCAACCAGGCCACTGTTCCCTGAATTGAACACTCATTTATATCTTGATTATTATTCAGGTACCGTGTTACATGAAACGCCCGTGACTATTTGCCTAAGGTACAAAGCTGCGGGGATAATTTTGTTATATGTGATTACGAATATGTCCCAAAGTAGTGTCCTAAGTTATTTTCTCTACAGTTCAGACAATTAGCACAGAGACACCAGAACGATATAAAAAGACCGAAACCCACTTCAGTTATATCGTATATATCATAGTGTATATAGGTTGTGTATGTGTAATTCATATTTGTGAAATTAATATTAGTCTTGAGTTCAGGTCCAACGGTGGGCGCCAGATGTGAGCTGTCTCATTTAGGGTTGAAATGATAACACTTGCTTGTCGATTGTGGGATTTAGGATTATGGACGTTTCGGCCCAAGACATTTCGCCCCACTTCAATGGACATTTCGCCCCACTTCAATGGACATTTCGCCCCACATGGTTAATGGACGTTTCGCCCCATGGACGTTTCGGCCCACATCAATGGAAATATCGGACATTTATATAAATTCACAACCATTACAAAATGGTCAAAAATATAATGTAATGAGAGAAATGACACACACCAGCAAGCATAAAAATAAAAATAAAAAATCCCAAATTCTGTCTCAGTATAATGGTAATGCAAGAAACGACACACATCTGCAAGCATACAACAGCAAAAATCCCCAATTAAATTTAATATAATAAAACAATGACAAATTATCATTGTATTGATTGTATTCAAAAAGAAAATATAATAATAAAACATGGGTAATTTGACTTAGTGGCTGTCCCTACACGGAAAACTGACTTTTTTTTGTTCAAAAATATTTTATAAAGTAAACAAACGACATACGTTTGGCGAAAATATACACATATAAAACAACTTTTTTATAAGTAGGGGTGCATTTGTCTGGTGCCATAAAGAAAAAATGTTCTGGCGTTCACTATTGCTCACAGCAAGTGTTAATAGGACTTAATTACTGCCAGGTAACTTCTTTGATCTTCATAGTTAAATAATCTACTAAATGTGGTATCAAGGTAATTAAGCTGCTGCCAGGGTTTTGAGTAAGTCGTGTTAGCTTTTATGAAAAGGAAATTACAATTTAGCACATATGTTATGGCGTTCACTAATAACTAAAATAATGACATATAAATAAACGTTTGATCTTAGTATATAAAAATCTGAGTTGTAGGATAAAAATTAGGATTTTTCAAGTGCATTGTCCAACAGATAGTTTGTTATAGAAGCTCGTGCATGTGTTTGCATGGAGATTTATCAGTGGCTCTATAAATTGCAGTATTTCCTTTCCTTGGTACTAGTTGTTTTAAAATCACGTAGATCGAACCATGTCTTCGTGCATTTACTGCAGAAAACCAGTTACACGTCGCCAGCAAGCCATAGATTGCGATATTTGCGGCCTATGGCAGCACAGAGCATGTGGAAATACTGGTAAGTTTATTTATTTATTTCTACATCACAGATCATTCCGTAATTGAACGGGCATAACAAAATAAATACATTTTTTAAATAATAATTGTATGTATCTAGTGACCTTTTCTCGCATGTTATGGTTCGTGTTTCAGTATATCCAAATGTCTTTCAAAATAAATGTTATCATAAGACAAATATAATTAACTAACTGATACTACGAAATGGTTTCTATTTACAGGTTTATCAAGCTACAAGTATGGTCTTCTTAGACGTAAAAAGATATCTTTTCAGTTTATGTGTGACCTGTGCAGTTCTAAACCTGAGGTAAGATTTCAATACAAACGAAATATTTTAAAAATAAAGACATGCTACAGTAGCTGATTCCCATTCGCATTCGATGTATTTAAGCTATGGTTAAATAAAAATTGCCAACAAAACGTGGAACGCTGCATACTTTCTCCCTATCACAAATGCTGGTAGATTAGTAAAAATAATGTTTCTTGTATCAAATATTTCGTTGGTTTTTCTTGGGCTACACGTTTTAACATTAATACTGTTTACAGGCAGATGGCTACGATGTCGAAATGGACTTAGGCAGCATACCAAATACATCAGCCAGATTTGAAATGTATACCGGTACAGCACGGGGGCCGATCAATAAAGATGATATTTCGACAAGGTGAATGCTATTTTATTTATTAAAATCGTACAGGTGCTTGCATACATCTTTATGTGTAAATACCATATTCGGTATAGTCCAACTTGTTTTTTTATATATATAATTTGATTATATGTTTTCAACATTTTCTGAGGAGTTAATACATATTTCTAATTACAGGCTGGATAGAAATCAACAAGTGAACGAGTTTACGGTCAACAATGATGCTGCATCAACATTTGCAGCCGACATCTCTTCATTTGACGTTGAGCGCCTACACAGATCTTTGACACCAGAAGAAGAAGCGTAAGTTTAAAAGCGAAGCGGAGCGGACAAGAAAGCGCAGAAATTCGAAACAATTTATTTCAGTAATATTGATGTACATAACTAAATTTTGTGCGTGTAAAATATTCTTTTTTTTTTTCTTTTTTTTTTTTTGATAATCACAATTTTTCTCCTTTCCTCAGGTCAGTTAGGAATGAAACTGTTTATGGAGAAGTGGCAGTGCCAGTGGATTCTGAGGATAGTATAACCTTTGAAGTAGTAGCTTCAGGATCCACTCGAGGAAAAAGGAAATTAATATGCAGTGCTGGATATAGTTTTGTTGTTAAGCGTGAGCTAAAGAATGGAACCATCGAATGGCGTTGTAGCGTGCGTGGGAAGAATACGCAATGCACTGCAACCGTGCGACAGACAGAAGCCGACTTTTTGCCAAGTCATCAGAGCCATAGCCACACTGCCACTCCTGGGTTGTTAGCAGCCGTTAAAATCAAACCCGATGTATTTTGCAGAACATGATTAATCTGTATAAATACTTGGTCTATTCTATCAATATATTATTAACAGTTTATGTTGGTTAAATTTTAATCAATTTACTTATAATTAATGTATGCTAAATCCAGAAATATCGCTTTATTGTCTACATTAAACGAGATTATGTTGATCTTCGTCTTCCAATCGTTCTGCTACATTAACTATGCAGTATTGAAAAGTTATACTGTGCCAATAATGACAAAATTTCGTCACTCATATATCCATACAAATATCTGTCCATACATACATACATACATACATACATACATACATACATACATACATACATATACTATATAAGGTTTTGTTTTCATTTAGGCCAAGTTATTAGGGGAAGATAATTTGTTTGAAACAGCCCATGCACTGGTTAATGAGGCTATAGAAGTTCATGGAGAACCATTACAGTCTGAGGCATCCAGGGTAGCTGAGACGAACCTAGTTAGAATGGTCAACCGGACCAGGTCCGCAACCAGACCAGAAGATCCCAGAGATCTTACGTTTACTGTAAGTGAATGGTTTTTTTCTGTATAAAATCTGTGGTTGCATTGTATTTTAACATTTTTTTCTCTATATATATTAATTCGTACTCTACGTGTTATTTATTTCTATTTATAACATTCTGCCAAGTATTATCGATTTTTCTCTTAAAGAACCGTTCTGTTTCTTGTATCTTTATAACTCTCTCTCTCTCTCTCTCTCTCTCTCTCTCTCTCTCTCTCTCTATATATATATATATATTCCAGCTTGACGACGGATTTCTTAACACGACCATCAGTGAACCGTTCTTTAGATTTGATGTCGTCGTTGGCAGGAAGCGTCACCTGATCTTTGCCACTAACAAACAGCTGGAGCTTCTCGGAATGGCCAAAACATGGTATATTGATGGCACATTCAAATTAGTAAAGAAGCCATTTTATCAACTGCTATCTATACATGGATGTATGAGATCAGGTGTTGACTTGAAGCAGATACTGCTGTGTTTTTGCATCATGTCGGGAAAGAAGACGAGACATTACAAAAAGGTGTGTGTGTGTACTGAGGATGAGAGAAGATTATGATAATTACTTTAATAAATTAATGTGTAAAATAACGAACAGTATTTTATCACATAAAATATATTTTCAATTTATTTATCCTAAATATACACGTCCAGATCAAAAAGCGATTTAGAAAATCGGTTATCAAATTAATTATTGTACAAGCAAATAAAAGACACTAAACTATATTGAATTTCAGTATGTCCATGAATAGTTTTACTTTTTCCCTTCCATTTTCAGGTTTTTCAGTCAATCAAGGACCTGTTGCCTGAATCGAAAGTAACTTCTTTGTTGTTGACTTCGAAAAGGGTCTTTGGCAAGGGATCAGAGCAGTTGTCTAATGTTGTAGAGCGCTTAGAGCTTCTAAAGATTAAGGGCTCTATAAAGTCCTCATTATTATTATTATTATTATTATTATTATTATTATTATTATTGTATTTGTATTTCAATTTCTTATTTTAGTAGCAGATGTTTTACTTAAATGCATTTTTAAAAAAATCATGGATAGTTACTGTTTAGAAGTATGCTTTTGCACATCACAATTTGACACTTCTAACCTGTATTGAAGTGTAATTTTGACTAGTTATGTGTGTTGATTTAAAAATACAAATACATGCCTCAAATTTCAAAAAAATAAATCTTAGAAACCATTTTTATATCTCGTTATTGTTAATTAAAATGAACATTCCTCGCCCCCCGTGTTTCTCCTTGTTCGCGATATGTCGGGCTATTATGTGCACAGCTTTGAAAAGATGTCATGAAGAACCTTCGAGATATAGAAATGAAGTACATTAATTTGGACTGTTTCTGTCAGCAGTTCAGTCGAGCAATTAGATCAGATTTATAGCTAGTTTTAAAAAATCCAAAGTAACAATGCCAATAAATGGCAAGAGATGAAAAGCAAATTAAACCGATCTTGAAAAAAATTACGTTCGCTGATTGGGTAAACGAACAGCATGATTGATAAGTGGCGATATGCCAATTTCTTACAAACGGTAAAAAAATGGTTTTCATCAGCTTGTGTAATAGCGAAAATAAAACTTGAGTAACAGCGAAAATAAAAAGTACTGCCGTATAGAAATTGATCACGATAGATTAATTTCTGATCAACATTATTAGATAAATGAAGAAAAAAGGGAAAATATTGTCTGATATAACGGCATGCTGAATGTAATTGAAATCTAAGAATTTAATAATTTAAATCTTAACGGTAGGCCCCTAAAGTAAAATGAAGACAATAGTGTAATGGTAGTGAATTTTTATAAATGTCCGATATTTCCATTGATGTGGGCCGAAACGTCCATGGGGCGAAACGTCCATTAACCATGTGGGGCGAAATGTCCATTGAAGTGGGGCGAAATGTCTTGGGCCGAAACGTCCATGGGGCGAAACGTCCAGGTACCTGGGATTTATTGTGAGATGAAATGCTACGAAATAAATCTAAAACAATACAAAGTGCATACTTAGAATACAAGACAAATACAATATAGAATTTAACAGATGCAAATACAATGCACAATATATAACACACACACACACCTACCGGTACATTTATAATTTTATAACAGAAAAACACAAATGATACCTTACCAGACTCAAAGGGTAAAATTTTTCTAAATTATATTCAATCCCTGGTCTTTCACTTGCATGCAACCAAGTGTTCTTCATCTTCACGACTTGTACTGCTCGAGGTGTTGTCTGTCTCAAGAACTAGAGCAGGAATTCCAGAAGCATTTTGTTAGTAATACAGGGAATTGATTTTAATACTCAAGAAGCACGGGAATCATTCGATTGCACACTCGTGCACTCCCTCATGACAAACACGTACATTGGTCCATGACGCGAGTTCAGGGTCACATACTTTCCTGCAAGTGATGCAACATCAGATTAAAAAGAAACTGGAAACTGCACATTTTGGCGACAGTTTGAAAAGTAAAAACTTTAATATTAACAGCATATAGCAATTTATACATGGATTTATTATGTCAACTATTAATAAACACATTTTAGTAATTATTTAATAAGTTGATTCTTATTTTGTAGTTATTCATAATTACATTTTTCTTATTATCTTTATATTTTGGGATGTGTGGTAACAAGCAGATGAAACAACTGTATATTTTAAGTGTAACTATCATGAATTATGCAAAAAAAACCACAAAACAAGTTATATCAATTACAGGGTTCGTACGGTCTTTGAGAGTTTGGGAAAAATGAGGTAGCATTTTCAGGGCCTTGAAAGTTTGAGAAAAATCGAGCATATTACCCTGAGGTTTTGAAAAAAGTCTTTGAAAATTGAAATAAACCCCCCAAAAATTAATTTCTTTCCAGAATCACAGATAAAATTATCCGAGGTTATTAGATTCAGATGTAATCTAGTTATCCTGGTTTCTTTCTTTTGATGACCCGTTCAGTTTATCCGTTGTTTTCACGTGACGTCACAAAACGTGTGTACTTCCATATCCGCCATTTTGAGTCCCTATCCCACATAACCGGCACGTTTCATTTTGTGAGTAAGTATATAAGAATACATCACATTCTGTTGTGCATGTCAACCTCGCGAAATTGAATCGCGTGATTCTTTTTACGTGTTTCTTCAAATAAAATATTTATATTTCAACCATATTTGTTATTCTTTCCTAAACAAATAGATCGATCAATAAACAAATGCATAAACAAATGGATATACAACTAAGTAGAAACATGTAATGATTTTCGATTTTCACGGGCTTAAATCAAGCATTTGATTATCGTTAAAGTTTAAAAGCCAATTGTTTATATACAATTTCATATTTCTAAAAGCATTTGAGGAAAACATCGTTTTGACATTCGAAACAACGTCATGTTCCGTCAGACACGTGTTTCGTTTGAATACACTAAAGATGAAACTTCTTTGACCGGTTATCGCTTTCATCTAGTATAAGCCTACGTCCACCATCCCCTCCACAAATACAATATTTGAATATACTAATTAAAATGGTTTCTCAAATATTCTATGGCAAAAAAATGTATGTTGTTGCGAAAAATATTTGTATATAAAAGTTCTAGCATAAAATACATGCTATGAAATTTTAATTCGTGACTGATATTGTATCCAGAAAATCATAATCTGGAAATACTCTTTCAAGATGACAAGATTAGGGATATAATACAAATGACTTTTTAAAAATGTCAATATTGTCTGTTTGTAAACAACAAAAAAAAGTGCATTTCTTAGATATCAATAATATACACGATTACGGTTCTACTTTACTATTCTGTCTTTCGATATAAGCAAGGGAACTTCCAGCTTTATTTTTATTGTTGTGCAATAGTGCACATAATTTCAAGTATGATCTATGTATTGTGTCGAAGAAGTAAATATCCTTATCGATAGTTTAATCAGATTATTATTCTTGAATATACATAATGACCAATGTTGACAACGGTTTGTTAGGGGCTCAAAATGGCGGCAGAAGGTGCGCGCGCGTTGAATTGTGCGTATTAGCGTACTTAATCGTGACGTCTGTGAAAACAACCCATTGCCGTCGCATTAACAAAAGAGGCTTTGTTTTGTTTGACCATCTAGAGTATGCCTCGGCGGCGACTTCAATCACACATGCACTTTTCATCAAAGCAAGACGGTGCCGCTACACACTTCTTCAAAGGAAGTCACCAATAAAATTGCCCAAGGTCATTAGCTTCGGATATAGCTGGTTTTCCAGTTCAATTTGATTGGATGAGTCCATCAGTTTTAGCCAATCAAAATGTTAATTACACTAATTCTACGTAGAAAGTTCGTGCAAGTTACACGCTCGAGAATTGAAAACTTGTTCATTCGATTTACATCTTCAAGTTTAGTGTTTAAAAATGTTTGGTCTTTGGTCTTTCAACGATATCTGGCTTGAACAAGAGAAATACAAGGAATGGCTGCAAAAGGATAAATTATGTAAACGAAAGACGTTTTGTACATTGTGTAAAAAGACGAGCAACTTGGCTTCAATTAGAGAAAGAGTCCATGCAAATTAGTAACTACATACTGTTCATTTAGTGGAACGAAGATGCAGAAGTATAAGCTATTGGTAATTTTGTGCAAAATAATGTTAACTCATTACTCTTCGGGTATAAAATAAAATATTGTTTAATGTGATGATTTGGGAGATATGGCAAAAGAGGGCCCGTTTAAATTTACTTATACCGTCGGTTTATTTAACACATTTGAGGGAAAAAATTCATTTTCAAAAATTTTTTTCTACATAATAATGTTTCTTGGTTTAATATAAAAACATACATTGTAATAAATTCAATTCACGGATATACAGTTTTAAAGTGTGCATGCGTACACTATAGTAGAGTTAAGCAAGAGTTGTTGTTCTTGAATTGTGAGTATATAAAAACGTGTGTTGTGAAGCTTTAACTGTAAGAAGTCAAGTCATTTGATTAGGTAAATAAAAAAAGAATTAAAAATACCTTATTTCCAGTTGACGGAATATCCCCATTTGTCATTGCCGACCCTCGACTTTTTCCCCAGTGGTATTAAAAAAAAATTAAAATCACATTGCCGAAATTGATTTGTGTAACTATAGTCTGACTATACATCCCCGTTTGTTTGTACCCCTATCGATTTCAATAACGAAAATAATTAAATGAGAAAAAGTGCACAGAACTAAGGCAACTGAATCATTGATTTATAATTTCTAACATGAATGTGACCAGAATGGCACTAATACTGCCATCTCCTGCACATTTCATGATTAATGGACTTTCCAAAGAAACAAACGGGGTGGTATAGACTATAGTTAGACTATAATTGAGCTCGTTTTGCCCAGTACTTTGAAGTGCTTGAAATATTACTAGATTATGTTTGTTTTTAAAAAAATGGAGAAAAAAACACGCCCAACCTTGATGAAGTGTTTTATTCTGACCTTTCCAAAAGAAAGGAATATGTCGAACTTTGGTGTGGTCTCCAGAAAATGTTGTTGTCACACGGGCAGGCAACAGTGGAAAGAGGATTTTCTGTCAACAAACAGGTATCTGTTGAGAACCTCAGCAGAGAAAGCCTCAGAGCTCAAGGGCTAATCATTGACACAATGAGAAAAGCAGGTGGACCTTTGGAAATCATCATTAGCAATGAAATAATGACACATGGCTACTTTGCAAGACATAAGTACCATGCCTATCTGTATAAGAAGAAAGCAGAGAAGGATGAGAAAAACCAAAAAGGAAAGAAACGGGAGTTAGCATTGGATGAAGTGGAAGCCAGAAAATTGCCTCTTGAAGCTAACATTGCCAGCCTGCATGCTTCCTCTATACAGAAAGCAGAAAAGGCAGAGTTAAAAGGACCCATTGTGCATGTTACAGAGTCAAATGCTCTTAGGTGAAAAGCAGAGGAAAAGATGACAGTGGTAGTATCTGTTTCCAAAATGATTGAAGAGAAAAGAAAGCAAATATAATAATGCATTTAAAGCAATGATGATGTCTGTTAAGAGAACAATTTATTTTGTATTAAATCTGACACGTATGTTACATATTTCTGAATGAACAACGAATTAATGAAATTAATTATAGTTTGACTTTAATCAGTAATCAATATTATAGTATTTGGCATTCATTTTTCTCATATAACCTGTATACACAATATTAGCAAAAATAGGTCTTGGAAATCTCTGTTTGTGGTCTTTGGAAGTTTGGGAAAAGTCTTTGAATTTTTCATCCATAGTTCAGTATGAACCCTGAATTAAACTGCTAACTTTGGTCCCAGCTTACAACCCTATAGGCAAAGGGCAATTTTCAAGTACAGGGTTGTCCTCATGCAGTCCCATGGGCCACATTTGGCCTGCAGGAATCTTTTGTATTGCCCACCCTCATACAAAATAATATTTATAATTATAATGCAAATCAGCATGCATGGCCTACAAGCTTTTACAATTTTGGTTCATGTTGAAGAAAATGGACAACCCTGTTCTAATATATACATGTTTGTATATGCTGAATAACATAATCAAAAATAAAATTATAATATAAATCTTATTAATACGAAATTTGATACAAAAGTATGTACAAGAAATGAGCGCATATAAAGATATCAACTTATTAGCAGTCGAACAGTTGATTTACAGCATATGTGGTTTTGAAAACCATTTTGAAAATAGCAGGCTGATTCAAAGGAGACCTGCCAGTAGCTTCTTGTGGGTCGGTGGTTTCATTCCTGGGTTTTCCCTGGTTCTTCCTCCACCATTAATACTGGCCGTCATGTATAGCCTATCATGTGCTGAAAATGGTGTTAAATGCTACAACAACAGCAACAACAAAAATGGTACTAACAGCTCCCTCACTTGTGCTCAGCATTAAGATGTTAGTGTTTGGATTGGTCAGCCTGATGTCAGGGTGATAATACTGGATGGGACATCATGCTGCATGTTTGAGGCATGATGCCCCAGTGCTAGACATTATTATAAACTGCCACACTGCAAACATTGTAGCAGTATGTCTGAAAAATTGTTAAAGCTATGATAAAAATCCAAATCACGCACTCTAATTACTCAATGTTCCGATACTTTGGAGTAAGGAAGATGCCTCTTGATTTTGGTGTCGAAAGGGTGAAAGGTCATGGTCAACATTTCCAAAAGAAGAACAGTGAGATTTGTACAATAAATTTGGTTATATAACAAGTTCCCTGACCACACTTTGTTGATATATTGCACTTAGAGTAAGAAAGAAACCGATTTATGTTAGGTTCTAAAGGTTAGAGGTCAAGGTCATTGTAAGTTTGATAAGAAAGTACAGGATTCTGCATTGTGAGATTAGTATAAGTGTCTTTGATGACACTTGTTAGGCAGACATGCCCTAGAATGCAAATATAAGTGACTTGTTAGGCAGACATGCCCTAGAATGCAAATATAGGTGACTTTTAAACACATGGTGAGCTAAAATCCATTCATGGTACTATATTTCTTATATCTACATTATACATACTGGAGTTACTTGTACCTACCCAAGTGGAAACGTAGGAATGGTACTGTTATTGTGTACTTCTGGGATGATAAATAGTAGTAATAGTTATATTTAACAATAACTAGGATCATCTCATTATGAATAATGCATTACTATACAGTATACTACAAAAAGGACTAACCGCTCCGGTGGCCTAGTGGTTAGAGCGTCCGCCTCGGAAGCGGGAGGTCGTCGGTTCGATCCCCGGCCGAGTCATACCAAAGACTTACAAAAATGGTACTAACAGCTGCCTCGCTTGACGCTCAGCATTAAGAGGTTAGTGTTAGGACTGGTCGGCCTGGTGTCAGGATAATGTGACTGGGTGAGACATCATGCTACATGTCTGCGGCATGATGTCTCAGTGCTAGACATCACTATAAACTGCCTCACTGCAGACATCGTAGCGATATGACTGAAAAATTGTTAAAGCTACGTTAAAAATCCTAATCAAACAAACAAACAAACAAAAAGGACTTAATTGTCGTCTGCACGGTGGTTTGTGATACATGTACTACCATTGCTAGACATAATAGTTCTTTCTGATAATCCATTAATACAATGCTATAGTATGAAATGGTCCAAAATGGTCATTTGCGTAGTGGTTTGTGATACTACCAATGCTGGACATAAGAGTTTGTTCTGATTATCCATTAATACAATACTGTAGTATGAAATGGTCATTTGTGCAGTGGTTTGTGATACTACCATTGATAGACATAATAGTTTGTTCTGATTATCCATTAATACAATGCTATAGTATGAAATGGTCCAAAATGGTCATTTGCGTAGTGGTTTGTGATACTACCAATGCTGGACATAAGAGTTTGTTCTGATTATCCATTAATACAATACTATAGTATGAAATGGTCATTTGTGCAGTGGTTTGTGATACTACCATTGCTAGACATAATAGTTTGTTCTGATTATCCATTAATACAATGCTATAGTATGAAATGGTCCAAAATGGTCATTTGCGTAGTGGTTTGTGATACTACCAATGCTGGACATAAGAGTTTGTTCTGATTATCCATTAATACAATACTGTAGTATGAAATGGTCATTTGTGCAGTGGTTTGTGATACTACCATTGCTAGACATAATAGTTTGTTCTGATTATCCATTAATACAATGCTATAGTATGAAATGGTCCAAAATGGTCATTTGCGTAGTGGTTTGTGATACTACCAATGCTGGACATAAGAGTTTGTTCTGATTATCCATTAATACAATACTATAGTATGAAATGGTCATTTGTGCAGTGGTTTGTGATACTACCATTGCTAGACATAATAGTTTGTTCTGATTATCCATTAATACAATACTGTAGTATGAAATGGTCATTTGTGCAGTGGTTTGTGATACTACCATTGCTAGACATAATAGTTTGTTCTGATTATCCATTAATACAATGCTATAGTATGAAATGGTCCAAAATGGTCATTTGCGTAGTGGTTTGTGATACTACCAATGCTGGACATAAGAGTTTGTTCTGATTATCCATTAATACAATACTATAGTATGAAATGGTCATTTGTGCAGTGGTTTGTGATACTACCATTGCTAGACATAATAGTTTGTTCTGATTATCCATTAATACAATGCTATAGTATGAAATGGTCCAAAATGGTCATTTGCGTAGTGGTTTGTGATACTACCAATGCTGGACATAAGAGTTTGTTCTGATTATCCATTAATACAATACTATAGTATGAAATGGTCATTTGTGCAGTGGTTTGTGATACTACCATTGCTAGACATAATAGTTTGTTCTGATTATCCATTAATACAATGCTATAGTATGAAATGGTCCAAAATGGTCATTTGCGTAGTGGTTTGTGATACTACCAATGCTGGACATAAGAGTTTGTTCTGATTATCCATTAATACAATACTGTAGTATGAAATGGTCATTTGTGCAGTGGTTTGTGATACTACCATTGCTAGACATAATAGTTTGTTCTGATTATCCATTAATACAATGCTATAGTATGAAATGGTCCAAAATGGTCATTTGCGTAGTGGTTTGTGATACTACCAATGCTGGACATAAGAGTTTGTTCTGATTATCCATTAATACAATACTATAGTTTGAAATGGTCATTTGTGCAGTGGTTTGTGATACTACCATTGCTAGACATAATAGTTTGTTCTGATTATCCATTAATACAATACTGTAGTATGAAATGGTCATTTGTGCAGTGGTTTGTGATACTACCATTGCTAGACATAATAGTTTGTTCTGATTATCCATTAATACAATGCTATAGTATGAAATGGTCCAAAATGGTCATTTGCGTAGTGGTTTGTGATACTACCAATGCTGGACATAAGAGTTTGTTCTGATTATCCATTAATACAATACTATAGTATGAAATGGTCATTTGTGCAGTGGTTTGTGATACTACCATTGCTAGACATAATAGTTTGTTCTGATTATCCATTAATACAACAGTATAATATGAAATAGTCCAAACTGCACATTTGTTTGTGATCCTGCCATCTCAGACCGCTCTGAAGGCCTAGTGGTTAGAGCGACTGCCTCTGATGCAAGAGTTTGTAGGTTTGAACACTAGCCGAGTCATACCAAATACACATATACTTATAAAAATGGAAGTAGCAGATGCCTTGCTAGGCACTTGGCATTAAGAGGTTAGTGTTAGAATTGATCGTCCTGGTGTCAGGATGATGTGACTGGGTAGGACATGATGTTACATGTCTGCATTGTGATCCCCTAGTACTAGACATCACCATTAACTGTCACATTGCAGACATTGTAGCCATGTGACTAAATAGTTTTTAAAGCTACGTTAACAATCCAAATCACCCCCACCCTTGCTATCCTATTACCAACAATCCAAATACCCCCCCCCCCCCCCCCCCGCCGCCATCCTATTAGCAATAATGTAACAATAGACATATAGTCATCTGCACACTGGTTTGACATACATGTACTACTGTCATGAAACATGAGATTTTTATCTAATTACCAATAAGAACATAATATAATTTGAGGTGGTTCTAACTGGTGTCTGCATGGTATTTGTGATACAACATGTACTATCAATTAACTTGAAATGTTATTATCAGTACTGCAGCTATATAGCCTAATTTGATATTGTTATCTGCTTAGCTGTTCGTGATACTGCCATCACTAAACATCAGAGTTTTATCCAGGTAAGCTTTGTAAAGCTAGACAATTGGGATTCAAAATTAACAACTTTTCATTGGTCCACTTGCATATTTACCTGATAGCAAGAAAGGGTTTGTATATATGTTTGTGTGCATATGCAGTAAAACCTGTCTTGAGAGACCAGTTTATCAGTGCACAGATTTTTTTATTTTTGTTAATGTTATGACCTGTCTTGAGAGTCCACATGTCATGAGGGACAATCAGTTTTTGGTAGGAAGGGTGGTCTTTTAAACAAGACAGGTCCTTTATGTGTGTATTTGTAAATTAATTTTCTTTGGTAGAAGGGGTGGTCTTCCAAGACAGGTGTTAGTGTGTGTGTGTGTGTAAATTAATTGCTGCAATTTGTCATGAGAGACTATTTGTTTTCTTTAAGGGGTGGTCCTCCAAGACAGGTGCTACTCTGTGTATGCATGAAAGGATGTAAATTAATGACTCTTCTATGAATAATGTTTTGGTGGGCAGAGCCAAAACAGTGCATGTGTGCATGCATATATTTTTAAGTGTTGTTGCATATATAAATTAGCTGCATCCAGTCAGCTGAAACTAGTTGTATTTATTCCAGATGATTTTCATAGCAGTATTAAAATCAGCTGTTAAGATGCATTACTGTAACTGTTACTGAGGTTTGAAAGTTTGGCTGTGTTTTGAAATGCCACATTAAAGATAGAATTAAACTTGGGATAAATTCTGTTTATGTGATTGGTTGAATTTAACCTAGTTCTATTTATGCACAGTACACATTCCTCTCCATTTGAGTTGTTTATGGTCTTTATAGCCTAATTTACAGTGATGTATGGTTACTGTTTTTGGAGACCTGTTCATTTTTAGAACTTTCCAGTTGGTAAGCAGTCATGTTACATTTGTATTATGTTTGAAAAATTGCTTGAGTAGGTACAGTTGTACTTTGTTGCATAACCCAGCAGTTAAAAACATCAGTATATGTTTATCTTTCTTCATATTGAACTTGACCTACTTTTGATTTTATATGTATCTATTATTCTTGCTTTTAAGACAAGTCAATAAGCTAACTGCTCAGACATAGATCTGCCATCACAAAATGTGCTGGCAGATCTTGGTCTGTTTAGATGTAATCAGTAAAGCAAACTAAATATACCCCGATCTACAGGCTCATTATGGTATAGCAGATCAGTAAAGCAAACTAAATATACCCCGATCTACAGGCTCATTGTGGTATAGCAGATCAGTAAAGCAAACTAAATAGACCCCGATCTACAGGCTCATTGTGGTATAGCAGATCAGGGTATTTGTTGTTTGCAGTTTAACTTTACTTATTAGCTTGTATATACTCTACATACAGGTAATCTCAGTTTATCATTTAATGACCATAAAAAAAGGTTAAAATGCACTTATTTGTCTTTTCAAATGTGTGTATGCTGTAGAGAATTTGGTACACATGTATTTATCATTGAGACACAGTATCACAGCAGATAAAACAGTTAAAATTTGCTCTTGATTATGAAATGCTTTTGTTTAAGCTGTCGCAATGTGACATTCAGACATTAACATGTCAAATTTGTCCTTACATGGACACTTCTGTGACACTCAGACATTAACATTATGTGGATTTTTGCCCTCACATGGACACTGCTGTGCCATTCGGGCTTTAACATTTGGAATTCAACCTCACATGTACATTACTGTGAAATTCAGACATTAACATGTGGAATTCAATGTCGTACAGACACTACTATGCATTCTGACGTGAGCAGTGAAATTTGCCCTCACTTTGACATTCACCCCATTATGTGAAATTTGCCCTCTCACAGACACTGCTGTAACATTCAAGACAGTACCATTACATAAAAATTGACCTCACATTAACATTGATGTGGCATTTAATTATGTAAAGTTTGCCTCACACAGACACTGCTGTAACATTCAGACAATACGATTACATGAAAATTGACCTCACATTGACATAGGTGTGATGTTCAATTATGTGAAATTTGTCTCACTTTGACACTGTTGTAACATTCAGACAGTATCATTATGTGAAATTTGTATCACAGAGACTGCTGTAACATTCAGACAGTATCATCATGTGAAATTGGCCTCACAGACACTGCTGTAACATTACATTATCATTATGTGAAATTTGACCTCTCATTGACATTGGTGTGACATTCAATTATGTGAAATTTGACCTCACATTGACATTGGTGTGACATTCAATTATGTGAAATTTGTCTCACACTGAGACTGCTGTAACATTCAGACAGTATCATTGACATATGTGGGTGGGGTGGGGTATACTATTCAGTGATGGAATGGTAGTCATCTTGGATTGGATTGGTTTAGTTTGAAATCAGTGGTATAGTGAGGATATTTGGCGCCCAGGGCAAAACACCCAAATTTGCACCCCCGGCTGCCCCTGTACCTTGTTTCCAAAACGAAACATAATCATTATCAGTCATAATATAATTATTAAACTATTACAATTTAATTGCTAGAAAAAAGTATAGCCAAGGCTAAATTCCCTATAAAACAATATTAGCCTATTTAGAAAAAAATAATATCCAAAAACTTAATTATGTTAATTATGTTAATTATGTCATCTGGAGATTGCACATAGTACATTACAGGTAGCGTTTTACAAAAAGATATATTTTCCTGTCCTTCGCTGCTGAAAACTGATCAATAACATCATCAAAGTCAATTGTTTCCAGTGTTTCTCTCTCTCTACACTGAGCAGTGCTAGATTGCACAAACAGATATTATGTTACGAGCATACCGCCTGTAGTGTATGGGCAAAGAGGTCTAGGCCTGTACCACAGACTGTATATTAAATCGTTTAACCAGTAGACCGCCCGCACGACTATAATCCAGTCAACAGCTGTACAGCAGACGTTGGCCAAAACAACATTGTATTGTGTTACTTAAAATAAGTGTACTTTTCAAGTTTCACTAATGGGTTCAGTATATAATCCAACAAAGCAATTGTTGATACTTTACGCCGATTTGGGCACCCATTTGGCGCCCCCTAGCCACTGGTGCCTGGGGCAAATGACCCACCTGCCTCCCCCCCTCGCTACGCCACTGTTTGAAATTGATGTTTTATTGCATAGCACAGAGATGTTTTAAGAAATGCGATGATAATGCATTCCTTCAAGGTCTACATGGTCTAATATAAATTATATTGCATCCCTTAATGACCCAAAATGAGCTAGGTCACTTGTTGCTACTTCTCTAAGTGTTCCCAATGAGGCCACTGGGCAGCAGAGTGTAGCCCTCTTTATTGATAACCTGCCCAAACCTAAATTAAAAGAATGATATGAAATAAACAACCGTATTGATACAATCAGGATATCAATAACATTAAAACTACATGATCATTATTATATGGAGAATGTTCAATCTGCCATATGTATTGGCTTTTAAGTAAAGTCAAACTGCAAACAGCAAAGTTCCTAATCTGCCAGGTTATACTGTGCCTGTTGTTGTAGTTGTTGTTAGCGCCATTTTTCAGCACATGATAGGCTACACATGGCAGCCAGTATTAATAGTGGAGGAACCAGGGAAAACCCCTGGCAAGCTTTCTCACATACCCACATTGGCCAAATCTGAGACTCTAACCCACGCATACAGGTGAGACGACAGTGATCAGTAACGGAGAGCGCTTTTGACCACTCTGCCACTCGGGTCCCCCTACTGTGCCTGTAGATCAGGGTGTATGTTGTTTGTTCTACTGTTTACTCCTAACATGCTGCACAGACCCAGATCTGCCAGTTCATTATGCAGTGGCAGATCTGGATCTATGCAGTTTTGTTGTTGGACTATTTTTTATATGAGAGTATATACAGTACACAATAAAACAAGCAGGTTCATTTTCATAATTTTGAAGAGTAGCCAAACTTAACAAATTGCCTGTTTGTTACTGCAGTCACATAGATTGGGGGTGGGGGTGGGATTGAAAAGGCTATAAATGGTTTGTAAAAATGCAAGATTCCTTTTTGATTCATCTTTAATCAGTGTCTTTTGATGCTTACAGTAAACAACCATACATTTTCTAGTAAGAAGAATATAATTCCAAAGCTAAACCATGATAATATCAATGTTTTTCAAATCAGTTCATATTAACAATTTATATTTAACTTAACGCCTGACAGATAAACTATGTTATATACTAGATTACAAGTCACATTAAATTGCAAAGAACATTTTTTTATCTGTCATCGCCCAATGCGCCAACAGATCAGGCAGAGTCTTGGTTGTTTGATCTTAACATAGACCTAAATCTGCTGTTTCATATTTCAGTTACATTCCACTTATAAGTGAGTATGTATGGTATGGTATCTATAACAATATGCTTTCAGTTCAGATTGCAGTTACATTCCACTTATAAGTGAGTATGTATGGTATCTATAACAATATGCTTTCAGTTCAGATTGTAGTTACATTCCACTTATAAGTGAGTATGTATGGTATGGTATCTATAACAATATGCTTTCAGTTCAGATTGCAGTTACATTCCACTTATAAGTGAGTATGTATGGTATGGTATCTATAACAGTATGCTTTCAGTTCAGATTGTAGTTACATTCCACTTATAAGTGAGTATGTATGGTATGGTATCTATAACAATATGCTTTCAGTTCAGATTGTAGTTACATTCCACTTATAAGTGAGTATGTATGGTATGGTATCTATAACAATATGCTTTCAACATGCATCCCATTATCTTACAAGATGTAACAGAGTAGGTTCTATTCACAATAACTCTAAGGCAAGATTATTAAAATCTACAGTCATGTATTAGAATCATATATAACCCACATTATTATACTTAATTTTAATTATTAATGCATGTTTTATAAGATATGTTGACAGTAACTTAACCCTTTAGTTACGACTACCGCATCTAAGCGTCTACTGTAAATAGCTCTCAAACCCCAGTGGCGCACATATGCGTAAAGTTCAGCAGTACTCAAAACCCCAGTGACACTCTTGTGCGCCCTATACGGCTGAGTTAACTAAACGTTGATTGGTTGAAAGTACGAAAATGTACATATTTTTGATAATTGTAACCAATGAGAGGATTGTTTACTCAACATTTTGATACAAGTTAGAAAGCTGAGAGGTTAAATTTAGACACACTAAAATGAATTTTCCGAGGTTTATGAAACACGTGTTTTCGAGATGAACAAAGATGGATTCCGATTCACATATGAGCAATTTTAACGGGTTCAGTGCAAATGATATCAAAAAGTTTAATGGATCATTCTTAGAAAATGGATCACATATTGATGTTAGTCCTATTTCAACATCAGATGCAAACGATTTTTTAATCGGATGACAAGGCGGACGTAGTTTTAATTGCACAATGGAGTGACGACCTTGGCGTATTCGAAATCAATGTTTTTGATTCTTACGTTGGTTCAGCAGACAACAATCAAGCTTGGACCAATGAATGAAATATTTTTTACTCAGATTTATTCCTGAATATCTGGTAGAAATTCTTGTGAAAGAAACAAACAATGTTGTTAAGAAAATAGGGGACCAAAAGCAAGACATGAAATGGTATGAAATCAGCATCACATGTGGGCATTAGTCCTACATGTAAGACATAGCACATGTTAATTTTGCTATACATATATTGTAATATACATGATAACATCGTCATTTATGTGTAGATAATTACTGTTTTGAGAGGTACCAATTGCAACATTGTAATTAGAGTGGATTTCACTCATGTTTTGATATGTACATATGAAAATATTGGATTTATTTTGTGGGATTCAAACAGTTTTTTTTTATATGACTGGGATTTCTTATATGATGGGATATAGGAGTATATATAAAGTAGAAATATATGAATAACAGACACTATACAAGATAAGCTGTTTTTTATTTCACTGAAATACAGTAAAAAAAATTGAAATAATGAATATAAATGTAACCATGTTTTTATTGTCAATTTCTGTAGTCAGCCTTGATGATGCTCTAGTATTCAGCCTAGCAGTCAGCCTCAGTAGTCTGAGTAACTGATATGATAGCACAGAGCAGTAGTGAAACTACACAACAGCTCTAGTAGTTAAAGGGTTAAAATAACTCCAATTTATACAAGCTATGTCAAAAATGATCAGACTATTTTCAGGTCTATCTCCTTGTTACCCACTTTATCTAACATAGAAAGGCATGTTAAATTGTATTCTGGTTATTTAACTTTTAAGTCGACTCAGACAGTAAATGACAATGATCATAATCTTTTCTAGCATAATACTCCTGAAGATCAGGGTCTCTTCTTCTAATTACTCCTAACAGACTTCACAGACCCAGATCTGCCCTATGCATTATGCAATGGCAGATCAGGGTCTGTGCAGTTTGCAGTTGGACTAATCTTATAAGCGAGTAAATATATTTGTCTAGAATACTTCATAATGCTCATTCAGGGGAAGAATTTTCATGTCAAACAGCCTTTGTTTATTTCATTGATGACAGTTGGGCAGAATGCATTGACAATCATAATGTCTGTAATATTATAACATGTGTAACCGCTCTGGTGGCCTAGTGGTTAGAGAGCGTTCGCTGCGGGAGGTCATGGGTTCGAACCCCGGCCAAGTCATACCAAAGACTTACAAAAATTTTACTAACAGCTGCCTTGCTTGACGCTCAGCATTAAGATGTTAGTGTTAGGACTGGTCGGCCTGGTGTCAGGATAATGTGACTGGGTGGGACATCATGCTATATGACTGCGGCATGATGCCCCAGTGCTAGACATCACTATAAACTGCCTCACTGCAGACATCGTAGCGATATGACTGATTTTTTTTTAAAGTTACGTTAAAAATCCTAATCAAACAAACAATTACCATGTGTAATTGCTTCCAAGTCAGATCCATGTGCAAACTAAATATAGCAGATATTCTCTTGCATAATGTGCCAGTAGATCTGGATCAGTAAGGCAACATAGACCCTGATTTGTGCTGTTTTCATCTAGACTCATAAGCGAATATATACGGTAGTTACGGTCATTGTTGATCTCAAAATTCCTTGATCTTGCTGATCATCAAAGCAGAGCTGTAGTCATTAAATTTACAGAATATGTCATCCATGAATCCATGAGACTGTCCAAAATGGTTCCATTCTTATAGGAATCATTGAATTGGATGAAAACAAGGTGACACAGTGTACATTAGTCTAAACTAGTCTTTACTTAGAATGCTTAACGTATGTCTGATGACCTGACCCAAGGAGACTTTTTATAATCTTAATTGCCCTGATTTTTATTAATATGGTGTACTTAATTGAAGGCAGCTTATATATATATATATATATATATATATATATATATATATATATATATATATATATATTCAGTTGCATAATATGCAAGCAGATCTGGGCCTGTATTGTTTGTTCTTTTAATTAGTTCACTCAAACTGTATAGTTTGTTTGTTTTGTTTTTTATGGTTTAACGCCATTTTTCAGCACAATATAGGCTATACATGGCGGCCAGTATTAATGGTGGAGGAAGAAACCGGAATAAGCCCGGAAAGAACCACCGACCCACGAGAAGCTACTGGCAAGCTTTCTCACATAACTACATGTGCCGAATCTTAGACTCGAACACACGCAGACAGAGGTGAGATGGCAGTGGTCCGTCAAACTGTATAGACCCAGGTCTCTCAGTGCATTGTGTGATTGCAGACCTAGGTCTGTTCAGGTTGCAGTTGGATGCACCTTATAAGCGATTACATGCAGTACTTAGGAAAATCATATTATATTACATCACAGGGGCCCAGAGTGGCTGAGTGGTCTAAAGTGCTCGCTGTTATGGATTACTGCCATATCACCTCTGTCTGCATGGGTTCAAGTCTCAGATTCGGCCAATGAGGGTATTTGAGAAAGCTTGCTACTAGCTTCTCATGGGTTGGTGGTTCTTTCCAGGGGATTTCCCGTGTTTTTCCTTCAGGATTAATACTGGCCGCCATGTATAGCCTATTGTGTGCTGAAAAATGGCATTAAACATTACAACAACAACCTTACATCAGAGATGCAAAAGCAAGTATTGAAAACCTTTTTAAATTAACCTATGACAGTTAACAGACTTTTTCAGAGTATTTGAAATATTACCCTTTGGAAATAGAGCTTAGTATCACATGAGTATCGTTGAATACAAATCATTAAATTAATATTTGATAAATCATTGGTTAACATATTTTAAGTAAGTTGCCAGTATAGATGGAGGAAGAAGAAAATTTTACCTGTGCCAAAATTGGAGCTTTTTTAAAAACTCAATTAAATACTCTGGTGTTAAAGAATGGATTAGAAACAAATGAGAAAAATACCAGCTATTAGTAAGCTTCACATCAACTTTAAAGATTTTTCTGGTAAACTTATTTAATTTGCATTGCTGCTCCAGTGGACTAAGTGGTTAGAACATCCACCTTGGATGAGGGAGGTCGCAGGTTCAAACCCTAGCTGAGTCATACCAAAAACTTACAAAATATGGAAGTAGCAGCTGCCTTGACATGCCCAGTGATAAATATTACTATATACTTTCACACTGCAGAAATTTTTGCGATATGACTGAAATTTGTTTAAAGCTACATTAAAAATCCAAATGATACACACCCCTGCCATCAAATGGTACTAACAGCTGCCTCACTTGGCACTCCACATTAAACGGTTAGTGTTGGGACTGCTCCATGTCTGCAGCATGATGACCATGCCAGACATCACTGTAAACTGCCATACTGCAGACATTGTAGCGATATGACTGACAAATTATTATTATTATTTAAAATCCAGGTCAACACATTTAAATAGTTATTCAAGTGTGGTTACCTCATTATTTGCGTAAATTTGTCATTATGATTATTATTTCATTCATTAAATTGTAGAAGTTTAATGATGCTTATTTGTACATTCTTACGTGCATGTCATTGTGTATTGGATGCACGAGATACCTGTGTGTATTAACTGCAGTTTTATGTAGCTATCTTCTGATAGCATTCTTTTAGTTGCTTTTGAATTAAGTATTATGCCTTATTCATGTAGATAACAAGAAAAAATGTCCATGCATGTAATTATTATTATTATTATTATTATTATTATTATTATTATTATTATTTATACTTGTATGATTGAGCAGATGTCTTAATATCAGGATGTTCACTAAATCTTACCATATAATTTTCCTATATTCTTTGAAGGTTGAGTTAACATGATGGAGAACAGTTTTCTGCCTCAAAGTGTACACATGTTGCATCACAACAATAACAACCAATGCATACAGGAGTCCTGTAAAAAGAGGAAATTGTATAATGGAATAGACATGGAATCCCCAAGTTCAGAAGACTTGGACAAGGCTGGTAAGGATAAGTGGCCCAGAGATTTTTTCAACTAGCTAAATTACTGGCATGGTTGTCTTAAAACTTTACACACACATTCATTCCATGATCCTAATTGGACATTAAATATGGTCACCACAGCGTTTATTTTGCAAATTTTATCACCACTCCTCCTGATCAAATGGTCAAGATGGGGTTTTCACTAAAAGACTTGTTATGGTATATGCATGGTCCTAAATGAAGCAGGTACTAATCTGAAGTAAAATATGGCCACCATGAAGCCATCTTTAAAATCTTGTCACATTGTCCAGCATTGATGGGCATAACAACATGGGTTTTAACTGAAAGACATCTTACTTGGTGCAAAATGAAAATGGTGCAGATCTGACATCCAGTATGGCCACCAAGGCAGACTTCATTAAAGCCTCCTGATTTTTAACGGTGATTTGGGGGCAAACTCCTGATTTTGATTTTTTCCAACGTTTGCAGGTCTGATATTGATAATCAAATTCGTACTACCCTTTATTGTGATGACATGCTCTTATTTTGAGTTTAGTACATGGCCAACATTGTAAAAGTCCATAGCGACAGATAATTTTCATCTGGAATTTTGATAGCAACATATAAGATGCAGAGCATTCAATAATCAGGATTGAACAGACTTTGGTTAAAGAAAACTTGTGTTAAATTTCAAAATAACAATTTATATTTAACTTAGTAACATTAGTAAATGCACATGCATGACCCATGTGACTTGTAGCTCAGTCAGAACATGCAGTTTGCATCATTTGGTTTAGATTTCCTGCTGCAAAAAATCTTTTTATGTGTTTTTGTCCATGTTTATCCATATTTATTTATTTTTCATTTAATTATTTATTTTTTCTCCATGTATTATAAACTCAGAACCCAGAAAAAGTTGCACAGAGGCTTTGAAGTACAGGATTTATCTGTTTTCTTAAAACTCTTCAGGCAGAACTTTCCTACCCATCAGTGCAGATGCAGGCGTTTACCAGACAGATGAATGGAAGCCATCAGGGACAGCAATGTTTCACCCTGTTCTACAAGACCAGTATATCAACATTAAAAAGTTAGACAAGATTAGCGCTGGTCAAGGATCATTTTTCACTGCCGATCAGTCTGGAAATTATTCCAAAAATCTAACAGGTTTGGTTTAGATTTTTTCATTTCATAGACTGATCTTTCATCAGCTCAACATTTCTCAAGAAAAAGGAAAGGAAAAAAAAAATGAAAAACTTTCTTTTATTTTAGTGCAATTTCAGAATAAGGTTAGGCAAGTAGAACAACAAAGATCCTTTTGGTTGTCATTGACAAAGTAGATTAGTCTCTCCATCTTTTTGTTAGTCCTTATGTCTGTAACACAGTCTCAAAGGCACAAATAATTCAATAGATTTGAATGGATTAATTTCTGAGCAAATATTTTTCCTTTTTCTTAATGCAATTTCAGAATAAGATTAGGCAAGTAGAACAACAAAGATCCTTTTGGTTGTTATTGGCAAAGTAGATAAGTTTGAATTTTGTTCTGCCCCAACTCTTAGAGAAATGTCATTATATCTTTCTGTTGGTCCTTTTGTCTGTAACACAATTTTAAAAGCACAAGTAATACAATGGATTTGAATGGATTAATGTTAATTTTGAGTTGATGGTCATCACTTCAGATATGAATCCAACAACTGTCATTGCTGAAACACTTTTCACAAGAGTTTATGTCCATTTTGACTTGCCGCTGAATGCAGTGCATGACAAATTATTATTATTATATATATTAAAAGATTGCCAGAGGCTTCTGTTCTGTGCCATCTCCTCAAGCTGATTCCAGGTGTGACCCATCTTAGTGATGTTCGCCTCAAGGTCACGTCGCCAGGTGTTTCCCTTCTCCTTTTGCCTTGAGGGTTCGACCTTAATGCCTGTCTGGTAATATTGGTTGGTGGCTTACTTAGGGTGTGTCCTATCTAACCCCACCTTTTCTTCTTGCTCTCATCCTCTACCGGAAGCTGGGAGGTTCTCTGCCACAGGTTGTTGTTGCTGATGGTGTCTGGCCAGCGGATATGGAGAATTCTTCTTAGGCAGCTGTTGATGAAGGTCTGAACTCTCTTTACTGTGGACTTTGGGCTTCTCCAGGTCTCTGCTCCATACAGCAGGACTGACTTCACGTTGGAGTTGACCAGTCTGATCTTGGTAGTCAAGGAAATTTGTTTGGAGCTCCAGATGTTCTTGAGCTGTATGAAAGCTGCTCTCGCCTTTCCGATTCTTGCCTTGACATCTGCGTATGTGCCACCCTGCTGGTTGATAATGCTGCCTAGGTACATAAAGGACTCCACCTCTTCCAGGGGACATTCCTGCAGTGTGACTGGGTTGTTACTGATATAATTGATCTTGAGGATCTTGGTTGTTACTGCAATAATTGATCTTAAGGATCTTGGTCTTGTCCAGCATTTGCTGCTGACTGTGGGGTAGGTCATCGGCAAAGTTCAGGTCTTCAAGTTGACTCCACAATGTCCACTGGATCCCATTTATCTGCCCATTGGTGGTCGTCATAATCCAGTCGATGACGAGAAGGAAGAGAAATGGTGACAGCAAGCAGCCTTGCCTAACGTCAGTCCACATTGAAGGTGTCTGTGTGTTGTCTTACATGAATGACTCTGCAGGACATTTTGTTTTAAGTGTTCACCAGCTTGGTTGGAATGCCTTAGTGGCAAAAATTTTTCCAGAGTATCTCTCGGTCCATGCTGTCAAATGCCTTCTCATAATCGAATTAGTTGATGTAGAGTGAAGAATTCCACAACAACAATTGCTCGACTATGATGCGAAAAGTAGCTATTTGGTCTGTACACGATCTGTTTTGCCGAAAGCCCGCTTGCTCATCTCGTAACTTGGGGTCAAAAGAATCCTTCATCCTCTCCGAAAGGACCAGTTTGAAGACTTTTCCTGGTACTGACAAGAGTGTGATTCTTCTATAGTTGGAGTGGTTGCTGAGGTCAACTTTCTTTGGGATCTTGATGAGGTGTTCCTCGTTCCAGTCAGTTGGTATTTCTTCTTCCTCCCATATCATTACAAGGAGAGGGTATAGCATTTCCACTGAAGTATCTATGTCTGCTCTTAGGGCTTCTGCTGGGATGTCATAAGGTCCAGCAGCCTTGTCGTTCTTCATCTGGGTGTTGGCTTTCCTGATCTTATCTCTGGTGGAATTTCATAGCTTATGGGGAGATCTGCGTTGGCTGGGTGGATTTCTGGGGGATTTGGTGGTGCTGGCCTGTTCAGCAGTTCTTCAAAATGTTCTGCCCATCTATTCATTTGGTGTTCTGTACTTTGTATGGTCTTTCCTTGCTTGTCCTTTACAGGTCTCTCTGTTTTGCTGTACTTGCTGGACAGCTTCTTGGTGATGTCGTACAGCTTCATGTTTCCACTTCCGGTCGCTTCTTCTGCCTCTGCAGCCAGTCCTTCAAGGTAGTTTCTCTTGTCTATCTTGGTGGTTCTTTTCACTTCTCTGTGGGCGTCAGTGTACTCTTTTTGTACCTTTACTTTTTTAGTTCTTGTCTTACTGCTATTTACTGCTGCTTTTTTCTGTTTATGCTCCTGGATTTTGCGCAATGTTTTGGCTGAAATCCATTCTTTCTGCTGGTGCTTCATGGGGCCTAGTACCTTTTGGCATGTTGATTTTACTGCCTCCTTAACTTTCTGCCATCTGTTGTTTATGCTGTCTACCTCGTCTTCAAGGAGCTCTTGTAGCACTTGGTACTTGTTGTTAAGAGTAAGTCTGTATTCTTCTTTAGTATTTGCATCTTTCAACAGGCTGATGTTATACCTTGTTTTCTTCTCTATTGTGCCTAGCCAGTTATTCTTTAGCTTAAGTTTCAGCCTTGCAACAACTAAGTGGTGGTCAGAGATATATATATATATATATATATATATATATATATATATATATATATATATATATATATATATATATATTCTCATTTTTGTTCTCTGTTAACTGTACATTTAATTATTCAGTATTTTGCAATAAAAATAGCATATGGTATTGTTTATTGTATACTAATGTAGTAGACTCCTAGGTTTAAGTTTATTGTATACTAATGTAGTAGACTCCTAGGTTTAAGTTTATTGTATACTAATGTAGTAGACTCCTAGGTTTAAGTTTATTGTATACTAATGTAGTAGACTCCTAGGTTTAAGTTTATTGTATACTAATGTAGTAGACTCCTTGGTTTAAGTTTATTGTATACTAATGTAGTAGACTCCTAGGTTTAAGTTTATTGTATACTAATGTAGTAGACTCCTTGGTTTAAGTTTATTGTATACTAATGTAGTAGACTCCTAGGTTTAAGTTTATTGTATACTAATGTAGTAGACTCCTAGGTTTAAGTTTATTGTATACTAATATAGTAGACTCCTAGGTTTAAGTTTATTGTATACTAATGTAGTAGACTCCTTGGTTTAAGTTTATTGTAAACTAATGTAGTAGACTCCTAGGTTTAAGTTTATTGTATACTAATGTAGTAGACTCCTAGGTTTAAGTTTATTGTATACTAATGTAGTAGACTCCTTGGTTTAAGTTTATTGTATACTAATGTAGTAGACTCCTAGGTTTAAGTTTATTGTATACTAATGTAGTAGACTCCTAGGTTTAAGTTTATTGTATACTAATGTAGTAGACTCCTAGGTTTAAGTTTATTGTATACTAATGTAGTAGACTCCTAGGTTTAAGTTTATTGGATACTAATGTAGTAGACTCCTTGGTTTAAGTTTATTGTATACTAATGTAGTAGACTCCTTGGTTTAAGTTTATTGTATACTAATGTAGTAGACTCCTAGGTTTAAGTTTATTGTATACTAATGTAGTAGACTCCTAGGTTTAAGTTTATTGTATACTAATGTAGTAGACTCCTTGGTTTAAGTTTATTGTATACTAATGTAGTAGACTCCTAGGTTTAAGTTTATTGTATACTAATGTAGTAGACTCCTTGGTTTAAGTTTATTGTATACTAATGTAGTAGACTCCTAGGTTTAAGTTTATTGTATACTAATGTAGTAGACTCCTTGGTCTAAGTTTATTGTGTTTGTAAAGAAGCTGTTTTGTCTGGTTGAAAGTAGAGATGATAAAGTTAACAATGTGTATGAGTTTACTCAGTCACAAAAAAATCTAAAAAAAGGACAAGTTTTATAAGTCAAAGTACTAAATTTGAGTAAACAATGCATCTGGATTTTCTGGTTAAAAAAAGTAAGGGCCAATAAGCCAAGATAATGAATAATTCTTATTTACTCTGGATGAATGGATTGTCACACACCAGCTGCTTTGCATGTTCAGGTTAACTTTTTAGATACAAAATTTCAGATTTGGGCTAGCAGTAGACACGGTACAGGGTCATAATGTAGCTGTATTGTATGGTACAGGGTCATAATGTAGCTGTATTGTACAGTACAGGGTCATAATGTAGCTGTATTGTACGGTACAGGGTCATAATGTAGCTGTATTGTACGGTACAGGGTCATAATGTAGCTGTATTGTACGGTACAGGGTCATAATGTAGCTGTATTGTACAGTACAGGGTCATAATGTAGCTGTATTGTATGGTACAGGGTCATAATGTAGCTGGGGTTCCTACAAACAGCATGCAGGTGACAGCATAAACATGTCTTCTTTAGCAGGTAATAAGAATGACAAAAATTACTGATATTTTTGCATCCTGAATTTCAAAATTATGTAGTTTCTAATTTCAGCAAATACAAATTACTTGAGCAGTCATGGTTTCTAAAACTTGCTGATGCACTGCAAAATTGTACAGTAATTTTGATTAGATTTTCAATTGCAGTAACATGGTCAAAATTAAATAAACCACAGAACAGATACACTCTTGCAGCTGAGTCAAGGAACAAACATTTAGAAAAAAGTTCTAAAGAATATGTGAAGATATGACTAAGAAATAATCCACCATTTTATATTTTGTATTTTCAGGAAATGTTTTACACCTGTGGAGATATGATAAGCAGGAGAAAAAACTGTTCATATCTCAGTCCTTTCTCTTCACAAACTTCCAGGTAAGGTTTAATACCATTAACAGTAACTTGAATGCAAGTCTTGGGGTACTATCCAGGTAAGGTTTAATACCTGTAATTTGAATGCAAGTCTTGGGGTACTATCCAGGTAAGGTTTAATACCTGTAATTTGAATGCAAGTCTTGGGGTACTATCCAGGTGAGGTTTAATACCTGTAATTTGAATGCAAGTCTTTGGGTACTATCCAGGTAAGGTTTAATACCATTAACAGTAACTTGAATGCAAGTTATGGAGTACTGTTCAGGTTTTAAAGTTAGGACACTTAATTATCTTCAATAATAATTTTATTATGCTTTAAAATGTTGGGACATACAGTCATAGTAATTGTCACATTACTGTAATTTGTGGGATGCTTGATAATTTTTATTAAGCTTTATTGTAATTTTTGGACACTTGATAATGATTTTTAACTTTACTGTAATTTTTCTCACACATGATAATCTGTTGTTTTTTTTTAGCTTTACATAGATTAGAACATCTTATGGAATGGCTCGTTGTCTGTCATCCATCAATTGTCATCACAAGTCGGTATACCTAAACTACCGCTATACCTAAACTACCGCTATACCTAAACTAATGCTATACCTAAACTACTGGGAAGAGTGCATTGGAACTTTACACACACAGTTGGTCCTTAATGAAAAAGATGCTTCATGGATATTCAATATTACCACAACAGTGCATGTCTTGACAATTTTGTTAATGCTTCATATCTTTGAGTCTGTCTTGGATACAGGAGGTCGTAGGTTCAAACCCCAGCCAAGTCATCCCAGACATTTTTTTAACAGATTATAGACAGAATATTTTAGGCTTGAGAGGGATACACCCCTCCAAACCCAAAATGGTCATTCACTGAATTGCAACATGAGAAAATTTAAATTTTCACATGTGAAAGATATATGGATCTTTTTTTATCATGGAAAAAATATGGAAGTAAAATATGCATGAAATATATTAAATTTTTAATTTATTATACAGAAATGGAACACATTTTCTCAGGGTACATTTGTGGAGACAGGCTATAGTGCAATAGTTGAATTTTAATTTGTGGTAATCATTTATTTATTTATTTAATTTGAAATAAATTATGGTGGAGTAAAGCTTTTGATTCGACCACAAACTAAAAGCACTAGCTCCTATTATTTTGCTTTTATATGGTGCTCATACTTTCTTCAGTTAAACAGACTATTTTTCAATATTTTGAAGGTGTTCCTGGAAGTGCAGTCATTTCTGAAGTCTGTTTAGAAGAGGGATATTCATTTTTCTGGGAACCGCTGCTTGTTTCTCCATGTCTCGCCAAATCTATCGTTGTTTTAAATCCACATTTCTATATTCATGTATGGGTGTGGAGCTAACAGAAAGGAAGATATGTATATCAAACATGTGATGCAGTTTACAGTCTATTTCCCACAATCATTTATTCATCAAAACTGCATCAGCCACATAGGAGAAAACAGTATATCATGATTACTGCGATGGAATAGCGCCAATGTCAGTGAGAATTGTACCTTTCACTCGACATGTGAGGTTTTGAAGCAAATCTTTTTTCTTTTTTCCATTTAGCCTAATTTTATGAGCAAGCAATTACTAGGTAGAAAAATTACTTAAATGGAGGTAGGTGGTGTCACATTCATCTGAACAGAAATGTATATGTCCATGGTTTTTGTTGTCGTAGTTTTAATGTATGTATGTATTTGTGTGTTATTTCCATCTCACGTGTCTTGTCTTTCCTTGCCCTATTTATAATGGGCAAATTCTTGTGTCAGAAAGACTTTGTAAGTCATAAGTAAATAATTTTTTCTAGACACATATCATACATATAGATTAGATGTAAACCCTTATGTCTACATTTGTTCAAGAATGAAGCAAAAGTAATAATATGATGGAATAATTGAATTTTGTAATTTAAGGAAACTTGAGAGAAAAACACAAGGAGTATGACTTATCACTAAATCAATACAGTAAAAACGTAACTTAAGCAACATGTCAGATAAGAAAAATCCTGGTCTATCCATGCAAATAATAAGAAAGCATACTTTCCAATTCCTCTCAGCATGAAAAAAATCTTTTTATAATTTTATGTTCTGCATTTTATGAGAAAAAAAGTTGATGCTTTTTTGTGGTATTTTCTTATTTTTGAATTAGAGGAAATAGATATGATTTGTTTTAAATAGAATTCTTTTTTTAGTGTCTTGATAGACATATATTATCTGTGAAAGGTTGTCAGAAATTATGGATTCAGCAAGTAAGTTTTGTAATTGTACAAATAAGCACAAATTAGAAAACCAAAACATTTTGTTTAGTAATTGCATGAATGACATTCTACTTTTGTTGTTTTTTTTGGGTTTAATGCCATTTTTGAGTACATGGTACATGGCAGCCAGTATATTTGGAGAACCCAGAAAGAACAACTGACTCTTGGGAAGCTACTGCATACATGCCAACCATGATGCTTTTGGCATAATCATTACACTTTTTTTTCACTAAATTACGCCTTACAAGTAAACGTATATGGATTATGCTTTTTCAGTATACCCACCTTTTAAAAAAAATTTGTTTTCTCATTTTTATTAACATTCCATTTATCCCACAGACCATATTTTAGAAAAGATGGCTTCTACGTAACTACAGCATAAGAGTACACTTTTCTAACAGTATCATGTTCTATTTATAGCAACTATCCTGTTATCGAGAAACACCCTGGTTCTACTTTCAAACTTTTGACCTCATATTCTATTTATAGCAGCTGTATGGCTTAGTGAAGAGAGAACAGACCGGTTTTCTAATTTCAATCTGTATGCGCAGATTCTTTGTGCTAAATCATATTTAGTGGAGAACCAGTCTAAAAATATTTGGAATTAAAAAGTATATTTTATTTTAGTCGATGTGTTTATGAGAGCAAAAATATCTCCTTTCAAATAATTCAAAGATGGATTAGAAAAGGCAAAAAAATAAACTAAACAAAAAATATCAATCCTTCTAATATGAAGATTTGAGGGCAGCAAGCATCACATTACGTCTATTACAGACAATGTGGAAAGATTTTTAATATTTGGCACTAAAAATCTTCAGATGTATTCTAGTCAATGTGTGTGAAAAGCTAAAAGTGTTACATATGAAAACTTGAAGTAATATAAGATGTATAAAAACCATAGGGGCAAATAAAAAATTGTTCATTAGAAATTTTGCATGTTATATGTGGATTACGCTTTTTCTGCCTGGATTCCACTTTTTGACCACTCATATATGCTTTTTCCTCGTCAGGGGTTGGCATGTATGCTACTGGCAAGCTTTCTTGCATATATTGACAGAGATGGAGACTCAACAATAACCCCTGGGGTGAGATGTCATTGATCT
This sequence comes from Unio delphinus, assembly GCA_029339505.1. NCBI lineage: Eukaryota > Metazoa > Mollusca > Bivalvia > Unionida > Unionidae > Unio > Unio delphinus. The sequence goes on along the minus strand of JAQISU010001240.1, from coordinate 14,393,277 downwards.
GTAAAGGCAAGCACTCGGCCACCCCAGATACCCCAGCTATTTTGCTTGTAGTATATTACTGTATACACTATACAGTACTGTATATATGTACTGCTATCAACCTTAAGTTAAACAGCAATCTATTGCTAGTGGACTTGTTTATCTTGTGTAATCATGATTGCTAGTGGACTTGTTTATCTTGTGTAATCATGATTGCTAGTGGACTTGTTTTTCTTGTGTAATCATGATTGCTAGTGGAATTGTTTTTCTTGTGTAATCATGATTGCTAGTGGACTTATTTATCTTGTGTAATCATGATTGCTAGTGGACTTGTTTATCTTGTGTAGTCATGCCTATATTTTGCATGATTAATAATATGTTATCATCCATACAGTGGGACCTCTCCAATGGCACAAGTGGTTATCTGCCTCAGATACATGAGATCACTGGTTCAAACTTTGGCCAAGTCATATCATAGACTAGTACAAGCAAATGCCTCACTTGGTGCTCAGCATTAAGAGGTTAGGACAGGTTAGTGTGACTGGGTGGGACAAAATGCCACATATCTGTGGCATGATGCCCCAGCACTGGTTATCACTACTTAGGACAGGTTAGTGTGACTGGGTGGGACAAAATGCCACATATCTGTTGCATGATTCCCCAGCACTGGTTATCACTACTTAGGACAGGTTAGTGTGACTGGGTGGGACAAAATGCCACATATCTGTGGCATGATGCCCCAGCACTGGTTATCACTACAAACTGCAGATGTGGTAGTGATTTGACTCTAATTGGTAAAGCTAGATTAAAAAACCAAATCACACAAACATCCATACAGTAGATTTTTTTTATTATACAGATTTACAATACACATGTCTGATATTTTTCATGAAATATATGGTTTTCTCATACTTTTTATAACATAATATTTATTTACATATATGTAGTTTTTCATACTATTCATGAAATATATGTAATTTAGTTGATTGATACTTTTCATTATATATATGTGGTTTTCTCAAACTTTTCATTACATATATATGTATTATTCATATGTAATTTTGTCATACAGTTCATGACATGTAGTAGTTTCATATTTTTCCTGAAATATATGTGGTTTTGTAATACATTTCATAAAATTTATACAACTTTTCTCATACTTTTCATGACAAATATATGTGTGTGTGTGTGTGTGTGGTTTTTCATTCATTCCTGAATTATGGTTTTGTCATACTTTTCAGTGAAATATTCATGTTTAATGCAATAATCAAATGTAACCATTTTGTTAATACAGTCCTACCAGTTTATGTCTCCATCCTCGGGCCTGAGGAAATATTGTCGACATAGGCGGATGTCAAAATAAGTGTGTGGGGGGATCTGAAAAATTATACAAGTTAAATTTGTCAGTAAGGGGTGACCTGTCATCAGTTAGTAGCATTTACACTTTGAGAAAACAAACAATGGAAATTTTAAGTACATGAAGACAAAACCAGAATGAAATACACTTGTATATTGACAAATTACATTTTGGTTATCATTGTAATAAAATCCACAATAAAATATTGCATCGTTAAAATCCTGATATGAAAAGCATTACAATATTCAAGGTTAGCATTAGCACATAAGTACATGTACATAAATTGGCCTAGATTTCAGTCGGTCTGTTCCCATCTTATTGACTTTACCAGGGGGCTGAGGCTATTCACAGTGAAGAAAACCTGTCAACAAAGTTGGTTTTAAACAGTACATGTATTTTGTTATAGAAGTCATCATGAAAAGTACATAAAAGAGAACAAGAGATATGTGTCTGATATGATTAATGAAGGCATGATATTGTATACAGTGACACATGCTAATGACATTTTAAAAGAAAATGATTCTTACAATACAATATTGTAACAATGTCAGCTCAAGTGGTTGTACATTTACATATGCATCCCCGTAGATAGCAAGTTATGAATTCTCTCAAAATACAAAAACGTGTAGCAATAAAAGATTTTAATTACAAATGCATATACATGTAGTTGAGATTATTATCTATAACATAATCAGTGCATAAACTTACAATAAAATTTAATTTAATTTAAATTAATTAAAATTAAATGTAGTTTGTACAAAAAGTGGGCATAGGAGATAATGAGAGTACATGCATTTCTGAACTTCATGCAAGCTTCTTCTATTTGAGCCTTGATAGTTGTTCTCTCTGGAGAAGATGCTGTAATTTTTCCAAGTGACCATGCGCTTCTTTTGATATTACCAATGAGTTTGATTCAGCAACAAATCTTGTCAGACCATCACACATTGAAAAGGCCTCTCTGCATGAAACGCACGACAAAGGTAGTGTTGTTTCCAATTCATCATTAGCATCAGCATCAATTATGTTGTCTTTCATGTCATCTTTTTATGTTGTCTTCCGTGTAATCCATTTTTATGTCAGCAATAATGTCATCATCTGCTAGAGCTGCTTGGCATTGTTCCTTGTAATCCATTTCAATAGCCATCCGAATAAACTCATCCATCGGAATTCCAATACCTTCTTATAAGCCATCTGCTTCAAGACTATGTGGGATAGATTTTGGGGAGAATCCATGAAATTCCTCATTTTCAGGAAAGAAAGTGTGCATAAAGCAGTTCTGTATGTTCTCTGGATTCATTAATCCCCATCTTTTCCTCAAGTTGTAAAAATCTTCCTAAAATTCTTCTTTCTGATCAATCGAAGCCAGCTTTTTGTGGGTGAGAGGTTTTTGATAATGTCATTTTAGATTCTGTATGATTCCTTGATCCATGGGCTGGATGAGTGACACAGTATATGGAGGAAGAAAAGCTATCAGTGACATTTTAACATTGCCAATAATGTTCGATGTGACTAGAACAGAGATGCGATCTTTAGGCTGTTTCACACCAACACATGATTGACCTTTGATGCAGTATGTCTTGTCTGAAGTACACATAAAGTATAAAGATGTTTCATCCTCATTGTATATATCCTCAGATTTATAATTCTGCAATATATCTTTAAGCTGGGCTTTCCATCTATCAAGCTGTGATGTGTCTGCTGAGTTGGCTTCTCCACAAGTCCTTTTGTATCCAATGTTATGATGAACTTTAAAGCGACTGAACCAACCACTTGATGCAGCAAAGTTCTCCAAACTAAGTTTTTATCGCAAATTCTTTCGCTTTTTCAATGATCATATCACAATCTATGGATAAGGTGCAATGTGCAGTGCAGGTTTCATTGAACCATTTTGCTGTGGCTTCCTCCACGTCTCTTCAAATTTAGCACTCTTCTGTTATTTTTCTTTGGGGAGCGCAGTTACTTTCAACATAGTCTTTCTTTATAGACTTGGCAGCTTTCATCCATCCTGACAGAGTGTTATGTTTAAGCGAAAAATTGTCACAGACATCTTTGCGAGATGCTCTGCCCTCAACTTCCGTAACAGCCAGATATTTAGTTTCCAGATACTGTAAATTTAATCTGCGTTTTACACTGCTGTTGGTAGCCATCATAAATATAAATAGTTTAAAAGGTAACTTATACTGCACAATAAAGTTGTTTTAATTACCGATCACTTTGGAAAATGCAAGAATTGATCAGATTTCATTGCTTTTATTTAAGTTGCCACGAGAGGCAAACTTGATAAGACCAAAAGCATCTGGTTTTTTTAAATTATCTGACCACGACATTAAAGACTGGCGGCAGGATCAACTAATTGTTGAACAAAGTATTCGTCAGAACTGGCAGCTTGTCAACATTATTGATTAAAAAACAAAGGATTTGTTCAGGCTGGGACCAAGGGTTTTTGTCGACATGTACTTTTATTTTCTTATCTCTACATTGACATAAGCATGACAATTTTGGTAGTAATAGTAGACCAAGATACTGGGATTTTGCTTATTTGTCAAAATAGGCGGCTTGTCGACACAAGTGATGTCGATATAAGTGGGTAGGACTGTAATGCATATACAAATGTGTGTATATCTTACTTCATGACCTCTATGCATTTTTAGGAAATATTAAGAATTATTTACACCATGAAAGGCATCAAGAACTTTTTCTGAAATTATTGACATTGCTGTTTGATTGAGTGTATGATTGGGCATTTTTTGTGACAGCATAATTATAAAACTTATTCACTACTTATTCTTCATTTAAAAATGTGGACTTGGGCAACCTCATAACGAAATGAAATATCAGTTTTATATTCAGATTTAACTGTTATTGCACTGTTCTAGGACAATTTAGAGTGGACAATTTGGATTAGACAGTTGGAGTGGACAATTTGGATTAGACAGTTGGAGTGGAAAATTTAGAATGGACTATTTGGATTAGACAGTTGGAGTGGACAATTTGGATTAGACAGTTGGAGTGGACAATTTGGATTAGACAGTTGGAGTGGACAATTTAGAGTGAACAATTTGGATTAGACAGTTGGAGTGGACAATTTACTATGCATGTGTATAGTGTCTCTTGAAACATTTGTGTACTTTTTCACCAACACAAAAAATTGTTAAAGCATGCATGTGCAGGGAAATATTTTTTTAAAAATGTGGTTGGAAAAGAGCTTTTTGGCTTGAAAAACGACTGATAAATCAATGGACGACAACTGGGATGTAATCATGGATGTTGACAGCGAGGATAGCGATATTGAAGTTAACTACTTGGATGATTCTGGTGATAATATTGACTTAAATGATGGGTTAGAATTGAATCAAGTTGATGAAAGAGATGATGCGTGGCTTTATGTACTTATTGACAGTGATTTGGATAATGAAGTTGACTTTGAAGGCTTTCAAAAAGGAATGGGTTGGTATGATTTTTCATCTTGGTTGGAGCCACGATATAAATTGATAGAATATTGTTAATACTGACATAGTGATGATGTGAACTTAAAAATTTGGACAATAATTGTACTGAATAATTATCTTTATCTTACTTAAAGATTTCTAGGATTAATTTTTAGAGTGTGAAGTAAACAAATTGTTCCAGGTGATCCAGATGCACTTTTTGTTTTGGAATTCAATTGTTTGTTGTAAGTTCCACTTTCTGTTTGATTTTATAATGACTTGTGTGGGTCTTATTGGCTTGTTTGCTTGACTCCTTAGGTCTGCAGTCATTTCACAATCAGAGTAAAGAGATCAGCTGTGTGTTGAAACATTGCTGCCTTTACAAATGATACATAGCATTAGATCACATTTCTATCATGTGACCAAACGAATTTAACAAACTACTAAGACTAGACAAATTCTTTAGTAAAATTTAATAAAATGGGATAAAGTTGCATCAAAACATTACTTGAATTATTTGATATTTTTGTAAAGATACTACAGTTCAATAAAATTTTGAACTAAGTACATAATTATTTCTAGAGCATCCCAAGTTTTGCTGTTAATGAGATTAGGAGATAGGCAAAAAAGGGATACTTAAGGTATAGCAATTGGAAATAACCACTTTACAGATTTTGTTCATTTTTGTAAAAATATTCATTGAACATTATGGATATTGATTCATTGGCATATGATGTCAAGTTATAAGTACAAAATTGTGTCTTGTTCATTGTAACCACATTTGGCTATTAAAGGAGACCAGAAACCAATGGAAATATAGAATAATAATAACAATACTAATGAAGAAAACCTTATTCTAAAGTATTATATGCGACCGCAATCCCAGTATTTAAATATTGACATATGTTCAAAGAGCTGAATTTCCGTGACCTCGTATGCAAAATTTTCGCACCTATTCGGTTACTCTCGTGATGTGATGTCATAGTAGCAACTACAGCATCCCCACTGGCGATTTAGTATTGCTTACAGATGTAAATAGCACTTTAAGAAAAAGCTGTGGATAACATTTTTTTCTCTTTTCCAAATGATAAAGGCATAAAGAAAGTATGGATACATTATTACAAGCGAGTTGATTTCAATGCAACTCCGTGCTCATTACATTTCTCAAAGGAATGTTACCAGAGGGATCCTGAAAAATATAAGCTCTAGGATACGCGAATGCAAAGCCTAGACTAAAAGTTGAAACTGTTCCAGACATGCCATTGTATATATTAAATCCTGGTAAAGATGTGTCAAACTTACGAGTTACGAAAATAGGCAGAAGGCCGAGTAAGTGCTAATAAAAATATGACAGCCTGACACCTGATCATGCTGATGAAATAAGTAAATGTTTTTTTTGTCAAGATCAGAATCTAAATAAAGTCACCACTGTCTTTTGTGAAATTGAGATCTGATTTTAATCAAATGGAAGCTTTGCTTAAAAAAAATAATAATAAGATTCTTAACCCTTGACACGGTCGTGTTTCGAGAAAAACAATTTTAAGTAATCTTAAAATAATTAAAAAATTAATTAAAAAAAACAACTTTTCAGTATATGCCTATTACACGTAAAATGTATAAACGGTAATCTGTAATGATTGGAACTGATATAAAACTGTCCCTTGGGCAGTTTAAATAGCAGCCATTAAAAGAAAAGAGATCTGACATAAAATCAAAGTTTCACATTAACTGGCTGACAATAGAAATTGGGGGAGGTGACTACATGTATTGACATAATGGCAGTTTAACAAATTAACAATTATTCCTTATCATTGCACTTATCTTGTGAAAAGGACTGTCTCTCTGACATAATTCAAAGAAACCATGTGCTACAGAGTGTGTATGTAAGCACCAGAAATTCATTGGCAAATAAACGATGCCCAATTTTGTTGTAGCTTCGAAGCCAAAGACTTCAATTTGAGAGTTTAAATCTGCAGTCATATGTTACCGTACATGTATGTGGCCATTGTTTTCCCACATTTTATATCCCACCCTATTTCTTTTAGTTTAAATGTTAAGATATGTAGCACTGTTTACTGAATGAAATATTTATTTTGAATTAGTTTTTTAGGGGCACATATACTGCATCATATTTTATTCCTTCTTTTAATTTAATCATGGTAATGAAACTTTATATATATAGGTAGAGGAATGTGAGGTGTTAACTGGCCGAGTTTCTTTGGCGGAAATGGAGATTTTGTTTGCAGAGAAAATTACGCAATCTTCATTGTGATTATTCATGTGTTTTAAACTAATGGGTGACAATTCTTTTTTACAAGAAGTACTTCTGTAGTAGTTAAACAATCAGAAATTTATGTAAATAATGTTTAATCTTAATCTATTTACTGAAAACAAAAACTGTCGTGTGATATTAATTATTTCTTCACTACAATATTCACAAGTGATAAAATAGAATATGGCATCTGTGGATTGCACACTTGATAAAAATTTATATATGGTTTTTCTTTTTTTTTTTTTTTTTTCTTTCTTTCTTCTCCTGGCTTGCAAGTTAACAGATATGAACGTTTGGGTTTGTAGAATTTCAGTCAGGGCTAGTAAGTTAATTTAAGTCATCAGCCCGGGGCCTGTGCTTAAAACATTTCTTTCAGCACTGACCATTACAGTACATAATCTATTTTAACGAGGCATGTATATGCTTACAGATTTGTCATTACGCTAACTGTAGCCTGCATGTAAAATACACTGTAATTGAATCATAGAATGGCAGCTTCTTAATATTTAAATTAATTACGTATGATTTCCTTCTTGCAGATTTATTTGTGGGGTGTTGTTTTTTTTGTGTGTGTGTGTGTGTGTGAAAAATACTTCCGATGAAAACCGTTTTCAATGACCTGTTACACCTGCCCGGGTGGTAATGGATATTGTTTCACACACGTCTGTTCCCGATCAAGTCTCTTAGCCCATAATTCAGTATTATCTCTCATAGATGTATATTTTACAATATATCGGTCCGTGTTTGTGTGTGTGTGTTATGGGTAGGTAATGAATATGCTATTTACATATAGTGCGATTGAACCTCATCTTTCTTAAATTTATTGCATTGTGGCAACAAAACAATTTGTTTGCATTGGACACCATCACTTAATCATTTTCACATTTTTGCATAGCATACATCTCATCGGTGTTTATTTTAAAATTACATTGTTTTGTTTTTTTAAATTCCAAAATATGAAATATGAGCACCTTCTTACTGCTGCACTTTTCTGATGATGTCTTAAAAGTATTGTTAAAACATACTTCAACATATTTAGTTATAAGCATATATCAGAAGCAGATTCAATGTTTGAATGTGCAACCCAAATCTGGTCTCCTCCTGTCTGTCTAGCTTGCCATTTTTCTGTTTGTATACGAAGATTGGCTAGTATGACGTCACGAGACCACGTGATCTGTCGTCTCATTAAAACTCGGAAATACTCGGCAATTTACGGAATCGTGGTATCTTCATCGCAATATAATCAATATCCGCACACAATATTGTTTTATATACATTACATTCGAATAAGAATTTGTAAAGAACTACATTTATAAAATAAAAATTTTCATTTCTAGTCTCCTTTAAATCTCCTTTGTCTACTTTGCACAAATCATTCAAGGGCACATTCAGATATAAACACTGCACAGTCAACGATGAAAGTAATGTCTTGCCCAATTTGTAGTCTTCTGTGAATATTGCAATTTGGTAATGGCTGAAGAATTGTTTTGTATAGCAGTAGGCTGGATCATTTTGTGACCATAATGCTTTGTAAAGAAGTTTGGAACATTATGTGATCATTATGCTTTGTAAGCAATCACTGATCATTATGTGACCATTATGCTTTGTGCAAGTGATCATGTGATCATTATGCTTTGTAATCAATCATTGATCATGTGACCATTATGCTTTGTAAGCAATTATGTGACCGTTATGCTTTGTAAGCAATCATTGATCATTATATGACCATTATGCTTTGTGTAAGTGATCATGTGATCATTATGTGATAATTATGCTTTGTAATCAATCATTGATCATGTGACCATTATGCTTTGTAAGCAATTATGTGACCGTTATGCTTTGTAAGCAATCATTGATCATTATGTGACCATTATGCTTTGTGTAAGTGATCATGTGATCATTATGTGATAATTATGCTTTGTAATCAATCATTGATCATGTGACCATTATGCTTTGTAAGCAATTATGTGACTGTTATGCTTTGTAAGCAATCCATTGAGTCATTTTGTGACCATTATGCTTTGTAAATAATCTGGATCTTTATGTGACCATTATGTGTTTTAAAGACTCATTGCATCATTATGTGACCATTATGCTTTGTAAATAATCATTGATCATTATGTGATCATTATGCTTTGTAAGGAATTATTAGATCATTTTGTGATCATTATCCTTTGTAAGCAATCACTGAATCATTATGTGATCATTATGCTTTGTAAGCAATCACTGAATCATTATGTGATCATTATGCTTTGTAAGCAATCACTGAATCATTATGTGATCATTATGCTTTGTAAGCAATCACTGAATCATTATGTGATCATTATGCTTTGTAAGCAATCATTGGATCATTATGTGACCATTATGCTTTTTTAAAGGAATAAACAAGAAATATTTTTAATAAAATATTTTACTCGGACAAGGCAAATCTGTATGGATTTATTTATTGTCACTAACAAAACAACTGTTTATGAGCTTTGTGAACAAGTTTCTTTGTGGAGAAAGAATTAAAGGTTGCTGATCGGTGGAAAGTAATTACAAACATTAACAGACAACTGTTTTGAAGTTTACTCTTAGAACGATCATGCAGAAGATGTAAGCATTTTTTTGCCAGTTTTGCCATAGAAATATAGTAACTTGACAAAATACTAAGATTACATTCCATTGGAACTGAATTAGTTGTCTATGCCCTATTATAACATATAGACCTGGTTGAAATGGACCAATATAAAACGTGTCCAACCATCTTTGCACCCATTTATTGACCAGGTAGGTGAATTGATTTTTATTGTTTAAGAAACAGTTTTACTTTTACATACAGCAACAATTTTTAGTTGCAATGGATCTACCTAAGGAAATGCTGTCAGCATTTCTATTAATAAAGCTTGTCTCCAAGTATGTAAATCACCTGTAGGAGAGATAATTCCTGACTTTCAAAGTGAAATTAAAAGTCTACAATTATTAAAGATTAAGGATTAAAAAAAATTCATTGTTAACGCTAAAGTCTATCTAAAAAGATTGCATTTTTTTTCCTATTTTCTCATGCTGGGTGTGTGTACGTGGAAAAAACTGGACCAGTGGTTACAAGATCACTATCCTTATGGTAGGTACACCACTCCCTCGATAACTCTCACCCTGATAACTCGTGAACCTGCTTATAACACAGTGTGAGGAATTTATCCCATTTTTTTAAATCAGAAAATACCCCCAAAATTTATATTTTTTTCTTAAACTTTAAGAAAATTAATCATAATTGGGGACTGAAACATTATATATCGCTCAATTTTGGTCAGGAATGGTAGATTGGACCTGGAAATTTTTATCAACATTTTAAAATTTTTGTCTTTTAATAAGAAGTCATATAATTGGTTACATTTTCTTTCCAAACAACATTCTTGTCACGGAATTGTATACGACTATGTTCAATATGTATATGTGGTCAAAAATCTAGTCTCTATTTCGTTACTGCGTACAGCCTTACCGAGGGTAGTTTATTATTTTTTTCGGCTTTTTAGTTATTTCGGCATAATGAGCGAACACTCAGCTCATGCTGCATGTACGAAATTGCACGCAGTTTAAAGTACCTAGCTGCGCATATCTGTCACAGCTAGGGGTATATAAGGACGAAATTATAAGACAGAAATCACATTACGATCCAGTCTTGTCGGAAAAAGCTTCCATCCTTAAAGGAGCAATCTATCAGCTAAAAGAGGTAACACTAGATTTAATTTTGTTCTCATTGCTATTTGTATTATGATATAATTCATTGTTTTACATATTAGACGTTTAGTATTTATTATAAAATCTATAGAATAAATACATAGGTTAGGCAGCGCCATTTTATCAGAAGTACTATATTTTGTTTCATTAGTTCTTTTGTATCTGAACATAATTGAGTTCAATTATACGCTGCATGCTTAACGTTAAATGTACATGGATAATTATTTCATGTGCGCGCATGCGCTACATATATGTGTGAGAATACTTGACCGTGTCATATGTATTACACGGTTCGGTTGTTTTAATTTTAGCTGAAGTGGTGTGGTGCCGTTTTGTGCTGAAGTGGTGTGGTGCCGTATTGTGCTGAAGTGTTGTGACGTAGTGTGGTGACGTGTTGTGCTGAAGTGGTGCAGTGTTGTGGTAACTGCGTGTGTGGTGACGTGTTGTGCTGAAGTGGTGCCATGTTGTGGTGACTACGTGTGTGGGCTTGTCTATGCTGACCGTGTAATGCCCGTGTGTGGTGCCTGTGTATGGTGCTTACGTATGCTGCATATATCTCGTCATATGGACGACGTAATATTTATTTAAATATCTTCTTTGCAGTCTCGTTATATGAACGACACCTGCATAATTTCATTCTACACAAATCTCGTCCCATGAACGAGAACTTCAGAACTTAGGGTTCACAATTGCATATATCTCGTCATATGGACGACGTATTATTTATTTAATATCTTCTTTGCAGTCTCGTTATATGAACGACACCTGCATAAGTTCATTCTACACAAATCTCGTTCCATGAACGAGAACTTCAGAATTTAGGGTTCACAATTGCATATGTCTCGTCATATGGACGACGTATTAATTATGTAATATCTTCATTCTAGTCTCGTCATATTGACGACGCATTCTTTTCCTATTTGCATCTATCTCGTTATACGAGCCTTTTATATATATATATATTCATATTTGTAAATTCATTCATATACTTCTATTTTGTCATTACGTTACTGAAATTCATAGTTCCATTTTAGGAACATTTATATAAATAGAATTTTCTTATATTTTGTAAAATATTGGTGTCAGAGTTGATTTTTAAAATTGCGTTTATAAAATAAACATCTTATTAACGCAGTTGTGTTCCGTGTCTTCACTAATCCAGTCCCGACTCGGTCTATATTGTGACAATTCTTAGTACACCGTAATTAAAGATATTCAAGGAAATTTTGATCAATGGAAATGTCACCTATACCTAGTGCAGGCAGTATATTAATATTTAAATGCCAATTAATTAAATTAAAAAAATTAATTCTATCTTTTAGTTCCTCTTAAGTGTAATCATAAATACAATGTGTGTTTTAAACGTAAAAAGTTAGGTCAATCTACTGTATCAGGTACATGTATGTCCATAAGCATTTCTCTGAGAACCTAATTAAGTGATAACTGTGTTTTGATGACTGACTTGGGGAAGTATTTGTTGTATTGTTGAACTGAATTAAAAGCTGGCCTCCTTTGTATTATCACGTTATTGATGTCTTTTGAAGCAGGTGGAATAAAAGAAAAGTTAAAGGCGTGCAAATCCTAAATAAATTCTAGCGACCTCGGTCATATGTTGGGTGAACTCACTTCAGTTGATCAATTGAACACTGTTATAAATGTTATTGTGTATGTAACATAATTAAGCTACCTTAAATTAACCAACTCATACATATCTGTGATCATAGATTGCTAGGCAACCAAGCAAAACAAATACTTCATAAAATAAAGAGCTTGATTTCACATAGACTAACCATTTAGGGCAAGCAAGTTTCAGAGAATTCTTGAACTGGCACTTTGATATATCCTAATGGATGATAAGAAGTTTCATTATTACTTCCAATAAAATTATGACATCAATGTTGTACTAATTTAACAATACAAAATGACGTAGACAATTGTCTCACAAAATAAATGTGACTAGTTTTTGAAAGAAAAAGAAACTTATTTGGTGGTGATGGTTCTTGAAAAAAGTTGGATCAATCTTTCTTTCACATGTTGGACATTTTGAAAATAATTGTTATTTTAGCAGAAAAATGAACAACTTCATTAGAAAAAATGCATTGTTAACAGTTTTTATCGATGTGACTGTAAAACAAGGATTCAGTCATTAAACAGCCCAGTCCTCTAACCCACCCATGCATCCATCAACCCCTCGCAGTTTTCTCAATTTCTAAGCTGATTTTTTACATTATTAGAGGTCTCTCTGTAACTTTCACTCTCGCTTATAGTGATGTCTATATGTTTGTGGACCCATTTGTGTGCAAGTTATTGAGGGCGAGGTTTATCTTGCCTAATAGTGAATTTATTACATGCTCAGCCATTTTTTCCTAATTTTTATCCATTTTATTAACCGGTCATCTGTATTTTATTATCTCTTAATAATCTTCTTTTAATAATTGAAAAGGATTTAAACTTCACAACTCCTTAATGCCAAAATGTGTCACGAGGGTTGCTTTTTGTATGTGAACAGATATGGTTTACACAACATTATTACCGGTAACTGCAATTTGGATTACTATAATAGTTATACGGAGCCATGGTGGCTTTGGGGTTAATGTGGATTACCATGGCTGTGCAGGAGCAACGGTGGTTCAGATATTAATGTGGACAGGAGCCAGTGATCAGTGTGGATTACCATGTCTGTACAGGAGCCACAGTGGCTCTTGAGTTAATGTGGATTGCCATGGCTGTGCATGAGTAATATTGGTTCAGAGATCGATGTGGATTACCATAGCTGAAAGGAGCCACAGTGGCTCTTAAATTAATGTAAATTGCATTGGCTTTGCAAGAGTGACACTGGTTCGGAGATCATTGTGGATTACCATGGCTGTACAGGAGCCACATTGGTTCAGAGAGAAACTGGATTATCATGGCTGTACAGTAGCCACATTGGTTCATATATCACTGTGGATTGCTGTGGCTGTGCAGAAGCCACATTGGTTCAGAGATCTATGTAGATTTTCATGGCTTTGCAGGAGCCACATAGGTTTAAAGATTAATGTCAATTACCATGGTTGAGCAGCCACACTGGTAGCAGCAGAGGGGGCGAATCAGACGACATTTTTAAGTAAGCCCTCATGAATAAGGGGCTTAACCAATGAAATCGATGAAATCAGTCAATGGTATAGGCAAAAAATCAATGAAATCAGTCAAAAAAAAATCAATGAAATCAACCTTGCAATAGTAAAAACTCTTCAACCGAATATTTTATCAAGTCCGATACGATATCGTGTCCTAGGGTCTGCTAAATTTATTGTCACAAATCCGTGTGGTTTCGACTGAGCGTGACTAAAGAAATTTCTAAATTGATTATGATTCATATCACCGCTGCACCAAGTCAGATGAATATTTCGTAGCGTATGAGTATCAACGCCGTTAAATACACACAGCAGATTGCAATTATCGCGAATCAATTTTGGTATTTGTGTGTACCGTTGAGTGACATATATCACGTCCGTGTTTTTATGCCTGCCTCTGGAAAAGATTCTAGAAGGATTCTTTTGATTATCTAACATGATATCGTCATACACGACTAAATTGTTAATACTTCCATCGATGTCTTCCACAGAAGGGGCTTCATCAATATCAGTAATAAATTCAATAACATCCTCATCGATTTGAAATTCTTTTGCTTTCTTGTTAAAATCTTTTAGCACTTCATAGCATCGCTGATAGTCTACACTCGGGGCTATTAAATACAACTTATCCCACTTCATCCATCTCGTTATCAAATTAAGTAGCAATTGTGTTTTACCGCTTCCAGATGGTCCGATTATAATCATTCTAATTGAATTCGGCAACATGTCATGGTGTTTAATAGGTTCCCGTCGTCGTGTAGCTGAATAATCAATTATATTCATATCTCTATACATAAATTATGGATCTATATTGTGTGAAGTGTAAAAAACGTACTGGCACAGATGACTTGACGACGATTACAACTAAAAATAACCGATCAGCGCTTTCTGGTAAATGCGTACAATGTAGTACAAAGAAATTTAGATTTGTTTCTAAACCCAAAGAGCCTTTAAAAAAAAACGAGGAGGTGATATCGCTGCCAAGTTAGCAAAACTCCCTGGAACCCTCTGGGCAAAATACCCTGGAGAAAAGCACCTTCCAGGATATAGCTACTGTGGCCCGGGAACACGATTAGATATCAGACTCAATAATCATAACCAACCCAACCCCGGTGAAGAACCGATAAACGCTATTGATAAGGCCTGTCACCTTCATGATGTCGCTTATAAAAGCAGCAATTTGCAACACAGGCATCTAGCAGATGTGAAATTAATTCATGCGTTGAATGCCATTCCTGATAAATCCTTTAAAGAAAAATTGGCTTCCTTTTTGATTTAATCGGCAATGAAAAGCAAATTGATGTTAGGTGCTGGTAATTAATAACAACATGGAATCTATTTATTATTCCCCAAGAGGATACTGGAAGGGTAACGCTGCAATCAGTAAACTCGCTAGCGCCGCAAAAGTGAAAAAAATCACTGCGGCTCATTGGTTATCCAAACAGGCACTATGGCAGATTTATCTACCACCGCCTAAACAAATTAATTTCTCGCATTTTGATGTGACTGTTCCTAATGAAGTTCATCAGGCTGATATATTATTTCTGCCACATGACCACGGTTACAAATATGCGTTAACTGTAGTTGATATTGCAAGTCGATACAAAGAAGCAGAACCGTTAAAAACAAAATCGGCCACTGAAGTGGCTTCTGCATTTGAAAGGATTTATCGAAGGAGCCCTCTGCACTGGCCAAATCTGTTACAAGTTGATCCGGGCAAGGAATTTCAGGGTGCAGTGTTATCTACAATGAAATATCACAATGTCGCTATCAGACGAGGGCACACTGCGCTACATCGTGATCAGGCAATTGTAGAACGATTTAATCGGACTCTTGCTGAACGGTTATTTGGATATCAATACGCAAAAGAATTCATCCAAGAAAAAAGATCCCGTGAATGCGTTAAAAGATTACCAGGTGTAGTTACCGCACTGAATAACGAGATTACTAGAACCATCAACATGAAACCTATCAACGCGATTAAAAAGAAGTCGATACCTAAAATGGAAATTCAAAAAGATTTCAAAGAACCAATTCTTGGTAGTAATATCACTGTGAGGTATTTATATGAACCAGGAGAGCTTGAAGGGGGCAGAAAAAGAGCTACTGATCCTATTTGGAGTGTTACTGCACACAAGATATCTAGTATACCACGATCTACGGGTAGACTTCCAATCTATAAACTGGATTCAACTGCCCCTCAACGGGGTTTTACTAGACAACAATTACAAGTGATACCCGAGGATACTCAATTGCCACCACGGGGTCTTAACTAGCACCGTTGCGTCTATTGCACTCAAGACAAGTCAACATCACATTATTTCTGACATGACCGAGATTGTTATTTTTTCTGTCTACGGTGAATTGGCGAGGATCCTTATCCGAATACTGCCAACGCATTATACAATTGCAACTTGCGCAGTGATTATTCTGTTGTTGCTTCAACGCAATTATTAATCCAGCATCAATATCAAATTCTCGTTGTTTTTTTTTTGTCTTGTTGTTTGTAACCGGAGAGTTTTTTATCAATTATTTTAACATCAATATCATCCATTGTGGTGTCATTATCGTCACCAATTATTTCATCATCGAAGACAATTCTTCGAAGCTGATTTATTTTTCGTACTCTGGATACTGAAAGATAGACTAAATTTGACCATTCGATGCGATTATCTACCATCCAAACAATTGTATCGATATTGTCAATCCCTGTGAGGAATGTATTGCTGCTGCGTATCCTAGCGTCCATGGGGATTTATTAGCACGCAATGCATCTTCAACGACATTGATATCAACCAGCACAATATCATTTAATACGTGAATCTGCTTTTCACTCTTCCCTGGAATATCAACTTCAATGTTCTGTTTTCGTGTATCCGATGGCCTATAACATAACGGTACTGGAAGTGTTGCGAATTTCGTTTTATGCAATTCAAATAATTTCATCTGAAGTGTGTCTCTGACTATTTTTCTACTTGCAATGATTAAATCATTTTGGTCTCCACGCTTCCCAAAACTCATTCATGGGAGTTTCCGAAATTATTTCACGGGCTTTTTCACACTGGATTCTATCTGGTTGTAATCTGATTAGTTTCTTCAATTCTTTTAATTTTTCATCAAGTGATCTATGATCAGTGGTAATTTCTTCATAATAGTCTACAAAACCCCTTAGCCATTCATGTGGAGATGCACCGAAAAATGGTGGTGGTTGGCCGTGATCACCGCACATGACGATTTTTGTGTTTTTGTTTAACAACCACTCAAGAAATATTTTTAATACATCTTCTGACACTGTGACTATTTCATCCCAAATGATAATTTCAGGAATAAATTTCTCGCCCATACGCTCAGGAGTCCATTTATCTCCCTTCCATCTAAAGAAACTGTGATAGGTACAGGCATTTACCCCTCTCTGTATCATTTCTCTGACAAGTCTGTGAGTTGGTGTTAGCACAATCATGTTTGGATTGGAAACACGAAATAACTCAATTGCCCGGGTTGTTTTTCCTGACCCACCACAACCGTTTAAATAAACTGTTTTATATCTACAGATTGGATCAGAAATCGGTGGTGCATTAGAAAATTCTGAACACTGATTGCTTTCTAAATAATTATTTTCAATTGTAACATCTGCTGATTGAATATAATCATGAAGCATTTCCTTCTTAATTCTCCATGTCCCCCAATTCTCATTGCCAGTAGCCTTAAAATCAACCATTTTGCTGTTTATGTAAAATGAGTCAGTGGCAACTCTAACTGCGGTGTTAGGAAATTTATTGATCATCGAAAACAGATTAATAGAAGCATAACCGAGCATAGAAGCTCTCAAATGTGTGTACTGCGGATTGTATCCATCAGTGTAAGTAACAATTGTACCCAATTTGGTTCCATTGGACATAAATGCGTCCTTACGATTGACATATAGGCCCCTATTCGTTAAATCCGTGATTACAAAATCGTATTCAGCATTGTCTATAATCAATCTTGAAGAATATCTTGTATTATCGTATTTACCACCTTGGGTGAATTTACCGATTATTCTTCGTCCAAGATCTTTTGTTTCATTGTTTCTGATTTCAAAAAACTGTTTGGACCAATTCATGATTTGTTCTTCATTAAAATTAGGAAACAGTTTTCGCTGTTCACTTATTATTTTTTCTAGATCAGGTTGTGGTAACCAGACTGATTTCTGTGCTCGGTAGGATATAATTGCTTCACTGACAATTAATGATTTTAACATCTTACAATCAATCATATACCGTAATAACACTATTGGCATCCAGTGTTTTTCAGACATGTGCTTACCAATCCAAAGATAACTACACGGATGAAGTCCTGTAGCCATTTCAAATGATACTACACAAGCGAATCCTGTTAAATCAAAATCAGGCAGTGGTCCATTAATAGCAACACGAGCCATTTCGTGTGTAGGGTGTCCAAATCGTTTAAAATATTTCTCGCATTCTCCATACCCAAGAAAACTTCCTGGATAACACGCAATCATATCAACGGAAATAACGGTTTCAGGATCGTATTTTGTATTCCATAACCCTCCATGGCTGTATTCAAGACAGCTCAATCTGACATCTGATAAAAACTCACTTCGTGTTGGTTTCCACGCGTTTTTCTTTCTAGCAAAATGTGCTGCAATTGATGGTAGTGTAAAACAGTTTGCTAATAATTGATCGTTGTCTTCCTCCAGAGAGTTCTCTGGAGAAAACTCACTAGCTAGTTGTTTCATTTGATTATGCAGTTCTTCAGTACGGTACAATTCTCCGTTGGGCCTTACAAACTGATCAAATCTACATTCATCGTCTGAAGTACTATGAAATAGCCACATTGACACAGGATCGTTTTTACTCAAATGGTAAATAGCATCAAATAATTTCTGCTCTGAAAAAAACTCTTCGGTTCCAAACAGATATTTTACAGTTCTATCCCGTGGAAATATTGTTACTGCAGATGACCACGCGTGTTCATTATGATCAATAATTTCAATTGGAGCTCCCTGTGATTTATATTTCGATTCGTATAATACTTCACCGGTGATTGTCCTTACCGATATTGGAAATCTCAATGATTTTTCTAATTTGGTTATATCTTGAATTGTTGCCCCATGCTCTTTTACCGTGAACTCCCATTCGGTTATTTTTTTTCGTCTTAGATCAGTTAGTTTATTCCCCCGGGACGCATTTGTGAAGTGTTCTATTATTCGTTCTGCTACACAATTGAGCCTTGTCGAATATTTCATGGGTGCTAGTTTTGAAATATCAGGTTTTTCATTGATCGGATATATCCCGTAAACAACTACTGTTACAGGATAAGATCTTTCGTAGTAGGGTTTATCAATTCCAGTCAACATTCCTGGTTGGGAATCTTGATTCACAGTGACAGTTCTGTTGTTCCTGAGAATGGGTTCAAATTTATCCTTAATAATCCATTTTTCACCTTCACTGATAACGAATTTTATTCGAAAAATATTTCTTTCTTTCCCAAGACGTGAAATTATGACTGCTGCTTTTTCATCATTCATGGTAGCGTCAAAACCACCACGAATTCGAAATGTTGTCCAGCAGTGAGATGCTCCATCACGCTTGAATTCATTAAAACAGTCTCTGATTTTACTAATTATGACTTTATCAAGAATTTTATTCTTGGGTGTATTAGAAACTATATCAAGATTGAATTGAGCATCTTTCTAGGGTGATCTCTTGTTACGTTTTTTTGGGTCTATCGCGATTAAATCTAGGATTGATTTTTAATAATCTCTTAAACTCCTTCATATTTCCGTCTCTTTGACGTTTGTTACGTTTTTTTTGGTCTATCGCGATTAAATCTAGGATTGATTTTCAATAGTCTCTTAAACTTCTTCATGTTTCCGTCTCTTGGACGTTTTTTGGGTCTATCGAGATTAAATTTAGGATTAATTTTCAATAGTCTCTTAAACTCCTTCATATTTCCGTCTCTTGGACGTTTGTTACGTTTTTTGGGTCTATCGAGATTAAATCTAGGATTGATTTTCAATAATCTCTTAAACTCCTTCATGTTTCCGTCTATTGGACGTTTTTTTGGTCTATCGAGATTAAATCTAGGATTGATTTTCAATAATCTCTTGAACTCCTTATCAGTATTGAATTTAGCATTTTTCGAAGGCAATCTCTTGAACTCCCTCATGCTATACTAAAAACAAGTGTCTAAATGAAAGGTTTATGTATAATGAATCACTGCAAATGGATCAGTCAATGAATTAGACAAATAGTATAGTATACTAATGAACCAGGAATTCAGACCACACCCAGTGAGTACAAATTATGACGCATCCAGTGATGGTGTTGTAAGACACTGTAGACTGAAGAACCCAGTTGGGTGGGATAATGGTATGGGGTATTTGTTCTTTACTGTTGGAAAGAAGAAATATTACAATCATCGTTTCGTATTTGAATGTTTTAATGGATTGATCAAAAATGGTTTTGTTATCGATCACAAGGATTCTAATCCAAGGAACAATTCTTTATCAAATCTGCAAGCAATCACACAGAGTGAGAATTCCAAACGAGGAAGGACTGGCACTTGTTCAAAAAAAACGAGACCAGTAAAATCTTTGAATACAACAACTAACGAAGAGAAAATATTTAAATCAATATATGAAGCCGGCAAGTATTTCAATATTTGTAGAGCCTCAGTACGATTCGTTGCAGAGGGGGTTTGTCGATCTGCTATTTCAAAAAAGAACGGACAAAAAGTTCAATTTAGTTATGTCTAATGCGTCATATTTTTCAATTAGAGATATGTCATGTTATAGAATAATGAATTCTGAAAACATGAATAGCATCATAGTTGAAATAGCAAAATTGAAAAATCAGGATATCAAACTATCAGATGGGTTAAATCCTGATCAAATTGTGTCTGATTTTCAGGATATAGAATACGGAGTTAACAACAATAAATATATGCTACCAAAGAAATATGCACTCATCAAAAGAATTCAGAATTCTATTAGAGACTCTCTTTCATTTTCCAGTGACATCAGTGTGTTCGTTCCGTTGTATACTATCGTAGAGGGGATACGAAAAGAATTAGGTAACGAATACGAATTGAAAAAAGAAGTCAACTCTAAAATTAGAAACCTACGAGCATTAATTCAAGAAAATTGATTACCCGACCATTGATTGCCCGACCATTATCATTTTTTTTAGCCGACCTTCAAGAGAAAATGTCAAAAAATCAGTGATAGATGATCAAAAATAGAATGAGGGAAGTGACAGTATTATTTATTTTATATACAATTTGGACACTTCCCTCAAACATGATAGAAGGTGTTTTATGATGAAATAACACTTCCATGGTGGTGTTAAAATCAGTGAATAAAAAATATTTCACATACACTGAATAAAAAATCGATGGATGGTTCTGTCGATATGATCAATGGAAAAGTGAGGAAAGTGACAGTATTATTATTTTATATACAATTTGGACACTTTCCTCATACCTGATAACACCCTCAGAATATCAAAATAAGACTTCCATGACCGTATCAAAAATCATCCGACATGTCAAAATAGAAATGTGGAAAGTGTCAGTATTAATTATTTTATATACAATTTGGACACTTTCCACATCAATGATAGAAGGTGTCTCACGATGAAATAACACTTCCATGACTGTGTTAAAAATCATCTGACATGTCAAAAAAGTGGGAAAGTGTTTTACAATTGAAAAATTGTTTCTGATTTCAAATAATGGTCAATGAAGCATTAACAACCCGATTGGCTCGTGAACGATTAGATGCAATTAAGAGATTTGTACCAATTCGTGACTCTGTAAGAAATAAACTGCAACAACGACAGAGTCTTCAGACTGATTTTGCTTTTGGGTCTGAAGAGTTGTTTAAACCAGTAACCACAGCAACGAAAGGGGTAGAGCGTGCTATACTGGGAGATGATCCTGACGGTAAAAGAAAAGAAGAGGGTCTTATTTCTGTACTTGAAAAACTAGCAGCGAAAACTGAACAAACTGAACAAACTGAACCACCTACTAATCCGAAAAAAACGACTGTTTCTCTGTTGAATAAATTTACTGATAATGCTAAAACATTAATAAAACAATTTAATTTATTCAAACCAAAGGATTATCATGCTTTTGGTGATTTTGCTGCTCAAAGCTATAATTCAAAAAAAGATTTTTTAAAGGACGAGTATATGGATGATAGAATATCAAGTAATGATTGGTCCGATAATTTGTATAAACTAAATAAAGGGATTGGTCGTTTGAATAAGGATGAGATGGGGTACAAGGAATTTCAAAAGGGAATTAGTAATTATAAAAGAGAACAAATAGAAGAGCGACAACGAGAAATAGAAGAACGACGTCAAACACCAACACGGAGACAGACACGAAGACAAAAAAACAAGAAGAACCTGATGATGATTTAGAAAAACTAGATGAAGCAGCTGGTTATAGCGGAAGTGGATTAGGGACATGTCCTGATAGTGTTATCAATGATATATCACGATTAGAAATTCTAATCGGAGGGTTCCGAGCTGGAAATAATTCACCGGAAATAATTAATGAAGCAGCTGATATCTGTAGACGGTTATTTCAAGGTGGTATCATGGATATCAAAACATATCGAGATTTCATTGACGAGTTAGCAAATGGGTATCACAGCGATTGACAAATTGTTTTACAATTGAAAAATTGTTTCTGATTTCAAATAATGATCATACATTACAATCATGATAAACCAACCCTCGTCTATGTAGTTAATTCACGGTTTCCAGTTTATAAAGCATACTATGGAGATGGTTTAGGCAATACCATTTTAGGATTCTTTTCAAGAATGGCCCCAAAAGTGATGCCGTTAGCTAAACAGTTATCAATGAAAGCTATTGATGTTATTCGTGATAAGGGTATTGGTGCTGTTGGAGATCTTGCCGGAAAGGCATTTTCAACTGCGAAGAATAAAATAACATCATTAGTGAGGCGAAAAAAGAAACCGTTACTGTCTACAGCAGAAATGCCTGCAATTGTTAGTAAAATAATAAATAACGCAGTAGATGAAAACTAGCGTCGATGGCTTTAACCCCCGACCCAAATATGATAGCGGGAAGTGGCTTTAAAAAACTACGTCGATGAAATCCTATGGATTTTTACGCTAGCGTTTTTCACGATGAAAATCGCGATTTAGACTCTGATAAATAGAATAAAATGTTCAAACAGTCACCTGATCCAGCATTTGTTATAGACGCCCCAGTCCCCAAGAATGATTCTGTACGCGATTATCAATATTACGCCTATCATGCAATAGACCCAAAGAGTCGATCAAGAATTGATCTTCAAGTCCATGATACCAGTAAATACTTTCTACCCGCTGAAGCATTTATTGAAGTAGAAGGAGAAATTATACGAACAAATGATACAGAGTATCCAGCTGGTACTCAAGTCGGGTTTGTCAATAATGGTATTATGGCGTTATTTGAGAGTGCAAAATATCTCATTGATGGAAAAGAAATTGAGTCGATAGATCGTGATGTTGATGTGGCTACAACAATAATCGGGCTAGCAAGATATTCTGATGATTATACAAGATCAGCAGGACCTTCTATGATGTTTGCAAAAGATGTTCAAAATACCGCTGGAGGAAATTCATTTATTATAAGACGACCAAAGAATAATGCTGGCACCGCTAATATTGATGCCGAGGATATGATTATAAACAACGATGTTAATTTAAATCTAGGAGCTGCAACACGTATTTTAATGTTGCAAGGAGTGCGTAGATCATTTTCATGCGCGATTCCACTGCATCATATTTTTGGATTCTGTAGAAATGTCCGAAAAGTTATCTACGGGGCGAAGCATACAGTATCGCTTGTACGAAAGAGTGATGATAATGACGCAATTTGGAGGATTCCAGCAGACAATGCAAATCCCAATGCTGATGCCGGTAAAGTCAATTTAACAAAAATATCATTGTGGATGCCAGTGTTGACTCCAGCAATTACCACAGAAGAACGATTACTATCATTTATGGACCAAGGAGGAAAGTCGTTGTTGAGTTGGTTATCAGTGAGTACAGATGTGAAGCAATCAGATATTAACGGGTTATTCACGTGGAATCTAGCATCAAAACAAGGTGTTGCTGCACCACGTCATATATTTATTGCGTTACAGGATAACACACGAGTTGGCAATCAACTCTCCAGCCATATGATATTTGATCAGTTAGGTGTGAAAGACGTCTCAGAGAATAAACGGCCAACAGGAACCATCTGAAGATATACAACTTAATTACACAGAAAATCATATTGCACGAGTTTATCATAGATTGTTGTCATTTATGGCACGTGATCAAAATGTCGATACCGGTCTACAAATATCACAATATGATTTTAAAAATCTGGATCCAATCTATTACTTTTCATTGGAACATCTTGATTTAACAAGACAATCTGTTGTTGATATACATTTTAGAGCTAATGTGACTCGTGGTGCTATTGCTGATTATAGAGCGGTTGCTGTCATTCTCAGTGATAAATCAATGCTACTTGAGGGTGTCGGAGGAAGAATGAGAGTGGTAGATGCCCCAGTAGAAAATCTTTGAACGATTTTCTCGATTTTTCATTGAAATTGTAAACGATTTAGAATCAATCTATTATGTATAATGTCATATAGTGTTATTAGTGTTGCGTTAACTCCTGGTCAAATAAAAAAATTGCAATCAGAATCGGCTAAAAAATGTGGAACCACAATCACGTTGAAACCTAATCAAATGACTGGTGGTGCAAATAAATTATCGCTGACAACTCGTCAAATAAAACATTTCAATGATGCACTTGTAGCAAAAAAAGGTGTTCAGATTACTCTTTCTGCGGCTGCTATCAAAAATATGATGAAAACAGGCGGTATATTCCCGTTGTTAGCTGCAATACCAGTATTGATTGCAGCAGCAGCCCCAGCAGTGGCTAAAGCAGCGGCGTTAGGAGCCGTTGGTACTGCAGCAGGAATGGCACTAAAAAAGGCAACTGGACAAGGATATAAAAAAAGGGAAAGGGTCTAAAACTACCAGGAACCCCGTATTCATGGTACAGCGGAAAAGGTCTAAGACTACCAGGAACCCCGTATTCATGGTTCAGCGGAAGGGGTCTAAGACTACCAGGAACGGTTTATTAATTGAGGAATCTTTGATGGTTCCAATGTCCAATTTTGATTTAATGGATGCTGCTAAAAAACTAGCGATTAAAAATTTCAGAGGTGTTTTTATGAAAGATCAATTACCACATCAACCAAACAAAACTGAAACAGGTATTATTAATCTCGATAACAGCACCGGACCTGGTACTCGCTGGGTTGCATACGCTATTGATCCACGTGGGATTGTCTATTTTGATTCATATGGATTAGCCCCGCCAAAAGAGTTTATGCGTTATATAAAAAATTTTCCAATGAAGACTTGGTATTCTACGCTACCAACACAACAAATCAATGACCCACCAATATGCGGCAGCGAAGTATTAAATGTCCTTGATGCTATTTCAGCATCTAGAAAACCACCACACATTGTCGTAAATGAATACACTAGTAATCGCTTTTTAGAGAGAGGTGTATAAAATATCATAATCGATATTTGGGGGAGATCTTTGAAACCCAAACCCGATGACACTGCAACCGGTGATATAAAAAAAAAATTAAAGATGAAATCGCTGAGACGTTAAATTTAACAAGTGTTGACCCGAATGAAATAGTTGTATTTCAAGACAAACAGGGTAAATTGAAAACCAGTAATGTATCGTTGGATGATATTTTAGTTAAACAACGACACGCAATCGAGGATACTATCGCGTTATTTTCGGATCAGGGTAAACTCAAACCAGGTGTACTTTTTTCGACGATTACAGATCGATTTAAAACTCTCAACGATTCTGCGT
This sequence comes from Unio delphinus, assembly GCA_029339505.1. NCBI lineage: Eukaryota > Metazoa > Mollusca > Bivalvia > Unionida > Unionidae > Unio > Unio delphinus. The sequence continues at coordinate 14,367,478 of JAQISU010001240.1, read as the reverse complement.
TGGAACTAGCAACACTTCAATCTAAAACCGAAGAACACATAAAACAGTTTACCTCATTTCGTAGAAATATCATTGATAAATTTATTGGAACTACATTCGATAAAATTGAAATAAAACTCCCTGATATTAAAAAATCCATCGATGAGACGAAAATCTTCACCGAGGCCATCAAAAATGATTTTTCGAGGATGATAACAATTATTGAAAAAACAAAAATCCCTCATGAGAAAACCAATAACGTAGTATACACGATCCAACACGGATCATTTGCGTGGACACCTACAAACAACAAATTAGATATCACTGCAACCGTCAAGGGTATTTATCGATTAACACTAGTGACACCATTGACTCAATTTAATATTCCATCGTCCAGTTCATCCGGGGTCAATAATACGATTTCAACGATCATCGACAAGAATACAACTGAAAAGTTCACAATCACAGCTACTGATAAAAATTTGGTTAGGGTTTCAACAACGTGGTATGTGGAATTCGTAGCGGATTTAAGTTGAAAATTGCAAATTAATTTCAGTAACGATTTCAATTGAAAACGCTAGCGTTTTTAAAATAAAAATGATTTCATCATCGCAATATCGTTATGATCAGGTCAGAGAATTTCAAACTAGACTCAAAACCCTGTCTGAGGAGTATGCAATGAAAATTAAAAAATATCGCAGGAGAATTACCGCAATTGATGTTACCGTGTATTCAGTGAGTGGTGTAATCACCGGAGCTGGTATTATACTGTCTTCAGTGACAATGATGGCACCGATAGCTGTTCCAATTTGCATTTCTGCGGCAACAACAATCGCTGGAATTATTTCAATAATAACAAAAAAAAATATCATCATGCAGCCAACGGAAACTACAAGACTACATAATTCAATTTCATGTTGTGTCCACTGCATGCTCGCAATTATCCTCATTGATATCGTCATCTCTCGATGATACAATTATATCAGAGAGTGAGTTTTCAGCGATGGTAGATATATATGATTCTGCGATGTCAAAATTAGAAATACAAAAACATGAGTATAATAACAATGACAACACCGATGGAATTGGAGAACACAAACCCGAAAACCAGAATGATCTCAATAACCTCAACGATATCAGATAGTGAGTTCTCAGTGATAGTACGTGTCTATGATTCCGCAGTATCAAAATTAGAAATACATCATGAGTATAATAACAATGACAACACAGATGGAATTACTTCAACAAATAGTGGAGAACACGAACCCAGTACAAACCAGCATGATATCAATAACCTCAACGAATCCAGAATTCAGTGTGAATTTCCCCTCTCCGGTCCCAGTGAAGGAGATAGCGCTAGCAAAATTACGAGTGTATCACAGTTGGCCTAATATCAGATCAAAATCATTTGGTGGTCAACAACCCAATAATTCCCTGGTATTTGCAAATAAGAATAAAGACGACGGTACCCCAGACTGGAATGTTGTTTCCATACCAACCGGAGCATACCAAATTGAACAAATAAAGAATGAATTCGCGCGTAGAATAAAATCGATTACTGGAAAAGAATAAAAAATAGCTATAACGGTTCATGAGCCAACACTATCATCTGCCATTGAAATAAGCACAGAAGGATATGTCGTAGATATATATCAGAGTTCTATTAGAACCGTACTAGGATGGCCTGAAATCCCACCCCGGGAAAAAACCGTTAAATTACCAGAACCACAAAAAACCGATTATATCACCGACAGGATAAAATCTGATAATCCAGTAAAAAGCTATAGCGATTATGACAAATTGTATTTTTTTATTGAATTGGTAGATCCTCCCACTAAGAAGATCTACCACATTCTTCGACCGGACGACCCCACTGTAAATTTCGGAGCGATGAATAGCGATATTTCGTTGTTGTTTATATCCCTTAGATCCGGCACTCTCACCCGAGATGAATTTATCAGCGTTGTAGAAACATGTAACAAAATCATCAATGACATGGAAACATTTAATGCGCAAATCATTCAAGAGGTATTAGGTGACAGTAATCCTAAAACAAGAGATTTATTTGCAACAGACTATAAGATCCGCATAGAAGATATTCCAACATTCAAACTACCAGGATATAACGTACCACAACTAACAAAACATCTCAGTGACACCATCGATGAAGGTTTCAAAAAAATCCATGACAAATGGAAAAAAGCAACATCACAACCACAAACAACTATCCTGACACACAATAATGACCCAGATGGTGGTGGCAGGCATATTGCTCCGTTCAATGTGAATATTTCAACGGTGATTGCGTTCAATTTAGTATGCGATGTTATCGAAGGAAGCTATCAAATAAATTTAGAACGATCAAATCAAGCTCAGCAAGGATATATTCTTTATTCGTCTGCACCAACAGCCCCTCCAGGATTTTTAATAATTGAGTCCCCGGTGAATCCAGTCTATATGCGATGTCATAATAATTCATTAACCAGAATTAATTTCAAACTCACAGATCAGTCCAATAATCTAATTGATCTACAAGATGAGGTTTTACAAATAAGTCTGTTTGTAAAGTCGTAGTGATTTTCGTCCTAAGGACTGGATCAAATATTCGGTTGAAAAGTTTTTACTCATTCAGGATTTCATTGATTTCATTGATTTTTTTTGACTGATTTCATTGATTTTTTGCCTATACCATTGACTGATTTCATTGATTTCATTGGTTAAGCCCCTTATTCATGAAGGCTTACTTAAAAATGTCGTCTGATTCGCCCCCTCTGCTGCTCTGGTTAAGAGAATAATATAAACAAACATGGCTGTACAGGAGCCAATGTGGTTTCTAGATCGATGTGAATTACTGTGGCTGTACAGGAGCCAATGTGGTTCGTAGATCAATGTGAATTACTGTGGCTGAGAGATACAAGTGCTAAAGTTTGATTCCTACCATCCAATCTGTTACTATGTTTTTTCCCTGGGCAAAGCATTTTACTTGCCTCAGTATAATATAACCTTCAAAGTGTTGCTGTGCTGTAAAAAAAATCCCAAACTTAAATCATGGCTGTATTGATAACCTGAATATGTATACCAATAGCATCTAAAGCCAAAACTGAGATGTGGTCTTTTTATTTTCAGTCAATGTTCTTTGTTTGCATGGCTAAAGACAACAAAAGCAATTTTGTAATCTTATAAAGTTTAATTTAACAAGCCATACAGTTATATAAAATCAAGACAAGAACTATATGTAGTAATATAAAAGATGTGGTAAGACAAAACACTAATACAGTAGTATCATGTTCTAGAGACGCGTTTTCAGACAAAACATTATTTAAATAGAATTTCTTAGTTGGGCATCAAAATACTGTAGTATTACCTTATAATTATCTGCTCACACACTATTACTGTATACAAAAGTAAATTTTCTCATGCATAATTTTCCTTGATTTGCGAAAATGATGTACAGACTTACGGACTGCAGATTTTTAAAAAAATGAAGCATACAAAGTAAAATAAGAATCACATCAAATTAAATGATTGAAAAATGTTGATGTATGATAAATACTTCTAATTTTGATGTCTATATTGTTTTCTTCTGATCTTTTGATCTAAACTCTAAACATTTATTCCAAATTCAGTTCAGTGTTACAGGCTAAGATAAATGTATTTCCCTACAGACTGGAAAGTGTTACAGATGTTTAAAAAAAAAGCCATTCACTGATATTAGCACACATTCAAATCAAGAAAACTATTCTACTGATTCCCTACTAAATACGATATGTTCTCACTTATAAGTCAAATCAAACTGCAAAATGTACAGACCATGATCAGTCATTATACCATGCACCAGCTGATCTGAGTCTCTACAGTTTGGAGTAACCAGTCAAACAATCAGAAACCCTGATCTGAGTCTCTACAGTTTGGAGTAACCAGTCAAACAATCAGAAACCCTGAGTCTCTACAGTTTGGAGTAACCAGTCAAACAATCAGAAACCCTGATCTGCTGGCACATTGTGTCTGAAGTGTGACTCAACTTGTGTCTATTTATGGTAATAACTCATTGTCTATTAACTCCTGACCTAATATTCTAATATTGCTATTAAATACAATTATTTATATTTACATATGCCCACAATGCCATTTACTACGGTGGATAGCCAAACAATTTCACAAAAACATTTGTCTTCATGTACACTGGTACAAAATGAAGTCACAATATGATTAACACAGCAGACAAAGAAACTTAATTTCTAAATCCAATTTTTAAAAAAACAGATCTGACATCAGTTGCTTTAAAGCTAAATTGAAATCAATACACCATTCTCACAGTCACAACTGACAAGCTCTTCTCATTCTCATGACACTATGGAAAAAAACATCTCATAAATGAAAAACCAATTTTATCACTACAGCAAGACAAAAGGTTGGACTAAACAGTTGGTGGTGGGTAAGTAATCTAATATTTTAAAAAAATACATAACCTGAATTAAAAAAAAATTAATGGCTAGATTATAAAAATAAACTTATTGCTAATCCTTTTACTCAACATATACATGTAGTAAGTTATTGGTGGTGGGTACGGAATAAACTAACACAACTTAAGATTTAATATCTAGATTATAAAAGTAATAAACTTATTGCTATGACCTTTAATATTTAGGAATATAATACTTTAGATTAATTGAAATAAATCAATTAAGCTATCAATGTCAACATATTTTAGGATATGTGTTGAAATTTATTGAATGCAGGATTTCAAAAAACATAGAGACATGGAAAATTAGCTTATGAATTCCACAACAGTAAACTGAATCAAATTTTGGCTTCATGTCAAATTATTAAAAAAACTGCATAAAATATTAAGATTCACAGATCTATATATTTAATTATCTTATGAATATTCCTGGGCAAAACATTATTTAAATAGAATTTCTTAGTTGGGCATCAAAATACTGCAGTATTACCTTATAATTATCTGCTCACACACTATTATACAAAAGTAAATTTTCTCATGCATAATTTTCCTTGATGTGCAAAAAACTGAATTTACTATTTTCTTTAATGTTACACATATTGCCATTGTGAAAATGAAATTTTAAAAATATACATGTACTAAATTTACAGGACTGGGACTTGAGAACTATCATAACATTTGTCATATTTTGCTTTTGCAATATTCAGATGCTAAATATTCAAACAGACTTTATTTATTTTGTGAGTTACTAGGTCAAATCGATACACATAAATAAATCCCCAACCATGTTTATTTAATTATATGATATAAGCAACTTTACTGCCTGAACTAACCGATCTAGCATTATTATTTGAAACATATCAACAGTGTAACCTGCTTCAGACACCTGTTCATATTGGATCCTTTTAGGGATACCTAGTGAAAAATCTGTCAATAAACATTTTTCGTAAGGCAGACAACCATCTAATGCAGACTGTTGGGGTCAACAAAGTTGTGTATAACGTACCTCATGGATTAACACATGCACAGATCTGCCTACCTTGCAGCTCGCTTTCAGATAAATGCAGATTTGTTATACCCTGTTGTTTTTTTTTACTGTTAATTACTAATTTTATTTTTGTTTTAATGGCATTTACAACATTCTTGGCTAGATCATGCCAAGGAAACAGGAGCTAATGGTCTTTCCCAAAATAGCCAACCTAGGCTGGCATGGCTGTGTATCAAACTCGCGACTAATGGATTATGAGTTTGATGCACTACCAACTGTTATTTTCCACTAGGTCTCATTACTTCATAAGTTCACTAAGCACTGAACATCATAACTGATATAATCTTGCTTCAATCAGACCGAAAAGAGTTATGATACCATTCTGAATATGAAAATGGCAGCACTGAACTTAATCTTATTTTTTTTTTATTTAGGATTGTTAACGTAGCTTTAAAAATATTTCAGTCATATCTCTACGATGTCTGCAGTGAGGCAGTTTATAGTGATGTCTAGCACTGGGACATCATGCCGCAGACATGTAGCATGATGTCCCACCCAGTCACATTATCCTGACACCAGGCCCACTAGTCCTAACACTATCCTCTTAATGCTGAGCATCAAGCAAGGCAGCTGTTAGTGCCATTTTTTAGTCTTTGGTACGACTCCACCACAACCTCCTGCTCCCGCGGCAGATGCTCTAACCACTAGGCCATCAGAGCGGTGAACCTAATCTGGTATATTGGTTTCAGGTCAATTAGCATTATATGGATTAATTTTTAATGTTGGTGCCATCTTTGCTTTATAAAGGAAGATTGTCAATTACAGATGAGAGTACATGATATGTATGATGTCAATTTTTCAATTTTACATGTAGATTTTACCCAAAATTACTTTTGATGTCACCACCAAATCAATATACTTCTTCCATGCCTGATGTGCAAACCACCAACACATTTTGGTTCATGTATGTAAACTGGAATTAAAATTATTATTTAAAATATATCTTTCTCGTTTATGTGAGTGACCTTGATCCTTGGTGATGAAATCAATTGGATTTTTTTAAAAATCCAAATATAAATGTTTAATCAACAAATTTTGGTGAAGGTACATGGTCAAGAACAAAACTTTTGCAAAGAAACCATTTCACATCAAAATGGACCTTGACCTTTGACACACAGTCAATTGGCTACCTTACTCCAAGTACAAGACATTCAGTTTTTTTTTCAGGTCTGTGATATAAAATTGAAGTTATTGGTCAGATTTTGTTTCTTCTTATTTTAATAATAGTTACCTTGACCTTTTGACCAAAAGTATGAATAGGATGCTTCCAAGCCATCCAAAAGTTTGGTCTAGGTCTGTGATGCTGAACGTTACTAATCTAAAACCATTTTTCTTCTTTTAATGACATTTACCTTTGACCATTGGAACCTGAACTCGTAGCCTTCTTATTTATATCTTGTGCAAGCCATCCACAAAGTCTGGCACAAGTAATGGTAGATTGTGGAGAACATTGGTTTTGTGTGGATATAAAATTATGCTGTACTGCAAGCATGTACAAAGAAATGTTACAAATAATGGTGTTAGATGTTCAAGCATTGAATTTTTCATATTTTATGTTAGAAGCATGTACTAAAACGCTCTGAAAATATAATAAAAATGATATATTGATATTCTTTGCTTTATAGAATCACATTACTTACCTAATACACAATGCACTAAATGTATGTACATGTTTATCATTGAATTTGAATAAAAGATACATTTTTTTATAGCAAAATATGATGTTTCAGCTAAAACTTTTGTGACATTTTGGCACTCATCTTTGCAATATGGTAAATTTGTTTTCCTGGCAATCACAGTTCATGGATTTTAAACAAGAACAATTTTTAATAGGCATTAAAATTTATTGATATGTCGCTGATGAAGGCATTTGTCAAGGCAAAAACCTTTAGCATTGTGTATTTAAATGTATGGTTTGCATCAAACAAATTATCCATGGAAACATTTTCTCCAAAAAAAAAAAAAAAAATGAAGTTACATTTCCTTTATACTAATTTATAATAACATAAAATCATAAAATTACATCTTGATATCTCATGCTTTTCTAAGCAAAAAAAATTTCTTTTTACAAAACCTGATCAAACATTTGGTATGGAATTCTGTACAATGAATTTATCAAATGACAGAATGAACCACAAAAAAAATTTATTTAGTATGAACTTATGATTTATAACCCTTTTTTTTACCATAGAATACAATTTTCAAAATCGTACATTAGCAAGTGTCTGGAAAGATTTTAAATTTCACAGCTCATAATCAGTGTAAGTTAATATCTCATAATGTAACACTAGACGAAAATTGTAACCTGGTCACAAAACATGATAATTTAATCTAAAAAACGAAACACAAAATGTAAAAAATTGGAACACCGCTAAAGCATACAATGTAAACCTAAATTTTTCAAAATCAGTCAATCTTAACAATTTAGTATATTTTTCCCATATTCGAAAAATCTTAACATCAGAAAAGCAATGAAGCAATTTTTTTCAAATTAATGAGCTAAACTTGTATAGATTCACTTGACATTTAATTTTGAAATGAAAAAAAATATAAACTAAATTAGAAGAAGATAAAAACTATTACCTCCATTTCTGACATGAGTAAAGTGTTTCTTGTCTCTGTGCCCTACTTCAGGTGTAATTTTCTGTCTCTAATGCCTATTTCAGCTGTCATAGTTTCTGTCTCTTCTATTTCAGCTGTCATAGTTTTTGTCTCTTCTATTTCAGCTGTCATAGTTTTTGTCTCTTCTATTTCAGCTGTCATAGTTTTTGTCTCTTCTATTTCAGCTGTCATAGTTTTTGTCTCTTCTATTTCAGCTGTCATAGTTTTTGTCTCTTCTATTTCAGCTGTCATAGTTTTTGTCTCTTCTATTTCAGCTGTCATAGTTTTTGTCTCTTCTATTTCAGCTGTCATAGTTTTTGTCTCTTCTATTTCAGCTGTCAGTTTTTGTCTCTTCTATTTCAGCTGTCATAGTTTTTGTCTCTTCTATTTCAGCTGTCATAGTTTTTGTCTCTTCTATTTCAGCTGTCATAGTTTTTGTCTCTTCTATTTCAGCTGTCATAGTTTTTGTCTCTTCTATTTCAGTTGTCATAGTTTTTGTCTCTTCTATTTCAGCTGTCATAGTTTTTGTCTCTTCTATTTCAGCTGTCATAGTTTTTGTCTCTTCTATTTCAGCTGTCATAGTTTTTGTCTCTTCTATTTCAGCTGTCATAGTTTTTGTCTCTTCTATTTCAGCTGTCATAGTTTTTGTCTCTTCTATTTCAGCTGTCATAGTTTTTGTCTCTTCTATTTCAGCTGTCATAGTTTTTGTCTCTTCTATTTCAGCTGTCATAGTTTTTGTCTCTTCTATTTCAGCTGTCATAGTTTTTGTCTCTTCTATTTCAGCTGTCAGTTTTTGTCTCTTCTATTTCAGCTGTCATAGTTTTTGTCTCTTCTATTTCAGCTGTCATAGTTTTTGTCTCTTCTATTTCAGCTGTCATAGTTTTTGTCTCTTCTATTTCAGCTGTCATAGTTTTTGTCTCTTCTATTTCAGTTGTCATAGTTTTTGTCTCTTCTATTTCAGCTGTCATAGTTTTTGTCTCTTCTATTTCAGTTGTCATAGTTTTTGTCTCTTCTATTTCAGCTGTCATAGTTTTTGTCTCTTCTATTTCAGCTGTCATAGTTTTTGTCTCTTCTATTTCAGCTGTCATAGTTTTTGTCTCTTCTATTTCAGTTGTCATAGTTTTTGTCTCTTCTATTTCAGCTGTCATATCTTGTTTCTACTTCTGCCATCAGTGTTTTGTCTGTACTGTCTAGTTCAGCTGTCATTAATTTTGTTTCTACTGCTTGCTTCAGCACTCAATTTTATTTTTGTCTGTACTGTCTACATCAACTGTAAGCGTTGGAAAAAACTGCATTTCATTCACAGTGATACTAAACTTACCTGAATCTCTGCTCTTTCTGAACCAATATTACATCTCCAAAATATTTATGGTCCATCACTTCAAAACACCTCAATTTAACACAATCACTTGTTCAGGCCATGGTTCGCAAAACATTATGTAATAGTAACAAGTCATGTTCCCTGTCAAATTGAAGGTTTAATGTATGTAATAGTAACAGTCATGTTCCCTGTCAAATTGAAGGTTTAATGTATGTAAACTTGTCAGATTTATCCTTGATGAGAAAATAATATGGACACTAAATCAAATTTTAAAAAATTTATTGTCATTTCAATTTATTTTAAAAATTTTATCTAGTGTATGGCCATTTTCTCTTCCAAGAATTGCGACAAATTAACGTTAAATCTCCATATACAAAAGAAGATTTTTCAATAATATCCACCCTTCCTTTAATGGACTGTTTTGACATGTCATTTAACCATGTTTAGCAGTATATATTCAAATGCAAACTACACAAACACTAGTCTGCCATCCCATCACAGGTCAGGGTTGATGTTGTATTGTTCGAATGATAATTCCTAACAAGCAACACTGACCCCTATTTGCCGATGCACTATGCAATGGCAAATCCAAGTCTATGCAGTTAGACAATTGGACCTGACTTACAAGCATGTATATTTAGTATGTACTAAATATCTAACTAACTATGGCCGGTGTATCAGCAGTTTAGGTCTGGTTTGGGTAGACAACATGTGGAAAATCTACACAACCAAATGCATGAAACTGCATTTATGTTGGAAAAAAAAGTTATTTTTCATACAAGAAATAAAAAAACATTCTTATTTCACTGATTACAGATGTGTTACTTCACAGAAAGTTATGATAGAACAGATGATGTGATTTTTATCATTACAGGCATACAAATGTTGCAGCATGAATATCAAAGTGAAATGTGGCATAGTATACAATATAATATATATATATATGACCATCTGAGATAAAGCCATCACAAGCTAACACTTGCAGAGTTAACAAATATAATGTTACTTATGGAAACTGAGGTATACTGAAAAAAAATATATTTTAAAGTCTGGAATTCTTGAAACAAAGGTGAAAAATTTTAATACATACAGGAGTACCAGAAACAGTAGTTTATATTTTTCACAAGGCTGTGAGTAATAGATTTTCCTTGTAAAATAATGTGATAATTCATTGAAGTGAATTACCACATATTTCATTGCAGCATCAATATCGAGAGAACCATGAAATTGGAAATTATTCTCGGATGTTGACATGGCCAAGTGATTAATGTGACCACCTCCCACTAAAGATGATGGGAGTTCAAATCCAGCAACGAATTATATTTTGTTTCTTTGAACTGGGAATCATGTAACTGTTTATATATTCTGTGTGAATAATCGATAAACACAGAAAATAAATGCAACATTAACCTGATGATCCATCAAATGACAGGTGCATTCTTTGCTTCAAATGCATGACATCTACAAAACTTTATCCAAGTCGGTGTTAAAGAACAACAGCTGCAAATACCATTTTTCTTCTTCCAGGCACTGGGATTTTAATGTGTCTTTCTTATGCCAGACGCAAGCTACATACAAAGTGTAATCGAGACATCTGGTAATACAAGTCAAGTTACTATGTAGAAACCATTTTCTTTTGGCCACTGTGACCTTGACCAACTAGTGGACATTTATCTTTAGGACATTACTAGACCCAGTTATTGTTCAGCAGTGTAATTAGAATTTCCAGTGTTATTATTTTCTCTTTTAATGTTCTTTATACAGATCCTAATTATAGTTCCCTAAAAATAAGAGCTTTTGCCTCTTATGGTAGATTTACAGCAGGTTAATTGCAACGAAAATTAAAATGCAGCCACATCTTCCATTGCACTTGCAGCATACACCATAGAAAATAAAAAATTACACATTGAATAAGCAATGGCCGATCCAATGATCGCAGTGTACAAATACATAATATACAAAAATGTTTGGCACATCTAAGGACATGGGATATTAAAAATATTACCAGTATGTTATTTAATAGTCTCCATTAGTATTTTGGCAACTCACAAGAAAGCAATAACATGAAACATTAATGTTTAAACAAAACTTTTTTTTATAAAGAATTCAGAGAAATGCTTTATATTGAGTGATTTATATATGCCACTAAGCATGTAGTTTTTACAATAAATCTTTAACAGGTTTAGACACTCTTGTCTTCTATGGTAAAATGTGTGCCTCAATAATTTCTATTGCTGAGAAACTAAGTACATGTAAGTAACCTGCTTTTATAAGGACATGAAAATGTACCAGCTGTTAGTAGAACTGATACTACCAGCAATAACAATAATAATAATAATAATAATAATAATAATAATAATAATAAAATATTAATAATAATAATAATAATAATAATAATAATAATAATAATAATAATAATTTATTTATTTACAATCTTGTATCACATTTACTTGTATACAAACAAGAACTGGTCCCAAACATATGGTCATTTTATTTTCCATATTGGAAAGTGAATAGTGTCTGTCTCCAATATCAACATCTAAAAGTATTTTGCAAGAATTCTGAATAAATTTACACTATCAGCAGTAACAAAGTTCTATTAAAAAAATACACACCAAAGTCTACTGCCAAGCTAAATACCTGACATGATTCATTTTATGTACATGAATTTTTAAATTTAAAAAAACATCAATAAAAAAATAATTACAGTATCAGTCATTATATACAATGCAATTTTTTCTCACAAATTCAATGCAAACTATCACCCTACAAATTTCACATGCACAAGATTGCCTTGGCTTTCAATACATGTATTTAGATACGGTCTCATTCTGAGGCTAGTCAAAAATCAATTAACTTGTATTATTATATGTACTCGTGTATAGAACCCATCAAATGAAAACAGCATGCAAAAGGGCTTTCATAGAAATGCAGCCGCAGCTTAATATACAAGTAAATTTTTAAAATAATTTCATTTGTATTCATTCTGCATTCCATTTTCATTTCAATGGTAAAATTACTTATTTCTTGGGTTGGTAAATATGGTATTAAGATCATCATCATTAAATCAACCCAAATTAACACACAGCTTGAATGTATGCGATCATTACATTAGACATCCTCAAAATGATACAACTTTCTTCTTATCTGCAGCATTATGCTATCAACTCCTTTAGATAGTAAACGTAAAATGATTTTTGTCTCCTACCAAACATGATTGAAAATTTTGATTCAGTTTAAACGATGGTTACAGTATTCTGAAAGAAAAAGATAAAGTAAAACAAAAAGTACTCAAGACTTTAGGAAATCGTTAGCAATATATCATATGTACTCACTTATAAGTCAAGTCAAATATCAAAGAACAACAATCCTGATTTACCGTAACATTATGTGTCTACAGATCGGGATATATGGTTTTTTCTGAAGATTACTTTGAACAAACTTTAAGCAACGGCAGATCTGGGTCAGTGAAGTTTGCAGTTGTCTCATTAGTATATATGGTATGACTTAATGATTGATGCTTGTGGTATTATTCTGCAGAAAGTCAATGTGATCACAATGATTGTCGCACAGAAAAAATTCACTCGTAAACATATCCTGACAATGGCATCTATGATCTTCAACATATGCAGACTGCTCCAGTGGTTTGAGCTTCTGCCTCGGATGCAAGATGTCATGGGTTCAATCCCAGCTGAGTCATACCAATGACTTACAAAACTGGTACTAAAAAGCTGCCTTGCATGGCACTCAGCATTTAAGAGGTTAGTGTTAGGACTGGTCAGCCTGGTGTCAGGATAATCTGACTGGGTAGGACATCATGTTACATGTCTGCGTCATGATGCACCAGTGCTAGACATCACTATAAATTGTCACACTGCAGACATCGTAGCAATATGACTGAATTTTTTTAAAAGTTACATTAAAAATCAATCCAAATCATCCAGACAAACACACAACATGCAAATCAGAATTCATTTTTAAATATTCATTTGGCTATTACTTTTTAAGATCAAGTAATGGCAGCATACTTTTACCCATACATTTCTATGCAAAAAAGCACACCAACCAAAATATAATTTAGATCTTATATTGAGTGCCCTAACAGTGTATAGAAAATGTTTAACAAAAAAGTTAAATACTCCAACATTTCTAGAATGATAATCCTCAAGACCATGCTAAAATGTTTGATAAAGCATTAACTGCAGCTGAAATGAGGTATCTTTGAAAAAAATAAAAAAAATAATATCTACTGGAATTATTTTCAAGTCTAAAGTGTTTTTTTTTTCATTTTTTAATACAAAAGACATGTTCATGGGTATTTAAATTCTTGCCTTTGTTAAAGAGTTCATATTTGTAGGTATTTAACCTATTAACCTGTCATTAATCAATTATAATGAAAATCAATACACAGCCAACTACACCAATCTAATTAGTTATCAGAATACATGTGTATGATCTCTTCCTTAAAACACGCTTAAAGTTACACCATCAATTATGTTAGATGACTATGACCATAACAAAGAGACTTATGAGTGACAAAATTCAGGTAAGATCCCCATCAGTTGGGAAAATGCCATCATTCCATTTGATCCAAACATGTGACCAGCTGCCACTTCTTCAATACAATTAGCAAAAGGTGTTAATATTTTATGTGTTCAGAGCTCATTGAAGCGTGAAGCAGTTAACTAATTGAAAAGCAATGGAATCATTCCTTTGTTTAAGCCTGCCTCATGTACAAACCAACTTGAATGATTAAACTTTACAATAAATAAAGACTACAATGATGAATTAAAATCACTGATAAACAGTACTACTAAATAGGTCATGGAGACAATCAGGGACAAGAAAGATGTCAATGATGAAATTCAATGAAGTATATTAGTGGGTATTGGAGCAACTATGAAATCCACCAAATTTTATATCCCCCCAAATTTTTAAATCAAAGCAATTTCTTTTTTTAAATATTTACTTCTACTACTCCAGCTATTACAATCATAAAACACTATTACAGTCACTACACACCTCAATTTTTCCATCTACTACATTCATAAAACAAATTTATCCAGCTATTACATTTATTAAACACTTCACCAGAGAATATATTTATAGTTAACTTCTCACATATTTTTCATGATGTCAAATGACTGGATAAATGAGACTAAAAAACTATAGCATCTGACAACTTACACTAGACAAATGAGATAGATAATTACTCTTGACAATGACAACAGAACATTTAAGAAAACTGTACTTAACAGACTACTTTCAATAACTAATTAGCAAATTACACTTGACAAATGAGATTGATAATTACTCTTGACAATAACGACAGAAAATTTTAAGAAAACTGTACTTAACAGCCTACTTTCAATAACTGTAATTAGCAAATTACTCTAGACAAATGAGATAGATAATTACTCTTGACAATGACAACAGAAAATTTAAGAAAACTGTACCTAACAGCCTACTTTCAATAACTGTAATTAGCAAATTACTCTAGACAAATGCAATCAAAAGCTTTGGACAACTGCCAATTAACTGTTCACTTGTAGGCAACTATAAGTGACAAATTCACTGAACTGCATTCAACAGCATACTGCAATTAACAACTTCAAACAATTGCAACTAACAACTTTAAACAATTGCAATTAACAACTCTAAACAATTGCAATTAAGAGCTTATTCAAGACAACAGTAATCAACAACTTTAAACAACTGCAACTGCCAACTGGCAACCACTGTGATTAGCAACCTATCTAGGCAACTGCCAACTGGCAACTTTAGAAACAACTAAAAAAAAAACCACCTCATTTCAACAGCTGAAAACATTAGAGAATTGTAACTGATACCATAAACAAGACAAATGTAAATGACAACTTACTCCAGACTTCATGCACCTGCAATTAACAACCAAAGACAATTTTAATAGCAGCTCATTCTAGACTGCAGTTGACAATTTTTGACAACCATAACTGACAATCTAAATAAGACAACAGGAAATTAACAAATTTTGGAGAATTGTAATTAGGGTTTTTTGGCAAATGATAACTTCAGATAACCTGCTAAAGACAACTGAAATTAACTCATAAAAGGTATAATCAAAGCACAAATATATCAACAGTCAATAACATTAACTTCATGCATATACACCCGTCCCTTTTTAAATTTACACTATAATTATATGTTTTGATTCAAGTATTCCTATTTATGATCACACTTCTAGCAGTGTACATCCTCCCTAAAAATATTACTTTCCTGAGCAAGCAGTTTAGCATTTAGCTTTCTCTGCAACTTTAGTATAATAAAAATATAATTTGCTTAAATAGGAGCCATAATGTGTGATGTATGTTAATACTGTACTACACCTTACTGATCAGTTTTAAATAAATATGGCAATTTTACGATACGAGTGATAAAACACTGACCTAAAATACAAACATTATGACATCACTCTAATTATAGGCTTATGCATTTGTATGGGAAAATATGAG
Source organism: Unio delphinus (assembly GCA_029339505.1). Taxonomy (NCBI): domain Eukaryota; kingdom Metazoa; phylum Mollusca; class Bivalvia; order Unionida; family Unionidae; genus Unio; species Unio delphinus. Next base: position 14,351,576 of record JAQISU010001240.1, on the reverse strand, counting down.
CAAGGTTTTGTTTGATTAGTACTGCATGACCTTTCTGAGTACAGTATTCATCCAAGAAAATGAGTTCATATTTTCCCATACAAAGACAGTAACCTTTTTCTTGCATACTCAATTTTCTTATTCTACCTTAAGCTTAAATTAAGAAAATTCATTACAAAAGCTAATTGAATTCATGCTGTATTCCAAAATCACTTAAAGTATTTAATCAATCAAATACTGATTGTATATGCTACTGTTATAGCAAGGAAACAAAGGCATCTTCTCAAATTTTCTAATTCTTTCTACAATTTGAATTTGAGGCATAAAATGTAATTCAAAGTTATTAAAGTGCAGTTGTCATGAATATATATATATATATTTCAGATAAATAAATAAATATTGTATATGCTTCAAGTATGTACAAAACACTCATTAAATCACCAGCTTTCAAAGTTAACAAAAGTGACAACCTATGACCAGTTCAGTCCACATTACAAATGTGAATTTGGCCATTTGGTCACATGACATCGTACCTGCTACATGCCACAGTATAAGCCTTTATAACTGAGTATAGTCATTTGTAACGTGGAGGAACTCGAGATGTCAATTGAAAACTTCAGTAAAGAAATACAATCACATCAGTCTGACCCAGAACACAGGAACAGATTAAAGATAAAGTTAGATAGGGTGCATAAATGAATTAGACATGTCTTCAGGTAAAATATGTAGCAGTCTGACAATAGGGGCAAAATGCATAGAATATTCTTAAGCAGTTAAACTGAAAAAACGTTACCCTTAAAAATAATGTCATAGGTGGCCAAAAGTTGTATCTCCAAGCTTTCTGCAGAAATGGTTCTGAAATATTATATCCAAGGTGATATTTCAAATAATGTGAGGAAGAACACAGATACAAGCCTTGCAACAAAAATGTAAAACAAAATAAATAAAACTTATGAAAAATGTATCACATTTTGAGACTTTCTAGTTGTATAAATAAGGATAAATAAATATCTCTGAACCATTTAATGAAGGCTTTTGATCTGTTGTTCATCAAACTATTGGTTTTGCAGAGTGTTGTTGTTGTTGTAATGTTGTGACTCACACTGATGAGACGGACTGAATAACAATACAGATCCATGTAAAAAAAACAAAGATTGATTACAACAATAGATGACAAAACTGAGAATATAAACACCAAAATCTTCAATATCTTGTCAACATTATGGAACCGAAATTTAAAAACAAAATAAACCTTTGATTGTAACAAAGATATTAATAGATATTATACAATAATTATCTATTATGCATCTATTATAATATCATAATTTTAATACCATAAATAATTATATGGATGGAAAGCTAATGAGAGAGGTATGAACCAAGGTTCCAAATCCGCTGACATGATGACGATTTTATTAATTACAAAACCAGGTAGAAGTTGGGGTAAGGGTGGAGCTACACAGAGCTGCCACAGATTCCTGGCAGCACTATTTTTTCTTATTGGGTACACATTAAATAGTAACTTATATAATAGGTACATAAAAATCTTATATAATAAGTTGATAAACTAATCAATTATTTAACAAATCAGATTACATTATCAACTGGCATATTTTTATTCTAAACTGAAAGCATTCTCGAGATAGATTTTGTTACTAAAGTAGAACCTGTCTTGAAAGACCACCCCTTCTGCCAAAATATAATGGTCTCTCAAGACAGGTGGTTTTTCATAACAGGTCTAATCACTATATAATCAATATGTCTGTGCATAGAAATTCTGGTTTCTCAAAACAGGTGGTCCTCATAGCAGTGGTCTCTCAAGACAGGTTTTACTGTAATCTCTGTACATCTTTTCTCCAACCTGCTATGAAAGCAGTGTGTCTGGAGAGCTTTTTTTGTCTGTTTTCAGAATTTTAAGCACAGATCTTGCATTACGATATCCATGAAATGATAATTTCTTTGGATACCACACACATGTACCTTTCAAACATTGAGATGGGTAAATGAGCTCCTTGCAGAAAGCTTAAAGTCACTTCTTCGACACCTGGGAGTCCAAACTTTTTTTTATACCCTTCTCCTTGGGTTTCAGAACAGTGTAATCCCTTGACCTTTTATGTGCTTCCTGCTGCACCAAGAGCAAGACAGTATGGCATTATATTAACAACTAAAAAATTCTCATTGGCGATCAGTAAAATTCTCAGTAGTGAGTTTGGCATCAACAGCAGATATAACTGCTAAATAATGTCAAAAAGTTTTTATAGATTTTTGCAAAAACTTGTAAAAAAGGACAATAAAAGTCTTCTTGATCATTTCAGTTTGCTATACATTTGAATTATATGTGATTAGGAACTTATAACTCAAAATCTGAGGTTTTATTTTCTTGTGTAAATATCGTTACCTTTTAAAAAGAAACAAACAATTAAAACTTTTCTTTATAATCTGCATGGTAAAAAGAATGTCTTGAATTAAAAAAGATCTGCCAAAAACGTTGAATGCACCTTTATACAAACTCCAGGCATACCTCATACATATGTGTGTGTGTGTGTGTGTGTGTGTGCATACTAGTTCAATACTAGTTGCACCATACCAAATTAGCATGATTAAATAAACATTAAGAAATTCTAATCAGACATAACACGCAGGCTGTAAATTTTGGAAGTGCAGAATTAAGAATATGCAGGCTGTGACATTTTCAAATTGCAGAATTAAGAATAATCTTTATTCTCCACAAGAAAATGGAACCAAATTAAGATCTAATTTGAAACATAACCATATAAATTAAGTAAATTTGGCCCGGTGGCATGTTTCTCACTTTTCATCCTTTGAAGTCAGACATGAGTAGTAATCATGCTCAATCTTTATACAGTACTCAAGACTTGAGCATCTTCCATCTGATATTTATACATATGCATTAGACTTGGAATACTAAGAACTTCTGTAGTCCTTTTTTGGGACCTGAGCTGGAGTTGTTCCTGGCACAGCTGTGCTAAATATGGTTTCCTGTGAGCTGTCAGAATCATTATCATCATCAAGGAATGGTTGACGGTCATTTTGGCTATCAGAATATTGTGGAAGTGAACCATTTCTAGGCTGAACAGGACCAATATTAATTGAGGCTAACAACCAGGCTGAAAAAAAGGGAAAAACTTCTGAATTGGTTTCAACAAACTTTTAGTGTTAGACTAGGTCAATAAGTTCTCAATTAAACAAGTCGATACATTAAGCTGCATTATTCAAATGCAAAAAAAAATTGCCTGCAATAGAGTGGGAACAGCTTCATAGGATCACTTATAAGTCCAGTCCAAAATGCAAACAATAAAGACCCTAATTTATATATTGTGCAATGTGCCTGTAGATCAGGGCCTATGCTGCTTGTTCCAATGATTGCTCATAATGAACCATATAGACCCAGATCTACTGATTTATAATGTGAAGGCAGATCCAGGTCTGTGAATTTTGCAGTTGAACTTAACTGGTAAGTATATAAAGTAGTATCAAATTACTCAAAATAGAATTGATAATTATGATTTAAGATGTTACAAAATTTACTACTTTAAACATTTACCATTACAGTCCTACTTGTTTATATTGACATCACTTATATCAACAAGCTGCCTATGTCAACAAAAAAGCAAAGTCCCAGTCCCGTGGTCTACTATTACTAACAAATTGTCATGCTAATGTTGACGTCGAGATAAAAAATAAATGTACATGTCAACAGAAGACCTTGGTCCCAGCTTGAACAATTTCATTGTTTTCTAATGATTTATGTCAACAAGCTGCCAGTTCAAACCCATACTTTATTCAACAAATTAGGCATAACTGAAATGGCTATATTTCCAGACGAGTAGAAACAGTGGATGCCATAGAGTTTAATTTTCAAACTTCTTTACAGCACTGACATGTAGCCCTTGTTTGTCCATTGGAGTGAAAGTGAATTGTCAGGTCAAGAAAAGGTCTTATTCCAAGCACTAAGTTAGGCATCATACAAAGTGTTCCACGTTAAATGTCAGTTTTGCAACTTCTAGCACTCTGTTGAATTTCATTACAATCTTCGTCAATTTGCTGTTTAACCCTTCTTGTCAAAATTTGCAAACAGCATTTTGACTAACTCTCAACATGTTTTGAATTTGGAGTCACAAACACTACTTAGTTTGCTACACTTGGAAATGAAAACAATAATGAAGGCGAAAGTTGTTTATTTGATATACTCTTCATGTACACAAGTACATCAATGCGTCATTCTATTTCTGAAATCAGTCATTGTAAATATCAGCACATTTTCTCACCACTCTGCAGCTAGTCAAGTCTTTGATCTTGCCGCCAAGCTTGTGGGTCATGTTCTTCAGATGTACTCTTACAATGACAACATGTACATCTGTGGGCCTTTCAGCCATTGAATTTTCTGAATATCAGCACAACTAAAATGATCAATTGTTCAGCACATTTTTCCACTCAACAGGTGGTTGAAGCAGGACTAGCAAGCCTTTAAATTTGCCATCCAGCAAATTGATGCGTACAGAGGACTCCTGTATATATGATTTTCTGAATCCCAGATATAAAAAAATGCGTCCAAAATATGCGTGATTACTCGTTTCCGAGATATTTTAAAGTGAGTTTATTTTGCTATGAAAGTTTCGTTTTAACTTTATTTACACTTACGATGGCTACCAACAGCAGTGTAAAACTCGAATTAAATTTACAGTCTCTGGAAACTAAATATCTGGCTATTAAGGAAGTTGAGGGCTGAACATCTTGCTTAAAAATAACACCCATTCAGGAAGGATGAAAGCTGCTGAGTCTATAAAGAAAGACTACGTTGAAGGTAACTGTACTCCCCAAAGGAAGAAGCAAAAGGCTGCTACATTTAAAGACGTGGAGGAAGCCAGAAAATGGTTCAATGAAACATTTGCGAAAAAACTTAGTGTGGAGAACTTCGCTGCAACAAGTGGTTGGTTCAGTCACTTTAATGTTCATCATAACATCGGATACAAAAGTATTTGTGGAGAATATATGTACTGTTGACAGCTTTTCATTTCCCTGTGAATAGCCCCATCCCCTTGGAAGGCCTCAATAAGATGGGAACAGACTGACCAAAATCTAGGCTAATTTAAGTACATGTATATGAAGCATGTAAATAACAATTATCCAACCATGTGCTAATGCTGACATTGATTATCATAATGTTTTTCGTATCAAGATGTGATCGATGCAATATTTTATTGTGGATTTATTACACAAAGGTAACCAAAATGTAATTGGTCAATATTCAAGTGTATTTCATACTGATTCTGTCTTCATGTACTCAAAATTTACATTGTTTACTTAAAGTGTAAATGCTACTCACTTACAATGGGTCACCCTTTGCTAACGAATTTTTAACTTTTATCTTTTTTCAGCCCCTCCCCCTCCTTATCTCGACATCCGCCTATGTCGACAATATTTCCTTGGGCCCGAGGATGTCGACATAAACGGGTAGGACTGTAATACAAATTGACTCCAGCAGCAACATGGACAGACCCAGATCTGCTGTTACATAATATGCTTGGAGGTCTGGGTCACACCAGTTTGTCTGGAGTAGTTAGTAGAACAAACATATACCTTAATCTGCCAGTGCATGTGATAGCAGTTAACGGACCATGTCATTTGCAGCTGGGCTCAACTTGTAGTGAATATATATGGGATATGTTTTACGAAAACATTTTATTTTCTTATTCTATGGAAAACAATCACTTCAAAAATTCAGTTATGATAAAATTGGTCATAAGAATCTAAAAGATAGTTTTAAAAAAATCACGGCTTTTATTTCTGACTTTGGAAATGTACAGTTATATAAATATCAAGTACCTGATGCATACTGGCCCTAAATCTAGTGTCATTCTAACAATAGTATTGCTGTAAAATATTATCTATAAATCAACCTCTCATTTCTCCAAGCACATATTGTTCAAAATAACAAATCACTGTTCAATCAACATGTCAATTCCAACATTCTATCATCAAAATCAAACAGTAGGAAATATGATAAAAACACAAAACTGTGTTGTGACTTACAAGGAAATATATTAGCTGTAAGTCTACATCTGCCAGGGTTTTCTGAATCTTCTTCTGACACGAGACCCTTGGAAAAACTACAGGTATTTCTGCCAGTTGTTACAAAGTAAACACCCACAAATGACATCATGCACCTATTAATCCATAAAGAAAATATATTTAAAAAATCATCATCAAAACTTTAAAAAAAAATGCATTCTTACCTACTTTAAAAGGTGTGAACAGCAAGCTTTCTAACCATTCTTAAATAAGCTGACAATGTATTGAAAACAAATTGATCTTAAGCCCTCCAGAGCTGAACTAAGTGATGCATGAACCATATTGGAGTAGAATCTATTTTTATGGTTTGTGGTAGCTTGTAGTCATTTTTCATATCATATCCCATATCAATCCAAGATTTTTATATCAGTGCAAGGGCCAAAGGCCTGGGGATTGTTATGAGTCAATATTGTGCAATGATTATTTGAGAGATAAAATGGTGCATTCTGATCATATTTATGTTCTAGAAAGTTTGCATCTTTCTTTTTCTACCACTCCAACAGGTCTAACTAATTTGAGGCAATTTGAGAACACTGCTTGCATAAGATTTTTCACACAAGTGGTCTAGAAAGGATGTACTCCTCAAATCCCCACCGCCATCTGGTTCCCAAAATGCTGCATATGTAAAGACCCCTAATGAGTATTACATTTGGCCTCCATCCCCTGAATATGTAAAGACCCCTAATGAATATTACATTTGGCCTCGATACCCAACATATGTAAAGACCCCTAATGAATATTACATTTGGCATCAATCCCCTGCATATGTAAAGACACCAGATGAATATTACATTTGGCCTCACCATCTGCATATGTAAAGACACCTAATGAATATTACATTTGGCCTTGATCCCCTGCATATGTAAAGACACCTAATGAATATTACATTTGGCCTCCATCCCCTGCATATCAAAGATGTAAAGACCCCTAACAAATATTACATTTGGCCTCACCATCTGCATATGTAAAGACCCCTAATGGATATTACATTTGGCCTCAATCCCCTGCATATGTAAAGACACCTAATGAATATTACATTTGGCCTCCATCCCCTGAATATGTAAAGACCCTTAACAAATATGTAAAGACCCCTAACAAATATTACATTTGGCCTCACCATCTGCATATGTAAAGACCCCTAATGAATATTACCTTTGGCTTCGATACCCTGCATATGTAAAGACACCTAATGAGCATTACATTTGGCCTCACCATTTGCATATGTAAAGACACCTGATGAGTATTACATCTGGCCTCAAAACCCTGCATATGCAAAGACCCCTAATGAATATTACATTTGGCCTCAATACCCTGCATATGTAAAAACCTCTAATGAATATTACATTTGGCCTCCATCCCCTGCATATGTAAAAACCCATAACAAATATTACATTTTGCCTCACCATCTGCATATGTAATGACCCCCAATAAATATTACATTTGGCCTCGATACCCTGCATATGCAAAGACCCCTAATATTACATTTGGCATCAATACCCTGCATATCTGAAGACCCCTTATGAATATACTATAAACTACTTTTGCTAATACACCACAGACCAGCAATCTCATTTTATGCACTACTTATGTTACACTTTATTTCCATGGCAACATAAACAAGAAGGTCTGGGCACGCATGTAAAAGCCTCTGATTGAAGCAATCCTGTGAAATGTGTGATATTAACTACAAGGTGAATAATCACTGAATTAATTGCCATAGCTTTAGAATAATTCATGATGCAGTGTTTCCCTTTACCCTCATTTGCGCTTCAGAGATCCCCAAATTTTTTATTTGACCCCCAGTTTTGATACCAACATTTGTTTTTTTACTCAGTCTGACCCCCAGTATTGACACCATGGAGACTTTTGACTTTCAGTCTTGGACCCCTAGGGGATACACTGATGATGACTGAATGAACAGACTAATGAATGAAACAATTACAAAATACTACAACCAAAGATAAATATCAACAAGTATATCTATACCACTAGTCCAATGGTTTTGGAATTTTGCACCAGAAACTGAATTGTGGATACTGACTGGAAAAACAAATGAATGAAAAGATTTCTTAAAAAGTTGAAGCTGAAAAATTATGAATAGCAAAAGAAATATCAACAGTGCCAATCAAATATGAGTACCTACTTTTATAAAGTCATTCAAAAACTTTGCCATGGGAAGGAAGGAAGGAAGATTAGACAGATATTGTTTGATTTGGCACTTTTCACGACAGTAACACAAGTAGGTTATTAAGTAATAAGGCAACTGGAGGTGAAGTGCCCTATCTTTAGACATCACTGGACAGTTGCACAGATGAACAGATCAAAATTTTTCGAGTACTACCACAAAGAATTATGAATAGCAAAAGGCATATCTGAACCACTAGCAAAAGGCACCTAATTTCAAAGTGATATCATGAATGGTTTTGGAGTTATGCTCATAAAACGACAGTGGAGAAACACTACACATCAGACCTATACCATTCCATTTAGGACCAATAAGACATCATAAAAAGTCTTTAACTAAAAGCCTCATGTTGATTTGACCACCCATTTAGAAGAAGCAATAACAAGATTTTCAAGATGGCTGCAGTCACTGTGGTGGAAATAACTGACAACAGATTAACAACATTTTCATTTAAGGCCAACCAAACATCATATAACATTTTTAGAAAAAAACCTTTGTTGCTATAACCATCTGTTAATTAGGAATAGCAATAACAAAATTTTCAAGATTCTCACTGTAACAGTAAAGCTGGCTGTGCAAGAGGCATGCTTTTCTTCAGGACCAACCAAACATTGCACAAAGTCTTTTGGTGAAAATCAATGTCAAAAAGACTAGCAATAACAAGGTCACTGTCATGATGGCAATACTGGATATAAAATCAGCCGTATTTTCAATTTTAATACCAACTAGGAATAATAAAAAGTCTTTTAGTGAAAAATACATGTCAATATGACCATCCATTCAGAAGGAACAATGATAAGACTTTCAAAGGGACCACTCTGATGGCCATATGGTGGCAGATTGGAAGCGGCACATTTTCATTTATGACCAACCAAGGGATGAATGTGTGTGTAAAGTTTCATGGCAATCCATCATGTAGTTTAGGAGGAGCAGCAATCACAGATGGATAATGGACTACACAGAATCTATAATGTCTTCTGATGAATGACCAGTAAAACCATAACTGTATGGAAATAACTATTGTAAATATCTTTTCATAATTACAGAAGTCCCTTACCCAAATAAAAACATGAAGACTTGTAGTGCTGTCATCCCCCAGAATTCTTTGTAAAATATAATTCCTGGAATACAAAATTATTGACATTTATCAAGAAAGATATAGGAAAATAGAAGAAAAAAATATTTCTTGCTCTATTATTTAAAACAATTATGAGGTCAAGAACAAAATTAATGGACTCTTCAATAAAGTAAAATTAACCAAAGAATTAGCAAATAAGGTGAAAAAAACGTTTTAATTCCATGAAAAGAACGTTTTTTTTATATACTTTATTTTTGTAATCAAATCATAATATGGTGTCTTGACATTGAACTGTTTGAAGATGAAATAGCTCTCCACATGTGCAGGTGAGACAGAAATACTAACATATCCAGGTACAAAACTTAAGTATATGTGAAACAAAGTTTCAGTTGAAAATAGATGGTGTAGTAAATGAAACTTATGACAATAGTAACAGCTTGGAGAACTGAAATGATATTAATTTGGATAAGATCACATTAAAACTTAACAACAAAGATATTGCTATCCATGGTCCCTTTAACTATTGTACAAGTACAGCTTGTAAAAATCAGTACATTTTTCTATCACTTATTTGGTAATGCAGAAAGGATGCTAAAATCCCTCCTAGCCAAGCAACATATGACTTTCCAAAACTTTTAACTCAGAACCTCAACATTGATGTTGCGGTCACCACTGTAAAAATGGTACCTGTAACTGGTAACTCACAGGTGAAACAAAAAACATGTATTTGATTAGAAAATGACATGATAAAAACAAATGGAAAATCTAATAAACATGTGCTGCAGGGAGTCAAACATGATCTTCCATGTAACTAGCCTGATGCTCCACTTCCCGAACAATCAAATCCAGAATTTACATCTGTGACATAAGAACTTTACAGAAAATCAACAACAAAAAAATCTGCTTAAGACTTAGAATCAGAAAAGAAACCATTTCAACCAATACATGACAACTGAATTCACTGTACTTTTACTCTTTCCATCTATGACTTACCTGCCATAATTGCACTCATAGTAAAGAAAACAAAGTTTGTTGGAACAACAACTGTGGAGTCAAAAATCTTCATGGCTTGATTAAGATACCTGAAAAAAGGAAAATACAGAGTTAGTAATAGGTTCATCAAGATTACTCTAAATAGTACATTAAAATGCCGACAATGTGTTAAGTAATATTATTATTATGTTTTTATATGTAATACCCTCATTTACTGGCTAGATACTAAGGTAAAAGTGTATGTAGTACCCGTGCTTCAAAAAGGGTGTCACAAGCTACTAATATACTTCGAGCAAGGTTTATGGCATACAAGTGTCTCTTCTTGCCCTTTTTCCTTTCAAATCCTATTTAATGTAATAATTTATTTTTAAAAAAAATGTGAACTTTTAGACTACCAGAATGAGCAAGTAAAGTATGCATCAAACCGATATACCACAATCATTTCTAATTTAAGGAACCCTTTATAGTCCCTCTCAGTTCTGAACGTGCTTGTAGTCCATGTATTTTCAGAGTTGTCAATTTTCAAGGTTCAACATCCCAAGGTTCCTTTTTATTGATGACAAAAAATTATTATTTTGACATGCAGGTGAAATATTCAAAATCTATTCTACTATATTTTCTACAACATGAACATTCAATAACTGATCCTTGTATGGTGATCTAATCTTTTAAACTGCACATTCTATTAAACCAATTAAATGATTGACTTCCATGTAACATTTTTGTCTAATATAGTTTATATATAGTTATATATAGTGCGTCAAATGACAAAACCAATGATCAATGAAAATTGTTGGAGCCATGGACTATAAACTTTAAACTGATCTTATGTTTTTTGATTATCCATTAGAACAACATGACTCTAAGGCAATGGATGAATCTGAAACCATCTCTTTTGTCTCCAAAAAAATGATGGCTACCATGGGCAAGCATGTTTACAATGACAATCTGTACTTATAATATGTAGTGAAATGCTGATGTAACAGAATGCTGTGTACCATATTGTACAATATCCATCCAAATGATGAAAATACTTTGTGTACCATCTTAGCTATACAAGACATGCAGGGAGTGGGATGAAGAACTAAATTCCAGTGAAACAGTTACCAACCTGATGCATATTAAATAATACTTGAAACAGATAATAAGTATTTAATATTTATTTTTGGTATTGGTGCATACATAAACATGCATAATTAAACTGGGAACTAACGTTTTATTGCCAACCTAAACCAATAGTTTTTTAAAATCCATTTCTTTACTTTTCCCCACTAGATGGTTCATTTGACAAAGGAATGTAGTTGTTGTTGTAGGGTTTAATGCCTTTTTTTTCAGCACATGATAGGCTATATATGGCAATCAGTATTATTGGTGGAGGAAGAATCCGGGGAAACACCCTGGAAAGAACCACCAACCCATGAAAAGCTACTGGCAAGCTTTTTCACATAACTACATTAGCTGAATCTTAGACTCAAACCAACGCACACAGAGGTGAGATGGCAGTGATCCATAACAGCGAGCACTTTAGACCACTAACAAACAAAGGAATGTAAAATAGCACTGTCCACACACAAGAAGATCACTGTCATGATGTAACTAGACAAAGACTGCAATCACCATGTGGCCTCTCTCTCCACTGCCAACATAACAGAAAATACTGCTTTGAATACATACAAATATAACACATCAAAACTATATTATTATTTCATCAATGACTCTCCCACATACACACCATTCACCTATATAAATGTTTTGGGGGGGTTCTTGTAATTTATCAAGAGAATACAGTGTATCAAGTCTTATGTCTAAATGCTGAATTTCTACGATTGCATTGTTAATTTATTGGTGATAGAAAATATCAGTCAATAGGATTTGCCTTTAACAGTTTATAACATGCAGTGAATAAGAGTTTAGTCTGAGCTTCAATTATTGTTTACATAGCTAATTATAAACCACAACAGAGAAGAGCAAACAACATGCCTGCTACGTTCACTGCCATGTCAATTGTACATGACATCAATTATCATTGATGCTTCACTTGCATTCAGATTTGTTGGTTTTGTGGTCTGCTGTCATCTTTAATTATTACCTCTTTATTATTGTAAATATTTCAAAGAATAAAATGATTACATTTTTAATTATGCAAAGAGGGTTTGTTGAAGTTTGAGTGCAACGCATCTCAATAAATACATGTTAAAATAGGGTGGACTGTTTACATAAAATCTGTAATGCTACCATTACTTTTGGAACAGTAAATTTATTCATCAGGGAGTTATCAGCCTTGGTATTCTTCTATATTTAGCTATAATGTAGTTGCCTCCCTTAGATATTTTTGCAATATCAAAAATGACTTTCAGAACCCAGGACAATCATGGAGAAAGACCAATCTTTTTTTTGCATGTACTGAATAAAAGGTGTTGTGCTGTGTATCAATATAAATTATGTTTGAATCATTCATTCATGAAACAAATTCAGTAATTTGAATTTTGCAACCATGATGTGAAAATTCATTAAGAAACAGACATATCATTCATGATCCTGTGTAGAACAAACTACAACTACTTTCATTTTTACAGGTGCCAACTTTAAAGCAGCATCTGAATTAGAATAATGACAGTAAATATTTTTTTAATGTTTGAAAACAGAAGTTAAACATAAGAGACTGAAACATTCTAAAGCTGGAATTTCTAAGATTACTATTTATTCAAAACCCTCAAATCTGTCTCTGCTTAATGAAGTCAAACTACTACCTTCTTAATGCTACAGAGTTCATTCATATGCTCATGGCTAGCTTAATAAATCAACTGCACACAAGACTGCCTATGTCAGGGATAGCCATTGTATTATTTTCATCATAATCATGCAAAATTACAGAAACTATATTCATGTGCAATGGGTATTCTACAGCAACACCCACACTCCTAACATATATAAATACATATAAATCCTCCCTCCCTCTCAATCTCTCTCACTAATTTAAAATTAATATATAATTGTAGATGTATCAACTGGAACCCAAATGACAATTTTAGCACGTGTCACATTTGACTTCTGGACTCGAGAATGAATAGAAGCTGACCCCGAAAAAAAGGTACAACCGAAATATTGGGAAAAAAATGACTACATTATGAGACTGCTCTGGTGGCCTAGTGGTTAGAGCATCCATGATGGAAGTGGGAGGTTGTGGGTTCGATCCCCGGCTGAGTCATACCAAAGACTCATAAATACTAATAATACTAAATTCTGAAGTGAGGCAGTTTATAATGATGTCTAGCACTGGGGCATCACACCGCAGACATGCAGCATTATGTCCCACCCAGTCACATTATCCTGAAACCAGGCTGACCAGTCCTAACACTAACCTCTTAATGCTGAGTGCCAAGCAAGGCAGCTGTTAGTACCATTTTTGTAAGTCTTTGGTATGACTCGGTCAGGGACAGAACCCACGACTTCCCGCTTCCACAGTAGACATTCTAACCACTAGACCACCAGAACGGTGAGATTTGTAAGCATTATTTAACTTTTGTAATAAGACTCAATTCTGTAAAATACTTTCTCACAATACAACATAAACTGGATGTTATATTTCATAGGGGTTAAATGTGATAGTGTGTGAAGCTATTGTGCATTAATTCTTTTGTCTGCCTGAGGAATAGAGGGTACTTTTAGTACCTCTATAAAACATGCATACCCTCCTGAAAATAAAAGGTATTAAATAGTGCATGTTATACACATCAAAATATGGTCAGCCAAGGAATATCACATTTTCAGCTAAGTGACTATGACCTTTGACCTAACAGTGCTAAAATCAATCGATGTCAGCCTCTAACCATAAGTGAGGCACATGAGATTTGAAATTAAAAAAAGGCACAGCAAACAGCTTGTCCAACCACATTATCTAAAGACAGTCAGATGAATGTATGAACAGATGGGAAGACAGATATATTACTGCACTATCCCCATACACCTTCGATTCAAGGAGATAGCAAGGATCCTGTAAAAAATGGTGTCTCACCTGTGACTGCTGAAATAATGTATTCCCTTGTATGACTTGCAAAATCTTTAACAAAATGTCTAATCTAACACTAAATTTGAATGATCCAACCACAGCCAGATTTCTAACACCTAAGTCTCACCATGCAGGTGATACATTGTATGAAACAAAAGATTCAAAATTCTGAAAATGTAGCTAAACTTGACTGCTCACTTGACTTGTATGATGGCTGTAATCCCTAGAACAGCTGCCATGACATATAACATTGGAGAGTTCCACTGTGCCTTTCCTGCCATTGTTAGCTGCAACATACTGGATACAGCTTTAGCAGATATAACTGTAAAAGATGCTGAAGAAGAAAACATGGTTGATACAAAAATTATGATTGTATATTTAAATTTCATGAAAATATAAGAAACAGCATGGTACTCAGATACTTAACATTCTCATATGAGAAATTGGAACAGATGGCAAACCAACCTTACTGCAACTTACATACAGCCTTCACATGGTTAAGCCCTCTCAACTGTTATACTGTCTTTAACAATACCCTATAAGAGCACATCAGCACAATAATGGCTATATAGTGCCTATTAGAGACAAAGTTCTAAAAAGGTACAAATTAATCATAGGTGTACTATGGCTCATCCCTTAAGCTCATATAAATTTAGCAGAAACAACAGCAACCATGAAATGTATACCTGTGACCTTGATCTTAAAGATAATTAAGGTCCAAATGTGGAATGCAATACATCTTGTAATAACAAGACACAAGTATCCCAAATTTCAGTAGATTAAACAGATCATAAGTGACAGATCCAATGGGACAATTCTACTTAAATTCAAAATATTGTAATGTTACTTGGAGCTTGATGTTATGAACCCAAATGTGGGTCAAAGTATACAAAGAAAATTTCATCTCTTCAAATAGCCCTAATGTTATTTGCATGGAAAGGAAACAAATTAAATAAAACATTAATACTGACCCATGACCTTGACCAAGAGGACATGACCTCCTGTGTGGTAAATGACACAGCAGTTAATGATGATAAAAGAAGCATACCTAATATCTAAGTGGCTCTTAAATAATAGGGTAAAAGTTAATTTGCAATTGAGAATCTAAAATATTGTCCCATGATCATATCCTTCAAATTTGGTACACCAGTTTCATCCCTAATGCTGAATGGGTTCTAAAGTTATAGAGTGGAAAGGAAAGTGTAATGTAAAATATAAAAACGTACATGTGACATTGACCCTGAAAATAAGACTATTTAAATGTTCTACACAACACACCTTCTAATGATGATATACAAGTATGCTATATTTCATCCTTTAATCTCTGATAGGTGTAAAGTTGAAGATCAGAATAAATAGAGATGGACAGCTTAAAATAGTAAGTCATGACCTTGACCCTAACCCTAAAGACATGATTTCCAATATGTTAGACAATACAACTTTTAAAAGACTGTGCATAAGTATACCATATCTAACTGCTTAATCTCAAAAAGCTCTTTTGTTTTAAAGATATGAAAATATATGTGAACAAACTTACAATATTTAGACATGGCATTGACTTTGATAATAGGAGCCCCAGTGTCATATGGGACACACCTTCTAATGATGATATATAATTATACCAACTTTCATCCTTAAATCTCAAACTGATTAAAAGTTACTGACTGGAATGGACAGTTGGAGAAAACATTTTGATATATGACCTGGACCATGAAGACAAAGACCCTATAACCAATAATTGTACCAAATCACCACTTTGTGGTATTTGCATTCCATTTGTGCTCCATACATGTTTACATTCATCTATCAACGCAATGTTTTTATTTATGGACCCGATCACCTTATTAGTATGCATGGATCTCTCTCATTACTGAAAGTGTCTGAGATTTTAGTAATTAAATCTGATCATAATCAAAATTTTAAAAATATAGCCTCTCAACGAAGTGACAAGTTCAGCCAATCAGATGCAAGATCACCTTATTAGTATGCATGGATCTTGCTCATTATCAAGCTCATCCAAGATTTTAACAATATAAGCAGAAATAATGGGATCAGAAATATGTCCTCCAGAGTGGTAACAAAGCTAACCAATCAGATTCAAAATAACCTCATTAATATGAACTGATTTAGCTCATTACAAAACTCTTCTGAGGTTCAGATGTTATAAACCAATATTCCAAGTTTGACTGAAATCACATCTGAAATATTGACTCCAGAATGGTAACATACAATAATTGACAAATTGACAGGTGATGGACATGAGGGATTACCATAAGCTCACTAGGTCTTGTGACCAGGTGAGCTAAAAACAGTTAATTTATATCAAGATAATAAATTTATATCAAGATAATAAAAACAAAGATTCTAAATTAAATGCAATATTATTTTGAGATTTTTATAGGACTAACATGGCTTTGAAAATTTTTCTTCCGATATACAAAGATTGTTAAATTCATTTCAGTTTAAAGAATTTATGCAGCTTTTCTGAGAGAAAAATAAAACTGGTAATCAAAAAAAATCGATCAAATTTCGATTTTTGACCATATGCCTTAAGAATCCTCGTTTTCTGGCTTCCTATGAAAAACACTAAATAATCATTTGTGTTTTGTCAGAAAGTGCAACCAGAACAGATTGAAATACAGTTAGCACCATCTGTTTAAATTCATGTTTGCAAGTCTTTCATGTGTGTATATGTGTGTGTCTTTGTGTGTATGTGTGTGTGTGTACATACATATCTATAATAATGCAAGTGTAAATTTACCAATAATGGAGACTATCAGAAGATAGACAACAACCAATTTCTTTTTGAATCTGTACAGCAATACAAAAAGTACTATCAGCATCAAGCCTTCGATACACTGTAAAATAAAAAATGTCATAAATATCAAGTCATAATCAAGTTATCTCATGTCACTGCTATACATTTAAATTAATTTTGTTAGATTGTGAAAGACTTTACAAATTTGTTCATGAGAACAAAGGAAATAATTTGCTTCAACCAAAACCTAGAACCATGATAACTCATTAACCCATGGAGGTTTTTGTCATTTTCAACTAAAATGCAAGTAGGAAATGCATTTTGGGGGCTATTTCCGAATACATCCTAATACACTGACATCCAAGAGATTTCCGGTTAACCTAATGCCTAGTTGTGTTAGAAATATTGTCTTTCATTGGCTATTTCCACTCGTGCATGTGCAGAAGGGTAAAAATTGTATTTTTGTTTTCTTTTTTGCTTCAATGACCAAGGATTTTTGTTACCAGTCCACTCTTTATTCCAAATGCCCATCTTATCCTACTTTTTGCAAAGGTTCACCTGTCTGCAATCTTAGACCAAAAATTCTAAAATCTGCAAAAAAATTGGGTTCCAACCAAGGCCGATATTTTGGTGGAAAAAATTCAAGTTAACAAAAATTAGATTTTCCTTTTTGTATTTTGTAGTGCATCTAGAACATCCAGATTATTTGGTATCATTGAAGAGCTACATCAGTCTACTTTTGTAAAATATAACCAATTTAGTGTATCTTAAATGACTATGACACAACAGAGATTGGAAGTAGGCTTCTACCTCCTGATATGTAATTGAGGTGCCAGGGGTTAATGAGTTAACTGTTATTTTAAATTAACTTATTTTAAATTAACTTAACTTATTAATAACAACAAAGCTTTTATGATCACTCCATCTGAATTTAATTTTCTTTGTGGTTTTTACCAATTTTCATTTTTTTAGTATTTTTTTTTTTAAATGGTTTAACGCCATTTTTAAGCACAATATAGACTATACATGGCGGCCAGTATTAATGGTGGAGGAAGAACCCGGAAAACCCCCGGAAATAACCACCGGCCCACGAGAAGCTACTGGCAAGCTTTCTCACATAACTACATTAGCTGAATCTTAGAATCGAATCCACGCAGACAGAGGTGAGATGGCATTGATCCGTAACGGACAGCGCTTTAGATGACTCGGCCACTCGGGACCCCGGCACCAGATATAATTTTTAAAAATTGGCTTTATCGATGTGACTTTTGAATGTTACATGACTGAAATATGTTAGAGGAGAAGGAATTTGGTCAATTTTCATTGGTTTTGCAGTTCTTTGCAGCCACCAAATAATATACAAGCTGTGATACAAGGCAATGTCAACTTAGTATGACATTGTAGAACACTTACACCACTTGCTGATGAAAACAAATTCTAAAATCTGATTTCAGATCTCCACAAACAAGCTCAAATTTGAAGCTTCGCATGCACCATTAACCCTTTCTCATATACATGTGCATCTGAATTCCCTTTTTACATCTGAATGCAAGTGCATTTTGATGCTTCTACCACATTTCAGCGTGTGTGTGTGTGACAGCATGTGTGCAAGCATGTGTGAGAGAGATTTGGAATTTTAACGTTGCTTTAATAATGCTTTTAGTTATATCGCTATGATGTCTGCAGTGTGACAATTAACAGTGATGTCCGGCATTATGCACCAGACATATAGCATGATGTCCCACCCACCCAGTCACATTATCCTGACACCAGGCCAACCAGTCCTAACACTAACATCTTAATTCTGAGCACCAAGCGAGGCAGCTGTTAGTACCATTTTTGTAAGTCTTTGGTATGACTTGGCTGGAGATCGAACCCACGACCTCCCACATCTAAGGTGGACCATCTAACCACTAGGCCATTGGAGCGATCAGCTTTAACATAAAATACAGTTGTTAATTATTAATTTCTGTCATTTCCAAAAATTTACCATCCGGACAGATTACAATGGAACATTACTCATCTACAAAAAAAATAATTAAAAAAGCTTTTAATCATCATTGCAAGCACATAAAACAATGGAAGTGTTTTTACAAACCTGTGTAATCTGATTTCTAACCTGTACTGGTTGAAAAAAAAATTAAAAAAATGTTAAAATATTTAATTTTTTTATCACCCTGCTGTTAAATGTGATGCATCTGTCTAACTGGTTATGTGATGATTAATGATGTGCGTCATAATTATTTCAGTAAATTAAATAGTAAAATGTGCATTGTGGATTCATTTTATAATTTGTTTGATTACTTTTATAAATTTAAATTCTTTTAAAAATATTCAGCATTTGACATATTGAATTTATAGACAAACTGTCTGTGTCCGTCCATTTTTATTGTTACATGCATACAACTGTGTGTGTTCGAGTCTAAGATTTGCTAATGTAGTTATGTGAGAAAGCTTGCCAGTAGCTTCTCATGGGTTGGTGGTTCTTTTCCGGGGATTTTCCCAGGTTCTTCCTCCACCAATAATACTGGCTGCCATGTATAGCATATTGTGTGCTGAAAAATGGCATTAAACCCTAAAACAAAACAACAAAAGAACATGCATACAATTTTGGGTTCTATTTTTAAAACAGTTGCACAAACATTCAGTTAGCACATGGCACACTTGGCATTCTTGAGATAAATGTTGATGACTGACATTGAAATCAGCCGCACATAATATTTACGAACAGAAAGTATACATCCATGCTACATTATTGTGCATAAACATCTGTGATGTTAAAAAAAATTATTGAAATTCTATACCTACTGACATACCTGAAAGCTTAATACTGACATACGGTCTTTTTGCAGTACAATAAAAAATAATGAAATAATGACCGTCATAAAATGTGATTACTGTTTTGAGTTTCTTATGTGTAGTTATTTTAAAAAGATGGCATTCATATGCACCGTATTCAAACTGAAATAAACACTGCATTTCCAAATAAGGATTGTGTATAACTTGATTACTTTAAATTAACACATGTGCATCTCGCATAAGAGAACTAGAGATCTTAGTAACATGAGTCTTGTTTTTTGTATACGAAGGTTATTCAATAAAACCTTGCTTTACTTAAAATCATATTTTGCAAGAATTTACATTGATTTAGACCTTTACAGCAACAGCTTTATAATATATAACAATAAGTACCAAAACATTTCCTTGATATCATGCACTTAGTTCAAAGGTCACCCAAATCAAATTGGTATTCCACTGAGCATTCAAAAAAGTCTAGAGTCAGTATTATATAATGGAAATGAAAATAATGCAACAAAATATAAATATAGGAATATTCCAATATTTAAAAGTACATACATGTACTAATACATTACAGACACAACATATTAAATAATTAATACATTGTAATACATATTTCCGTTTTTAGATTACAACAGGATTACCATCAGTGGTCAAATTTTTCAAGAAGGTTGGCAAATTAGGGGCTGAATACAGAATATTATCAGCAGATGTGGTTCAGCTACTTCTAGTACCAAAACTTGTCAACTGATGTTTCCCAAATATTTTATGAATTTTAAACAGAAATAACAACAAATTTGTGTTTTTGTTACTTGATCTACATTTTCTACCCTAATAAAGTTTTAATACCAATATATTGGAACATGAAACAATGAATAAAGTCCATTCTCAAATTATATACAAAGAGAACCATCCTGACCCACTCTAGACAAAAAAACAAAACAAAACCCATTGGATCAAAATATTTGGCATGCCAACTATTAAAATATCTGAGCTCCATCATAACTTCGATTTTTAAAAATATAAAATGATACACAGCTGAGTACATGATGTGGTTATCTCCCCTGTCATTCATCAATGAATTGTTGAACCTAAGGTCAATTATACTGACTAAACAAATATTGTTTTACCTATAAAAAAAAAACAAAACAACTAAAGTACAAAACTTACAATGTAAACAATGAAGGATATCTGGGACAAATTCTCATAGATCTGACTTCCTGTAAGGGCTGTCTCCGTCTGAAATCAGAAATGTAAAGTATACGGAACCCGATTTTAAAACCATGTGCACCAAATGAAACCATTCTGCATAATTTCAAGATATTTCAAATTTTCTTGTTGCATTCTTAGTCAACTGTGTGCATAAAATATGCAAATACCCTGCTCATCAAGAAATCTGCTATACTTTCAAAATGTTGGAAGAACAACAGCAGGGAGTGGGTGGGGGATAAAAAAAAAATGAGCTTCATATGCCTGCACCATTTTTAATAATTCTGCTAAAGGCACTAAAAGAGCATACCTGAATATGTGTAACATTAGTCCAAGGATCACAATAACCAGTACAATTTTAAATACAAGTAGAAAAAGGAAAGTGTAACACGATATGCGGATAAATCCTTTTCTTTCATGCACCAGCTGATCAGAGTCTATGTTTTTGTTTGTTCTACTGATTATTCCTACAAAAAAAAGCACTGACCAGATCTGCCACCACATGCAACCAAGTGTTTATAAAACTAAAAGAAATTAATCAATGAATCACCAAATAATATTAATAATAATAAAATTTAATAATGAGGACTTTGTACAGGATCTAATCTTTAGAAGTTCTAAGCGATTTACAACATTAGACAACACCTACAACATAAACAATAAACATATTGATATGAACACAATGAAATTAGAAAACATAAAACATGTTGAAAATATTTCAGGTAGGAGACATTATTAGGTATTTAAGTTTGTTCTTGCAATCAAAATAGGTGAGTTTTACGAGCACTCTTGAATGAGATCACTGAGTCTTTGTGTCTAAGTTCAGTCGCTATTCATTCCATGTTGCTGGGTCTTGGTGTGAAAAAGAATATTTTCCATTTAACTTCATTTTCATAGTGGGAATTATAAGATTGTCAGAAAAGGTGCATAAGCATCTTGCTGGTGTGTACACATGGGTGAGACAAGATAAGTATGTTAGACTGGAGTCCATCACAGCGAACAAATTTTGGGTCTGTTTTACCAGAGCAAGGTTCTGAGGATGGGTAGATGTACTCCGATCAAGGTACTCTGAGGATGAACTTCTTGATGTTTCTGGAGTAGATATTGAGATGAACCAGGCAGAATTGAGTTACAACAGTCCAATCTTGAATGAACTAATAAACATACAAATGTTTTAGTGGCATCAACTGAAGATATTTGTAAATGGAGCTGATGCATCTCAGCTCAAGATATGCAGATTTGCATATGTTCACAGCAGATTGGTGTAATGTGATAGTGCTGTCAAGAGTAAAACCTTGGTTTTGTAACTTTGAGGTAAAGGATGTGAATGAGAAAGTCTTTGTGTTGTGATCAGAATTTTTCAGTTTTATCATCATTCATCTGCAGCTTGTTATATGTCATCCCTGATTTCACATCAGAAATCCACCTCTCTACTCTTTGGATGGTAGCATCAACTTCAATCGGGTGGCTAGACTGTATATTTGGGTGTCATCAGCATAAAACTGTTAAGATGCTGCATATTAATCTATGACACTTATGAGCAGCAGAGTGTACAGAATGAAGAGAACAGGTCCAAGAACATACCACTCTGGAACACTACAACATATACCAACTGGGCTGGAGTGTATTCCATTTGCAGACAAAATTTGTGTCTTGCTGACCAAGTAGGACTTGAACCAAAGTAAGGCTATATTCTGAATGCTAAATACATGCTGGAGACAGTGAAGCAATATATAATGGTCTATTGTGTCAAATCCTGCAGACAAGTCAAAGAGCATGAGGACTGTAATCTTTCCACTCTCCAAAGCAGAGAGAAGGTCATTAACTACTTTCAGAAGAGTAGTTTCAGTATTGTGGCAAGGGTGATATGCAGGCTGTACAATGCTAAAAAGACTTTGAATTCAGATTAGATACAAGCTGGAATAGAACAACTTTTGCTATGATTTTTTATATGAATGGGAGATAAGAGAAATGGTGGTAGTCTTTTAAATCATTATGGTCGAGGATTGTTTTCTTCAGCATGGGCTTTTACAATGACAGTTTTGAAAAATGATGGGAATGCCCTGGATATGAGAGAGAGAGAGAGAGAGAGAGAGAGAGAGAGAGAGAGAGAGAGAGAGAGAGAGAGAGAGAAGAGAAGAGAGAGAGAGAGAGAGAGAGAGAGAGAGAGAGAGAGAGAGAGAGAGAGAGAGAAGAGAGAGAGAGAGAGAGAGAGAGAGAGAGAATAAAAGCCAATTAATGAAGGCAATATTGGATCGAAGCACTCAAGCAGCAATGATGTTGTAATTGGATCAAATTTACAATCAGACTTAAACATAACCACTACTTAGCATTGAATCTTCTTTAAAAAATTTGATTGAACACACAAAAATTATTAGTTTCAAATTTACATTCTATACTAAAAACTGGCCCAGTGACAGATATTCAGTTAACCAGGTCCTTGTTTATTCAGTCACCCAAACATTATTATGTAAATAAATCAGAGCCTGGCTTGAGAGTATGTAACAATTCATTGGAACATTTAATAAATAATGCCTGACTTACCGCAGGTGCAGGTGGAACTTGGGGATTCGTCAATTATGGGCTGATTTGTCTGTACATGTAATATACTGAATTTTATATCAATTATTGACAAAAAAAAATGAACATACCTTGGAGGAAAAAGTAACTAGCAGAAAAGCACCAATTATAGCTAATGCTGACCCTGAAACAGAGAAAAAAGATACATTATTTGTCAGACATGCGGACATCAATCAAAGGAATTCTCAAATATCATTAAATCAACTTAGTCTTTGATTTGTTTTGGATCAAATTGCCAAATAAACACCTTAACAAAGTCAAATTCAAAGGTCACTATATATAGTACAGCTAATTAAATGTTTCATTTCTCCATGCATTGTAGTGGAACGATCCCCTCCATGCTTGTAGTTTGTAAATACTAAATATCACTGCCATAACTTGGCATCTTCTTCTTTTTTCATAATGATCTTTGTGATCTCTCCATCCCTAACATAATGCATAGACAAACAAGATAAGTATGTGAGCTGCACTAGAAGTCTTGTTTACATGTTGTTTTCTTGTTGGACAATTTAAAAAAATATTGCAACTAAGTTTAATTCCATGATGACTTGGTCTAGTTGACAGATTGTTTCTTTGTCAGACAACACACAGGATTCATCAACTAAATTTGTTTGGTCATTATATTTTTCCAGGAGTTTGTTAACTCTACAGCCACTAAACACAAGACAAAAAATGTGTGAACGCTCATCTCCTATAAACTACAAATGAACAATTTTCACAGGGTCTGTTCGATAGACTCTGCGATTGTCACTCACACCAAATGCTTTGTGTTGTGGTGTCTCAGCACATGATACCTTTGAAAAAAATGTGTGAAGCCAAGGTCCTAATAATTTTTTTAAAAAAAGACACTAGCAGCAATCTACTATCATCCTCCAAGACTTTTTGGGGAACCCAATATAAAACAATGTACAAATTATCTCCCTTTGCCTTATACATATACATACTGCATATTTTTGACATATTAAATCAGCATGTTTTCAATTACTAATTAATTTTTTACAACAATAGTGTTGTTGTGGGTTAAATTATATAGTAAACATAAACTTAAATAAAAAAAAATATTTTTTTTATAAACAATTTGTTTTAAAGGAAATAAGTTCATCTTGGAAAGTTAATCTAGCACTCAAGCTGTAATAAATACAGAACTGCAAATGACACATTTTCTGGTATATTTAATAATTAGATACAGTATTTACTGATGTGTTCTTTGTCACACAAATTGCTGTATCCTCTATGAATGATTTTATATTTTATTTCACATACATATGACCCCGATGTTAATTTTCTAGAAAATATATGTCCAGCAAAAGTGATCATAATTTCAGGATCAAAGTGTTAATAAAATCTCTAGAAATGCAAAGATAAGAATTGTAAATAACTGAGAAGATAACCCTTATAAATAAATGTGAACATGTAGTTCTATAAGATAATAGAAAAAAAAAACTGTCAAAATTTACAATTCTAACAAATATGTACAAAATGGAAGATTGTGGTACAAATCTCAAAATTATTCAAATTCTTTAGCATATACAGGAAACAAAATGTTTATATACGCTGTATTCTGTTAAAAGGTCTAAGATTTCTCAGGTGGTACACAAACAAACCTTTTTTTGACTTAGTTCACAACAAAAGACTTCTGTCTCAAGATCTGCAAGTTAATACACTCAACAAGAATGTGTTATACTGTAAGTGGATTCTGACAGGGTATGCAGTCTGGACACTGTAGTACCACTTCATTTTGAGCCAACTTGGCACCATAAGAATTCCTTTAATTACACCCCATGTCTATATAACCATCCATTTAGACGCTGGATGCTGGATGGATGGAAGATGCAAGGTACTGCCATAAGCTCATCTGGACTATGACCAGCAATGCTAAAAACTAATATATTAATTATATACTTACCAAATAAATGTTCAGCTTTAATTTTTTCCTTGAGAAAAATTGCAGCAAGAAACATGTTTGCTGAAAATGAAGAAATACATAATTTTGATACATGATGGACTACTAAATTCAACTGCCAAAGTATTTAAATCATTTTTTCCAAATGAATAAACAGCATAGCAAAAAGAAAAACTAGCATCATCTATAAAGGACATATCCTAAACCCACTCTTTGCCTTTGTAAAAAAGACTAATACTCGCAAATACCATTTGAGATGGCACTCTCTGTTTCATATTACCCAGCTGTATAACAGAACCCAATGGTACAGCACTCTAAATTTTTATGCACTGTATACAATTACCCAATGGTTCTGTTAAAAGGTCTTAACAGAAATTTTTATACACTGTATACAATTACCCAATGGTCTAGCCCTCTAAATTTTTATGCCACATACACTGTATGTTAGTACTCAATGGTCAAACACTCTAAATTTTTATGCCACATACACTGTATACAATTACTCAATGGTCCAGCACTTTCAATTGTTGTACTACCTACACTATATGCCAATACCATGTAGTCCAGCATTGTAAATTTTTATACTTTAATACTACCTACACTGCATGCTAGTAAATTGCAATCCAGCTCTGTATTTATACTACCTACATTGTATGCCAGTCCCTATAGTCCAGCATTCAATTTTATACTGTTTGATTTTAGTACCCTATAGTCCAGCATTCAATTTTATACTGTTTGATTTTAGTACCCTATAGTCCAGCATTCAATTTTATACTGTTTGATTTTAGTACCCTATAGTCCAGCATTCAATTTTATACTGTTTGATTTTAGTACCCTATAGTCCAGCATTCAATTTTATACTGTTTGATTTTTAGTACCCTATAGTCCAGCATTCAATTTTATACTGTTTGATTTTAGTACCCTATAGACCAGCACTGTCAATTGTCATACTGCCTACACTGTATGCCAATTCGCTATAGCCTAGTACTCAATTTATACTCTACCTACACAGGATGTTAGTACACTATAGTGTAGTACTCTCACCCTGATACTGTCTACACTGGATGTTTGTACACTATAGTGTAGCAATCTCACCCTGATACTACCTACACAGGATGTTAGTACACTATAGTGTAGTACTCTCACTTTGATTCTACCTACACTGGATATTAGTACACTATAGTATAGCACTCTCACTTTGATTCTACCTACACTGGATGTTTGTACACTATAGTGTAGCACTCTCACTTTGATACTACCTACACAGGATGTTAGTACACTATAGTGTAGCACTCTCACTTTGATACTACCTACACAGGATGTTAGTACACTATAATGTAGCACTCTCACTTTGATTCTACCTACACTGGATGTTAGTACACTATAGTATAGAACTCTCACTTTGATACTACCTACACTGGATGTTTGTACACTATAGTGTAGCACTCTCACTTTGATTCTACCTACACTGGATATTAGTACACTATAATATAGCACTCTCACTTTGATACTACCTACACTGGATGTTTGTACACTATAGTGTAGCACTCTCACTTTCATACTACCTACACAGGATGTTAGTACACTATAGTGTAGCACTCTCACTTTGATACTACCTACACTGGATGTTTGTACACTATAGTGTAGCACTCTCACTTTCATACTACCTACACAGGATGTTAGTACACTATAGTGTAGCACTCTCACTTTGATACTACCTACACTGGATGTTTGTACACTATAGCAAAGCACTCTCACTTTGATACTACCTACACAGCATGTTAGTACACTATAGCGTAGCACTCTCACTTTGATTCTACCTACACTGGATGTTTGTACACTATAGTGTAGCACTCTCACTTTGATATTACCTACACTGGATGTTTGTACACTATAGTGTAGCACTCTCACAGTGTAGCACTCTCACTTTGATTATACCTACACAGGATGTTAGTACACTATAGTGTAGCACTCTCACTTTGATTCTACCTACACTGGATATTAGTACACTATAGTGTAGCACTCTCACTTTGATACAACCTACACTGGATATTAGTACACTATAGTGTAGCACTCTCACTTGGATACTACCTACACTGGATGTTTGTACACTATAGTGTAGCACTCTCACTTTGATTCTACACTGGATGTTAGTACACTATAGTGTAGCACTTTTACTTGGATACTACCTACACTGGATGTTTGTACACTATAATGTAGCACTCTCACTTTGATTCTACACTGGATATTAGTACACTATAGTGTAGCACTCTTACTATGATTCTACCTACACTGGATATTAGTACACTATAGTATAGCACTCTTACTATGATTCTACCTACACTGGATATTAGTACACTATAGTATAGCACTCTCACTTTGATACAACCTACACTGGATATTAGTACACTATAGTGTAGCACTCTCACTTGGATACTACCTACACTGGATGTTTGTACACTATAGTGTAGCACTCTCACTTTGATTCTACACTGGATGTTAGTACACTATAGTGTAGCACTCTCACTTTGATTCTACCTACACTGGATATTAGTACACTATAGTGTAGCACTCTCACTTTGATACAACCTACACTGGATATTAGTACACTATAGTGTAGCACTCTCACTTGGATACTACCTACACTGGATGTTTGTACACTATAGTGTAGCACTCTCACTTTGATTCTACACTGGATGTTAGTACACTATAGTGTAGCACTTTTACTTGGATACTACCTACACTGGATGTTTGTACACTATAATGTAGCACTCTCACTTTGATTCTACA
The DNA here is from genome assembly GCA_029339505.1 of Unio delphinus. Lineage (NCBI taxonomy): Eukaryota > Metazoa > Mollusca > Bivalvia > Unionida > Unionidae > Unio > Unio delphinus. Next base: position 14,323,200 of record JAQISU010001240.1, on the reverse strand, counting down.
CTGGATATTAGTACACTATAGTGTAGCACTCTTACTTTGATTCTACCTACACTGGATATTAGTACACTATAGTATAGCACTCTCACTTTGATACAACCTACACTGGATATTAGTACACTATAGTGTAGCACTCTCACTTGGATACTACCTACACTGGATGTTTGTACACTATAGTGTAGCACTCTCACTTTGATTCTACACTGGATGTTAGTACACTATAGTGTAGCACTCTCACTTGGATACTACCTACACTGGATGTTTGTACACTATAGTGTAGCACTCTCACTTTGATTCTACACTGGATATTAGTACACTATAGTGTAGCACTTTTACTTGGATACTACCTACACTGGATGTTTGTACACTATAGTGTAGCACTCTCACTTTGATTCTACCTACACTGGATATTAATACACTATAGTATAGCACTCTCACTTTGATACAACCTACACTGGATATTAGTACACTATAGTATAGCACTCTCACTTTGATTCTACACTGGATATTAATACACTATAGTATAACACTCTCACTTTGATACAACCTACACTGGATATTAGTACACTATAGTGTAGCACACTCACTTTGATTCAACACTGGATATTAGTACACCATAATGTAGCACTCTTACTTTGATACTACCTACACTGGATGTTTGTACACTATAGTGTAGCACTCTTACTTGGATACTACCTACACTGGATGTTAGTACACTATAGTGTAGCACTCTCACTTTGATTCTACCTACACTGGATGTTAGTACACTATAGTGTAGTATTCTCACTTTGATACTACCTACACTGGATATTAGTACACTATAGCCTAGTACTCAGTTTTTATTCTACCTACATTGAATGCTAGTACACTATAGTGCAGCACTTTCAGTTTGTATATAATGTACACTGTCTGCAAGTACCTTGTTGGACTAGGATTCTCACTGTAAATATAACCTACAAACTGTATGCTAGCACCCCATGGTACAGCACACTCAATTTTTATACTATTTATGCTATTCTCTGTTTCAGTGGCAAAACTGAAACACATTAACATTTGAAACATTCCAAGTATTAAATGGCACTTGCATGATGTGTACCAAATCTGGCTGAAAGATATTGTGACCAATTTCAGTGTTATGCTCCAGAAACATGTACCTTGGGGATACATATATGTTCTTTCTGTAATAGTCTCTTTACTGGTGGATGGAAAATCTATGCATTCAATACAAACATTGTTTCATCATACTACACTCCTATAAATTACAAAAAACAGTATACTTGTAAGTGAAACAAGACAAGAACAATCTATATTTCATACTCCATCAAAATGATATTGAAACCAATGACTTAGATGCAGCAAAGGTCACATCTAGATTACATGAGAGATACACTGTATTCCAGTGATCAAAAGCTTTTCAAAATACAGTGTACATAGGCAAAACACTTTACTCCATGTGCCATAGCCTACAAATAACCTACTGTTGCTGTGTCATAAAACATAAATTAAACCAAACAAACCAAGATATTCCCCCACCCCACCCCAAACAACAAAACCATAACAAGAGGTCCAGTGGGGCTGATATCACTCGTGTAACTAATAAAGTAAAATACAGTGGAACTTATCTTGAAAGACCACCCCATCTGCCAAAACACACTTGTCTCTCATGACAGATGGTCACTCATAACAGGTCAGAACACTATATAATCAATAAATCTGCACATGGAGATACAGGTCTCTCATGACAGGTGGTCTCTCAAGACAGGTTTTATGGTATTGGATTCTTCAACACACTTCATCCTTTTGTGACTGAAATCAATATAATAATATACACATACAGCATCATAATAGCTAGTTAAGAGACAATGCATATGTCCTGCTAAATATGCAGGACTCCCCAACTGATTTCAAGTTGCATATCAAAACTGATAGCCACACCTGTCAGCTGTTACTCCGTGCTCTTGAGACAAATACTTTACTCTTGAATCACTTAGTAAGTGGACTTGAAAACAACTCGAAATACTTAACAAAGTATTGTTATGCATCAATAAGTATTTCAAACATAAAAGTGATGGCAATAGACAATCAAATACATGTATGTAGCATTATAAATGTAACCAACCAAATGCATTTCAGCATTAATTTTGCAGGTTGATTTCAAGTAGAGAACTAGACTAAGGTACCAATTAATTGATCTTTGGTTGGGAGGGTGTAGGCTGGGATTTACTGGTCTGTCAGTTTTGTTGTTGTTGTTGTTGTAGGGTTTAACGCCATTTTTTCAGCACACGATAGGCTATACATGGTGGCTAGTATTATCGGTGGAGGAAGAACCACCGACCCACGAGAAGCTACTAGCAAGCTTTCTCACATAACTACATTAGCCGAATCTTAGACTCAAACCCACACAGACAGAGGTGAGATGGCAGTGATCTGTAATGGAAAGCACTTAAACCACTCTGCCACTCGGGGCCCCTTTAGTCAGTTTTACCAAAAATTGTATACTTATATGGATAATATATTGGAATAATATCTTGAGAATATCATGGAAAAGATGATTAGCTGATTATGGTAGTTTCTACAAGAGTCATACAAAGCTCAGCCAGTCAGATGGAAGATCATGTCAATAATATTCTTGGATACCACTTGTATTCAAATTATCCAAGAATTTCACATTAGCACATAATACAACATAGCGGTAACAAGCTCAGCCATTATAATAATGATACAATATACCAACAATCTGAACAAAGTGGTAACAAGCTCAACCAATTAGATTTAAAATCACCTTATTAATGAGATGATTAATTAATATCCACTGATGTCACTCACAATCAAACTCTAACAAGGTACCAATTATATGTAAATTGTTCCGGATCTGATCAGAAATGTTGCTTTAAGTGGTAACAAGCGAAGCCTATTGGCTACAAAATAATCTCATTAATGTTGTTTATTCTACTACTTACTCCAATCAGACTATAGTTGTTGTAGGGTTTAATGCCACTTTCCAGCACAAGATAGGTTATAGATGGCGACCAGTATCAATGGTGGAGGAAGAACCCGGAAAACCCCAAGAAACAACCATTGACCCGCAAGAAGCTACTGGCAAGCTTTCTCATGTACCCACACTGGCCATGCCCAAGACTCAAACCCATGCAGACTGAGGTGAGATGACAGTGATCCGTAATGGTGAGTGCTTTGGACAACTCGGCCACTCGAGTCCCCATCTGTATAAACTGAGATATCCTGGTGAATTATGCAATGACATGTCTGGGTCTTTGCAGTCTGTAGCATGACTTGACTTAAACATTAGTATGTACTGTATGTATACAGAGCATTCCTGAATATGCATAGGCATATAGTCATGAACTGGTTTCTACACTTTGTCTTGTAAATAGGTAAATCTAAGTAAAAATATCCTATGAATTTGTATCAAACCATTTACATCAAAAGTCTTATGCTCACCTTGTTTCTTGCCTTCAGTGCTGCATAGTTCCGTGATTATGAATTATTTATTATTATACATAAACCTCCGATTGTTAAAATACAATACAAACTGCAATAGAAACACATTCAAATCTACACTTCAAAGCAACTCAAGTGATTTTCATACACATCCATTTATCAGGAAGTAAGAAAGTTAAATGTGAGAATAAAGCTCATATCAATGATTATATACCTTTAAAAAACATCAATAAAGAACCAGAAAATCTAAGGTAAAACTAGCCATTACAACTTCAACTTAGAGATAGTCTAGTAAACGTTCTTTTAACTAAGCCCAATTCTTCCTTTGAAAGAAAAATGCACAATTCTAATTTTCAAATTACTTTTCAGCCACTGTCGATGCAGATTAGTAGCTGGGACTGAAATATGTAATCCATGCTAATTTCTAAAAAGAAATCATGCCAAAATAATACACATAAACTATACATGTTTCTGAACCATAACTTTATATTTTTGTATAACCATTCCTCATATAAGCAAATTCCTTCCTTTTCCATACAGAAGGAGGATGGGAATTTCTTTTTTAAATATTAAGTTCTTAAAGAGACAAAATGGAATTACAAGAAATCAAGCCAAGACCAGTTCTTCTTTTAACTGCAGAGTATTACAACTATCTACAATATTCTTCAGGATTAACAAAATTTTTAATTAGCTGCTGGATGTTAACTTGGCACCATTTTCATTTAGGATAACACAGACATCAATGTTTTTTTCTTTGAAGACTGCATAATGATTATCCATTCAGTGGGCATAGTGTCAAGACTTTTTAAAACTGGCATCCATATTGGAAATATGGCTGGCACTCTTTTCATTCAGAACCAACTAGGTTGTCATGTTGTAAGGATTAACCAGATTTCAACATGTATATGTTAGACCCTGAGGCTAATAATTTCGCGCCGTAAATATGTATGAAGGTCAATATGGCAAACAATGAGGTGTCAAACCAGTTATTTGACATTTTTATAAAATTTGTGACTGGCCTTATTTTGGGCAAGCCAGTTAGGTAATACTTGCGATCACATGTTTCACAGGTAAGTGGTGGAATTCTGTGTTCGGATCAAAGGAACATCAAGTGGGAGTAAATCCACCCTTGACAGACTGTTGGGAGGGGGCAGTGTCTGATAATTATATGAATCAACATCAACATCCACTCAGAATTGAGCAAGGCATGGCCAACATTAGAATTGCAAGCTTAAATCTATTCTCTTGAGAACTAAACATCAGTAGACGCTAAACCATCTTACGAGAATTATAAGGGAAGATAGGCTACTCCGATGTCATTAGAAATTGGTGGGAAACTTGTTATTCTGGGAATTACAAGGAGCTTCAGTACAGGAAGCTTTTAGGGACCAGAGGAACTGTTAGAGACAGAGGGAAATACCCTAGTGCAGATGGTCCAAGTCTCTGGAAGACAAAGAAAAGGAAGAACGGAGGCAGAAATTAGACGGTCTGGAGGGATTTGAATTACCAGTCCAGATAAAGATCATACAGATAAGTAGGAACACAGGACAGGATGAAAATCTTATCACACTAAGTTATATTATGAAACAGGCTGTCACTTGGTCGAGTGAAAGATGAGTGATAGGGTATTAATTTGAATTTTATTTGAGAGATGACAGTTATTGAATGATATTAAATTGCTGTTTATTTGATTTTCACGTTTTGTGTTTTCATTAATTTAACTGTCGGCACCACTGACTAGGGTCTTGGAGTTTTGCATCTCTCTATCACTACTTCAATTTCTGCCAAAAATGACCCAGGGTGGGTCTTCTGTAATAATTTAAATAATACTGGGAGCACCCCACCCCAACCTAATTAATGGGAAACCTCTACACAGGTATCATAAGAAGTCTATTGGTAAAAATCTGATGTTGACATAGCCATCTATTTTGGAGTTGAAATAACAATATTTTGAGATAACCTCCAAGGTGGCCATATTGTGGGCTGGTCATTTTCAACTCAACACCATAAGAATTTTTCTGATGAAAACCCTATGTCAAAATGACTTTCCATTTAAAAGAAGTAATGAAAATAAAATTTTCAAGATGGCTATACACTGGATGTCAGATCAACACCATTTTAAGTTATGGAACCACCTGTTTTGAGAGGCCAGAATCTCCATGCATAGATTTATTGATATATAGTGTTATATCCTTTTATGAGTGACCACCTGTCTTGACCATTAATGTTTTGGCAGAAGAGATGGTCTTCCAAGACAGTTTCTACTGTTCTAACAATATTTTCAAATGGCTACTGTTGACCATATTGGGCATCAGATTGGCACAAATGTCTTTCCTTATTTCCCCTAATACATGGTGGCCTAGTTTTTATCAGGATGGCAACATGTGAACAGAAAGGGACTGTGTGTTCTATAAAGTCAAAGTTTATTTTCAATACATCTAAATATTGCTATCTTGTTACAGAGTTATAATTTAAATGAAAGATGAATTTTTTTGTGGGTTTTACTCCATTTTTCAGAATACGATTACATGGCACCCTGTATGTTTTGTGGAGGATGAAACCTGACTAACTATGGGAAGCTTCTAGTAAGCTTTCCCACATACCACAATGGCAAACCCAGGAATCAAAGCCGCACAGACAGGTAACTGCCTTACCTTACACTACCTGACCACCCATGGTCCTTTGATCAACAGAACGACTATGAACACTTTGAACTATTGTACAGCATTTCTAGACTATCACCACTAGCACCACCATAGCAACATCTGTCCTGAATGAACACTGCGACAGGACCAATCATCTTAAGACACCACATTCTTAATGTAAATGAGAGGCCATGTTTTGAAAGACCACATATTATTGGCAGAAAGGGTAATCTCTTAAAACAGGCATTACCAAATGTGACAGAAACATCTACTTACCTACAACAGTTGTTGTCCCGAGAGGTGCCACAAGTGAAGCTGGGGCAAAACCATATGCTGAAAAGTTTCCCACTTCCCCAAATACCATGAGAAAAAGACCAAACCACCACAAGGGGTTCCGTGTGTAGTGAATGGGCTGCTCTCTCTCTCCATTTTTAACATGAGTATATTTCTGAAAGAAAAGAACAATGCAAATACATGTAGTTTAATTTATTAGGCATATTTTCTACTTTTAAAAAACTGTTTTTCTTGTAATTTAATAAACAAACATTTCTTGAAAGTTAAATGGTAATTTCGTAACCCCTTCATAATGGTCCAATAAAACCTGAAACAAAAGACTGCCTTTAATGTGCATGTATGATCTGGATTTTAATGCAGCTTTTAAAAAAAAAAAATCAGCCATACTGCTATGTCTGCAGTGTGGCAGTTTACAGTCATGTCTAGCACTGAGGCATTATGCTGCAAATATGTAACATCATGTCCCCACCCCTGCCCCGTCACATTATCCCGACAGCAGGACACTGTCACTAACCTCTTAATGCTGAGTGCCAAGCGAACCTGCTGCAAGTACCATTTTGTAAGTCTTTGTTATGACACAGCCAGTGTTTGAACCCGTGACTTTTCACATCAGAGGCAGACACTCTAACCACTTAGGACACTGGAACAGTCACCGTAAATGTATAACTAAAATGTCACTATAATTGTTATGGGCTTTTGCAAGATTTTATAAAAACAAAATGTAAATAATTATCAAGAGATGTAAGTTATCACAAATATTATAATTTTCTCATTTTCATTAATCCTGTCTTTACCCATCCAACCCAATGCCCCAGCAACATGGCTGAACAAATGACCTGAAATCTTCGTGATCTAATTATCCTCCTCAAATGTAATGCCAAAAACTGGATTTCCTCCACTTATTAAAATAAATCATTCCTGGTCTCCATGTTTTTGCTACCTGAAATGTTTTTTGTGTGAAGAATCATATGTGCCCTTTACTGAAGTGAAACAATAATACTTTAACATAATAAATACGCATTTCAAAGATTTAAATGTATAAGCAATTCAATTTCCATTCTTTCTCATAACATCAAAAGTTTCAACCTCAATTAGAGGTCAGATCATGGTGTAAAAGTGTTGGATAAGTCTCTTTTCAGCCCTAATTTGTATAGGGTGCTGCTATGTATTTCACATGTTTTTTTAACCTCACAAACCCATAGGGCATATTCTTACTTCTACACTTACAACACTAGAAATTAAACTATGATACAATATGAGTAAAAAAAATTAATTAATTAACTAATTAAACTATACAATATGAGTCAATAATCCTCATAATCATAATTAAATGTGATCAAGAAATGCATATTTTCATAAAAGTACCATGTATACTCAAAAACAAGACAGATCGAACCATAACTACAGGCCCTGATCTTCATGCACATTATGTGATGGCATATCAGGGTCCATACTGTTCTGAGTTGAACCCAACTTATAGGCAATATATACACTGTACTAATACATACACAGTCATGTAGAATGAAGAAATCAATATTGCTATTTCTCTGTGACAGTCATTTTAATGCTAATATATGGTGATCCTATTTGATCAGGTTTGTTGACAAAACTTGCATTGGGTACACTCTAATCAATGATGCAAAATCAATCAAACTGTGATCAATTAAGTCAGATATGTCTTGTATTTTTCCTACTTTTCTCTGAAAAGTTGGATATTACAGGAGAATTCAAGTGAATAGTTTTTAGTGTATTTTTTATGTCAATTGCTCAATGATTTTTTGTATTTAAAATTCAATGCATACGATAACAAAGTCACACTTTAAGAACGGGTAACTTGATAATTTCAAGTATCATCTGAATTAGCATAAAATTTTGGTCCAAATGCTAACCATACAGACTCTTATCTGCTCATATCTCATAATGTCCTAGCAGACTGGAATTTATGTTGTGTAACTACTGATTATTCCTAACAAACTGTATAGATCATGATCTACTGGCACATTATGCAATGACAGATCTGGGTCTATGCAGTTTGCAGTTGGAACTGACTTTGATGCAAGTATATATGGTACAAAAATGATAATTTATTAAAAGATGCATGTTATTTTGTCGAGGTGATACACCCTAATGAACACAAATGTTTGTAACTTTAATTTCAGTTATAATGATGCAACTTTTTTCTCCTTTCTATTCAACGTTTTAAATCAAAGCACCTGTACAAGGAGTTTAACAGCCTGAAAACAACTTGTCGTTGGTAAAAAGTACTTTCAAAGGTGAAAATCAAACCATGAAACAGTGAATTCTACCTGAAAATTCTTATATAAGTTTAATTACACTGTTATATAACTATGAAACCATGATAAGAGCAATTTATCTTCTTAGTTCATACAGTATTCTTAGAGTTATTCTATGTACAAATAAAGTCTACAAATACACATTCTTAACTTACAGGTAGTTGTGCACAGACTACGCATGTGCAAAGAACAAGCACACTCACTGTGTACATTATGACTATCTTGATTTATAGGATAAAGCACCATCGCAAAGTTGCTAGTCCCCATGGTTTACCAGTAGTGAACTTTCAACAGGGTTCCTGCCATAAATTTAAAGACCTTTCCATATCAAAAAATTTACAGACCTAACAATGTGACAAATTTATTGATTGAATGAGGCTAAAAGAATTAAAATTTGCAAGAAAAATGTGAAGTGATGAAAAAATAAAATCTAAACTACAACATTTATCTGTATACTAAAACTCCCAAATGCAAAGGGCAGTCATGCAACTGGTTTCTGAAGTAGACTTTTTCAAGGCCTTTTAGACATTTTTCAATTTTTTTCTTCAGATTTTTAAGACCTGGAAAAGCAATTTCAAATTTTAGACCTTTTCCAAATTTCCAGTCATGTGCAAATACCCATTTATTTCATTTTAACTGCTGATTGTTGAAACTGTTTATGATATTCTTCAGCAATAACAAGAGTTTAAAGCACATCCCATGTGAATACTGGTACATGAATTTAACCATCAAAGATCATAACTCTATCCAATGGACTTGACAATACAAAACCATAAAAAGGTAAAACTAGTTTTTGACACAATGGAGGCACTAAATAACTTCAAATATGATAAATGGTTATCGAGATATGCTGGTTACCAGGATCTGTTATAGTGAAGATGTTATCTGTAGGGCTATAACTCCAAAAAAACTGTACCAACAAAGATGAAACCTTTAAAAGGCTAAGCTATCAGTAACAGGCAATGACTATAACTCCAATAAAACTGTACCAACAAAGATGAAACCTTTAAAAGGCTAAGCTATCAGTAACAGGCAATGACTATAACTCCAATAAAACTGTACCAACAAAGATGAAACCTTTAAAAGGCTAAGCTATCAGTAACAGGCAATGACTATAACTCCAATAAAACTGTACCAACAAAGATGAAACCTTTAAAAGGCTAAGCTATCAGTAACAGGCAATGACTATAACTCCAATAAAACTGTACCAACAAAGATGAAACCTTTAAAAGGCTAAGCTATCAGTAACAGGCAATGACTATAACTCCAATAAAACTGTACCAGTAAAGATGAAACCTTTAAAAGCCTAAGCTATCATACATGCAATACATCAACCAAATGACATCCCATTATATGTGTATAGATTGCCTAATTGGGAGGGTTACAAGCAAAATCCGATGTGAAGATATGAAGTTAATAATCAAGGGCAGTAACTTCACCAAATAGGAGACTGACAATGCATGGCATATTCAGGTTTATGTGAATATGCACATACCAATTTGCATCAGAAAATGTTAAATGCTTCCTTAGTTATACTAGTTTCAAAGATCAGCAACAATGGATATGCAATACAGACTAAATAAGGACAATAATCAAAAAAGCAAAACTTTCAAAGGTACATCTATATGTAATAGACAATTCACCTTCTAAATGGCATATAAGAAGGTCACTGGTGTAAGGGTTGCAGAGCTATCAAGCGTTCAAATGTGAATGGCTTAGACAAACAGAAAAACAGACAGATGGACAGAAACGATTGATATTGGGCCATCACATCTTAGTTTGGGACTCAAACAAGACTTACCTGTAAATTGAGGGATACACTGATCAGTAGATTCCCACCTATTGCCAAAATACATCCAATCATCAGATCCTACAAGGTAAAAGAAAACAGATACATGTATGTTTAAACAATGCATGGATATCGAGCGCCCACATTACTGAAAAGCTTTAGCCTAAACCATAACAACCTGTTGATGGCAACACCTGACAAGTGACTTGCCATGTCTTAACAAAATAAAATTACATATATGCCTCAGCAGTGCTCAATTAAATAAAAAAATATTCAAATCATTATTTTTTTAAATATCAAATATTGAAATAGAAAATTGGTATGAGAATATTAATTTCTTTACCATGTTAGTTTGACAGCATTTGGTCAAAGAAACATCCAAGGCGAAATGTATACTACTGGTACAAAATATTATATTACCATAGTCTCTATTGAAACACTGTCAAACAATCATGCTAAATTTCTGTAATTCAAATAACCACTTATAGGTAATAACAAATGTAACAATTGTAACAATTCCTAATTTTCTCACATCACCATTTTTATTAAAGTTTTCACTCAAATGCTTTTTGAAATGATAAAGTATAATATGCCAAGTGTCACAAAATTGTGTTATAAAATATTTTTGTCTTCCCATTATGTTATGAAGGTGAAAATCAGAATGAATATATTGCATGCAAAAAGTCTTTGTCACTCAGTTACTTTTTCCAGGAATTAATAATCATAACTTAGAAGAGAACTGCAATGGTGTATGTGATGACCTCTGACCACCTCAGCAAAGAATCTAACTCCAAAATATAATCGATACAAGTTTATCTAGCTACTATATAATGACATTACTTCTCCAGTTACACAAGAGGTCAAGCTAAACTTGATTTTTAGGGAGAAGTGACTTATCCTTTTTGGACAGAATAATGTAGAATTCAGAACTAAATAGGGAGAAAAAGCAAGACACAAAAGTGTGTTTGTGTGTGTGTGTGTTTGTATGCATGCATTGTTTTCGATTTCTTATTTGAATTATGCCCTCTATTTACCAGTACTCTTATTTGCATTTAATATTGGTGTTAATCAATATTTGTTTTTCATTATAAACACATATAATGAATGTTTAAAAACTATCACATTCATATGCAGTGTAGTTTGACAATATGCCTTAAAAATTAACAGAAGCTATACACGGTAATAAATTGTAACTGAGTAACTAGATTACAGCATTATAACTGCAAGTTAGTACAAATGCTTAATCAACTACCCTTAATCAAGAATTTTTCTTTTTACTTTCTGAAATTTCTTTATAAACTGGCAGTTAAAAAGATTTCTAAACTTGTTTGACACCACGCCTGTGCCATGCACATGAGAGCAAATGCAAATGTCTTTCGGATCATAATGTTTGTGCTAATTTCTTTGTTGCAGATAAAACTTTACCGTAACTGTTCATACACAACACACTGAAGAATTAAAGTCTGTAATATGATGAACCCTTTTTTCCTACCAAATCGACACAGCCAACAAGTTCTATTTTTAGAAAAACGGGTTATCTTCATGTAACCACTCACTTATTGACTTTGTGGGTTTGTTTATCAACATAATTGGATATCATGACCAAATATCTGATGGCTTGAAACCTACAATTTGCATGGAGCCATATATAACACTGGAATTAATCTGGACAAGGTAAGGGAGCATCTAAAAAAAGGGTGGTCATTTAATGTTCCTCTACAAAATATTACTGGGCGAAGTCCTTTTCTCTTTTGTAACAAAAGGTGAAGTTTACTTTTTTTTAACGTGACTTAGTCACCCACTTTGCCTGGTAGCCTGACCCCTGGAACTTAACAGTCCAGACAGAGAAAAAAAAAGTTGTACATTTCAATTTTTTTCCTTTTTATGACCTTAACCTTGGCCAGGAAACTGGACTTTAAAACAGCACCAGCTCATGATTTATACCTGGATCAAGTTTCACCAAAACATTTCTAGTAGATCAAAAGTTATAGACCAGGCACAGAAACAGATTACACAGAAACAGTTAACAAAGTTCAATTTCCCACATGACATTGACCTTTGACAGTTACCTGCCTATAAAATGCAAAATATCTCCAGTAGTTAATACAGTAGCATTCTGTATAAGGAAGAAGATTTGACAGGAGGCCCTAATCAGTGTAATATCACTCAATTACCTTAAGTAACTTAACATTTGACTTAAAATTTGACTTAAAATTTGACTTAAAATTTGACTTAACATTTGACTTAAAATTTGACTTAACATTTGACTTAACATTTGACTTAAAATTTGACTTAACATTTGACTTAACATTTGACTTAAAATTTGACTTAAAATTTGACTTAACATTTGACTTAACATTTGACTTAACATTTGACTTAAAATCTGACTTAAAATTTGACTTAACATTTGACTTAACATTTAACTTAACATTTGACTTAACATTTGACTTAAAATTTGACTTAAAATTTGACTTAAAATTTGACTTAACATTTGACTTAAAATTTGACTTAAAATTTGACTTAACATTTGACTTAAAAATTGACTTAAAAATTGACTTAACATTTGACTTAAAAGTTGACTTAAAATTTGACTTAACATTTGACTTAACATTTGACTTAAAATTTGACTTAAAATTTGACCATATTACTATGCATGCTCATGTAGCATTGTAAGAATATGATCAAATAAACTCCCTACCATAATCACATTTAGTTGACTTATTTTGTGACTGGACGATAATAAAAATCTTTTCCATGATAATGTACTATTAATAAGGACTGATCTCACTCATAAAAGAACTCATCTTAACGATATAAACCTATTTTGAAAGTTATATCAAAATCAGATGAGAAATGCAGTTTCTATTGAGATAACAAGCAAACCAATCAAAATGTAATTAATTAACAATACTTAGGTTTTATGTGTGTACCAGAAACAGCAATGTAGAATAAATGAGACCAAAATAGAAATAGTTCATAGTGGAGAAAAGAAATCTATAAGCTAAGACTGCACTGTCATACTGCCTTTAAGCATTCCTGATTGAAGTGCTAGTGTCCATTTTGAAGTGTTCTTCCTGATGCAGTTTGTTGAGACATAAAGATCGAGGATGAGGCAAAACTATTAACCTTTTTTCAACAACCAAACACTCCAGGAATAAAAACCTGGACATAGGTTATTTGTCACCTTCTAGACTGCACCCTTCATGCTCCACCAGGGGTGTAGAATTTTTTAAGACCAGAAGTGATCAAAATACCTCCTGGGAATGGAGGAGGTCATCCAAGAATGAACAGAAGAAAAAGGGTCTTTCTTCTTCCTGCACTAGGTGCAATGACATTCTTACAAGTCCCGACATCCATCTTTGCTTGTGTATTTAGCACACAAAAAACAGGTAGGGTGAGTGTCTCAAAAGGGATTCCCATTCCCACACCTTCCCAAACCTTGTGATGCACTAATGTGCTAAAAGAAACACACTCACCAACAAATATAACGGGGAATCAAAAGAAGGGTAGGTGATATTTTACCCTCACACTGGTTGTGAAGGGGCAAATTTCAGATGATCTATCAAGAATACACTGTACATTAGTTGAGACTAGAGAACCATTAATTAGATTTATGGAGACATACACATTATCATACTGCCATGTACGGTAAGGTTCTTTAGAATAAGAATGTTGTTCCTAATTAGATCTTTGTTTATACAGTGGCCAGAATGGACTTTCAAGGGAATGTTGTCAAAATTGAGAAATCGCAGAAATTCTGTTACTCAAAACTACCAGGTCAAGCCGACCTAACTCTAGTGACTCTGAAAGAAAAGGATGGCAAAGACATTTGACTCTGATTGCTCACGTTAAATAAAGGGCATAATTTCACACAAAATTTCATAGGATTTAATATCGCCTTATTAAAATTGTAATTAGTCTGAGTTTTTTTCCTGCAAGAGGAAGAGAGAGAGAGAGAGAGAGAGAGAGAGAGAGAGAGAGAGAGAGAGAGATGACATGTCATTTCTGTAAGCTACTGGCAAGCTTTCGCACATAACCCACATTTACTGAACCTGAGACTCAAACCCATGCAGACAGACATGAGATGGCATTGATCCATAACGGAGAGAGCTTTAGATCACTAAGCCAGTCTGGATATTTTAAACACTTTGTGAATATCACATTTTTTAAATTAAAGTAAGATCATTATTTCTTGATAAATGGATTCTTTTACCTAAAATAACAAGTTATTCAACGTTTACAGAAATGACATGTCATTGCGCAGAATTACCCGACGTGCAGAATTGGCTGACATGGTGGTAAATATTTAAAATCAATAACATGTTGAAATTTATTTCCAAAATATTCCAAGATTATTTTGAGAAATTATATGATGATGAAATTAGACACATGTAAGGCAAGATGAAGGATAAGACATCAGTAAACCAAATGTTTTCCCCTACTGGAACCTGACATCAAGCCTGTTCAAATATATATATATATATATATATATATATATATATATATATATATATATATATATATATATATATATATATATATCTGTCTCTCTCTCTGTCTCTCTCTCTGAACAAAATCATTACCGGGTATTCGTTTTCAAAGTACTGCGTATCTGAACTCTGCACATCAAATCTGACATAAACGTTAAAGGGCGACACTTTATTTTAAAATTACAAAACTTAAAGATACATGCATTTTTCATAGTCAAATAGTATGTCTAAAATTAGAGCCATCTGTTGATCCTGATTTCAGTAATGTTTTTAAAAAGATCTGTCCGAATGAATAATCTTTGAAACATGAATAATCAAGAATTATTAAGGAATAATAAATATCACCACCACAAAATATTCACTTGCTGGAACGTTTGGACTCTTATTACACCTATTCAGTGTGGGTGTGTGTTCGCAAGAAGTTTTATCTGAACATTCAAAGGGAAATAACGTCTAACTTGATTGGAATTTATTTCACCAAATAATCTACCCTATTTAAGCTCTCTCTCTCTCTCTCTCTCTCTCTCTCTCTCTCTCTCTCTCTCTCTCTCTCTCTCTCATCTCTTCCTCTTGCAGGAAAAAACTCAAGACTAATTACAATTTAAATAAGGCGATATTAAATCCTATGAAATTTTGTGTGAGTTGTGCAGAACAACTCACCAAAGTTTAATTGCAATCGGATGAACGGTATAGGAATGCATGCGACACAAACAAACAAACATTCATTTATATATATAAATCCCAAAAGTAAAATGATGAACTTGGCAGATTAGAACAAAAGTTGGTTGCCATTGAGTTTAATTTCCTTATAGCACTGACATGTACAACTGCGTGAGCCTATTTGGCACATCTGACAATCTGCACAATGGTACATCATTTCTGTAAACATTGGTTCACATCCTGTTTTGGTTGAAAATTCAATATTTGGCTGAAATGTCAGAAAGAGTCCAAAGTACTGTATTTCATTACCCATAGCCTGCAGCATAAACATTACATTATCTTTTCAAAGCCATGTTAAGAATATATTTTGAGTCATGGAAACCTAGGAGGTATCCCGTTTGTCCAAACTTAGTATTATTTTGAATATAATATTCTGGTGACAATTGCTGCTTTTCAATTGGTAAGCATTGCTTAATTTGATATTTGTAAATTGAATTCAGTATGGGTTCTGCGCCATTACTGGTGACCTTAGATGTGCAAAATACCATGACAGTGGTGTAACTCTTATTAGTCCTTCATGGTGAGACTGAATGGTCGTATTCCAAATGCTAATCCAGGCATCACACACTTTCTTACACCTGGCTACTATTCCATCCAAATTGTCAATTCTACAAACTTCAGCACTTTTCTGAATCTCAATAAAATCTTTGTCAGTTTCATATTTAACCCCAAAATACTTATCCAAATTTGCAAATGACGTTTAGTTCAAGTCTTCATGTGTCATAATTTTGAGGTCAGGTGCACTATTTATCTGGCTACCATCAGAAATTAACACAATAATGGAAGTTAAAAGTTCTGATTTGTTCTTACAATAACCACATACACATCTCTGGATCTTTCTGTCTCAGAATTTAGTTACTGTAAATTACAGCACATTTTCCCACCCAAGCTGCTAGTTGAAGTCTTTGATCTTGCCATCCTGCTACTGGAACATGTTCCTTTGATGTATTCATATAAATAGAGCAGGAATATCTTGGGGTATTTTAACCATGAAATATGTCATTGTAAATATCAGCAGCTAAACTGATAAAAGTAATCAACATATTATCACTCTGTTGGTTGTTGAAGTAGGACTGGCAAAATTCTTTCCAGCTATTTGCATGCATATGGTGGACTCCTGCATGGCTGATTCTCTGCATCCCAGAGCAAAAATCTGCATCCAAATACGCGTAATTAAGCGTTTCTGAGACATATATATATATATATATATATATATATATATATATATATATATATATATATATATCGAGAGAGAGAGAGAGAGAGAGAGAGAGAGAGAGAGAGAGAGAGAGAGAGAGACACAGAGAGAGAATGAGAGGTACCCTTGACTTCTCAGAAAAGTCCGTGATAGCTCATTCTCTACGTTAAAATGACACCTTGCCTACTGAAAAGTGACTTGTTTGTCAGTATGAAGAGGAGTAGATGAAGGAGTTAGACCAGCTAACTTGGTCTCTAAGCCGGGCGCCAAGTCAAAATAATATATAAAAAAAAAAAAAGGCTTAGAGACCAAGTTAGCTGGTCTGATGAGGGAGTTACCTTTAGTTTCCCAATTTTGTCTGACTAAAGTTGCTAATCTCGTCTAGTGTATATTCATTATTTAATGGGGCCTGTACTATAATGGTTTTATCGATATGTTTACACTATGAATATACTATTTTCATGATTCTGACCCACTTGGGTAACAAGCTTGAGTAGGTACGCTTGCGAACATGCAAACGACAACGTGTCGGGAGAGATATTTACCATCGAAACACTATGCACGTTTACCTAATTTATTTTACCTTATAATGTGTCTCTGACGACTCCTTGGGTGTGTCCAGTGTGCTGTTTGGATAAGACGTCATTCTAGCTTTTTTGTCTGAAATAGTTTGTAATCTAATTAAAACACTAAACTGTAAAATTCAGTCATCGGCCCTTGTCAACCATTTTTTCAGCCGATGTTTGCCGAGATCTTCCAACTGCTTAAATGTGGGCATTGCCAAGACTGGTTTCGGACACGTACTGAAACGTAGGTCGATTTTCATTTTCTTAGTTAGATTGCTTTCGGCAGTTTAAACCAATGGCACGACAATTGCACTGTTTTTTTTTTTTTTTTTTTTTGGGGGGGGTGGGGGAGGGGGCAGTTAAAGTACTTTTAAAGATATGGAAGAACAGTTTAAGTTCAATATCATATAAAACTTGTTTACAAGTTGTTGTTTTTTTCTTCTGCAAATGACTTTCTCTAATCGGGCCCCGCGTTTGTGAAGGCCGATACAGTAACAAATGGTAGATAAATCACGTAAATGTGAAAACCGATACAGTAACAAATGGTAGATAAATAACGTAAATGTGCATAACATGGAGTTTTATATTGACATAAAGCCATTTAATCATTTTTTTTTATAGATGAAATGGCACACCAAGGATTGTGTATGTACTTTTCTTAAGATCTTGATTATGTTTATAATTTTTTTTTAAAAAAATGTGTGATGTTACACTTGAACAATCATCTCATTGACAAGAGAGTAATAATTATTCGAACGATAAGATAAACAATACCATGATGTCAACTAGCATTTACAAAACGTCTATGAATTGTCATTTGACTCGTGTCAACTGTACGAACATAAATGGTGGTCCTGTGAAGAAAAGAAAAAAATACGTCGAAATAATTGGTTGTGGGGGTGGGGTATCTTTGTATTGTTTTCTTTTTGTGGGGGGAGAAGGGGGTTGGGAGTGCTGTTTGCTTGTTTGTTTGTTGGGTTTTTTATAAAAAAAAAATTTAATAATACCGACATTGTGAAGATCGTCTAATGTCATCGTGACAATTTTAATAATTGTTGTTCGACATTATTTGAGAAATTTCTGTTACTTGTAGACTGATACCTCAACATCTTGCGATATACTTACAAAAGCCAACAACATAGCTAAATGATAAAATTGCTTGCATGTTGTGCCCATGTAACTCGTCCGTTATCAATTAATGATTTAAGCATTTTGTAAAATTCTGCTGGCTAAAATCTCCTATCCATTTGTAACAATTTACACCTAGAGCAACGTGTAACACACAAATATAGTCTGCCGCATTCTCCAAATGCAATTTATTTTTTCACACTACGTAAGATATATATATATATATATATATATATATATATATATATATATATATATATATATATATATATATATATATATATATATATATAGTGTCTGCAGAAGCGACTTCGAATACGTCCAATACATTCATACCGTTCTAGTGGCCTAGTGGTTACAGCGTTCGCCTCTGATGCAGAATGTCGTGGGTTTTGATCCCCAGCCGAGTCTTACCAAAGACTTACAAAGATTATACTAACAGCTGCCTCGTTTAGCGCTCAGCATGAAGAGGTTAGTGTTAGGACTGGTCGGCCCAATCTGACTGGGTGGGATATTATATTACATGCCTGCGGCATGGTACCCAAGTTCTAAACATCACTATAAACTGTCACACTGCAGACATCGTAGCAATATGCCTGAAAAATTGTTAAAGATACGTTAAAAATGCAAATCACACACACACACACACACACACACACACACCGCGTGACGTCAATTTTCAGATCCTGAGCATAATAACCGTTTCACCACATAATCAAATATTTTAAAGGCATCTTCACAACAAAAGTATCCAAATTTTCATTGTTAATTAAGACATGGACATAATATATTTGACAGAATTATTAATGTTTCCTTAGCCGTTATCCAGTGTAATTTGAGTAGTATATAAACAAAACCAACGTAATTGCACCAAAAAAAAAGTTAATCTTAAAAAATGTGTCCCCTATTAAAGCACAGTCTTTCGTAATTTTTTTAAAGGCGAAATACAAAAGATTTTGTCTTACCAAAGTCAACCATGCTTATTTTACTACTATATAATCGTTATATTACACGCATCTATTGTTGCGCTGCTATCGCTGTATCAGCGAAGTGAGCTACATCATAAGAAAATAAGATTTACAGATTGTCACGTTGCCCTATCCTCGAATGCGTAAGTTCTGGGAATTTAAGAAATAGCTAGAAGCATTGTATATAATAATAATAATAATAATAATAATAATAATAATAATAATAATAATAATAATAATAATAATAATAATAATAATAATGATAACAATAATAATAATAATAATAACAATAATAATAATAATAATAATAATAATAATAATAATAATAATAATAATAATAATAATAATAATAATAATAATGAGGACTTTGTATAGCACCTAATCTTTCGAAGCTCTAAGAGCTTTACACCATCAATAATGATATGACTACACTACGGAACAACAAATGACAAAAACAATGAAATTGGAAAACATAAAAACATGCTGAAAACATATAAGATACAAAACATGATTAGGTCACTAAGTTTGCCCCTGCAGTCGAAACAGGTGAGTCTTAAGAGCACTCTTAAAAGGGACCACTGTGTCTTTGTGTCTAATTTCAATGGGCAATTCGTTCCACGTCGCCGGGCCCTGGTGTGCAAACGAACGTTGTCCATATGACTTTGTTTTCACCTTGGGAACAATGAGTATACGATTATCAGGAGAAGAGCGAAAGGATCTATCTGGTGTATACACATGGGTGAGGCTGGATAGATAGTTGGACTGGAGTCTGTTATTGAAACATAGCACAGAGAACAAATTTTGTTTTTGATTCTGTATCGAATCGATAGTCAGTGTAAGGTACAGAGCAGTGGTGACGTGTACTCTGATCGAGGTACTCTAAAGATGATCCGTGCAGCTTTGTTTTGGCATTGTAATTGGAGTGATGTGCAGTGTGTATACTTCATTACTAGACTCGTTCGTACGTAAAATTACCTTTGTAGTGGCTAATTTACATGCGTATTTGAGAAATGAAGTATGATTATGTAAATAAATATGTAGATTGTTAGCTCGTTGTCAGAATTTATGTTGCAATTCACTATATGTTTACTTCGTAGCAAACTAGTGCATGTATTCATGTGATATTCCAGATTTTACAACCGTTGAATTGAATTGTAACTTTGGAAAATGGTTGCAGTGTGTAAATTTAGTTACGATCGATGTAAGAATATATCAGAGCATGGATATTTGAATATTTGTGTACACTTTGTAGGGGTGTAATGTATAGAAATGCGTATGATTATTGTGGTGTGTGTGTATGTGTGTGTGTATGTATGTATGTATGTATGTGTGTGTGTGTGTGTGTGTGTGTGTGTGTGTGTGTGTGTGTGTGTAATATGCAAGACGGGTATTTCGATGTGCACGAATGGTGGACTGAAAAATGTAACATCTTTTCTCTGGTGATTGATTATTGGTTAGTGTGAGACGAGATGGCTAAGAAAATATGCTAACGTATTTGCGTTTTCGCAGGAAGATTTTAAGGGACAGACTTCCGGTATATTAGGTCCCAAGTCTCTAAGAAGAGAGATGGAAGTGAAACTGGCAAGATAGTCGAAGTTGACAAAGTAATCAGAGGAGAGTGGAGGAGGAGGAGGACAAGGAGTCGAGGAGGAGAATGTGAAGAAGGAGGAGGATTTGGATCAAGTCGATAGGAAGAGGAGAAGGAATCTGAGGAGTATGATTGAATACACAGATGAGTCGAATACAAGGACAGGTGGCAAGCTATCTCGCACTACATATCAAGTGATATAATAGAGTTGTAAAAACTGTTATTCATTTAAATCTCACATTTTTGTGTACTCACTTTAACTGTCGGCATTTTCTACAAAAACGAGCCTGGGTATGGACTTCTATAGTAATATAACTAAAATATTGGAAGCACCCCATACCCAACCCTAACAAGCCCGCCATGCAGAACATGGACATCTTTGATATTATAATACCTCTTCGACAATTTCCCTTAGCAACCAAAATCAAATCGTTTAAAAATGAAGAAATAAATAATTGACTCAAAACACAGTCTTGTCTGGTAAAATTTTCTTTTTCATGCTTTTACAACTCTGTATTTTGTGCAGAATTAGTTCTCCTACAACTTTGCGATAATGTTTGTTTCACATTTTACAATTCTCGGTATCCGTATCGCATCAAAACATTTATTCTTGTTACAAAAGAGACTGCGTCGAACTTGAAAACGTCTGGATACATGTCAACAATATTCATTAACGCACTTCGAAAAACAGTTCCCTGAATTCATCTTTTGCTAAATGTCTTAATGGTTTACAAATATACGTTTTTGTCTCGTTCCTCGCCATGGAAATTTGATATAAAACGGAGAAGACTTGAGGATGAAACTATGTAGCGAACAATACTTGCAGCTCTTCGTTAGTTAAGCACGTTATAAAAAAAAAATAATAAAAAAAAAAAAATAAAAAAAAAAAATTCAAAATCACAGTACAAGCAGTCAACCAATTAAAACGTGTATTCCAAATGTGTATTATAAATGTACAACAGTTTCGGAGAAGGGATTTACAGAAAAAATTATATTTCTCACAATCTGTATTATTTATGGGGCACACGAAACTATTCACTTTCAAAGAATACATTGTCAAAAACAAGATCATCATCAAGGATTGAATCTAACATGTCTCTAGTACTTGCATTAAAATCTCATGTATAAAATATAGCGCATCTTTGATACCGAGCAAACTATACATGTATTGACAACCGCTGAATCAGATATGGTTTGTTATTTTCCTCGATCAATTCAATAGCACCAAACATTACTCTGCGATATAATTCGTATTTGCAAGAGTTTCATCCTGTTAAAATGTTGTTGTTTTTTTCTCCATTGCAAATAATTTGTTTCGTACAGAGCTGTTGATACGCTATTGTTATTGGTAAAAAAAATATTTATTTATAAAGCAGTGCCGGTTGCATATTTGGTAATCAGGCACTGTACAAAAGAGGTACAATAAATAGATTCGATGCCAGCATAAAAGACGAGAACGGAAATGTAAAAGGCTCTCATGGTATAATTGTAAAATACGTGCGTAATGCTTATATTTAAAAACAAATTATGAGAGCGAAATCTCTGAAGGATTTATTGAGATAGCTTTCTCTGTAAACACTGAGACAAAACAGGAACAATACATGAAGCCAGAACCATGGCAATGTTGAATTTTAGATTAAACATTTAACAATGACTAAACTATCAACAGTAGCTATATAAAAATTTACGAGGCCCTGCTAAATGAATATATGCAGCTTAAAGTCGGTTTAATCAAAGATAAGTTGATGTCCACAGATGTAAGGCTTTGAAGGATAGCAACTTAAAAAGACATGAAAAACTGAGATAACAAGTTGACAATAAATTAATATCTATTGAACAGACTGGTACAAGAATGCTCAACGCTGCTAAAACATTATGTTTTGTTACATGCACATGATGTGTTTGTAGAGAGACACAGAATAATACCTGCTCTTGTATCTGAACAATAGATCGCAAACATAGCAAAGGCCCGTGCTTAAAATCCATCAATGTTTACAGCCAATGGAACAAAGGACAAAATGTGATATAGATGCCATAGAAAATTGACATGGACAAAATTTTAAAAAATCCTGAAGACTTTGCAATTTAAACCATGTAAGTTACATGGAGATCTGAAGAAAATAACTTAAAATAACGACGAACAGTTTAACAGTAATATCAATGAATTAGATAAAAGAAAAGATGAAACAAATTTAAATAACTTGTAGCAGTAATATATAATATATACAGATGCATTGCCAACTGAAGTAGATAAACAGAAACACAGATTATTGCATTAAGGTATATATTTTTTTTAATGGTTTAACGCCATTTTTCAGCACAATATAGGCTACACATGGCGGCCAGTATTAATGGTGGAGGAAGAAACCGGACAAAGCCCGGAAAGAACCACCGACCCACGAGAAGCTACTGGCAAGCTTTCTCACATAACTACATTTGCCGAATCTTAGACTCGAACACACGCAGACAGAGGTGAGATGGCAGTGGTCCGTAACGGGGCCCCCATTAAGGTATATAATAAATACGTTAAAAGCCAAAGTACATGAAACTGAATTAGCAATAAAACTAATTAAAACGATGCTTTTCGGTATTAGCATTAGACTTCGAAAAATAAAATCAAAAAAAATGAAATCGATATTAACACAAAGAAGTTTGATTATAAAGTATTATCTATTCTACTGTTATAATATCCAAAATCATTCCATCGCGAGTGTCTAAATATATGATGTAGATGTAATCGAAGGTCGCGAGAGACACGAAATGAAGTTGATTAAAAGAATAAAATTGAAGTTTTATGTCTGTTTAATAAACGTATTAATGATTTCGACACCAATCTTTCTTTCTTTATTCTTCTTTTTTTTCTTTTCTTTCTTTCTTACTCTTTGTGTTATTATTATAGATGATGCAGACGCTGCTGCTGCTGATGATGATGATAATACCAAACTACTAGATATTAGTTATTATGCTGATTCCCTTGTTAAAAGAAGAAACCACCAGTCCAGGTGACAAAACATCATAATCTTTTCCTTACTTCCTTTTCGTATATGGTTATATGAAACGATACATGAGTCGTTTATTGAACATTTTTATTTTCTATTTTCAAACTGAGGCATTTTACTGATACTTGTTCAGAAAAAATGATTTATATACCATCTTCATTTAGTAGAAAACACCTAATCCAGGAAATATTCGTTCTGCTCCAACATGAAACAAGTTGGGTTTTTAAAAATACTTATTCCAACTTATTTTAATATTTAAGTTCTACCATTCCCTCTTAGTCCAAGGAGAAGTCTACTCATAGCATCTAAAATTGGACGTTGAAAGTTAATATCAGTTCCATAACATGTTTTCACTGTGTTTCATTTTGTTTTCTTTTTTTCTTGAAGGACAATGGAGAACTTCATAATATTAGAAACACGATCAACATATTGTAAACCTTTTCATTACACAAATGCCCGTAAAACGTGCATTCTTCTTCGTATCCATGCAAAATACTCATTGATTTAATGGGATGCTTATATGTCTACTGGTTATTGTCATAAGCTTATGGGAAGAACATTTTAATTGAAGTACTGAAATAAAACTGTCTATAAATTACATACGTTTTAATTTTGAGGTGACCTGAATCTGTTGACTGTGTTTCCTTGGCAACTTTTGGGATGAAATTTGTCAAGTCCCCGGACATTGGGATGGACTTAGGTTTGAGTTAGTAACACAGACATAATGTGAAGAAAAAAAAACTTCAGGATGCATTACACTGAGAATCGATGTTCTTTATTTAGTTTCACTAGCTGATCCATAGTTTGTGCATCCATACAGTTTCTTTAGTTCATGAAACCAGGCACGAGTGAATTAGCTTTTTCATACGAATAAACATAAAAAATAAAATTAAAATAAAAAATTTAAAATGTCACAGTAAAAAATGTTTCGTAATATGATGCTAAAATTATGGGGAAAATTATTAATTTTTTTTATCATTTTCTGTCAATAAAAAAGTTTATTAAATGATTAAATTTAAAAAAAATGATAAACTGTTTAGTCATAACTATGTCTGTGCTTCATACAAACTTTATCACCTAAGAAATAAAAAGTGATTAAGATCATAATATAAGATATATTTTGTGGCAATTTCATTATCTTTCTGCTGCCTCGATTAAGATTAATTGAATTCGCAGCTTCGGATTACATGGGAGAAAATTACGTTCATATATGTCTTCTTGATTTGACTGTTTATCTCCCTTGAATCTTGGCTAAAACCTGAAATGCTTAGCAAAATAACTGAGAATGTGACTGGTTGTCTTGATTGCTTTCTTGGTTGCGTAGAAGCAAGGATGCCAATAAAAGCTGATGGAAGTGAAATGATATGAGAGTGATCCGAATTACGATATCTTAATTTTTATTGTAGAGGTTGTTTAGACTCAGCAAACTAGTTCGATGTATATATTTTAAATATTATCTTACCTGTTGTATATTCTTACTTCTAATAAAATTAATAAATAATGTTTTTGTCGAATCTTGCACCTTTAACAAAGCTATTACAACATATTTACTAAAACTCTGTGTCTGGTCTTTAATGACAAACACATCAATATTGTTCGATTTTATTTAAAAAAAATTGTCTATACCGATATCTGGAAGGCAAATCGTGGATGAAAATTTCGACGGATTAATTAGTTAATGAAGTTATTTATTTATTTGTCCACCTACCTACTGAAATACCAACTACAGATCATTCATCCTCGGTATGAAGATGGCTTGTTGGCTAGGGTTCAGGATTCGTGGTCGAAAGGGTACGGGTTCGATTTGTACCGTGTGATCAACCGTCTTTGAGCATAGCATTTTACTATAATCACGTCGGCATTAAAAAAAAATCATTCGGGTGCTGCTGTGACGTAAACCACCAAGCCAAATATCTGGATGGGTGGGTGTATTTGGGAAAATATAAATTTCCTTCAACACTACCATTATTACCATCACCCGCGTTCCCCGTTTGAATACCTTAATAAGTTATATTATATCAATGGTCAACGATCACGAATGCATATGTTGATACATTTGGTCTTTGATTTTACGTGATTTTATCTGTTTCTTCGTTCTTGTTACAAAACTGACGCTATGCTCGTATGGCTACAAATAAATCCCGGAAGATAAATTTAAATAAGTTTTCATTCTCTCCATGTTTTGTAAAACATTGGTTAAATACGTGCCATGATCTTTTTATCCACTTTGGTCCAGTCTTGTGGAATGTTCGTTTTTTCTCGAACCTGTTTGAAAGTTTTAATTTTAAATAAAAGGCGATCATACTTAATAGCTGGTTGACGCAAGTGATACAAATCGAGAGGACTCTATGTAAGGATGTTTTAAGTCTATATCTTGTAATTCGACCATACTCAACAGTCTCATAAATCGATCATACTCAATAGTCTCATAATTTGACCATTCTCAACGGTCTCATAATTCGACCATGCTCAACATCTCGTAATTCCACCATACTGAACATCTCATAGTTTGGCCATACTAAACATCTCATAATTCGTCAATACATAACATTCTTATAATTCGACCATACCCAACAGTCTCATAATTCGACAATACAGAACAGTCTCATAATTCGACCATGCTCAACATCTCATAATTCGACCATGCTCAACATTTCATAATTCGACCATACTGAACAGTCTCATAATGTGACCATACTGAAGTCTCATTCATTCGACCATACTGAACAGTCTCATAATTCGACGATACTCAACAGTCATAATTCGACCATGCACAACAGTTTCATAAATCGCCCTTACTCAATTGTCTCACAATGCGAGCGTACTCAACAGTCTCATCATTCGACCATGCCCAACAGTCTCATAATTCGACCATACTCAACAGTCTCATATTTAGACCTTACTCAACAGTCTCATCATTCGAACATGCTCAACAGTTTCATAATTCGACGATTCTCAGCAGACAATTAGTTCTACTCCATACAACATTAATTATGGTCAGCACTGAATATTACAACCTTCAGCATATACAAAGTAACAACACGCTTGTGTCAGTGCGTGGTCTATAATTGGAGTTAAATATTTACATTGTATAATTTATCATTGTAACAAATTACTGCCCGACTTCGATATGATCTGCCACACTGTTTATGCAAGCCAGTTAGGGTACAACGTTAAAGTGCTTCGCAATCTCGATGCTCTGTTCAGCGAGAAAAGCCATTTACATGATAGGTTTAATTCAGATCCTATCAGCTGTTTGTTGCTTTTCAGCACATAATACATGGCGGTCAGAATATCTGGTGGAGGATGAACTGGAGAAATCCTAGGAGGAACCACTGACACTCGGGAAATTCATTGGCACACTTTCTCACATATCCAAACTGTAGAGCCTGAGATTCGAATCCACATGGATAAAGGTTTTGTTTGTTTGTTTGTTTGACATTTTTTTAGTCATATCGCAACGATGTCTGCATTGAGGCAGTTTATAGTGATGTCTAGCACCAGGCATCATGCCGCAGACACGTATGTCCCACCCAATCACATTATCCTGACACCAGGCCGACCAGTCCTAACACTAACCTCTTAATTCTGAGCGCCAAGCGAGGCAGCTGTTAGTACCATTTTTGTAAGTCTTTAGTATGACTCGGCCAGGGATCAAACACACGACCTCCCGCTTCCTCGGCAGATGCTCTAACCACTAGGCCACCTGAGCGGTTCATGGACAAAGGTGTGATGCTGGATAATATGTAATATGAACCCATGGATCACTCGGTCATCCGAGGCTCCTATGTAACCTAAAAGATCAAGTTCCCAGTTACACGCAAGTCCGTTCTCCACTTCGCGAACACGAAACTCTCTTTTCGTAGAAAAGAACTACTTAGTTGGCCACATGGCCACAGTGAAAATCATTACGTGTTTTTGAAGCTCGAAAAAGTGATCTCCAAAGACCTATTAGGAAATTTCATTTGAATCACATGATCAAGTATTCCAACTCGAAAACGCGACCTCAAGACAAAAGAAATAAATAATAATAATATTATTTATTAATAATAAAGATTCTCTCTAAATCGCGTATATATAGATTTTCACGAGGCAGTTCTTTTGTATAAATGGCTATATGGAACTGCACCAGAGTATCTTCAGGATTTATTCAAGCCTTTTTCAACACAATACCAGTTGACATCAATATCACATGGAAACCTTCTAGTACCAAAACCAAGAACAGAGCAATTCAAAAAGTGTTTTCAATACTCTGGTACAGTTCTGTGGAATAAGCTTCCACTACATGTAAAATCGGCTGAAAATATTAGAGTATTTAAGAAGAGATATCATGAGCATGCATGTGCTTCTAATAGATAATGGAATTTAGTATTGTAATACTAGACATGCTAAAATAAGAACTAATTATTGCTAACTTCATATAATGTGCCTTTGTTATACTCTCATTAGGAGGGCCTCGAGGGAGAATAGTCCTTGACTAATGAGTCACCCTCTATAAATAAAACATTATTATTATTATTATTATTATTATTATTATTATTATTATTATTATTATTATTAGCAGCAGAGGGGGCGAATCAGACAACATTTTTAAACAAGTTTTCAATGAAATCAGGCTTCTACGGCCAAGATGTGGTGAATCGGATACAAGTTTTCATGGATTAGGATCAAATCAAAAATTCAATGAAATCAATGAAATCAGTCCAAAAAAAAAAATCAATGAAATCAGGCAAAAAATTATGAAATCCTGAATGAGTAAAAACTTTTCAACCGAATATTTGATCCAATCCGGTCTTAGGGTCATAGGACGAAAATCACTACGACTTTACAAACAGACTAATTTGTAAAACTTCACCTTGTAAATCAATTAGATTATTGGACTGATCTGTGAGTTTGAAATTAATTCTGGTTAATGAATTATTATGACACCACATATAGACTGGATTAGTTGGATCTTCAATAATTAGAAACCCTGGAGGAGCTGTTGGTGCAAATGAATACAAAATATATCCCTGCTGAGCTTGATTTGATCGTTCGAGATTAATTTGATAGCTTCCTTCGATAACGTCACATACTAAATTGATTGCTATCACCGATGAAATATTCACATTGAACGGAGCAATATGCCTGCCGCCATCATCTGGGTCATTATTGTGTGTCAGGATAGTTGTTTGTGGTTGTGATGTTGCTTTTTTCCATTTGTCATGAATTTTTTTGAAACCTTCATCGATGGTGTCACTGAGATGTTTTGTTAGTTGTGGTACGTTATATCCTGGTAGTTTGAATGTTGGAATATCTTCTATGCGGATCTTATAGTCTGTTGCAAATAAATCTCTTGTTTTAGGATTACTGTCACCTAATACCTCTTGAATGATTTGCGCATTAAATGTTTCCATGTCATTGATGATTTTGTTACATGTTTCTACAACGCTGATAAATTCATCTCGGGTGAGAGTGCCGGATCTAAGGGATATAAACAACAACGAAATATCGCTATTCATCGCTCCGAAATTTACAGTGATGTCATCCGGTCTAAGATAGTGGTAGATCTTCTTAGTGGGAGGATCTACCAATTCAATAAAAAAATACAATTTGTCATAATCGCTATAGCTTTTTACTGGATTATCAGATTTTATCCTGTCGGTGATATAATCGTTTTTTTGTGGTTCTGGTAATTTAACGGTTTTTTCCCGGGGTGGGATTTCAGGCCATCCTAGTATGGTCCTTATTGAGCTTTGATATATATCTACGACATATCCTTCTGTGCTTATTTCAATTGCAGATGATAGTGTTGGCTCATGAACCGTTATAGCTATTTTTGACTCTTTTCCAGTAATCGATTTTATTCTACGCGCGAATTCATTATTGATTTGTTCGATTTGGTATGATCCGGTTGGTATGGAAACAACGTTCCAGTCTGGAGTTCCATCGGGTTTATTCTTATTTGCAAATACCAGTGAATTATTCGGTTGTTGACCACCAAATGATTTTGATCTGATATTTGGACAACTATGGTATACTCGCAATTTTGCTAGCGCTATCTCCTTCACTGGGACCGGAGAGGGGAAATTCACACTGAATTCTGGATTCGTTGAGGTTATTGAGATCATGCTGGTTTGTACTGGGTTCGTGTTCTCCACTATTTGTTGAAGTAATTCCATCGGTGTTGTCATTGTTATTATACTCATGTTTTTGTATTTCTAATTTTGACATCGCAGAATCATATATATCTACCATCGCTGAAAACTCACTCTCTGATATAATTGTATCATCGAGAGATGACGATATCAATGAGGATAATTGTGAGCATGCAGTGGACACAACATGAAATTGAATTATGTAGTCTTGTAGTTTCCGTTGGCTGCATGATGATTTTTTTTTGTGATTATTGAAATAATTCCAGCGATTGTTGTTGCCGCAGAAATGCAAATTGGAACAGCTATCGGGGCCATCATTGTTACTGAAGACAGTATAATACCAGCTCCGGTGATTACACCACTCACTGAATACACGGTAACATCAATTGCGGTAATTCTCCTGCGATATTTTTTAATTTTCATTGCATACTCCTCAGACAGGGTTTTGAGTCTAGTTTGAAATTCTCTGACCTGATCATAACGATATTGCGATGATGAAATCATTTTTTTTTTAAAAAACGCTAGCGTTTTCAATTACGATTTCAATTTTCAACTTAAATCTGCTAACAATTCCACATACCATGTTGTTGAAACCCTAACCAAATTTTTATCAGTAGCTATTAT
Organism: Unio delphinus; assembly: GCA_029339505.1. Taxonomy (NCBI): domain Eukaryota; kingdom Metazoa; phylum Mollusca; class Bivalvia; order Unionida; family Unionidae; genus Unio; species Unio delphinus. The sequence continues at coordinate 14,292,304 of JAQISU010001240.1, read as the reverse complement.
CGTGAACTTTTCAGTTGTATCCTTGTCGATGATAGTTGAAATCGTATTATTGACCCCGGATGAACTCGACGATGAAATATTAAATTGAGTCGTTCTCACTAGTGTTAATCGATAAATACCCTTAACGGTTGCAGTGATATCTAATTTGTTGTTTGTAGGTGTCCACTCAAATGATCCGTGTTGGATTGTGTATACTACATTGTTGGTTTTCTCATGAGGAATTTTTGTTTTTTCAATAACTGTTATCATCCTCGAAAAATCATTTTTGATGGCCTCGGTGAAGATTTTCGTCTCATCGATGGATTTTTTAATATCAAGGAGTTTTAGTTCAATTTTATCGAATGTAGTTCCAATAAATTTATCAATGATATTTCTACGAAATGCGGTAAACTGTTTTATGTGTTCTTCGGTTTTAGATTGAAGTGTTGCTAGTTCCAACGCAGAATCGTTGAGAGTTTTAAATCTGTCTGTAATCGTCGAAAAAAGTACGCCTGGTTTGAGTTTACCCTGATCGGAAAATAACGCGATAGTATCCTCGATTGCGTTTCGTTGTTTAACTAAAATATCATCCAGAGAAATATTACTAGTTTTCAATTTACCCTGTTTGTCTTGAAATACAACTATTTCATTCGGGTCAACACTTGTTAAGTTCAACGTCTCAGCTATTTCATCTTCAATTATTTTTTTTATATCACCGGTTGCAGTGTCATCAGGTTTGGGTTTCAGAGGTCTTCCCCAAATATCAATCATGATATTTTATACACCTCTCTCTAAAAAGCGATTACTAGTGTATTCATTTACGACAATGTGTGGTGGTTTTCTAGATGCTGAAATAGCATCAAGGACATTTAATACTTCGCTGCCGCATATTGGTGGGTCATTGATTTGTTGTGTTGGTAGCGTAGAATACCAAGTCTTCATTGAAATTTTTTTTATATAACGCATAAACTCTTTTGGCGGGGCTAATCCATATGAATCAAAATAGACGATTGCCCGTGGATCAATAGCGTATGCAACCCAGTGAGTTCCCGGTCCTGTGCTGTTATCGAGATTAATGATACCTGTTTCAGTTTTGTTTGGTTGATGTGGTAATTGATCTTTCATAAAAACACCTCTGAAATTTTTAATCGCTAGTTTTTTTAGCAGCATCCATTAAATCAAAATTGGACATAGATTCCTCAATTAATAAACCGTTCCTGGGATTCTCAGGCCTGATCCGTGAACGGATCTCCCGCTGTACCATGACTCCTGGTAGTCTTAGACCCTTTCCCTTTTTTTATATCCTTGTCCAGTTGCCTTTTTCAACGCCATTCCTGCTGCAGTACCAACGGCTCCTAACGCCGCTGCTTTAGCCACTGCTGGGGTTGCTGCTGAAATCAATGCTGGTATTGCAGCTAACAATGGAAATATACCGCCTGTTTTAATCATATTTTTGATAGCAGCCGCAGAAAGAGTAATCTGAACCCCTTTTTTTGCTACAAGTGCATCATTGAAATGTTTTATTTGACGAGTTGTCAGCGATAATTTATTTGCACCACCAGTCATTTGATTGGGTTTCAACGTGATTGTGGTTCCGCATTTTTTAGCCGATTCTGATTGCAATTTTTTGATTTGACCAGGAGTTAACGCAACACTAATAACACTATATGACATTATACATAATAGATTGATTCTAAATCGTTTACAATTTCAATGAAAAATCGAGAAAATCAATCAAAGATTTTCTACTGGGGCATCTACCACTCTCATTCTTCCTCCAACACCTTCAAGTAGCATTGATTTATCACTGAGAATGACAGCAACCGCTCTATAATTAGCAATAGCACCACGAGTCACATTAGCTCTAAAATGTATATCAACAACAGATTGTCTTGTTAAATCAAGATGTTCCAATGAAAAGTAATAGATTGGATACAGATTTTTAAAATCATATTGTGATATTTGTAGACCGGTATCCACATTTTGATCACGTGCCATAAATGACAACAATCTATGATAAACTCGTGCAATATGATTTTCTGTGTAATTAAGTTGTATATCTTCAGATGGTTCCTGCTGGCCGTTTATTCTCAGTGAGACGTCTTTCACACCTAACTGATCAAATATCATATGGCTGGAGAGTTGATTGCCAACTCGTGTGTTATCTTGTAACGCAATAAATATATGACGTGGCGCAGAAACACATTGTTTTGATGCTAGATTCCACGTGAATAACCCGTTGATATTTGATTGTTTAACATCTGTACTCACTGATAACCAACTCAACAACGACTTTCCCCCTTGGTCCATAAATGATAGTAATCGTTCTTCTGCGGTGATTGCTGGAGTCAACACTGGCATCCACAATGATATTTTTGTTAAATTGACTTTACCGGCATCAGCATTGGGGGTTGCATTGTCTGCTGGAATCCTCCAAATTGCGTCATTATCATCACTCTTTCGTACAAGCGATACTGTATGCTTCGCCCCGTAGATAACTTTTCGGACATTTCTACAGAATCCAAAAATATGATGCAGTGGAATCGCGCATGAAAATGATCTACGCACTCCTTGCAACATTAAAATACGTGTTGCAGCTCCTAGATTGAAATTATCATCTTTGTTTATAATCATATCCTCGACATCAGCATTAGCATTACCAGCATTATTATTTGGTCGTCTCACAATAAATTGATTTCCTCCAGCGGTATTTGTAACATCGTTTGCAAACATCATAGAGGGTCCTGCTGATCTTGTATAATCATCAGAATATCTTGCTAGCCCGATTATTGTTGTAGCCACATCAACATTACGATCTATCGACTCAATTTCTTTTCCATCAATGAGATATTTTGCACTCTCAAATAGCGCCATAATACCATTATTGACAAAACCGACTTGAGTATCAGCTGGATACGGTGCTGGTACAGCAGGAGTATCAGCAGCTGTTACAATTTCTCCTTCGATTTCGATAAACGCTTCACAGGGCAAAAAGTATTTACTGGTATCATGGACTTGAAGATCAATTCTTGCTCGACTATTTGAATCTATGGCATGATAGGCGTAATATTGATAATCGCGTACAGAATCATCCTTGCCAACCGGGGCGTCTATATCAAATGCTGGATCAGGTGACTTTTTGAACATTTTATTCTATTTATCAGAGTCTAAATCGCGATTTTCATCGACGTAGTTTTTTAAAACCACTTCCCGCTATCATATTTGGGTCGGGGGTTAAAGCCATCGACGCTAATTTTTCATCTACTGCGTTATTTATTATTTTACTAACACTTGCAGGCATTTCTGCTGTAGACGGTAACGGTTTCTTTTTTCGCCTCACTAATGATGTTATTTTATTCTTCGCAGTTGAAAATGCCTTTCCGGCAAGATCTCCAACAGCACCAATACCCTTATCACGAATAACATCAATGGCTTTCATTGATAATTGTTTAGCTAACGGCATCACTTTTGGGGCCATTCTTGAAAAGAATCCTAAAATGGTATTGCCTAAACCATCTCCATAGTATGCTTTATAAACTGGAAACCGTGAATTAACTACATAGACGGGAATTGGTTTATCATGATTGTAATGTATGATCATTATTTGAAATCAGAAACAATTTTTCAATTGTAAAACAATTTGTCAATTGTTATTCAGTCACTGTGATACCCATTTGCTAACTCGTCAATGAAATCTCGATATGTTTTGATATCCATGATACCGCTGGAAAATAACCGTCTACAGATATCAGCTGCTTCATTAATTATTTCCGGTGAATTATTTCCAGCTCGGAATCCTCCGATTAAAACATCTAATCGTGATATATCATTGATAACACTATCAGGACATGTCCCTAATCCACTTCCGCTATAACCAGCTGCTTCATCTATTTTTTCTAAATCCGTTTGTTGTAAATAATCATCATCATCAGGTTCTTCTTGTTTTTTTTTTTTGTCTTCGTGTCTGTCTCCGTGTTGGTGTTTGACGTTTTCGTTCTTGTCGTTCTTCTATTTTTCGTTGTCGCTCTTCTATTTGTTCTCTTTTATAATTACTAATTCCCTTTTGAAATTCCTTGTACCCCATCTCATCCTTATTCAAACGACCAATCCCTTTATTTAGTTTATACAAATTATCGGACCAATCATTACTTGATATTCTATCATCCTTATACTCGTCCTTTAAAAAATCTTTTTTTGAATTATAGCTTTGAGCAGCAAAATCACCAAAAGCTTGATAATCCTTTGGTTTGAATAAATTAAATTGTTTTATTAATGTTTTAGCATTATCAGTAAATTTATTCAACAGAGAAACAGTCGTTTTTTTCGGATTAGTAGGTGGTACAGTTTTTTCAGTTTGTTCAGTTTATTCAGTTTTCGCTGCTAGTTTTTCAAGTACAGAAATAAGACCCTCTTCTTTTCTTTTACCGTCAGGATCATCTCCCAGTATAGCACGCTCTACCCCTTTCGTTGCTGTGGTTACTGGTTTAAACAACTCTTCAGACCCAAAAGCAAAATCAGTCTGAAGACTCTGTCGTTGTTGCAGTTTATTTCTTACAGAGTCACAAATTGGTACAAATCTCTTAATTGCATCTAATCGTTCACGAGCCAATCGGGTTGTTAATGCTTCATTGACCATTATTTGAAATCAGAAACAATTTTTCAATTGTAAAACACTTTCCCACTTTTTTGACATGTCAGATGATTTTTAGCACAGTCATGGAAGTGTTATTTCATCGTGAGACACCTTCTATCATTGATGTGGAAAGTGTCCAAATTGTATATAAAATAATTAATACTGACACTTTCCACATTTCTATTTTGACATGTCGGATGATTTTTGATACGGTCATGGAAGTCTTATTTTGATATTCTGAGGGTGTTATCAGGTATGAGGAAAGTGTCCAAATTGTATATAAAATAATAATACTGTCACTTTCCTCACTTTTCCATTGATCATATCGACAGAACCATCCATCGATTTTTTATTCAGTGTATGTGAAATATTTTTTATTCACTGATTTTAACACCACCATGGAAGTGTTATTTCATCATAAAACACCTTCTATCATGTTTGAGGGAAGTGTCCAAATTGTATATAAAATAAATAATACTGTCACTTCCCTCATTCTATTTTTGATCATCTATCACTGATTTTTTGACATTTTCTCTTGAAGGTCGGCTAAAAAAAATGATAGTGGTCGGGCAATCAATGGTCGGGTAATCAATTTTCTTGAATTAATGCTCGTAGGTTTCTAATTTTAGAGTTGACTTCTTTTTTCAATTCGCATTCGTTACCTAATTCTTTTCGTATCCTCTCTACGATAGTATACAACGGAACGAACACACTGATGTCACTGGAAAATGAAAGAGAGTCTCTAATAGAATTCTGAATTCTTTTGATGAGTGCATATTTCATTGGTAGCATATATTTATTGTTGTTAACTCCGTATTCTATATCCTGAAAATCAGACACAATTTGATCAGGATTTAACCCATCTGATAGTTTGATATCCTGATTTTTCAATTTTGCTATTTCAACTATGATGCTATTCATGTTTTCAGAATTCATTATTCTATAACATGACATATCTCTAATTGAAAAATATGACGCATTAGACATAACTAAATTGAACTTTTGTCCGTTCTTTTTTGAAATAGCAGATCGACAAACCCCCTCTGCAACGAATCGTACTGAGGCTCTACAAATATTGAAATACTTGTCGGCTTCATATATTTATTTAAATATTTTCTCTTCGTTAGTTGTTGTATTCAAAGATTTTACTGGTCTCGTTTTTTTTGAACAAGTGCCAGTCCTTCCTCGTTTGGAATTCTCACTCTGTGTGATTGCTTGCAGATTTGATAAAGAATTGTTCCTTGGATTAGAATCCTTGTGATCGATAACAAAACCATTTTTGATCAATCCATTAAAACATTCAAATACGAAACGATGATTGTAATATTTCTTGTTTCCAACAGTAAAGAACAAATACCCCATACCATTATCCCACCCAACTGGGTTCTTCAGTCTACAGTGTCTTACAACACCATCACTGGATGCTTCATAATTTGTACTCACTGGGTGTGGTCTGAATTCCTGGTTCATTAGTATATTATACTATTTGTCTAGATCATTGACTGATCCATTTGCAGTGATTCATTATACATAAACCTTTCATTTAGACACTTGTTTTTAGTATAGCATGAGGGAGTTCAAGAGATTGCCTTCGAAAAATGCTAAATTCAATACTGATAAGGAGTTCAAGAGATTATTGAAAATCAATCCTAGATTTAATCTCGATAGACCAAAAAAAACGTCCAATAGACGGAAACATGAAGGAGTTTAAGAGATTATTGAAAATCAATCCTAGATTTAATCTCGATAGACCCAAAAAACGTAACAAACGTCCAAGAGACGGAAATATGAAGGAGTTTAAGAGACTATTGAAAATTAATCCTAAATTTAATCTCGATAGACCCAAAAAACGTCCAAGAGACGGAAACATGAAGGAGTTTAAGAGGCTATTGAAAATCAATCCTAGATTTAATCGCGATAGACCCAAAAAACGTAACAAACGTCAAAGAGACGGAAATATGAAGGAGTTTAAGAGATTATTGAAAATCAATCCTAGATTTAATCGCGATAGACCCAAAAAACGTAACAAGAGATCACCCTGGAAAGATGCTCAATTCAATCTTGATATAGTTTCTAATACACCCAAGAATAAAATTCTTGATAAAGTCATAATTAGTAAAATCAGAGACTGTTTTAATGAATTCAAGCGTGATGGAACATCTCACTGCTGGACAACATTTCGAATTCGTGGTGGTTTTGACGCTACCATGAATGATGAAAAAGCAGCAGTCATAATTTCACGTCTTGGGAAAGAAAGAAATATTTTTCGAATAAAATTCGTTATCAGTGAAGGTGAAAAATGGATTATTAAGGATAAATTTGAACCCATTCTCAGGAACAACAGAACTGTCACTGTGAATCAAGATTCCCAACCAGGAATGTTGACTGGAATTGATAAACCCTACTACGAAAGATCTTATCCTGTCACAGCAGTTGTTTACGGGATATATCCGCTCAATGAAAAACCTGATATCGCAAAACTAGCACCCATGAAATATTCGACAGGGCTCAGTTGTGTAGCAGAACGATTAATGGAACACTTCACAAATGCGTCCCGGGGGAATAAACTAACTGATCTAAGACGAAAAAAAAAATAACCGAGTGGGAATTAACGATAAAAGAGAATGGGGCAACAATTCAGGATATAACCAAATTAGAAAAATCATTAAGATTTCCAATATCAGTAAGGACAATCACCGGAGAAGTATTATACGAATCGAAATATAAATCACAGGGAGCTCCAATTGAAATTATTGATCATAGCGAACACGCGTGGTCATCTGCGGTAACAATATTCCCACGGGATAGAACCGTAAAATATCTATCCCAAACCGAAGAGTTTTTTTCAGAGCAGAAATTATTTGATGCTATTTACCATTTGAGTAAAAACGATCCTGTGTCAATGTGGCTATTTCATAGTACTTCAGACGAAGAATGTAGATTTGATCAGTTTGTAAGGCCCAACGGAGAATTGTACCGTACTGAAGAACTGCATAATCAAATGAAACAACTAGCTAGTGAGTTTTCTGGGGGGGGGGGGGGAAGACAACGATCAATTATTAGCAAACTGTTTTACAGTACCATCAATTGCAGCACATTTTGCTAGAAAGAAAAACGCGTGGAATCCAACACGAAGTGAGTTTTTATCAGATGTCAAATTGTCTTGTCTTGAATACAGCCATGGAGGGTTATGGAATACAAAATACGACCCTGAAACCGTTATTTCCGTTGATATGATTGCGTGTTATCCAGGAAGTTTTCTCGGGTATGGAGAATGCGAGAAATATTTTAAACGATTTGGACACCCCACACACGAAATGACCCGTGTTGCTATTAATGGACCACTGCCTGATTTCGATTTAACCGGATTCGCTTGTGTGGTATCATTTGAAATGGCTGAAGGACTTCATCCGTGTAGTTATCTTTGGATTGGTAAACACATGTCTGAAAAACACTGGATGCCAATAGTGTTATTACGGTATATGCTTGAATGTAAGATGTTAAAATCATTAATTGTCAGTGAAGCAATTATATCCTACCGAGCACAGAAATCAGTCTGGTTACCACAACCTGATCTAGAAAAAATAATTAGCGAAGAGCGAAAACTGTTTCCTGATTTTAATGAACAACAAATCATGGATTGGTCTAAACAGTTATTTGAAATCAGAAACAATGAAGCAAAAAATCTTGGACGAAGAATAATCGGTAAATTTACCCAAGGTGGCAAATACGACAATACGAGATATTCTTCACGATTGATTATAGACAATGCTGAATACGATTTTGTAATCGCGGATTTAACGAATAAAGGCCTATATGTCAATCGTAAGGACGCATTTATGTCCGATGGAACCAAATTGGGTACAATTGTTACTTACAATGATGGATACAATCCGCAGTACACACATTTGAGAGCTTCTATGCTTGGTTATGCTTCTATTAATCTGTTTTCAATGATAAATAGATTTCCTGACACCGCAGTTAGAGTTGCCACTGATTCATTTTACATAAATAGCAAAATGGCTGATTTCAAGGCTACTGGCAACGAGAATTGGGGGTCATGGAGAATTAAGAAAGAAATGATTCATGATTATATTCAATCAGCAGATGTTACCATTGAAAATAATTATTTAAAAAGCAATCAGTGTTCAGAATTTTCTAATGCACCACCGATTTCTGATCCAATATGCCGGTATAAAACAGTTTATTTAAACGGCTGTGGTGGGTCAGGAAAAACAACCCGGGCAATTGAGTTATTTCGCGCTTCCAATCCAAACATGATTGTGCTAACACCAACACACAGACTTGCAAGAGAGATGAAACAACGAAGGGTAAATGCTTGCACTTATCATAGTTTCTTTCGATGGAAGGGAGATAAATGGACTCCTGAGCGTATGGGAGAGAAATTCATTCCTGAAATCATCATTTGGGATGAAATAGTCACAGTGTCAGAAGATGTATTAAAAATATTTCTTGAGTGGTTGTTATTGAAAAATACAAAAATCGTTATGTTCGGTGATCACGGCCAACCACCACCATTTGTCGGTGCATCCCCACATGAATGGCTAAAGGGTTTTGTAGACTATTATGAAGAAATTGATACCGATCATAGATCACTTGATGAAAAATTAAAAGAATTTAAGAAACTAATTAGATTACAACCGGATAGAATCCAGTGTGAAATAGCCCGTGAAATAATTTCAGAAACCCCAATGAATGATTTCTGGGAAATGTGGAGACCAAACGATTTGATCATTGCAAGTAGAAAAATAGTCAGGGATACACTTCAGATGAAGTTATTTGAATTGCATAAAGAAAAATTTGCAACACTTCCAGTGCCTCTTTGTTATAGGCCATCGGATACACGAAAACAGAACATTGAAGTTGATATTCCAGGACAAAGTGAAAAACAAATTCTCGTATTAAATGATATTGTGCTGGTTGATATCAATGTCGTTGAAGATGCATTGCGTGCTAATAAATCCCCGTGGACGCTAGGATACGCAGCAACAATACACTCTTCACAGGGATTGACTATATCAGATACAATTGTTTGGATGGTAGATAATCGCATAGAATGGTCGAATTTAGTCTATCTCGCAGTGTCTAGAGTACGAAGAATAGATCAACTTCGAAGAATTGTCCTGGATGATAATGACACCACAATGGATGATATTGATGTTAAAATGATTGATTAAAAAACTCTCCGGTTACAAACAACAAGACAAAAAAAAACAAACAACGAGAATTTGACATTGATGTTGAATTAATAATCACTTTGAAGAAACAACAGAATAATCACTGCGCAAGTTGCAATTGTATAATGCGTTGGCAGTATTCGGATAAGGATCCTCGCCAATTCACCGTTGACAGAAAAAATAACAATCTCGGTCATGTCAGAAACAATGTGATGTTGACTTGTCTTGAGTGCAATAGACGCAACGGTGCTAGTTAAGACCATGCGGTGGCAATTGAGTATCGTCAGGAATCACTTGTAATTGTTGTCTAGTAAAAACCCGCTGAGGGGCAGTTGAATCCAGTTTATAGACTGGAGGTCTACCCGTAGATCGTGTTATACTAGATATCTTGTGTGCAGTAACACTCCAAATAGGATCAGTAGCTCTTTTTCTGCCACCCTCAAGCTCTCCTGGTTCATATAAATACCTCACAATGACATTACTACCAAGAATTGGTTCTTTGAAATCTTTTTGTGAAATTCTTAGAATTTCCATTTCAGGTATTGACTTCTTTTTAATCGCATTGATAGGTTTCATGTTGATTGTTCTAGTAATCTCGTTATTCAGTGCAGTAATCACAGCTGGTAACCTTTTAACCCATTCACGGGATCTTTTTTCTTGGATGAATTCTTTTGCGTATTGATATCCAAATAACCGCTCAGCAAGTGTCCGATTAAATCGTTCTACAATTGCCTGATCACGATGCAGTGCAGTATGCCCCGTCTGATAGTGACATTGTGATATTTCATCGTTGTTAAAACAGCACCCTGAAATTCCTTGCCAGGATCAATTTGTAATAGATTTGGCCAGTGGCCAGATTTGGCCCCTTCGATAAATTTTTTCAAATGCAGAAGCGACTTCAGTGGCCGATTTTGTTTTTAACGGTTCTGCTTCTTTGTATCGACTAGCAATATCAACTACGGTTAATGCGTATTTGTAACCGTGGTCATGTGGCAAAAATAATAGATCAGCCTGATGAACTTCATTAGGAAAGGTCACATCAAAATGCGAGACATTAATTTGTTTAGGCGGTGGTAGATAAATTTGCCATAGTGCCTGTTTGGATAACCAATGAGCCGCAGTGGTTTTTTTTTCACTTTTGCGGCGCTAGTGAGTTTATGGATTGCTGATTTACCCCTCCAGTATCCTCTTGGGGAATAGTAAATAGATTCCATGTTGTTATTAATTACCAGCACCTAACATCAATTTACTTTTCATAGCCGATTTTATCAAAAATGAAGCCAATTTTTCTTTGAAGGATTTATCAGGAATAGCATTTAACGCATGAATTAATTTCACATCTGCTAGATGCCTGTGTTGCAAATTGCTGCTTTTATAAGCAACATCATGAAGGTGACAGGCCTTATCAATAGCGTTTATTGGTTCCTCACCGGGTCGGGGCTGATTTTGATCATTGAGTCTGATATCAAGTCTTGTTCCCGGTCCACAATAACTATACCCTGGAAGGTGTTTTTCTCCGGGGTATTTTGCCCATGGGGTTCCAGGGAGTTTTGCTAATTTGGCAGCGATATCACCTCCTCGTTTTTTTTAAAGGTTCCTTGGGTTTAGAAACAAATCTAAATTTCTTTGTACTACATTGTACGCATTTACCAGAAAGCGCTGATCGGTTATTTTTTGTTGTAATCGTCGTCAAGTCATCTGTGCCAGTACGTTTTTTACACTTCACACAATATAGATCCATAATTTATGTATAGAGATATGAATATAATTGATTTTTCAGCAACTAAAACAAGAGAACCAGTTAAGCATCATGCAGCGCTACCAAACTCTATCCGCGCAATTATAATCGGACCATCTGGATCCGGCAAGACGCAATTGTTGCTCAATTTAATAATGAGATGGATGAAGTGGGATAAGTTGTATTTAATCGCCCCTAGCGTAGATGACCAACGATGCTATGAAGTGCTAAAAGATTTTAATGAAAACGCTTCAGAGATTGCCGGCGAGGATATTATTGAATTTATAACCGATATTGACGAGGCACCATCAGTAGAAGACCTCGATGGAAGTATCAACAATTTAGTTGTATACGACGATGTAATGTTAGATAAACAAAAAAACCCAGCTAGAATATTTTCCCGAGGCAGGCACAAAAACACGGATGTGATCTATGTCACTCAACGATACACTCAGATTCCAAAAGTGATCAGAGATAACTGTAATATTCTTGCTGTGTTTAACGGCGTTGATACACATACGCTACGAAATATTTGGCAGACATGGTGCTCCGATATGGATTTCAATCAATTTAGAAATTTCTTTAGTCATGCTCAGTCTGCCCCACACGGATTTATAACAATAAATTTACATGACCCTCGAACACGATATCGTATCGGATTGGATCAAATATTCGGTTGAAAAGTTTTTACTAATTAAGGATTTCATAATTTTTTGCCTGATTTCATTGATTTTTTTTGGGACTGATTTCATTGATTTCATTGAATTTTTGATTTGATCCTAATCCATGAAAACTTGTATCCGATTCACCACATCTTGGCCGTAGAAGCCTGATTTCATTGAAAACTTGTTTAAAAATGTTGTCTGATTCGCCCCCTCTGCTGCTTTATTATTATCATCATCCGAAATTCGAGACTGTATTTTCGGGCCTCGAAAACGTAAATCGCTCTTGGAGAGAGAGGGGAGAAATAATGTGATTAAAATATGATTGCAGACGACCCGCATTCCGTTGGGCAGTCCCGCATTTGGGCATTTAACGGCCTTATTAAAAAGCGTGAAAACCCCTATTAAAGAAAAGAATTCATCCTACACGAACATTTCAAAATTTTCAAAAGCTGGAAAACTTGGATGAAAATGATTCTCTAACTCTCTGGTGATTACATATTAGAGCTTTAAAAAGTGCGTTCATGAATCGCGCATTCGAGCTTGGAATACACGAAGTCAAAGTGTCGAATACTCGCATTGGAGCTTCGAGAATGCGAATTGTTTTCACTTGGATTTGGCAGGTTTTTGATTACGTGATGTATAAATTTCGATTTGACCTCGTGGAGAGCTCAATTGCACGTAACGAGAGCTCGATTTCGTACATTACAGAGATCGTGATTGAAAAGTGTCATCCGACTGACTCTTTCAAGGTGATGCAATCGGCTCTCGTAATCGCTAAACATTACGACATAATGGCACCGATGGTCTGTCATATTGCATGCAATACAGTATCAAATTATCACCAACTGATGTATTCGATTACTGACGCTTAGCTAGTTATCTTTACAAATCGTTCAACGACCACAGCATTAGCATAATTTTTTTCTTCTGCTTTATTCAAACTGAAATGGCAAATTTTTGGTCCTATGCCAAGTATCATAATTTGCGTTGCTGATATTTTAGAGCAACTTATGTAGAGACGTAAGCAGCAATACGCAATTGTTATAGAAATGAAAAACAAGACACATTCAAAAAATTAATTTACACGGAATTTAGGCGGTGATGCCTTTCCGTACAAAAACATACATCTTCAGTCTGCGTCCTGGAACTTCCATACAAATAACGATAACCTTTGTTGCAGAGAATAAAGGATTTAAAAAAAAAACATGGCAGGAATATCTAAACCATTTTAAAATATCTTGAAGAGGCTTCCATAGTTTGAAGTATTAGGCCTAGTACATATAGTATATGGCAACGTACATTGTTCTCAGATAATACCATATGACTATGTGCAGTGTGTAGTGTCCCGTGTCCACGGTATTCATTGAATATCATCCATTTAAAACGATGTATCGATTAGACACTATTATTGTCATTTATTTCAATACCTATCTGAGTTTTATTTATTACATCTAAGTGTCTGATATATTACACACATATCTGTATATGAACACATAAAAGTTGAATTGTTTGAAGACCACCTAAAATGAGTCTACAATTTCTGAACATAAGGCATTATGTCTTGATTTGTTTGTTTTGTTTTTATATTTGTTTTTTCGAGAGGGACGGGTAAGTAGCGATGCATACGGGTATGTATCTACATAGATCAATATTGAATCAAAAAGAAGATTAAGAATGAAGAATTTCGATAAATATATAAACACACACAACGTTGCATGTATCACCCTCTAGACGGAACATTTAAAATCTAGCAGACCAACCCTGTAGTCAACCCTGATCGTATTTATTAAGTTTAAAATAAAAAAGAACAAAAAGGAATCTAGCTTAAAATCTTGCTTAAAGGTCAAATGAAACGATTTTTGATCTTCAAATTTAATAAGTAAAATGATAGATTATTATTTTGGAAGTAAAAAAAAACCTAATGAAATTAATTAAATCAATGTCGGGTGCACGTACCCGGTCATCAAAAGTCGAACGGTGCGCAAATGTGACCTGGCTTACTTCCCCTGAATTACCTCTTCTGCTGACGTCATACGTGCCATACAATTGTAAACAATATACGGCGTGGGTAGCAAGATAACAAAATGGATTATGTTTCTGATGAAAGTTCGACAGATTGTGAAGAAATGCCAGACTTGACTTCGACGAAACCGTCAATAACACCATATATGTTTGAACCAAGATTATCTTCGGTACAAAATGTTTCAAACAGAGACACAAGCTCTGAGTCTGACTCGGACGACAGTCACCTTTCGACGGAAGAGAATGAAGACTCCTTACTTGACGAAGAGGTTGATGAAGTGAATCTTTGGTAAGATTTCTAACAAATACTTATATTAGGAACAAAATGCAATCGTTTTTTTAAAGTATTCGGTTACTGTTTTGCTCGTTTTAAAAAAAGGGGGGGGGGGGGAATGATGTTTTGTTTTCAGACTATTTCCCTGCATGTGTCTAAGGACCTTACATTGTATATAATGTGCATATTTTAATTCACATCTGCTTGAAAAAATTTAACTTAAAAAGTTCATCCATATTGTCACCACAAATATAATGTTGATCAATTTGTTAGTGCATTTTACAGTTTATGTGTAGATCTTGGAAAAGGTAGATTTTTTAATGAGAATAAACTGATTTGGCACACTAGTATATTCTTTTAATTGTTGCAGGTGTTCTTGTCAACACTGCATGACAATGCAGACAAGAAGTGAGTCAAAGTGTTGCAAAGACACGAATATAGTGGATGGAAAAATGGAAGAAGCAGGAATTTCCTGCATAACAGAGCATGATGGTTTCCAAGCAAACTGTTTGAATGAACATGTTTTGGAAACATCTTATTATGAGTATTTGGAGGAACATGGACTAAATGATCAAAATATACACGAGTAAGTGTTTTTACATTTGTTTTATTAAGGAATAACTCTTCAAGTTAAATAGTTCGTTTGCACCTTCTAGTAAACACTAAACACCCGGTCTCTTTTTCCCCCCAAATCAAGTTTTACCCTTTTATGTATAGTTTTCTTAATTTGTAGAAATAAAACACAAAACAACAGCTGTTTATAGAGGTTTTAATAGTAATGCAAAATAAATGTAGTAAAAGATGATGAACATGACAGCAACAATAAAAATGAAATCAAATCAATTTAAAATAAATATATATACATGTATAAATGATTATTCATCTGTACATCTATGTGCCACATTCAATTTTAATACCTCTTCAATGATTTTAAGAATATTTTTTTTTTACAGACTGTACAGATATATAGGTTACAGAAGATTTGTGCGATGGATTTACCAAAGACTGGGTAAAAAGCAAAGAAAGATCTTGCCATCATGTGTTGTGAAAGCGATAAGAGATAAATTTCCATGACAACAATATTGTGGATTTAAATATCCTAATTAACTTCTTAAAGAGACAAAACTGAACACAAATAATTTTAATTCTAGTTTAAATTGAATCTTGAAATATGTCTATCGACTATTTCAATTTTTGACTGTCTTGGCAATGCCTGTGCCAGAGGGGCTGGTCTAACTTTGTCTTCTCTTTGTCTGGCATCAAAGGCTTCTGAATAGCTGGTGTACATTTCCCGTCTGATCAGAAGTTCATCAGAAGTTCATCAAGCAAGTCATCAATATATCCTGCAAACAATCAAATCAAACTGTTTATTACTTGAAACAAGAAGAATAGATTGTTAGATGTGAATGCTATAATTTTGTAAAAAATTAAACAAATAACTTATTGTATGTTTGTCTGGTTTTAATTTCTTTTGCAACTCCTTCTTTTCGCCATTTTGGGAAGGACACTCGATACTGGTGACTGCCATCTAATGTCACCGTCTGACCTCTATTTACATTCTCATTGAAATGCAATGCAACAAGCAATAAACTATATTCCAGGCACAAAAGGTACATATATATATATATATATATATATATATATATATATATATATATATATATATATATATATATATATATTGAAAGGAAATTTACCTGAACAAGTTGAAGATCCAATATTTTCCCACTTTCAAGGTTCATGATGCTGTAAGACCCATATTTTGCTGTGTGTCCTGGAGAACAGCAGTGTGCATCTCCGCCAAGTTTAATTTCACTCCCTCTGTTTTTGATTTCATCCAACATGTAGGACTGACTTAATTGCCAAACTGATGATACAATGGGAACAATATATGCATTTTGTATCGACATATATGTTCTCTGTGAAAAGCACTGAATTTTTTAATGCATAAACACATTCAGTACAGTTGTTGGACTTGCTCCTGCAAACATGATTGCCCCAGATAAAATCAAATTGCCTTAAGGCATAGTTCCTGACATAGGCTGACTATACCATCTGTAACGCCCTTCACATGTACAGCACATGTCTACAATTAAAGCTGTTCCAACAACTGTTTTCATTAGATCACTATCAGATGAATCCTTCAATACTTTTGCAAGTGTCTGCAAAAAATTTTAAAAATAAAATAAAATAATGTAACATCTTTATTTAGCAACAAAATAAATAAATTATAAAGGAATTTACTAAAAAAAAATCTTTGTATTACTGAAATTGTTAATTGTGTGGATAGCAATTATTCATGCTAATCATAATGAATGAGCAGTTGTTTACTGTATTAATTAGTGATTATATCTTTAGACATAGTCCAGACTCTCCTGCTGTGCTTATCTCATACATACAAACCCATTGTTCTTGGGTGAAATTTGAGAGATCTAGTTTATTTATAGATTCATATTAATGTTGAACATACAGTTTAATTTTAAAAAATAATGATTAGTAAAACAATTCAATTATAAATTTAAGAAAGGAAAAAAAATTACTTACTTCCATTCTTTTTCTTTTTGCTACTGCCCCCGATTGTCGTTGTTTTCTTTTGAGTGAATCCGCGTTTTCACATCCTTGTTTTTTCGATTCAAAATCGAAAATTGATGGTATTGCATTTCGTTTTAGCTGTAGTTTTTTCAATTTGTAGCCGATTATCATTGCTAATGAAGGATCAATAACAAACTGGTCGTTGGTAAAGTGCTTTGCACAAAGCCTCGAAGTTTTCGATGGACTAAAATCTTTCCTTTTTATTCGGGAAATCCAAGCTTTTCTCCACTTTTCGTCTTTCGGAAATTCAAATAATCCTACCCCTTGACCTGACTCAGTTTTACAGTTAAAAGCGACACCATTTCACTGCTTATCGATTCACACAGGTAAGCTTGCTTGTAAACAAAGCTTGTTGTGGCACAAGTGACGTCATTAGCTAAGGGAAGTAAGCGATGTAAATATTATGGCGGGAAATATGTACCCAATCATTTTGATCGATTTAAATGGGGTATGATCATATTTTTCAATCGGGAAACGTTAATAATGATTTTAAACACAAAACTGTACAACATTTTAAAGAAATCATATAACTCATATAAAATCGTTTCATTTGACCTTTAAAAGTAAATACTTTAGAGTCTCCCGTTATTTTTCCTCGTAGTTTATAGAAAGCAAGCAAAAACAAACAATCACGCAATCTCGAGGAAGAGGGTTCATGGATGCTACATTGAATTTACAGCGCCTTCTTCCATTAGCAATTGTCGCAAGCTTTTAAAAGTATAACCTTTCCCTTTTACAGGAAATTGAAAGCTTAATCCTTAACGTGGTGATTACTATGGGCAATTTTATTAGCCAACAGGTTACTAAAATACTAAAAGCTATTTATCTTTTTTGTTTTTATTTTTTTAATATACATATTAAGCTTTGTTCAAGGTCACCAATGATAGGTTACGCTTCGACCATCAACATTGAAATAAACGATTTCAACGAGTTTTCTTGAACTGCGACATTTCAGTTTAACTTCGTTTATCCAAATATCTGTGGGTAATATGAATTCTCAGGATAATATTCGAATCAAGATTTTTGAGTTTGTTCCTGTATATTGTAGAAACATTTGAGGGCATTAAGTTGGTTGATTAAATGAAAAATCGGGATAACTGAGGTTCCGATAATATATGCTGCACTGTATGTAAAAGGTCTAAGTGAAATGTAAATTACACGTTGACTGATTTACAAAAATGATAGAACATAAAATACATAATCAGGCACGTTTTTATCTAGAATACCAATAATATTTGATCATCCAACTGAATGCTTGCAATAGGATCATCTTAAATTGGTCCTATCTGTCCGTTCGTATGTGCATATTTTGGTAATTCTTTGAGCCTGTCATCATGAAAAGCTTATTAGCCCGAATATGCAAAAGACTACCTGAAATAGACCAATGAAATAAGGTAGGTATAGTTGCATGCTTGTGTGGATGACTTAATTTCGTTGTTGTAGTATTAAAGGTTTTACCCCCATTTTTATTAGTTTGGTATTGTTTTTTCTTCACTGGTGGCATACGTGTTTTACGAACACAAAAACTAAGCATATATGAGAAATCTGCAGCTACGATTCATTGATATTATTAGATAATCTCGTGATATCACGATTCCTACTCTGATTTCCATCTCTTTCAAATGGAACAGAAATGATATCGAAAATGTTGAGCCGATCAGTTCAAATGCCAACTACTTTAATCCTATTCAAACATGTAGAAATCGTTTGATATTTTAGATGCAGTACATTTTCTCACGCGGCGAAAGGATCGCATAGTTCCAATGTTTTTTTCTTTCTTTCCGTATTAAAATGGGAGAAAAATATTCATGTGACTGCGACATGTTAATGTTTCATTGCTACAAATAGGGATTAAGTTGCTATAAGACAAGGAAGCTATATAAATTATTAAACTGTATACGATATTACTGTTACTCTACACTTCACGTCACAGAATTAAATTGTATTTGTTAAAAAGTTAGCTCTTCGTATTATATATAATTACACACAAGCTGAATAACTGCTTGACTAACCAAAAGCCGCATTGCAATTTTACCTTGTAAAGGTGAACACATTGAAACAACTTGTTCAATGACAAGCAAGACACAATGTAGCTGTGAACAACATGTTACATTAACTGCTTTACATGAGTGCGATCGAGACGGGTCGTAAATAAAGAAACATTGGATATCTGTTTTCTTCGAGTGTTGCTTCATGCTGCTATATATACACGGGATGTGTATACTTCAAAAAATTTACAAACATGCAGGTGCTGTAGTTTAAGATATACACTAGAAAGCGTGCCTTGGTTTTGGTTCGTGATTACAGTCATTGCTTTCATCCGATTCACTAGTTATCTAATGATCAAGGACAACAAAAACCATAAATAATTCGCAAGCTAAGTTTTGGGAAATAATTTATCAAGAGACATAAAAGCGAAGAACTCTAAGCAATACCTTACTAGACTTCACTGAAAGTTGCGAACGAAACTGACATTAGCGAAAATGGCAATGGATTCGCCAAGTAACTTTCGCTACCCCGTAAAGAGTATATTTAGATACCATTTTTGGCCAAAAGAAAGGGATGAAAAGGTTTATCCCCATCAAAAAAAGGAGAGCAAAGGGGAGGAAAAGAAAGAACCACCCAAGCCAAATCCGGTAAGTTTGCATTGCAGTGCTGTGGAACTTGATCATATATTGTTTTTTTTTTTTGAAAGCTGTAATTGGCAAATGGTGGGTACAATAGGTTAGGTACTATGGTATATGATAGTACTGTATCATAACCAAGGTTCTCTACTCTTAGAGGAGATGTCGAACCTCACAGATTTCAACTCGAAAGCTCAGTAAATTATATCTCCTAAATGATATAAATATCTCATCATTCTAGCACACAAACACACACACACACACACACACACACACACACACACACACACGTGCGTTTGTAAGGGAATTCTTTTTCCTTAATATGAGAAAGCCTGTGATAACATCATCTTCGAAAGAGACATATTATACAATGGGACGTAGAGCCAATGAGAACGGAAAAATGTTGCAGTGTATTGATTTCAAACAAATCATTGGGTAGTATATATTGACTGGCATCCGACTGCATACAACCATATAAGGTTGGATGTGATAGTTGTGAATCAGTCTTGCATGATAAAATGGATGTTTATCATGTAATATTAACTACACCGAGTTCCTTGGGGATCAGGTAAAGGTGAATTATTATCTTGTCAAATTGTGGGCAAATATGGCAGATCCAAACTGCGAATCATAAAGGAAATGAAAATTTACATATCCCTCTCCTCCCATTGACAGTATGTCTGATTTACTAACAGACTATCTGTATGTTTGTTGGCCTGTGTGTCTGTCTGTCTGCATATATGAATAAATCAAAAGTCGCATAGCTTCTAACATGCTGGCCCACATTTTGTCCAAGAAATAAATGGAGTATGAAAGGAAAGGTGCCAATAGTGCTAAAAATGGAAGAGAGGAAACAAAACCAAGGTGCAGGCACACACTCGAATATACAGATAAATGTACACAATAACCGACAAATAAATCCATAGACGGACAAGCTTACAGGCAATTTTCCACACTTACGAACCAACACAAATCTTAAAGGCCAAATCTCAGGACGAGTTCTGACAAAACAACAACAACAACAATACACACACACACACACACACACACACACAAAACAATTATTTTTATATTGTTATTACTTGTCCACATGCTAGCACGGATTCTGTTTTATATCGTGTCACTTTATTTCATGTATTTATTTTTAAAGTGGCCGTCTGATTATAGTATATTTTCCTTTCTGTAATTCCTTTGTTTATTTAATTTGCTTCCTTCTCTTTCTAATTTTTTATATTGAATCATTACATGGTGTTTTGTGTACGGGGCACTTTTACACAGTGTACATTTCGGCGATACTATGACTATGTGCCCTTTCTAGGGCATAACCGACTTTTGATCCGGAAATCGGATTCCACCGGATAGTATGAACTTCCGATTAATCGGAGTCGGACAAGGCAGGAACGACCGATTCGGATAATAAAAATAATAAAGTTGAATTTCTATAGCACCGTGTCTAACACTGCGTGTCATTCGATAGTGCGTTAATAATGTTAAATAAGAAGTCAGAAAAGTACAATATGATCAACACAACCACGCTGTGAGACAATCTATTTGAATTGATGCGTGAAAACCGAAAATGAAGCCGGATATGGTAAAGTACTAAGTAACATGCTAGACACGGCAAAACCAGATACCAGAAACCCGGAAACGGAAGATGAAATTTTTTAGAAAAAAAATACGGATTTAGCATTTCCGATTAATCGAATCGTATCCGGAATCGGAAAAATTTCATGCCCAAAATCCGGAATCGGAAATCGGTAGAAAAATGCTAATCGGTTATGCCCTAGCCCTTTCACTGCAACCTTTCCCGTCAACCACGCATCATGCATGCATTTGAAGAAGCTTTGTATTTTTCGCGATCATAGCCATTTCCAGTTTTTCCATGCCTTCTCCCAGCTAATTTATATGTGCTCTCTTTGTATTTTACATTGTGTTCTTTTTTATATATCTTTTGTAATCAAGATGTATGTTTCTTCTTTGTATTTCTCCCACAACTCTTGTCTATCCATATACTGAACTAATATATAGTTTTTATATCCCTAATTATTTTGGGAATTTCTAGCTTTTTAATGAATTTATTGTTTTTATAGATGTCTCCCCTATTTATCATCGTGAAACCAAACCAGTACATTGAAAGCCCCTCCCGTTGTATCTCTGGTTCTTCATTTAGAATTTTTAACCTATTTAAAATTTTAGCTATTTTTTGTATCCATATTGGGTTCGGTATAGTTATCACCCCTTATCTTGCTTTGTGTAACGTTTTCTTATATTAATAAAATGGGTTTTGTGTGCGAATATATAGTCTATTATCTCATTGTAGATACAATTTAACACATCATTTTTTTAAAAATCTATCAATTGTAACATTTATGTTGGAATACTTATATATTTTGCCACTTGGGCTCGCCCCATTAGACTTTAGTGGCATTAGCGCCAAGATATTCAATTTTCTTCTATGTTTATTTTCATTGCTTGTATAAAAAAAATCTTCTCCTTTTCCAAAGTTTATTCCCAACGCTTTTACTCTCTCCTTAATTGAATGAGGTGGCAAACCTGGATGAATCCACCTCCATTTTCCTATGTTAAATATTTCTGTTTTATCATGGTTAATCTTTTGCCCCTGATGCTTTTCCAAAATTTTCGAATTTATTTTCCAGGTGATGAAATGAATTTGGTTCTCTTATATAGTTCGTGCACTCTTCTGCATGTTGGAGCATTTTTACTTCTTCCCTTATATTTGGGATATGTATACCTGATATAGCCTTATTGGCTCCTACTTTTATACCTAATTTCTGCTTTCTGCATATTACTAGACCAGTGTTTGTGACATAAGACCTATGAAGCCTAATCCCTGTGTTTTCTTTATATGCATAGGTGAATTCCCTCGTATTATGTTATTCTGCCTATTTACATCCATTAGTTTGTGTCTTGAATTTTTTCTGCCATTATCGATTTAAATCCATTATCATTTTTTGGGTTAAATTTAATGCATTTTCAAGTTCGTCCCCCACTCAGCTGAATGAACCCCATAAGATTACGTCTTCCATCGAATATTTCTCTCTCTCTCTCTCTCTCTCTCTCTCTCTCTCTCTCTCTCTCTATATATATATATATATATATATATATATATATATATATATATATATATATATATATATATATATATATATATATATATATATATTGGGATATGTATACCTGATATAGCCTTATTGGCTCCTACTTTTATACCTAATTTCTGCTTTCTGCATATTACTAGACCAGTGTTTGTGACATAAGACCTATGAAGCCTAATATTTCTGTTTATTTTGTTATTTTGCCTTTTGTCGTGTTTTTCTTCAAATTTTTGTATGCGTGTTCTGTTTACCAGCATGATGTTTCAATGAGGTCATGTTCACCCTCTCTGCTGCTGTAATTTGATCAGTTTCCCCACCAATTTTTTTATTTTTATATAAAGGCCTTTACGATAAAATAGCTAAAATTTTAAATAGGTTAAAAATTCTAAATGAAGAACTAGAGATACAATAAATATATATATATATATATATATATATATATATATATATATATATATATATATATATATATATATATATATATATATATATACCGAAAGTGATCAGAGATAACTGTAACATTTTAGCCGTATTTAATGGAGATGATACACATACACTGAGAAATATTCACTAGACTTTGTGTTCAGGTGATATGGATATATGAATAAAATTAAGTTTAAAAATTTCTTTTCCCGTGTGCAAGCTACCCCACACGGATTTATTACTATACATGTAGATGATCCTATGTCGCGATATCGTAAAGGCCTTTATATAAAAATAAAAAAATTGGTGGAGAAACTGATCAAATTAGGATGGATTTGGGATGGACTTAGGTTTGAGTTAGTAACACAGACATAATGTGAAGAAAAAAAAACTTCAGGATGCATTACACTGAGAATCGATATTCTTTATTTAGTTTCACTAGCTGATCCATAGTTTGTGCATCCATACAGTTTCTTTAGTTCATGAAACCAGGCACGAGTGAATTAGCTTTTTCATACGAATAAACATAAAAAATAAAATTAAAATAAAAAATTTAAAATGTCACAGTAAAAAATGTTTCGTAATATGATGCTAAAATTATGGGGAAAATTATTAATTTTTTTATCATTTTCTGTCAATAAAAAAGTTTATTAAATGATTAAATTTAAAAAAAAATGATAAACTGTTTAGTCATAACTATGTCTGTGCTTCATACAAACTTTATCACCTAAGAAATAAAAAGTGATTAAGATCATAATATAAGATATATTTTGTGGCAATTTCATTATCTTTCTGCTGCCTCGATTAAGATTAATTGAATTCGCAGCTTCGGATTACATGGGAGAAAATTACGTTCATATATGTCTTCTTGATTTGACTGTTTATCTCCCTTGAATCTTGGCTAAAACCTGAAATGCTTAGCAAAATAACTGAGAATGTGACTGGTTGTCTTGATTGCTTTCTTGGTTGCGTAGAAGCAAGGATGCCAATAAAAGCTGATGGAAGTGAAATGATATGAGAGTGATCCGAATTACGATATCTTAATTTTTATTGTAGAGGTTGTTTAGACTCAGCAAACTAGTTCGATGTATATATTTTAAATATTATCTTACCTGTTGTATATTCTTACTTCTAATAAAATTAATAAATAATTTTTTTGTCGAATCTTGCACCTTTAACAAAGCTATTACAACATATTTACTAAAACTCTGTGTCTGGTCTTTAATGACAAACACATCAATATTGTTCGATTTTATTTTTAAAAATTGTCTATACCGATATCTGGAAGGCAAATCGTGGATGAAAATTTCGACGGATTAATTAGTTAATGAAGTTATTTATTTATTTGTCCATCTACCTACTGAAATACTAACTACAGATTATTCATCCTCGGTATGAAGATGGCTTGTTGGCTAGGGTTCAGGATTCGTGGTCGAAAGGATACGGGTTCGATTTGTACCGTGTGATCAACCGTCTTTGAGCATAGCATTTTACTATAATCACGTCGGCATTAAAAAAAAATCATTCGGGTGCTGCTGTGACGTAAACCACCAAGCCAAATATCTGGATGGGTGGGTGTATTTGGGAAAATATAAATTTCCTTCAACACTAACCATTTACCATCACCCGCGTTCTCCGTTTGAATACCTTAATAAGTTATATCATATCAATGTTCAACGATTACGAGTGTATATGTTGATACATTTGGTCTTTGATTTTACGTGATTTTATCTGTTTCTTCGTTCTTGTTACAAAACTGACGCTATGCTCGTATGGCTACAAATAAATCCCGGAAGATAAATTTAAATAAGTTTTCATTCTCTCCATGTTTTGTAAAACATTGGTTAAATACGTGCCATGATCTTTTTTTATCCACTTTGGTCCAGTCTTGTGGAATGTTCGTTTTTTCTCGAACCTGTTTGAAAGTTTTAATTTTAAATAAAAGGCGATCATACTTAATAGCTGGTTGACGCAAGTGATACAAATCGAGAGGACTCTATGTAAGGATGTTTTAAGTCTATATCTTGTAATTCGACCATACTCAACAGTCTCATAAATCGATCATACTCAATAGTCTCATAATTTGACCATTCTCAACGGTCTCATAATTCGACCATGCTCAACATCTCGTAATTCCACCATACTCAACATCTCATAGTTTGGCCATACTAAACATCTCATAATTCGTCAATACATAACATTCTTATAATTCGACCATACCCAACAGTCTCATAATTCGACAATACAGAACAGTCTCATAATTCGACCATGCTCAACATCTCATAATTCGACCATGCTCAACATTTCATAATTCGACCATACTGAACAGTCTCATAATGTGACCATACTGAAGTCTCATTCATTCGACCATACTGAACAGTCTCATAATTCGACGATACTCAACAGTCATAATTCGACCATGCACAACAGTTTCAAAAATCGACCTTACTCAATTGTCTCACAATGCGAGCGTACTCAACAGTCTCATCATTCGACCATGCCCAACAGTCTCATAATTCGACCATACTCAACAGTCTCATATTTAGACCTTACTCAACAGTCTCATCATTCGAACATGCCCAACAGTCTCATAATGCGACCATATTCAACAGTTTCATAATTCGACGATTCTCAGCAGACAATTAGTTCTACTCCATACAACATTAATTATGGTCAGCACTGAATATTACAACCTTCAGCATATACAAAGTAACAACACGCTTGTGTCAGTGCGTGGTCTATAATTGGAGTTAAATATTTACATTGTATAATTTATCATTGTAACAAATTACTGCCCGACTTCGATATGATCTGCCACACTGTTTATGCAAGCCAGTTAGGGTACAACGTTAAAGTGCTTCGCAATCTCGATGCTCTGTTAAGCGAGAAAAGCCATTTACATGATCGGTTTAATTCAGATCCTATCAGCTGTTTGTTGCTTTTCAGCACATAATACATGGCGGTCAGAATATCTGGTGGAGGATGAACTGGAGAAATCCTAGGAGGAACCACTGACACTCGGGAAATTCATTGGCACACTTTCTCACATATCCAAACTGTAGAGCCTGAGATTCGAATCCACATGGATAAAGGTTTTGTTTGTTTGTTTGTTTGACATCTTTTTAGTCATATCGCAACGATGTCTGCATTGAGGCAGTTTATAGTGATGTCTAGCACCAGGCATCATGCCGCAGACACGTATGTCCCACCCAATCACATTATCCTGACACCAGGCCGACCAGTCCTAACACTAACCTCTTAATTCTGAGCGCCAAGCGAGGCAGCTGTTAGTACCATTTTTGTAAGTCTTTAGTATGACTCGGCCAGGGATCAAACACACGACCTCCCGCTTCCTCGGCGGATGCTCTAACCACTAGGCCACATGAGCGGTTCATGGACAAAGGTGTGATGCTGGATAATATGTAATATGAACCCATGGATCACTCGGTCATCCGAGGCTCCTATGTAACCTAAAAGATCAAGTTCCCAGTTACACGCAAGTCCGTTCTCCACTTCGCGAACACGAAACTCTCTTTTCGTAGAAAAGAACTACTTAGTTGGCCACATGGCCACAGTGAAAATCATTACGTGTTTTTGAAGCTCGAAAAAGTGATCTCCAAAGACCTATTAGGAAATCTCATTTGAATCACATGATCAAGTATTCCAACTCGAAAACGCGACCTCAAGACAAAAGAAATAAATAATAATAATATTATTTATTAATAATAAAGTTTCTCTCTAAATCGCGTATATATAGATTTTCACGAGGCAGTTCTTTTGTATAAATGGCTATATGGAACTGCACCAGAGTATCTTCAGGATTTATTCAAGCCTTTTTCAACACAATACCAGTTGACATCAATATCACATGGAAACCTTCTAGTACCAAAACCAAGAACAGAGCAATTCAAAAAGTGTTTTCAATACTCTGGTACAGTTCTGTGGAATAAGCTTCCACTACATGTAAAATCGGCTGAAAATATTAGAGTATTTAAGAAGAGATATCATGAGCATGCATGTGCTTCTAAAAGATAATGGAATTTAGTATTGTAATACTAGACATGCTAAAATAAGAACTAATTATTGCTAACTTCATATAATGTGCATTTGTTATACTCTCATTAGGAGGGCCTCGAGGGAGAATAGTCCTTGACTAATGAGTCACCCTCTATAAATAAAACATTATTATTATTATTATTATTATTATTATTATTATTAGCAGCAGAGGGGGCGAATCAGACAACATTTTTAAACAAGTTTTCAATGAAATCAGGCTTCTACGGCCAAGGTGTGGTGAATCGGATACAAGTTTTCATGGATTAGGATCAAATCAAAAATTCAATGAAATCAATGAAATCAGTCCAAAAAAAAAAATCAATGAAATCAGGCAAAAAATTATGAAATCCTGAATGAGTAAAAACTTTTCAACCGAATATTTGATCCAATCCGGTCTTAGGGTCATAGGACGAAAATCACTACGACTTTACAAACAGACTAATTTGTAAAACTTCACCTTGTAAATCAATTAGATTATTGGACTGATCTGTGAGTTTGAAATTAATTCTGGTTAATGAATTATTATGACACCGCATATAGACTGGATTAGTTGGATCTTCAATAATTAGAAACCCTGGAGGAGCTGTTGGTGCAAATGAATACAAAATATATCCCTGCTGAGCTTGATTTGATCGTTCGAGATTAATTTGATAGCTTCCTTCGATAACGTCACATACTAAATTGATTGATATCACCGATGAAATATTCACATTGAACGGAGCAATATGCCTGCCGCCATCATCTGGGTCATTATTGTGTGTCAGGATAGTTGTTTGTGGTTGTGATGTTGCTTTTTTCCATTTGTCATGAATTTTTTTGAAACCTTCATCGATGGTGTCACTGAGATGTTTTGTTAGTTGTGGTACGTTATATCCTGGTAGTTTGAATGTTGGAATATCTTCTATGCGGATCTTATAGTCTGTTGCAAATAAATCTCTTGTTTTAGGATTACTGTCACCTAATACCTCTTGAATGATTTGCGCATTAAATGTTTCCATGTCATTGATGATTTTGTTACATGTTTCTACAACGCTGATAAATTCATCTCGGGTGAGAGTGCCGGATCTAAGGGATATAAACAACAACGAAATATCGCTATTCATCGCTCCGAAATTTACAGTGATGTCATCCGGTCGAAGATAGTGGTAGATCTTCTTAGTGGGAGGATCTACCAATTCAATAAAAAAATACAATTTGTCATAATCGCTATAGCTTTTTACTGGATTATCAGATTTTATCCTGTCGGTGATATAATCGGTTTTTTGTGGTTCTGGTAATTTAACGGTTTTTTCCCGGGGTGGGATTTCAGGCCATCCTAGTATGGTCCTTATTGAGCTTTGATATATATCTACGACATATCCTTCTGTGCTTATTTCAATGGCAGATGATAGTGTTGGCTCATGAACCGTTATAGCTATTTTTGACTCTTTTCCAGTAATCGATTTTATTCTACGCGCGAATTCATTATTGATTTGTTCGATTTGGTATGATCCGGTTGGTATGGAAACAACGTTCCAGTCTGGAGTTCCATCGGGTTTATTCTTATTTGCAAATACCAGTGAATTATTCGGTTGTTGACCACCAAATGATTTTGATCTGATATTTGGCCAACTATGGTATACTCGCAATTTTGCTAGCGCTATCTCCTTCACTGGGACCGGAGAGGGGAAATTCACACTGAATTCTGGATTCGTTGAGGTTATTGAGATCATGCTGGTTTGTACTGGGTTCGTGTTCTCCACTATTTGTTGAAGTAATTCCATCGGTGTTGTCATTGTTATTATACTCATGTTTTTGTATTTCTAATTTTGACATCGCAGAATCATATATATCTACCATCGCTGAAAACTCACTCTCTGATATAATTGTATCATCGAGAGATGACGATATCAATGAGGATAATTGCGAGCATGCAGTGGACACAACATGAAATTGAATTATGTAGTCTTGTAGTTTCCGTTAGCTGCATGATGATATTTTTTTGTGATTATTGAAATAATTCCAGCGATTGTTGTTGCCGCAGAAATGCAAATTGGAACAGCTATCGGGGCCATCATTGTTACTGAAGACAGAATAATACCAGCTCCGGTGATTACACCACTCACTGAATACACGGTAACATCAATTGCGGTAATTCTCCTGCGATATTTTTTAATTTTCATTGCATACTCCTCAGACAGGGTTTTGAGTCTAGTTTGAAATTCTCTGACCTAATCATAACGATATTGCGATGATGAAATCATTTTTATTTTAAAAACGCTAGCGTTTTCAATTACGATTTAAATTTTCAACTTAAATCTGCTACGAATTCCACATACCATGTTGTTGAAACCCTAACCAAATTTTTATCAGTAGCTATTATCGTGAACTGTTCAGTTGTATCCTTGTCGATGATAGTTGAAATCGTATTATTGACCCCGGATGAACTCGACGATGAAATATTAAATTGAGTCGTTCTCACTAGTGTTAATCGATAAATACCCTTAACGGTTGCAGTGATATCTAATTTGTTGTTTGTAGGTGTCCACTCAAATGATCCGTGTTGGATTGTGTATACTACATTGTTGGTTTTCTCATGAGGAATTTTTGTTTTTTCAATAACTGTTATCATCCTCGAAAAATCATTTTTGATGGCCTCGGTGAAGATTTTCGTCTCATCGATGGATTTTTTAATATCAAGGAGTTTTAGTTCAATTTTATCGAATGTAGTTCCAATAAATTTATCAATGATATTTCTACGAAATGCGGTAAACTGTTTTATGTGTTCT
This sequence comes from Unio delphinus, assembly GCA_029339505.1. NCBI lineage: Eukaryota > Metazoa > Mollusca > Bivalvia > Unionida > Unionidae > Unio > Unio delphinus. The sequence continues at coordinate 14,262,216 of JAQISU010001240.1, read as the reverse complement.
TCGGTTTTAGATTGAAGTGTTGCTAGTTCCAACGCAGAATCGTTGAGAGTTTTAAATCTGTCTGTAATCGTCGAAAAAAGTACGCCTGGTTTGAGTTTACCCTGATCGGAAAATAACGCGATAGTATCCTCGATTGCGTTTCGTTGTTTAACTAAAATATCATCCAGAGAAATATTACTAGTTTTCAATTTACCCTGTTTGTCTTGAAATACAACTATTTCATTCGGGTCAACACTTATTAAGTTCAACGTCTCAGCTATTTCATCTTCAATTATTTTTTTTATATCACCGGTTGCAGTGTCATCAGGTTTGGGTTTCAGAGGTCTTCCCCAAATATCAATCATGATATTTTATACACCTCTCTCTAAAAAGCGATTACTAGTGTCTTCATTTACGACAATGTGTGGTGGTTTTCTAGATGCTGAAATAGCATCAAGGACATTTAATACTTCGCTGCCGCATATTGGTGGGTCATTGATTTGTTGTGTTGGTAGCGTAGAATACCAAGTCTTCATTTAAATTTTTTTTATATAACGCATAAACTCTTTTGGCGGGGCTAATCCATATGAATCAAAATAGACGATTGCCCGTGGATCAATAGCGTATGCAACCCAGTGAGTTCCCGGTCCTGTGCTGTTATCGAGATTAATGATACCTGTTTCAGTTTTGTTTGGTTGATGTGGTAATTGATCTTTCATAAAAACACCTCTGAAATTTTTAATCGCTAGTTTTTTAGCAGCATCCATTAAATCAAAATTGGACATAGATTCCTCAATTAATAAACCGTCCCTGGGGTTCTCATGCCTGATCCGTGAACGGATCTCCCGCTGTACCATGACTCCTGGTAGTCTTAGACCCTTTCCCTTTTTTTATATCCTTGTCCAGTTGCCTTTTTCAACGCCATTCCTGCTGCAGTACCAACGGCTCCTAACGCCGCTGCTTTAGCCACTGCTGGGGCTGCTGCTGCAATCAATGCTGGTATTGCAGCTAACAATGGAAATATACCGCCTGTTTTAATCATATTTTTGATAGCAGCCGCAGAAAGAGTAATCTGAACCCCTTTTTTTGCTACAAGTGCATCATTGAAATGTTTTATTTGACGAGTTGTCAGCGATAATTTATTTGCACCACCAGTCATTTGATTGGGTTTCAACGTGATTGTGGTTCCGCATTTTTTAGCCGATTCTGATTGCAATTTTTTGATTTGACCAGGAGTTAACGCAACACTAATAACACTATATGACATTATACATAATAGATTGATTCTAAATCGTTTACAATTTCAATGAAAAATCGAGAAAATCAATCAAAGATTTTCTACTGGGGCATCTACCACTCTCATTCTTCCTCCAACACCTTCAAGTAGCATTGATTTATCACTGAGAATGACAGCAACCGCTCTATAATTAGCAATAGCACCACGAGTCACATTAGCTCTAAAATGTATATCAACAACAGATTGTCTTGTTAAATCAAGATGTTCCAATGAAAAGTAATAGATTGGATACAGATTTTTAAAATCATATTGTGATATTTGTAGACCGGTATCCACATTTTGATCACGTGCCATAAATGACAACAATCTATGATAAACTCGTGCAATATGATTTTCTGTGTAATTAAGTTGTATATCTTCAGATGGTTCCTGCTGGCCGTTTATTCTCAGTGAGACGTCTTTCACACCTAACTGATCAAATATCATATGGCTGGAGAGTTGATTGCCAACTCGTGTGTTATCTTGTAACGCAATAAATATATGACGTGGCGCAGAAACACATTGTTTTGATGCTAGATTCCAAGTGAATAACCCGTTGATATTTGATTGTTTAACATCTGTACTCACTGATAACCAACTCAACAACGACTTTCCCCCTTGGTCCATAAATGATAGTAATCGTTCTTCTGCGGTGATTGCTGGAGTCAACACTGGCATCCACAATGATATTTTTGTTAAATTGACTTTACCGGCATCAGCATTGGGGGTTGCATTGTCTGCTGGAATCCTCCAAATTGCGTCATTATCATCACTCTTTCGTACAAGCGATACTGTATGCTTCGCCCCGTAGATAACTTTTCTGACGTTTCTACAGAATCCAAATATGTGATGCAGTGGAATCGCGCATGAAAATGATTTACGCCCCCTCCCCAACATTAAAATACGTGTTTCAGCTCCTAGATTGAAATTATCATCTTTGTTTATAATCATATCCTCGACATCAGCATTAGCATTACCAGCATTATTATTTGGTCGTCTTACAATAAATTGATTTCCTCCAGCGGTATTTGTAACATCTTTTGCAAACATCTTAGAGGGTCCTGCTGATCTTGTATAATCATCAGAATATCTTGCTAGCCCGATTATTGTTGTAGCCACATCAACATTACGATCTATCGACTCAATTTCTTTTCCATCAATGAGATATTTTGCACTCTCAAATAGCGCCATAATACCATTATTGACAAAACCGACTTGAGTATCAGCTGGATACGGTGCTGGTACAGCAGGAGTATCAGCAGCTGTTACAATTTCTCCTTCGATTTCGATAAACGCTTCACAGGGCAAAAAGTATTTACTGGTATCATGGACTTGAAGATCAATTCTTGCTCGACTATTTGAGTCTATGGCATGATAGGCGTAATATTGATAATCGCGTACAGAATCATCCTTGCCAACCGGGGCGTCTATATCAAATGCTGTATCAGGTGACTTTTTGAACATTTTATTCTATTTATCAGAGTCTAAATCGCGATTTTCATCGACGTAGTTTTTTAAAACCACTTCCCGCTATCATATTTGGGTCGGGGGTTAAAGCCATCGACGCTAATTTTTCATCTACTGCGTTATTTATTATTTTACTAACACTTGCATGCATTTCTGCTGTAGACGGTAACGGTTTCTTTTTTCGCCTCACTAATGATGTTATTTTATTCTTCGCAGTTGAAAATGCCTTTCCGGCAAGATCTCCAACAGCACCAATACCCTTATCACGAATAACATCAATGGCTTTCATTGATAATTGTTTAGCTAACGGCATCACTTTTGGGGCCATTCTTGAAAAGAATCCTAAAATGGTATTGCCTAAACCATCTCCATAGTATGCTTTATAAACTGGAAACCGTGAATTAACTACATAGACGGGGATTGGTTTATCATGATTGTAATGTATGATCATTATTTAAAATCAGAAACAATTTTTCAATTGTAAAACAATTTGTCAATTGTTATTCAGTCACTGTGATACCCATTTGCTAACTCGTCAATGAAATCTCGATATGTTTTGATATCCATGATACCGCCGGCAAATAACCGTCTACAGATATCAGCTGCTTCATTAATTATTTCCGGTGAATTATTTCCAGCTCGGAATCCTCCGATTAAAACATCTACTCGTGATATATCATTGATAACACTATCAAGACATGTCCCTAATCCACTTCCGCTATAACCAGCTGCTTCATCTATTTTTTCTAAATCCGTTTGTTGTAAATAATCATCATCATCAGGTTCTTCTTGTTTTTTTTTGTCTTCGTGTCTGTCTCCGTGTTGGTGTTTGACGTTTTCGTTCTTGTCGTTCTTCTATTTCTCGTTGTCGCTCTTCTATTAGTTCTCTTTTATAATTACTAATTCCCTTTTGAAATTCCTTGTACCCCATCTCATCCTTATTCAAACGACCAATCCCTTTATTTAGTTTATACAAATTATCGGACCAATCATTACTTGATATTCTATCATCCTTATACTCGTCCTTTAAAAAATCTTTTTTTGAATTATAGCTTTGAGCAGCAAAATCACCAAAAGCTTGATAATCCTTTGGTTTGAATAAATTAAATTGTTTTATTAATGTTTTAGCATTATCAGTAAATTTATTCAACAGAGAAACAGTCGTTTTTTTCGGATTAGTAGGTGGTTCAGTTTTTTCAGTTTGTTCAGTTTGTTCAGTTTTCGCTGCTAGTTTTTCAAGTACAGAAATAAGACCCTCTTCTTTTCTTTTACCGTCAGGATCATCTCCCAGTATAGCACGCTCTACCCCTTTCGTTGCTGTGGTTACTGGTTTAAACAACTCTTCAGACCCAAAAGCAAAATCAGTCTGAAGACTCTGTCGTTGTTGCAGTTTATTTCTTACAGAGTCACGAATTGGTACAAATCTCTTAATTGCATCTAATCGTTCACGAGCCAATCGGGTTGTTAATGCTTCATTGACCATTATTTGAAATCAGAAACAATTTTTCAATTGTAAAACACTTTCCCACTTTTTTGACATGTCAGATGATTTTTAACACAGTCATGGAAGTGTTATTTCATCGTGAGACACCTTCTATCATTGATGTGGAAAGTGTCCAAATTGTATATAAAATAATTAATACTGACACTTTCCACATTTCTATTTTGACATGTCGGATAATTTTTGATACGGTCATGGAAGTCTTATTTTGATATTCTGAGGGTGTTATCAGGTATGAGGAAAGTGTCCAAATTGTATATAAAATAATAATACTGTCACTTTCCTCACTTTTCCATTGATCATATCGACAGAACCATCCATCGATTTTTTATTCAGTGTATGTGAAATATTTTTTATTCACTGATTTTAACACCACCATGGAAGTGTTATTTCATCATAAAACACCTTCTATCATGTTTGAGGGAAGTGTCCAAATTGTATATAAAATAAATAATACTGTAACTTCCCTCATTCTATTTTTGATCATCTATCACTGATTTTTTGACATTTTCTTTTGAAGGTCGGCTAAAAAAATGATAGTGGTCGGGCAATCAATGGTCGGGTAATCAATTTTCTTGAATTAATGCTCGTAGGTTTCTAATTTTAGAGTTGACTTCTTTTTTCAATTCGTATTCGTTACCTAATTCTTTTCGTATCCCCTCTACGATAGTATACAACGGAACGAACACACTGATGTCACTGGAAAATGAAAGAGAGTCTCTAATAGAATTCTGAATTCTTTTGATGAGTGCATATTTCTTTGGTAGCATATATTTATTGTTGTTAACTCCGTATTCTATATCCTGAAAATCAGACACAATTTGATCAGGATTTAACCCATCTGATAGTTTGATATCCTGATTTTTCAATTTTGCTATTTCAACTATGATGCTATTCATGTTTTCAGAATTCATTATTCTATAACATGACATATCTCTAATTGAAAAATATGACGCATTAGACATAACTAAATTGAACTTTTGTCCGTTCTTTTTTGAAATAGCAGATCGACAAACCCCCTCTGCAACGAATCGTACTGAGGCTCTACAAATATTGAAATACTTGCCGGCTTCATATATTTATTTAAATATTTTCTCTTCGTTAGTTGTTGTATTCAAAGATTTTACTGGTCTCGTTTTTTTTTGAACAAGTGCCAGTCCTTCCTCGTTTGGAATTCTCACTCTGTGTGATTGCTTGCAGATTTGATAAAGAATTGTTCCTTGGATTAGAATCCTTGTGATCGATAACAAAACCATTTTTGATCAATCCATTAAAACATTCAAATACGAAACGATGATTGTAATATTTCTTCTTTCCAACAGTAAAGAACAAATACCCCATACCATTATCCCACCCAACTGGGTTCTTCAGTCTACAGTGTCTTACAACACCATCACTGGATGCTTCATAATTTGTACTCACTGGGTGTGGTCTGAATTCCTGGTTCATTAGTATACTATACTATTTGTCTAATTCATTGACTGATCCATTTGCAGTGATTCATTATACATAAACCTTTCATTTAGACACTTGTTTTTAGTATAGCATGAGGGAGTTCAAGAGATTGCCTTCGAAAAATGCTAAATTCAATACTGATAAGGAGTTCAAGAGATTATTGAAAATCAATCCTAGATTTAATCTCGATAGACCAAAAAAACGTCCAATAGACGGAAACATGAAGGAGTTTAAGAGATTATTGAAAATCAATCCTAGATTTAATCTCGATAGACCCAAAAAACGTAACAAACGTCCAAGAGACGGAAATATGAAGGAGTTTAAGAGACTATTGAAAATTAATCCTAAATTTAATCTCGATAGACCCAAAAAACGTCCAAGAGACGGAAACATGAAGGTGTTTAAGAGACTATTGAAAATCAATCCTAGATTTAATCGCGATAGACCCAAAAAACGTAACAAACGTCAAAGAGACGGAAATATGAAGGAGTTTAAGAGATTATTGAAAATCAATCCTAGATTTAATCGCGATAGACCCAAAAAACGTAACAAGAGATCACCCTGGAAAGATGCTCAATTCAATCTTGATATAGTTTCTAATACACCCAAGAATAAAATTCTTGATAAAGTCATAATTAGTAAAATCAGAGACTGTTTTAATGAATTCAAGCGTGATGGAGCATCTCACTGCTGGACAACATTTCGAATTCGTGGTGGTTTTGACGCTACCATGAATGATGAAAAAGCAGCCGTCATAATTTCACGTCTTGGGAAAGAAAGAAATATTTTTCGAATAAAATTCGTTATCAGTGAAGGTGAAAAATGGATTATTAAGGATAAATTTGAACCCATTCTCAGGAACAACAGAACTGTCACTGTGAATCAAGATTCCCAACCAGGAATGTTGACTGGAATTGATAAACCCTACTACGAAAGATCTTATCCTGTCACAGCAGTTGTTTACGGGATCTATCCGCTCAATGAAAAACCTGATATCGCAAAACTAGCACCCATGAAATATTCGACAGGGCTCAGTTGTGTAGCAGAACGATTAATGGAACACTTCACAAATGCGTCCCGGGGGAATAAACTAACTGATCTAAGACGAAAAAAAATAACCGAGTGGGAATTAACGATAAAAGAGAATGGGGCAACAATTCAGGATATAACCAAATTAGAAAAATCATTAAGATTTCCAATATCAGTAATGACAATCACCGGAGAAGTATTATACGAATCGAAATATAAATCACAGGGAGATCCAATTGAAATTATTGATCATAACGAACACGCGTGGTCATCTGCGGTAACAATATTCCCACGGGATAGAACCGTAAAATATCTATCCCAAACCGAAGAGTTTTTTTCAGAGCAGAAATTATTTGATGCTATTTACCATTTGAGTAAAAACGATCCTGTGTCAATGTGGCTATTTCATAGTACTTCAGACGAAGAATGTAGATTTGATCAGTTTGTAAGGCCCAACGGAGAATTGTACCGTACTGAAGAACTGCATAATCAAATGAAACAACTAGCTAGTGAGTTTTCTGGGGGGGGGGGGGGGGGGAAGACAACGATCAATTATTAGCAAACTGTTTTACACTACCATCAATTGCAGCACATTTTGCTAGAAAGAAAAACGCGTGGAATCCAACACGAAGTGAGTTTTTATCAGATGTCAAATTGTCTTGTCTTGAATACAGCCATGGAGGGTTATGGAATACAAAATACGACCCTGAAACCGTTATTTCCGTTGATATGATTGCGTGTTATCCAGGAAGTTTTCTCGGGTACGGAGAATGCGAGAAATATTTTAAACGATTTGGACACCCCACACACGAAATGACCCGTGTTGCTATTAATGGACCACTGCCTGATTTCGATTTAACCGGATTCGCTTGTGTGGTATCATTTGAAATGGCTGAAGGACTTCATCCGTGTAGTTATCTTTGGATTGGTAAACACATGTCTGAAAAACACTGGATGCCAATAGTGTTATTACGGTATATACTTGATTGTAAGATGTTAAAATCATTAATTGTCAGTGAAGCAATTATATCCTATCGAGCACAGAAATCAGTCTGGTTACCACAACCTGATCTAGAAAAAATAATTAGCGAAGAGCGAAAACTGTTTCCTGATTTTAATGAACAACAAATCATGGATTGGTCTAAACAGTTATTTGAAATCAGAAACAATGAAGCAAAAAATCTTGGACGAAGAATAATCGGTAAATTTACCCAAGGTGGCAAATACGACAATACGAGATATTCTTCACGATTGATTATAGACAATGCTGAATACGATTTTGTAATCGCGGATTTAACGAATAAAGGCCTATATGTCAATCGTAAGGACGCATTTATGTCCGATGGAACCAAATTGGGTACAATTGTTACTTACAATGATGGATACAATCCGCAGTACACACATTTGAGAGCTTCTATGCTTGGTTATGCTTCTATTAATCTGTTTTCAATGATAAATAGATTTCCTGACACCGCAGTTAGAGTTGCCACTGATTCATTTTACATAAATAGCAAAATGGCTGATTTCAAGGCTACTGGCAACGAGAATTAGGGGTCATGGAGAATTAAGAAAGAAATGATTCATGATTATATTCAATCAGCAGATGTTACCATTGAAAATAATTATTTAAAAAGCAATCAGTGTTCAGAATTTTCTAATGCACCACCGATTTCTGATCCAATATGCCGGTATAAAACAGTTTATTTAAACGGCTGTGGTGGGTCAGGAAAAACAACCCGGGCAATTGAGTTATTTCGCGTTTCCAATCCAAACATGATTGTGCTAACACCAACACACAGACTTGCAAGAGAGATGAAACAACGAAGGGTAAATGCTTGCACTTATCATAGTTTCTTTCGATGGAAGGGAGATAAATGGACTCCTGAGCGTATGGGAGAGAAATTCATTCCTGAAATCATCATTTGGGATGAAATAGTCACAGTGTCAGAAGATGTATTAAAAATATTTCTTGAGTGGTTGTTATTGAAAAATACAAAAATCGTCATGTGCGGTGATCACGGCCAACCACCACCATTTGTCGGTGCATCCCCACATGAATGGCTAAAGGGTTTTGTAGACTATTATGAAGAAATTGATACCGATCATAGATCACTTGATGAAAAATTAAAAGAATTTAAGAAACTAATTAGATTACAACCGGATAGAATCCAGTGTGAAATAGCCCGTGAAATAATTTCAGAAACTCCAATGAATGATTTCTGGGAAATGTGGAGACCAAACGATTTGATCATTGCAAGTAGAAAAATAGTCAGGGATACACTTCAGATGAAGTTATTTGAATTGCATAAACAAAAATTTGCAACACTTCCAGTGCCTCTTTGTTATAGGCCATCGGATACACGAAAACAGAACATTGAAGTTGATATTCCAGGACAAAGTGAAAAACAAATTCTCGTATTAAATGATATTGTGCTGGTTGATATCAATGTCGTTGAAGATGCATTGCGTGCTAATAAATCCCCATGGACGCTAGGATACGCAGCAACAATACACTCTTCACAGGGATTGACTATATCAGATACAATTGTTTGGATGGTAGATAATCGCATAGAATGGTCGAATTTAGTCTATCTCGCAGTGTCTAGAGTACGAAGAATAGATCAACTTCGAAGAATTGTCCTGGATGATAATGACACCACAATGGATGATATTGATGTTAAAATGATTGATAAAAAACTCTCCGGTTACAAACAACAAGACAAAAAAAAACAACGAGAATTTGACATTGATGCTGAATTAATAATCACTTTGAAGAAACAACAGAATAATCACTGCGCAAGTTGCAATTGTATAATGCGTTGGCAGTATTCGGATAAGGATCCTCGCCAATTCACCGTTGACAGAAAAAATAACAATCTCGGTCATGTCAGAAACAATGTGATGTTGACTTGTCTTGAGTGCAATAGACGCAACGGTGCTAGTTAAGACCACGCGGTGGCAATTGAGTATCGTCAGGAATCACTTGTAATTGTTGTCTAGTAAAAACCCGCTGAGGGGCAGTTGAATCCAGTTTATAGACTGGAGGTCTACCCGTAGATCGTGTTATACTAGATATCTTGTGTGCAGTAACACTCCAAATAGGATCAGTAGCTCTTTTTCTGCCACCCTCAAGCTCTCCTGGTTCATATAAATACCTCACAATGACATTACTACCAAGAATTGGTTCTTTGAAATCTTTTTGTGAAATTCTTCGAATTTCCATTTCAGGTATTGACTTCTTTTTAATCGCATTGATAGGTTTCATGTTGATTGTTCTAGTAATCTCGTTATTCAGTGCAGTAATCACAGCTGGTAACCTTTTAACCCATTCACGGGATCTTTTTTCTTGGATGAATTCTTTCGCGTATTGATATCCAAATAACCGCTCAGCAAGTGTCCGATTAAATCGTTCTACAATTGCCTGATCACGATGCAGTGCAGTGTGCCCCCGTCTGATAGTGACATTGTGATATTTCATCGTTGTTAAAACAGCACCCTGAAATTCCTTGCCAGGATCAATTTGTAATAGATTTGGCCAGTGCAGAGGGCCCCTTCGATAAATCTTTTCAAATGCAGAAGCTACTTCAGTGGCCGATTTTGTTTTTAACGGTTCTGCTTCTTTGTATCGACTTGCAATATCAACTACGGTTAATGCGTATTTGTAACCGTGGTCATGTGGCAAAAATAATAGATCAGCCTGATGAACTTCATTAGGAAAGGTCACATCAAAATGCGATACATTAATTTGTTTAGGCGGTGGTAGATAAATTTGCCATAGTGCCTGTTTGGATAACCAATGAGCCGCAGTGGTTTTTTTCACTTTTGCGGCGCTAGCGAGTTTATGGATTGCTGATTTACCCCTCCAGTATCCTCTTGGGGAATAGTAAATAGATTCCATGTTGTTATTAATTACCAGCACCTAACATCAATTTACTTTTCATAGCCGATTATCAAAAATGAAGCCTATTTTTCTTTGAAGGATTTATCAGGAATAGCATTTAACGCATGAATTAATTTCACATCTGCTAGATGCCTGTGTTGCAAATTGCTGCTTTTATAAGCAACATCATGAAGGTGACAGGCCTTATCAATAGCGTTTATTGGTTCCTCACCGGGTCGGGGCTGATTTTGATCATTGAGTCTGATATCAAGTCTTGTTCCCGGTCCACAATAACTATACCCTAGAAGGTGTTTTTCTCCGGGGTATTTTGCCCATGGGGTTCCAGGGAGTTTTGCTAATTTGGCAGCGATATCACCTCCTCGTTTTTTTTAAAGGTTCCTTGGGTTTAGAAACAAATCTAAATTTCTTTGTCCTACATTGTACGCATTTACCAGAAAGCGCTGATCGGTTATTTTTTGTTGTAATCGTCGTCAAGTCATCTGTGCCAGTACGTTTTTTACACTTCACACAATATAGATCCATAATTTATGTATAGAGATATGAATATAATTGATTTTTCAGCAACTAAAACAAGAGAACCAGTTAAGCATCATGCAGCGCTACCAAACTCTATCCGCGCAATTATAATCGGACCATCTGGATCCGGCAAGACGCAATTGTTGCTCAATTTAATAATGAGATGGATGAAGTGGGATAAGTTGTATTTAATCGCCCCTAGCGTAGATGACCAACGATGCTATGAAGTGCTAAAAGATTTTAATGAAAACGCTTCAGAGATTGCCGGCGAGGATATTATTGAATTTATAACCGATATTGACGAGGCACCATCCGTGAATGACCTCGATGGAAGTATCAACAATTTAGTTGTATACGACGATGTAATGTTAGATAAACAAAAAAACCCAGCTAGAATATTTTCCCGAGGCAGGCACAAAAACACGGATGTGATCTATGTCACTCAACGATACACTCAGATTCCAAAAGTGATCAGAGATAACTGTAATATTCTTGCTGTATTCAACGGCGTTGATACACATACGCTACGAAATATTTGGCAGACATGGTGCTCCGATATGGATTTCAATCAATTTAGAAATTTCTTTAGTCATGCTCAGTCTGCCCCACACGGATTTATAACAATAAATTTACATGACCCTCGAACACGTTATCGTATCGGATTGGATCAAATATTCGGTTGAAAAGTTTTTACTCATTAAGGATTTCATAATTTTTTGCCTGATTTCATTGATTTTTTTGGGACTGATTTCATTGATTTCATTGAATTTTTGATTTGATCCTAATCCATGAAAACTTGTATCCGATTCACCACATCTTGGCCGTAGAAGCCTGATTTCATTGAAAACTTGTTTAAAAATGTTGTCTGATTCGCCCCCTCTGCTGCTTTATTATCATCATCCGAAATTCGAGACTGTATTTTCAGGCCTCGAAAACGTAAATCGCTCTTGGAGAGAGAGGGGAGAAATAATGTGATTAAAATATGATTGCAGACGACCCGCATTCCGTTGGGCAGTCCCGCATTTGGGCATTTAACGGCCTTATTAAAAAGCGTGAAAACCCCTATTAAAGAAAAGAATTCATCCTACACGAACATTTCAAAATTTTCAAAAGCTGGAAAACTTGGATGAAAATGATTCTCTAACTCTCTGGTGATTACATATTAGAGCTTTAAAAAGTGCGTTCATGAATCGCGCATTCGAGCTTGGAGTACACGATGTCAAAGTGTCGAATACTCGCATTGGAGCTTCGAGAATGCGAATTGTTTTCACTTGGATTTGGCAGGTTTTTGATTACGTGATGTATAAATTTCGATTTGACCTCGTGGAGAGCTCAATTGCACGTAACGAGAGCTCGATTTCGTACATTACAGAGATCGTGATTGAAAAGTGTCATCCGACTGACTCTTTCAAGGTGATGCAATCGGCTCTCGAAATCGCTAAACATTACGACAATAATGGCACCGATGGTCTGTCATATTGCATGCAATACAGTATGAAATTATCACCAACTGATGTATTCGATTACTGACGCTTAGCTAGTTATCTTTACAAATCGTTCAACGACCACAGCATTAGCATAATTTTTTTCTTTTGCTTTATTCAAACTGAAATGGCAAATTTTTGGTCCTATGCCAAGTATCATAATTTGCGTTGCTGATATTTTAGAGCAACTTATGTAGAGACGTAAGCAGCAATACGCAATTGTTATAGAAAGGAAGAACAAGACACATTCAAAAAATTAATTTACACGGAATTTAGACGGTGAACTTTCCGTACAAAAACATACATCTTCAGTCTGCGTCCTGGAACTTCCATACAAATAACGATAACCTTTGTTGCAGAGAATAAAGGATTTAAAAAAAAACATGGCAGGAATATCTAAACCATTTTAAAATATCTTGAAGAGGCTTGCATAATTTGAAGTATTAGGCCTAGTACATATAGTATATGGCAACGTACATTGTTCTCAGATAATACCATATGACTATGTGCAGTGTGTAGTGTCCCGTGTCCACGGTATTCATTGAATATCATCCATTTAAAACGATGTATCGATTAGACACTATTATTGTCATTTATTTCAATACCTATCTGAGTTTTATTTATTACATCTAAGTGTCTGATATATTACACACATATCTGTATATGAACACATAAAAGTTGAATTGTTTGAAGACCACCTAAAATGAGTCTACAATTTCTGAACATAAGGCATTATGTCTTGATTTGTTTGTTTTGTTTTTATATTTGTTTTTTCGAGAGGGACGGGTAAGTAGCGATGCATACGGGTATGTATCTACATAGATCAATATTGAATCAAAAAGAAGATTAAGAATGAAGAATTTCGATAAATATATAAACACACACAACGTTGAATGTATCACCCTCTAGACGGAACATTTAAAATCTAGCAGACCAACCCTGTAGTCAACCCTGATCGTATTTATTAAGTTTAAAATAAAAAAGAACAAAAAGGAATCTAGCTTAAAATCTTGCTTAAAAGTAAATACTTTAGAGTCTCCCGTTATTTTTCCTCGTAGTTTATAGAAAGCAAGCAAAAACAAACAATCACGCAATCTCGAGGAAGAGGGTTCATGGATGCTACATTGAATTTACAGCGCCTTCTTCCATTAGCAATTGTCGCAAGCTTTTAAAAGTATAACCTTTCCCTTTTACAGGAAATTGAAAGCTTAATCCTTAACGTGGTGATTACTATGGGCAATTTTATTAGCCAACAGGTTACTAAAATACTAAAAGCTATTTATCTTTTTTGTTTTTATTTTTTAATATACATATTAAGCTTTGTTCAAGGTCACCAATGATAGGTTACGCTTCGACCATCAACATTGAAATAAACGATTTCAACGAGTTTTCTTGAACTGCGACATTTCAGTTTAACTTCGTTTATCCAAATATCTGTGGGTAATATGAATTCTCAGGATAATATTCGAATCAAGATTTTTGAGTTTGTTCCTGTATATTGTAGAAACATTTGAGGGCATTAAGTTGGTTGATTAAATGAAAAATCGGGATAACTGAGATTCCGATAATATATGCTGCACTGTATGTAAAAGGTCTAAGTGAAATGTAAATTACACGTTGACTGATTTACAAAAATGATAGAACATAAAATACATAATCAGGCACGTTTTTATCTAGAATACCAATAATATTTGATCATCCAACTGAATGCTTGCAATAGGATCATCTTAAATTGGTCCTATCTGTCCGTTCGTATGTGCATATTTTGGTAATTCTTTGAGCCTGTCATCATGAAAAGCTTATTAGCCCGAATATGCAAAAGACTACCTGAAATAGACCAATGAAATAAGGTAGGTATAGTTGCATGCTTGTGTGGATGACTTAATTTCGTTGTTGTAGTATTAAAGGTTTTACCCCCATTTTTATTAGTTTGGTATTGTTTTTTCTTCACTGGTGGCATACGTGTTTTACGAACACAAAAACTAAGCATATATGAGAAATCTGCAGCTACGATTCATTGATATTATTAGATAATCTCGTGATATCACGATTCCTACTCTGATTTCCATCTCTTTCAAATGGAACAGAAATGATATCGAAAATGTTGAGCCGATCAGTTCAAATGCCAACTACTTTAATCCTATTCAAACATGTAGAAATCGTTTGATATTTTAGATGCAGTACATTTTCTCACGCGGCGAAAGGATCGCATAGTTCCAATGTTTTTTTCTTTCTTTCCGTATTAAAATGGGAGAAAAATATTCATGTGACTGCGACATGTTAATGTTTCATTGCTACAAATAGGGATTAAGTTGCTATAAGACAAGGAAGCTATATAAATTATTAAACTGTATACGATATTACTGTTACTCTACACTTCACGTCACAGAATTAAATTGTATTTGTTAAAAAGTTAGCTCTTCGTATTATATATAATTACACACAAGCTGAATAACTGCTTGACTAACCAAAAGCCGCATTGCAATTTTACCTTGTAAAGGTGAACACATTGAAACAACTTGTTCAATGACAAGCAAGACACAATGTAGCTGTGAACAACATGTTACATTAACTGCTTTACATGAGTGCGATCGAGACGGGTCGTAAATAAAGAAACATTGGATATCTGTTTTCTTCGAGTGTTGCTTCATGCTGCTATATATACACGGGATGTGTATACTTCAAAAAATTTACAAACATGCAGGTGCTGTAGTTTAAGATATACACTAGAAAGCGTGCCTTGGTTTTGGTTCGTGATTACAGTCATTGCTTTCATCCGATTCACTAGTTATCTAATGATCAAGGACAACAAAAACCATAAATAATTCGCAAGCTAAGTTTTGGGAAATAATTTATCAAGAGACATAAAAGCGAAGAACTCTAAGCAATACCTTACTAGACTTCACTGAAAGTTGCGAACGAAACTGACATTAGCGAAAATGGCAATGGATTCGCCAAGTAACTTTCGCTACCCCGTAAAGAGTATATTTAGATACCATTTTTGGCCAAAAGAAAGGGATGAAAAGGTTTATCCCCATCAAAAAAAGGAGAGCAAAGGGGAGGAAAAGAAAGAACCACCCAAGCCAAATCCGGTAAGTTTGCATTGCAGTGCTGTGGAACTTGATCATATATTGTTTTTGTTTTTTGAAAGCTGTAATTGGCAAATGGTGGGTACAATAGGTTAGGTACTATGGTATATGATAGTACTGTATCATAACCAAGGTTCTCTACTCTTAGAGGAGATGTCGAACCTCACAGATTTCAACTCGAAAGCTCAGTAAATTATATCTCCTAAATGATATAAATATCTCATCATTCTAGCACACAAACACACACACACACACACACACACACACACACACACACACACACGTGCGTTTGTAAGGGAATTCTTTTTCCTTAATATGAGAAAGCCTGTGATAACATCATCTTCGAAAGAGACATATTATACAATGGGACGTAGAGCCAATGAGAACGGAAAAATGTTGCAGTGTATTGATTTCAAACAAATCATTGGGTAGTATATATTGACTGGCATCCGACTGCATACAACCATATAAGGTTGGATGTGATAGTTGTGAATCAGTCTTGCATGATAAAATGGATGTTTATCATGTAATATTAACTACACCGAGTTCCTTGGGGATCAGGTAAAGGTGAATTATTATCTTGTCAAATTGTGGGCAAATATGGCAGATCCAAACTGCGAATCATAAAGGAAATGAAAATTTACATATCCCTCTCCTCCCATTGACAGTATGTCTGATTTACTAACAGACTATCTGTATGTTTGTTGGCCTGTGTGTCTGTCTGTCTGCATATATGAATAAATCAAAAGTCGCATAGCTTCTAACATGCTGGCCCACATTTTGTCCAAGAAATAAATGGAGTATGAAAGGAAAGGTGCCAATAGTGCTAAAAATGGAAGAGAGGAAACAAAACCAAGGTGCAGGCACACACTCGAATATACAGATAAATGTACACAATAACCGACAAATAAATCCATAGACGGACAAGCTTACAGGCAATTTTCCACACTTACGAACCAACACAAATCTTAAAGGCCAAATCTCAGGACGAGTTCTGACAAAACAACAACAACAACAATACACACACACACACACACACACACACACACACAAAACAATTATTTTTATATTGTTATTACTTGTCCACATGCTAGCACGGATTCTGTTTTATATCGTGTCACTTTATTTCATGTATTTATTTTTAAAGTGGCCGTCTGATTATAGTATATTTTCCTTTCTGTAATTCCTTTGTTTATTTAATTTGCTTCCTTCTCTTTCTAATTTTTTATATTGAATCATTACATGGTGTTTTGTGTACGGGGCACTTTTACACAGTGTACATTTCGGCGATACTATGACTATGTGCCCTTTCTAGGGCATAACCGACTTTTGATCCGGAAATCGGATTCCACCGGATAGTATGAACTTCCGATTAATCGGAGTCGGACAAGGCAGGAACGACCGATTCGGATAATAAAAATAATAAAGTTGAATTTCTATAGCACCGTGTCTAACACTGCGTGTCATTCGATAGTGCGTTAATAATGTTAAATAAGAAGTCAGAAAAGTACAATATGATCAACACAACCACGCTGTGAGACAATCTATTTGAATTGATGCGTGAAAACCGAAAATGAAGCCGGATATGGTAAAGTACTAAGTAACATGCTAGACACGGCAAAACCAGATACCAGAAACCCGGAAACGGAAGATGAAATTTTTTAGAAAAAAAATACGGATTTAGCATTTCCGATTAATCGAATCGTATCCGGAATCGGAAAAATTTCATGCCCAAAATCCGGAATCGGAAATCGGTAGAAAAATGCTAATCGGTTATGCCCTAGCCCTTTCACTGCAACCTTTCCCGTCAACCACGCATCATGCATGCATTTGAAGAAGCTTTGTATTTTTCGCGATCATAGCCATTTCCAGTTTTTCCATGCCTTCTCCCAGCTAATTTATATGTGCTCTCTTTGTATTTTACATTGTGTTCTTTTTTATATATCTTTTGTAATCAAGATGTATGTTTCTTCTTTGTATTTCTCCCACAACTCTTGTCTATCCATATACTGAACTAATATATAGTTTTTATATCCCTAATTATTTTGGGAATTTCTAGCTTTTTAATGAATTTATTGTTTTTATAGATGTCTCCCCTATTTATCATCGTGAAACCAAACCAGTACATTGAAAGCCCCTCCCGTTGTATCTCTGGTTCTTCATTTAGAATTTTTAACCTATTTAAAATTTTAGCTATTTTTTGTATCCATATTGGGTTCGGTATAGTTATCACCCCTTATCTTGCTTTGTGTAACGTTTTCTTATATTAATAAAATGGGTTTTGTGTGCGAATATATAGTCTATTATCTCATTGTAGATACAATTTAACACATCATTTTTTTAAAAATCTATCAATTGTAACATTTATGTTGGAATACTTATATATTTTGCCACTTGGGCTCGCCCCATTAGACTTTAGTGGCATTAGCGCCAAGATATTCAATTTTCTTCTATGTTTCTTTTCATTGCTTGTATAAAAAAAAATCTTCTCCTTTTCCAAAGTTTATTCCCAACGCTTTTACT
Source organism: Unio delphinus (assembly GCA_029339505.1). Classification (NCBI taxonomy): domain Eukaryota; kingdom Metazoa; phylum Mollusca; class Bivalvia; order Unionida; family Unionidae; genus Unio; species Unio delphinus. The sequence goes on along the minus strand of JAQISU010001240.1, from coordinate 14,243,996 downwards.
CTCTCCTTAATTGAATGAGGTGGCAAACCTGGATGAATCCACCTCCATTTTCCTATGTTAAATATTTCTGTTTTATCATGGTTAATCTTTTGCCCCTGATGCTTTTCCAAAATTTTCGAATTTATTTTCCAGGTGATGAAATGAATTTGGTTCTCTTATATAGTTCGTGCACTCTTCTGCATGTTGGAGCATTTTTACTTCTTCCCTTATATTTGGGATATGTATACCTGATATAGCCTTATTGGCTCCTACTTTTATACCTAATTTCTGCTTTCTGCATATTACTAGACCAGTGTTTGTGACATAAGACCTATGAAGCCTAATCCCTGTGTTTTCTTTATATGCAAAGGTGAATTCCCTCGTATTATGTTATTCTGCCTATTTACATCCATTAGTTTGTGTCTTGATTTTTTTTCTGCCATTATCGATTTAAATCCATTATCATTTTTTTGGTTAAATTTAATGCATTTTCAAGTTCGTCTCCCACTCAGCTGAATGAACCCCATAAGATTACGTCTTCCATTGAATATTTCTCTCTCTCTCTCTCTCTCTCTCTCTCTCTCTCTCTCTCTCTCTCTCTCTCTCTCTCTCTCTCTATATATATATATATATATATATATATATATATATATATATATATATATATATATATATATATATATATATATATATATATATATATATACCGAAAGTGATCAGAGATAACTGTAACATTTTAGCCGTATTTAATGGAGATGATACACATACACTGAGAAATATTCACTAGACTTTGTGTTCAGGTGATATGGATATATGAATAAAATTAAGTTTAAAAATTTCTTTTCCCGTGTGCAAGCTACCCCACACGGATTTATTACTATACATGTAGATGATCCTATGTCGCGATATCGTAAAGGCCTTTATATAAAAATAAAAAAATTGGTGGAGAAACTGATCAAATTACAGCAGCAGAGAGGGTGAACATGACCTCATTGAAACATCATGCTGGTAAACAGAACACGCATACAAAAATTTGAAGAAAAACACGACAAAAGGCAAAATAACAAAATAAACTAACCAGTCGAAGAAACTCTCGGTTAGTTAGAGGCTTCTGTTTGGCGTTATTTACCCTAATTTTTTCATTTTCGTAGGAAATTATATGACATTCTTGCAAAAAGTCTGTTCAACGTCTCTGCTGCTAAAACTTTCATTCTCTTACTGAATTTTGTCGTTTCATTTCCCTACCAGCTTAATGAAATCTCCTTAATTATGCAGGAGAGCCTTCAGAGCTTAAACGAAAACTATTCACGACCAGAAAGGACCGAGTTACTTATAACGCATTATTTGTTAAAGTAAATTAATAAAGGTCAAGACCAACATTTCAAATCTACCTCCGGCACGCCTAATCCGTGGCGGATTGTCTAGTACTTTGAACTTCTATTAGGAGATGAATACGTCCTTTCTTTCGAAACGGATATATTTCAATAGGGATATAATTACTCCGAGTGCATTGAGCGTGTTTGATGTCCGTGATTTGCAAGATAGCGGTAATGTTTCGACAGCCAATTCCGTCTCCGCAGTAGACAAATGCCCTGGAATACGTTTTGACATCATTTCGTGACTTCGGTTTTCGTCATCAGTCATGCCGAAAACGATAGGCATGCTTAAACAGTACATAGTCCAGTCTTGAATAGCGACAGCATGTTGCACGTGCACCGACAGACTGTAAATTGACCACCAATAGGGCTAATCCGGCAATACTTCATTCAATCAAATGAGTGTTTAGACATTCGTGTAATTTGCTGACTGAATACAGAATATATAGAAATAATACCATTTTTTTGGGTAGCATAAAGAATGCAAAACATTCAGAATGCAATGCGTTCTAACTTCAGTGCCTTTGAAGAGAAAGTGTTGTTAATTTTAAAATTATTTTCGTTGATTTTGTATCAACTTTACTATTGTGTCATTTTGTTTGGTCAAACAGTACGTCAAGGTTGTAACGGCAGTTTTGAGATTTTCGATTTGCCGAATGTGGCTGTATAGATACATTCAATAGACAATTTTGGCATGTCATTCTTCATGTGAAAATGAAAATAAAAATTAAAATATTCGAAACCCGTAATAACACCAGCGCCGGATTAAGCACCATGGAGGCCCATAGGCAGTCAAACGTTTGGGGCCCCAGACCCACGGTCACGGTCTCATGGGGGCCCCTGATGGGGCCCATAAAAGTCGCGGGGCCCATAGACAGTTGCCCACTCTGCCTAATGGGTAATCCGGGACTGAATAACACAATTTCATACTCACATTGGAGAAAAGGTTACAAGGGTCCGACGTGAAGACAGATTTCAAAATTGAGAGACACATTTCTTGGCATATTTTGAATGCTTTATAAATAATACAATCTACACATCAACCCTATTATCTTCGTTATCGTGATCATCGTGACCATTATAATAACGAAACGACATAAAAAAATATCATCATTCTATATACGCAAAAATAAAACAAAAATAAAGCAAAAATATTACACCCACACCGAAACAAACAATAACAATAAAGAAAACAAGACATCGAAGAAGATAATGTATTAAGAGTTTACCCTCACATGCATTCTTTTGTTTATCTTGGATGGTGGTTTGCATCTTCGTTACCAGCTGTTGATTTAAATTATATAAATTTTTTCCAACGTCTTGTAAGGCGTAAGCAATTGCTACAAATACCATGTATAAATCATATAGATAGACTGAACACGAAACGATGATGAAATGTGTTTGAAGGAAAGAAATATATATATATATATATATATATATATATATATATATATATATATATATATATATATATATATATATATATATATATAGCATTTTCTAGAATTAAAACTAGCAACCCTCTGTTCGAATCAATGAGACGATTTGGCACTAGTAGATTTACGAAAGGTGGTGGATGTTTCACGTCTTCGAGATATGTCTCGTGCTCACAGCCTGGTACAATTGCCTCCCATGATCCTCCACGCTCTTGGCCAGGCAGTCCCGGATTACCTATTAGGCAGAGTAGGCAACTGTCTATGGGCCCCGCGACTTTTATGGTCCATGAGACCGTGACCGTGGGTCTGGGACCACAAAAGTTTGACTGCCTATGGGCCTCCACGATGCTTAATCCGGCGCTGTGGCCAATTAAGTACCTTTATATGGGTGATAACGGTAGCGAAATTCAAGAAGGCGGATGTAATACATAAATGAATTGGCTATAAAGACATATAATTAAACCTTATTTCCAGCTATATCGCCAACAGAATTTTTGTTGTATTAGTCACAACTATGTCAATTAAAGAAGTGCTCAGTGTTAGTTTAAATTATCACTATGCATTTTACTTTTCTTTTAAAACATAACATGTGAGTAATTTCTGCGAAATCGTGTCTTGTGCTTTAATTATCCGAGCTACATTATTTGAATGAATGTTTGATCGATAATGTTTTACTGCTAATGTATATTAAGTTTCCATATTGTATTATATACCATCTTTCCCATAATGCAGAATCGTCGTATTTCAGCATGTATGAATGAACCAGAAAATAAGTTCGGGGTGGGTGTGATTGGGTTTAGAATGCAGTAGAAGTCTGTTTATGCAATTTGAATTTGGGGAGCCAGCTTTTGCCACTTCTATCTGTCCGGTTTAGAAGGGAAAAAATATTTTGTTACTTGCAATATGATAGCCACCGCTAGAAATATGGATATTAGGTGTTAATATTAGTAATACATGAAATACACGCTTAGAGAAGACATCTATATCTTAAATAGATATTCGTATTGACACAGAAGTTCTTAGATTTATGTCGATATTAACTGAGCAACGTGAACATGAAGAGGTGTTCAAATTTAAGGCAGATATCCAATTTACCTGGTCGTTGTTACATACTGATGATCTGAAGAGAATATTTTAAGATATCTTAGAAACTGCTAATATTTGCCTAAAATTTCGCCAGGCATTGTTGGTATTTTGGCCAAAGGAGCAATATTGACAGTTTTTAAAAAATGCAATTTTGTTATCGGAATATATTTATTTTGCAGACCGACCACCAATATTCAACATGCAACAATACACATACAATTTTCGAAAACATGAATAAATATATGCTTCTCGTGGTGTAAATGTATAAATTGCTACTAAATAAGTTGAAACAAATGTATAAACTGCTGCTTGTAGAGGTTTCCCTTTATTTAGTTTTGGTGGGTGCTCCCGATATTATTTAAATTATTACAGAAGACACACCCTGGTTCGTTTTTGTCAGAAATAGAGAGATGCAAAGCTAGGAGCCCACAGTCAGCGTTGCCGGCAGTTAAATTAATTTATACACAAAACGTGAAATTGAAATAACAACAATTTAATATAATTCAGTTGCAATCATCTCTCAAATAAAATTCAAATTAAAACCCTATCACTCGTCTTTCACTCGACCAAGTGACGGCCTATTTCATTATCTGACTTAGTGTTATATATTTTTCTCCTGTCCTGTGTTCCTACTCATCTGTATGATCTTTATCTGGACTGGTAATCCAGTTCCCTCCAGACCGTCTAACGTCTGTCTCCGTTCTTCCTTTTCTTTGTCTCGCAGAGACTCGGACCAACTGCACTGGGGTACTTCCCTTTGTCTCCTATGGTTCCTCTGGTCCCTAAAAGCTTCCTGTATTAACACACAAGGACATTAGCATAGCATATTCCCCTAGCTATCTAACTCACACTAAACAATATCTCATCAGATAAGTCATTACTTGTTTTGGTCACGCATTCGTGCCCATCAAAATACACATTCTCTCTGATATGTGTACACGATTCTCAATCTTATCACACAGAACAATATCACATAATCAGACACATTTCTGTACATTGCACTTCTACAAAGTGTACATAAATATGCCCATATCCATGCGCTGATATATCCGAACATATGATACTCGTAAAAAAGAATACACAAATAGGCAAATCCCTATTAAATAATGTTGCACACTGCACCCATTATACAAAATATGTTGAACACTGCACCCATTATACAAAGTATAATTCAATTCAACATTGGCAAATCTATAATATGAAATGGATAAATGCTCGAGGTTACTACGAATTAACCAGCTAGCGACATACTGTATTAATTCTATACATAAACATTGCTCATATTGCAAAATATGCATGTATATCAAACGATACTAATAAATAAAACACTACAAATGGCAATTATACGTACTCAAGTATACATACTGCAATAATTAAAGTACAATTACTTTGCAGTAATATATTACAACAATCAAACAAATAGTCACTAGCATGTACTGAAGCTCCTTGAAATTCACAGAATACAAGTTTCCCGCCAATTTTGAATGATGTCGGAGTAGCATGTCTTCCCTTATAATTTCCGCAAGCTGGAGTTAGTGGTATTGTGCATTATAGGTCAAACTGTCGGCGTATGCAGTGTGTTGTTTCTCTGCATCATTGGGAATAGCTTTTTCTTTTAGACGAGGACGTTCCGAGTGTCGTAGGAGTTATGACGTTATCGTTCGAGTGGTTCCGATTGTATTCTTGAATGGGGATGAAAAACAGCAGAATCTGGAATTTAACACTGACTTTGGATGGGGAAAAGAAAATCATTCAATGCATTCCCATGTGAGGATTCTGTACGACGCTAATTTTATTATACAGTTGTGACATTGCTAAATGAAAACGAAGTATGACCTCCATTGTTCATATGGCGGAAAAAAGATTATCAACATTTAGTACTAGTTTTCCGTGCAATACAATCTCCCTTAACTTAACGATTTACTGTTTCTATATTTACAAATATTACAATTAATATGACAATAGACATTGACACGGGACACCAGCGAAACTCGTAAGAAGCCAAGAATAACTAAAATACTTAAATAAATATTTCAAGGAAACCTACTACGATGCACATGAAAGAAGTCCGGCTTACGTCGTACAACCTCTCGAAGAACTTTTGATCTTTATACAAACAGTCGATAGTAATTGATCTTTATACAAACACTTGATATTAATTGATCTTTATACAAACAGTCGATATTAATTGATCTTTATACAAACAGTCGATATTAATTGATCTTTATACAAACAGTCGATATTAATTGATCTTTATACAAACACTCGATATTAATTGATCTTTATACAAACACTCGATATTAATTGATCTTTATACAAACAGTCGATATTAATTGATCTTTATACAAACAGTCGATATTAATTGATCTTTATACAAACAGTCGATATTAATTGATCTTTATACAAACAGTCGATATTAATTGATCTTTATACAAACAGTCGATATTAATTGATCTTTATACAAACAGTCGATATTAATTGATCTGTATACAAACAGTCGATATTAATTGATCTTTATACAAACAGTCGATATTAATTGATCTTTATACAAACACTCGATATTAATTGATCTTTATACAAGTAGTTGATCTTTATGCAAGCAGTCAATATTAGTTTTGAATAACATTTCGATAGTTATTTTTGATATGCAATTGTGTACGCTTTTGGAGAAATGTAAGGGAATGACACGCATACCCTATATTTACGTCGTGGTGTTTTATTCTATTTTAACGCGAGCCATGACACGTTTATAAATGTCACTCCCATCAGATTAACTAAATGCGAAAATGAACTCTTTTTTTAGACTGTGAACAGTTCTGTTACTTCTTAAAATGGTAGGTTGCATTTGCCTCCCTTAATTGTAGTGTAAAAAAAATGCTTTAGTCAAAAATGAAAAAGAAAAAAGTAACAAAAGAAAAGAAAACGAAACAAAACAAACAAAAAGTCTTTGTACATTGATAAACGTGATTACCAAATATATCTAAATTTATTACGTGTTTTCTGTGCTCTGTTGCCTTTGTATATAGGTGCGGATGCCTGGACTTATGATAGCATTCTGACCATACGCATATGCAATCGGTACTTTTCGTCAGCATTTTCGAAGAAAAAAAAACATTTAAAGAACATCAATAAGGAACGTGGTAGAAATAGCTCTAAAACGTAATTACCGTTAGTTTATGGTATCCTACTGAAAATCTTTCCCAAAATTGCAAAACTTTCAGTTGCTAAAGATATTTCGGACATAAACAAAACAATGCATGAATTCGAAAGACATTTCTAAGTTAACAATATCCTCATTTTTAGTCCAATACATCCGTATCCAAAATGAAAAGTGTAAGAAATGCGCAGAATATTCGTACTTGTGGACAGCGTGTGTATATATATATATATATATATATATATATATATATATATATATATATATATATATATATATATATATATATATATATATATATATGTATGTATATATATATGTATGTATATATATATATATATATATATATATATATATATATATATATATATATAGATATATATATATATATATATAGATATATATATATATATATATATATATATATATATATATATATATATATATATATATATATATGTCTGTATTTAATTTTCAACAAAATAATTCAATAACAAAAGGGCGTGTAATTTTTATTAGAATGGGGCACCCTGTCCATATACAATGGTGCAATTGCTGGATCAAATATATTCTTGTCGTTCTTTTCTGTTCTCATAAAGTGTGCCAAAAAGTTGTAGATAACATTTAACCGACTTTGCATGTACAGTAGACCTACAGCTGGGTGCTTCCCATTGATGTCTCCATGTTGGTAGTGGGTAGTTGATCTTTTTGGATATCATCCAATTGATAAAGATGGCAGATACTTAGATTTGGGTACCGTATTAACCGTTAGTATAGACTTATAAATATTTTTAAAAAACTGAGATCGGATATTATTTGTGACTAGAGCTGTAGTAATAAAACCATGATTTTGTATTCAGAAAATTTCAATTAATTAAATAATGAATCCGGTTAGTTATGTTTAACTTATTGAAAATAGTTTCAGCTCTCGCCTGTGCAAATACGCGTTCAGAAATGGTATCTTACTACTAAGTACATGTCAAATGAATAATTAGCTCGAATCAGTAACCTTCTAAGTCTTAGAAGTTGTGTTTTGCTGCTTTGTTTAAATGTCGGCTATCAGAAAAATTTGTTCTTTAGTTTGGAATAAAGTAGATCATGTTCGGTTCCTGGGGTAACTTATGTACGCGTAGCTTTGATACTATCGACTTACCTGCTGAACAACCAATATAAATATTACCAACCTATCCATCTACTAGCTCATCTAACCACCAACCTAGTTTCATAACCACTTGCCTACATATCTATCTAATACCTTGAGACAGTACCGAGTTAAGGTCTTACATAAGCACTGAAAATAAGTTGGTGCCTTCCATACTCCCTTCCCACAAGTTACAAAAATGGCAGCATGAATTGCTCAAGGATGAAAACATACCCGTATTGCCATCAGTCGAAATCAAAATAGTCGTACATTCAGAACAAAATGGTCATGTATAATTCATTCAATTTATAAACAATTAATTTGATTTTTTTTCTGGTGCCCTAAGCATCCTAGCTACTTGCGGACAACCCTATTTGCCTTTAAATACAAAATAAAGTGATAGAAACCAGTAAACGTTCAATTTAAAATAATTTTGTCCAATATTTAACATTATCAGAGCTTGATCTCTCGTAATAAGTAGATGCTTTTGCATCTTTAATAATGAAAGAAAGTAAAAAAAAAACCACATGTAATTTCATTCTAACTTATATTCACACTTCTTCAAACTATTGCTTTGTGAACGGATAATAAATCACTTATCAAGAAGTTGAAATACGATATATCGAGAGAGAGAGAGAGAGAGAGAGAGAGAGAGAGAGAGAGAGAGAGAGAGAGAGAGAGAGAGAGAGAGAGTGCTTAAATACGGTAGATTATTCGGTGAAATAAATTCCATTCCAGTCAGACGTTATTTCCCTTTGAATGTTCAGATAAAACTTCTTGCGAACACGCACATACCCACACTGAATAGGTATAATAATAAGAGTCCAAACGTTCCAGTAAGTGAATATTTTGTGGTGGTGATACTTATTATTTCCTTAATAATTCTTGATTGTTCATGTTTAAAAGATTATTCATTCGGACAGATCTTTTTAAAAACATTACAGAAATTAGGATCAACAGATGGCTCTAATTTTAGACATACTATTTGACTATGAAAAGTGCATGCATCTTTAAGTTTTGCAATTTTAAAATAAAGTGTCGCTCTTTAACGTTTTTTGTCAGATTTGATGTGCAGAGTTCAGATACTCAGTACTTTGAAAACGGATAATGATTTTGTCCTTCAGAGAGAGAGAGAGAGAGAGAGAGAGAGAGAGAGAGAGAGAGAGAGAGAGAGAGAGAGAGAGAGAGAGATTGATTAAATAAAGTCACAATTAGAACAACCTGTTTAGGGGGCCCCGAGCGGCCGAGTGGCCAAAGCACTCTTCGGTACGAACATCTCAAGACTATGTATTAATTTCTGAATTAAACGAAGTGCATATTTTCTCTTTAGTCTATACTTAAACTACATTTTTACTCGCTTATAATGCCCTTCGGATAAAAAAATAACATTTATTCTAATCGAATTTCAATCTAAATTTTTCAGGAGACTCTAATTAAGCCTTAAAGCATCGAAAAATACGTTTATATTTACTGAAAACTGTCCCAAACAAGATATCATATAAATTAAAACTGTTTTGAAATTGTCTCTAATTCTGATACGCTAAACTAGTGTAGAAATCTACTCTGTGATGCTAGACTAGTGTAGAAATTTACTCTAATTCTGTTATGCTTGCCTAGTGTAGAAATTTGCTATAATTCTACGATGCTTACAATTGTAGAAATTTGCTATAATTATATGATGCTACACTTGTAGAAACTAATATCGCGCACTTGTGTATTTCTTCCGTTCAAATTGCAGTGTTTAAAACGGTTCAATTTTCACTGTATAATATAACGTTCATACAAGATTAATGTTTATAAAGAGAAGGGGATACAAAACAGAAGTTAGAGTTTTGTGGTACGCAAGTATTATTATTCGTAATCATCAGTAGAGATTGTGTGAATACTAAATACCAAATTTATGATAATTTTAGAAATAGAACAAAGTTTTCTTTGTACTTCAATGACTTAACGGCTTTAGCATATGTTATCGTTTAGTTATCTGACTACGTGTACAACGACTAATTTGCAACATTTTACATGTATGAATTAAATCAAGTCTTGTTCTATTGAAAGTGTCAAGTGTATTGCATAACTTCTCATTTTTAGTGTAGTCCATACTCTGGTACCAGATGAGAATATGCATCAATGATTGAATGGATGAACGAGCGAATATGGGTATGCTTGAAAGAACGATCGCTTGATAAAAGGACGCATTAAAAGAAAAGGGAACGAAACGGAAAAAGAACGAATCATCTCTTGGATAGAATGTTCAGTTTTCGTCCAAGATAAAATGAAGAGAGGAGGGAGAAAAAATGACTGCAATATGTTGTTCACATATTTAATTCTCCGATTTCCGAAACTGACTGGTCTACTTGTCATTTATTGGCGATGATTTGTAATGCACTGCCCTGTGGGACCACTGTTTGGTCCTTCGGTGTTTTAAAGCTTCATATTCGCTGAGCTTATTGTTTTTCCTTCACTGTTTTTGTTTAGGGATCAGAAAATTAGTAATCACCTGAAAATAATGCATAAAATAATTACTCATTAACTCGAGCTTCTTAACTTTTCTTCCAATATACATTTCTTGATATCAGTGCAGGAACTCTTTGTGTCTTTCTGTACGGGTAGAAAATAAAGAGAAACTTGTGCGGAAAGTTTTTTTTTTTTTTGTTTCTTATTCATTTATAACATTTGAATATCTACCCATGTGTAATCCAAAGCCTTGAATATTTGTTAAAAATTTCGTATGGAACAATTGTTCCAATTATTTACCTCAACGTACATAATATGCAACTTAAAATGCAAAGCACCCCACATGACTTGTATATCAAAGGTATTTTTGGTCGCCCTCTTTTAACACTGTCATCCTCACAAGCTCTAATATGAGACCGAATTAATGGAATTGATCCCTGTTATGTATAGATGTCATTTTCGTTTAACCAATCTACTTTCTTTAATGCTAGGTTGTAAGCCTTTTCAGTGCCAATGTTCTTTCAGGTATTGTTTCATTCGGAGTATGTTCAAAGAGTTACTGACAAACTTGGCTAATACGGTATATAGTACTCGCATTGCACATGCTGTATACTTACCATACAACTCTTTAAATTGTCAAATATGTAACAAATTGGGATTATCGCATATTTTACTTTTAATTTGAGGTATCACATTTAAATTTGTTTTATTCATACAAACATTACACGTGATAGTGTCTGAATTGTAGTTAGTTTATGAATGCAGGTTTTAACTTTCATCTTTGGGACCACGTAGGTTAAACGAGGTTGCATTGTTTGCGTGATGACATTCAATAACTGAAGCGCATACTTTAAATCAATTCTTCTAACCCGTCAAATCAATACTAAGATTCGAAAAAGGATATATCTGCTAGATTCAGCTAAAAGGACATATAGTTTTTTTATAACACAAAAGGACTTCATGACAAGAAAACTAGTCACTGTTGAGTTGTCTATTCTGTTAATTGGCCGATTTAGTACTCCAAACTGTTTACAGCTTGTTGTTATCCGATAAAAGTTGTTCGCTAAACACCAACAGTTTAATATGGAGTCCTTGATGGAAAAGTGACTGAATATTAATCAATGATTTCGCTGTTTGTTCGAAACTAAGGCTGGACTGGCTGTCTACAGGCCCTCGCGCGCAAAGATAGTGTAAACAGAAACGGGACAAAGGGTGAAACGGGAGCGCTTTCACATTCAAATCGCCTCGCTTTAAGTTGTATTGTATGGAATTGTATTACCGTGGCTTATTGGAAGCCGGTTGGCAACATACATTCACACTAATATTTGCGTGCATTTTTAAGATTGTGTTTATTCGGAAAGCTTGTGGACTCAAATATTCAAATATTATGAATAGGTTTTGAAATACGAATTTAACGCCTGTTTGGAAGTACAAAATAAAAATTAAAATGCCGAAACTTGGGCGGAGGGTGAGTACATTTTTAATTTTATTTTCAATCTTTTAAATTGTTAATCTATGGTTTTGCACGTTGTATTTCTAACCTCTGATGTATCGTGTTACACCTGTGTTATTGTACAGGTAAGATTTGTTCTTGGCATTGTTATAACAATATATTTTTTCCCACTACGTATTGAAGATAAATATTAGAGGAATTTCCTTTGCATAACTGTTTTTTTTAAACCCTTCAAATGAGTTGTGTAAACTTGCATTTTTTCCCTGCTTATATACACACATTGGTATTACAGAGTTGACACGTCACTCTGATTGTTTACAAAAAGCATGCGTTAATACAAGAAATTCAACAATCAAACTTTTAAACATTGTGTGTGTTTGAGAACAGCGTTACTTTGGTTGAATAAGGAGCTACATTATTTATCACTCTGTCCTGATAAGACCGTTTAAGGCACTGTACAATGGTATCAAAATACGACGAAAGCGGATTATTTAGATATACTTCTGCAGGTAACGACAAAATTACAGGTTAATCCTACAACTATTAAATCGTTTAAACACGCAGATAAAGCAAGGAAAATTGGACCATTTTCAATACATACGCTTTTAATAAAAACATTCATTACATCGCATGTGTTGGATGTTGGATGCATTTGAATCCATTCATTCTTAAGTATTTGTTCACCTAATCTCAGGTAAATGTATGATGTATTTGTAATTAATGCAGTACCTTCAATTTCTAAGTGACTATTAAAATTTATTTTCAAAACACATTACCGTTTTCAATTAGATCTCCCCTTTTATTGAATCAGGCATGTCAGGTTTATTTAGCAGACATCTTGAATAAACATGTTATATTCTTTGGAATGCAAATCTGGGTATTATGAATGTTTAATATAAAATAACATAGACCTGCCCCAGCCCCCACCCCCACTCCCACCCCACTCCAACCCACCAATTCTATTTCGAGCTTTTCGATCGTGTTTGGAGGCCACAAAAATGCAAAGGTGTCCCTAGATGGGATATCAGCCTATCGCAGCCTTACACTTCTATTCATCGGAAGCTGGTCCCACGAATACGATTCAAAGGTCGTGTTTTGTACTTAAGGCTACCTACCTTACAATTCTGTACAAAATGATTTGACCCGCTTGAAAAAGCATCTTTTGAGTTTTTAAATATAACAAGTTTATTTTTTTAATGTTCTTGATCCCGTGTAAGTTTCATGTGTTTTAAAAACCCAGCGTTAGACCTTTGAGCCTGCTCGTTCACTCTACACTTGTAATAGTTATTATATAATAAGGTCTTGATGCTAGTGTGTTCCATCCAGACATACGTCATACTTCATTTTCACCAACATCTCTCAACTTATATCTCTCAATATTTATGAAACTTCCTATATCATAAAGCAAACGTAAATGTCCTAGTCCAATCGACTAAAGACCAGCAATTTTCTATTGGACTAATTCCGACAAATTGTATCTAACGGAACTTCCACGAAAAATATTTTGTTTACTGTTTATTGTGGGACATGGCAACATTTAACCAAAATCCTCTGTCGTGCAATAACAGATAACAGGGGCTTTTTGAGTAATATACTTCCGAGTACAGCGTGTGTGTGTGTGTGTGTGTGTGTGTGTGTGTGTGTGTGTGTGTTTTGAGCGTTTACTGATTCGTACGTGACAAGTCTAGGGCGGGGAGGATTGAAAGGCAACTACAACCATTTAAACAAGAATGCAGAAACACGACATTTACGTGTGAAAGAAAGAGAAATAGGAAAAAAATGTAAGTGAAAAGACGCAAAAGTAATAAAACAAATCGAAACAATAATTAGCGATACAATGGAAGAGAAAGGACACTGTGATAAAAACGAAACAAAACAAAACAACAAATTCCCGTTGGATTTTCAATTGTAGAATTTAACGTGTTTCCTTCCATGTTCGTTCCAACTGGATCTGACTCGATAAATATCATCTCAATAGATTGCACAAAACGTCTGACTGAGTTATTGCTATTGATTAAAGAACATTGTATTAACTTTATTCCGGGTCTGGCTTTTTCCTCGTAAAGTCAAATGTTTCGCCAACATATCTGACAGTATAGTATTTGCATGATTGAAGGTAGATAACATTACAACATCCTGAATTCTTGTTGATTTTGAAGCTTACTCGTGTGATGATCTTCGGAAAGGTTTAGTCTGAGACACAGTTTTGAGGATGAAATTTGTCTTTACAATTGTATTTGTTTATTCTGCAGGTACCATGTGAGTCACTCTTTGGCTCATTCCCGGTTTTAATTCGGCTTTTGGGTCTACGGTACGCAATCATAGGTATTCCTTTGAAAATTCGTTTAAGATAGTCTGAAGATTCGATTAAGCGCCGGTGTCTTAAGGTGATTTGTTTTAGCGATTGGTGTATCAGGGTGGATGTTACTACGAAATTGATGCCTGTTTTAGCTTATTTGGTTTTGAACTTTAGAGCAATGTGTCTATCTGATTAGACGATGCTTTATGCATATTCTTTTCTTCTATATAGTACGTTTTGAGTCCTCAACTCTGTCTCCGAAGGACTTTGGGGTGCGTTTGATTCCAACGTTAAGATCCTTGATGATGTATTTAGGTTGGCAGCTTGTCGATATGAGGTATTGACACGAATCTGTTGGCTGGCAACAAAATCTCCCATCCATCCTGGAGGGTGTATAGGGTAACTGTTACAATAGTGACGTCTGTGCTGTGAACTTTAACAAGTTGGTGGGATTTGTTAACTAACTCGAAGAATTGTTGAAAACAAATTCTGGTTTCAAGTTACTCTGATTCGGTGTCGTCAGTGAATCTGCAGTAGCTAAGATGTTCATTTAATGGGGTAATCGGTGGTATTATGGATGTAGGAGATAACTTATTACATGAATGGGTGATTACTGTTTTTAGTTTGGTGACCGTTTCCGAAACTGATTGGTCTACTTGTCATTTATATCCGAAAACAGCGATCATAAACCTGTCGCTATTGCAGCAAATTGGATAAAACCAGAATCGTTTAGTAGATAATACGTTTCACGCAACTCCATTAGTAACATCTCTACTTGATGAAAAATGTCTTTTTTCAGCTTGCTGCGACAAGAAGTTTTTAGTAGTTCTCGAAACAAAATAAACAAAATATATGGAGAATTTGCACCATCTCTATTTATTTTTTTTAAAGTATTATCTGACTGTCATTTAGTATTTTCCAAAATTATGTGCACAATAACACTGAATAGGTTTGTTTTAGTTTTTTGTTGATATCACGTGACTTTTGAACCTATTATATTAAGGACATATAGGCTGCGAAATTTTTTTATAGTCACGTGGCTAGCAAAGCCATTATGGTGATTGCTGGTCAGCCTTCAGTTTGCACTGCTCTGTCAACGAATTAAGGATGTAACGAATTTTATTCTCTCAGTTTATTTGAAGATAAATCATGTTCCTACGGATTTCATATAGGTATGGTTTTAATGTAATGCCGTTTTAGTTTGCTAGGTTCCGTAGTAAAGCAGCTATCATTTTCCGGCAAGCGATGTTAGCAAATTCCAACTTTTCGAAAGGATTGGGCTCTGACCCTACACCCCAATATACAAGTCAAAATATTTAAAATGAGATGAAAAAGGTCGGGGAAAACTCAGTTAGTCGAGAAGCGGTGTCGAAACACTTTTTCACGACCAACAGAAGTATTTTTTTTGTTCTGGGTGGGACGTAAATGCTTCCAGCTCGAGTATATTGCAAGGTTTAGTCATCGGCAATAAGTGAGGCATTTAGAGACAAGACGTCTCAGAATCAGACAATTCAACAGACTACATATTCACTAGAGCATAACCGATTAGCATTTTTCTACCGATTTCCGATTCCGGATTTTGGGCATGAAATTTTTCCGATTCCGGATCAGATTCAATTAATCGGAAATGCTAAATCCGTATTTTTTTTTCTAAAAAATTTCATCTTCCGTTTCCGGGTTTCTGGTATCTGGTTTTGCCGTGTCTAGCATGTTACTTAGTACTTTACCATATCCGGCTTCATTTCCGGTTTTCACCCGCCGGTTGAAATAGATTGTCTCACAGCGTGGTTGTGTTGACCATATTGGACTTTTCTGACTTCTTATTTAGCTTTATTAACGCACTATTGAATGACACGCAGTGTTAGACACGGTGCTATAGAAATTCAACTTTATTATTTTTATTATCCGAATCGGTCGTTCCTGCCTTGTCTGACTCCGATTAATCGGAAGTTCATACTATCCGGTGGAATCCGATTTCCGGATCAAAAGTCGGTTATGCCCTAATATTCACATCATTATTTGTAGAACGTTGCATGCAAACAAACTTAATGCAAACATTTATATTATTTTTTTCTTCTTTGCGATTTCAGTGGAAAATTGATATAATACTTTCTCTCTAATATTGCCCATTTGAGAATTTATATTATTTGCTTATCCAAAATTTGCTCTCTAAGTGCTTTGGAAACAATACCAGATTAATGCCTTCCAGGACTCTAAGCACTGAAAATGTTATGGTGCCTCCACCTTCCTTCACAATGTGGAACTCAAAGGAAAGACAATATTAGAGCTAAAAAAGTGTGAAAATACCAGCGATACAATAATTCCTTATCTAAATATTCGTACATGCAGATCGAAATGATCATATATAATTTATTCAATCTTATCTTCAACAATTTAATTTTTTTAGTGCCCCTGTTGGGCTGATATCCTAATCACATGCATAGTGTGCGTAATGGGTAATCCGGCACTGAGTGGAAAATGTGTTCCATTTTTCAATATAATATATGATTGTATACGTTAGCATGTTTACGAGGATGATTCTTTAAGGAAAGTTTATAGCTCTCTCTCTCTCTCTCTCTCTCTCTCTCTCTCTCTCTCTCTCTCTCTCTCTCTCTCTCTCACACACACACACACACACACACACACACACACACACACACACACACACGCATATATATATATATATATATATATAGAGAGAGAGAGAGAGAGAGAGAGAGAGAGAGAGAGAGAGAGAGAGAGAGAGAGAGAGAGTAAAACGCTCTCGTATCATCGTCATGAATACGTTTTAGTAGATTTCCTGCACTGCATTGGTAAGAATTATATTTAATCCAAAGATTTTATTAATCGAAAGATGTCCACGTCCTGAACCTATCAAATGAATAAGTTAATGCCTTTTCTGCTGACGTCAAGTATTCCCACGTTGGTAAAGTACTTATTAACCTAACTTTGCATAATACGGCCTTATCGATGACAAAATGTCGATAGAAAGTCCATACTAGTATCAACTGATTTTAGTATTTTAAAACAACACGAGATTAAGATTGATACAGGATTATGGTCATTAAGCTAATCAAACAAATTGTTTGTCTCTGTACAAAATTATATTTATAGGACCAGACCACGTTTTACTATTTTCACTCATGCTTTCAAATCCCATTTTTGTTTTCTAAAATCGTAACTTACACTATACGATTTTTCACCTCATTTAGCACGTATCGGTAACACGGATTCCACAATGTCTTACCTGTTCTTAAATTACCTGTCAATATCATAGTTCTAAAGTTCAAGCTAGAACTGGAGTCGAAATTCAATGCTATCTTTTCCATCTCTCCCACTATGCAAGTAATACCTTATGTCTCCTAAATTGATTGGCGATGGGGTGGGGATATTTATCGATCTTTTCTCCTAGTGATATCTAGTATCTTTTGATCCCTAACTTTAAATCCTTACGATGATCCTATAAATTCAGAAATTGTTTTGTTGATATCGGTGGAGGTATTGCTGGGATAATAGGTATGATAAACAATTGTTTCAAATGTTGTTTGCATCATATTTAATTACATCAATTTTTCAACGATTATTATATCCTCCCATATGTATGTATGTATGTATGTATGTATGTATGTATGTATGTATGTATGTATGTATGTATGTATGTATGTATGTATGTGTGTGTGTGTGTGTGTGTGTGTGTGTGTGTGTGTGTGCGCGCGCGCGTGCGTGCGTGCGTGCGTCACATTGTTATACTTGCCAAACTTTCAAACTGTCAATCTATCTTCCTATATCTGTAAAAAAAAAAACAACACACACATATTAACTTGAACTTTAACGACACTATTAAGAACCTCGTTTATATGTACTGCAACACTGATGAACTCTCTCTCTCTCTCTCTCTCTCTCTCTCTCTCTCTCTCTCTCTCTCTCTCTCTCTCTCAGGCTTAAAGTAGTTTTTCATTCTTTCGTACACTCATGCAATTGACGAACCGATGGTATTTCTACATGGCGAAAATGCATATGCAACACAGAGATGAACATTAATTTGGGCAACTATATGGATAAAAATGTGTATTTGAACCACTAGTGGGAGCATGTTTACAATCTTAATGTACACATCATTTTGATAAACAAAGGAATGATTTCAGAAATAACACTCTTTCGATAGGTAGGTTGTGGCACTAACTTACTTTTGGAAATTTGGTATTAACGTAAGCTTTACTCTGTCCGCACCGAGGAGGCCGTTTGACGATGACAACAAATAAAAACCACTATAAGAACACACAGCTGTGATATCTAATTTTCAATACTGTAATTACAGACACCAAGTACAAGACAAACATACCTTATGGTCCTATTTGAAAGCATGCATTAAGTTTAAACTACAATCTTTTATCGATGGCTTTACTTGCATGTCATAGGGTTCGGTCACCCTGTTAGATAATGAAAAATCGTAAAGAAAATACAAAAAACTGTCACTATTCTGCATGTGAAGAGGATAAAAAAAACACGAAGGTGATGGTCTTTGTTTAATAAGTTTGCGTTTTTCAATAAATCATGCCGCTTTTGCTTCAGGTTGAAATACTAGTATTTTGTTTCTCATGTGAAGAAACTGAATTGGATAAGATTTTATCGTGTAATAAGTTGGAATCATACTCCTATACGGCACATGGCTTGATACAAATTGTAAGTTTTTAAAAGTTAAATCTTTCCTTTTCTTCCATTATTCATTATATTTATAAATCCTGATTGCGTAGTTTGTAAACCTTAAAAAATATCTTCGTTACATTTTGGACTTTGAGATTATTAACAGTTATGCTAGTTTGTCTTTCATATGTGGTTATCTCAAAGTTCTCAGAATTATTTCTTCACTAATGATACTTTCTGATTTTCTAGGAACATCAAATGAAACACTTACACTCCTTTATAAGTTGAGTCCAGTTCCAAAATACGCAGACCAAGATATGCCGTCGCATGATGCTCCGGCAGGTTTAAGCCTGTGCAGTTTGTTAGGAGTAATCTGTAGAACAAATAGCATAGACCCTGATATGCAGGCACATTATGTTATGGCAGATCAGGTTCTTTGTGATTTTGCAGTTTGATTAGATTTATAAGCTAGTAAAGACGGCGACCTTTTCTCTTTAAACTGAATTGGTGATTTTCAAGTCACATAACTACATCTTCATTGAGTTCGTTAGTTAGCTTGGTTCGATTAAATATTAGTTCAATATAAATAATGTGTCCAATACCTCATGCTGTAAAAGTAATTGATCCATGTATGGCTTTATACAGACTTTCAAGCAGTGGTAATACAATAACCATTGGCTACAACTATGTACTCTCTGGCAAAGTCTTACGAACGCAATAAAAAGTACAATGTACGTCAGAAAAGTGAAAATATGAATAGCACCATTGGCTGATGCACTTAAAAAGAACCGCACGATGTCATTATTTAGCGTAAGTAACTCTTTATTGAAAGCAACTGATTGATATACATGTAATTCAATTTGAAATAAAACGGAATAAAACTTGGTTGAATCTTAATTTAATGATTTTTCTTCACTCATTGCTTGAGATTTTTTCCAAATGGGTTTGCTTTTCAAATTGTCAAAATCTCTCATATGAAATCAATGTTTATATTGAACTCGAATAACATGTTTGATTTTAAGCGCAATGGCTCTATTACTGTCGAAATCTCATTAATACGTCAAAAGATTGTACTCAGATGGAAGAAATTAATTATTGAAGTTATACAAATTCTTGCACAAACCATGATGTCATAAGATGTTATTTGGCGGATTAGGCGTAAACGATATTTTGTAATTTTACAAGTTAATTATTAATTAAAACCGGCGTTGTGCTCTGGAAAAAATTTGGTTGCATTGTTCCTTGCGTTCATTAGCAACACCTATTTCGATAAATGTTGGGATCACAATGGGCTTAAACACAGCTGGTATGACTCGATGTAGAACTACTTCCTCACACAATGTGCTGCATGTAGAATTACTTTCTGAAACAAAATGCTCTTTATGGAACTATTTTCTCAAAAAAATTATCAATGTCCTACCAATTTCACACACAAAATGCTCCATGACGAACTACTTTCTTACACAAATTGCTCAATGCAGCACTAATTTCTCATACAAATTGCTCCGCATTTCATTCAAGATGGACAGAAAATACAACATTGTCCATCAGAGCAAACAGTAATTCCAACGTATCTTGTCTTTCTTTTAGACTTGATACTCAATTCCTTATTAGAAATCAACACTATAGCAAACTTACTACTTACAGAAAATGGTTGAAGAAACCAAAAAAAATTAGCTTGATTGCCAAGTGAAGCCATTTCGACATTGACTGTTTGATACAGCATGTGTTTGCAATATTTTAGGCAAGCAAATTACAACAACACATGAAGAGTACACATAGCAAGGACGCATTCCAGAGGTAACGACAAATACATATATCAAAACAAAGATCAACAAATCAAACCATACAAGTAATTTTGAGAATAAATTAGCATGTAAACAATTTACAAGGGAATGCATTATCTACCGGATACTTGGACTGTATTGGAATTACATGTTTAATCAAAGTGATGTTAATTCGAAGTAAATATTAAAAATAGGTGTACGTTTGCATAACTCTTATCGACTTTAAATTCTTTTTATCAAGTGCTTTTAAGTGATCTGTACAGTATTTTTTCAGCTTAAGACGAGTAAATAAAGCAAACATACAACTTTTTCTGTAACCATGGAATGGGTAACACAAAATACAAACTACAAAGTAACTGGAAAGACAAGTTGATTGACTTGACAGCTCATGTGTTAGCACAGAGCTCGAAGGATTAACTTAAACAAAGTTCACAGAATCAACCCAGGATATAAATTATCACCTATCAAATGTCATGCATGCAAATCTAAGCACATTTGAGAGGTGCGAATCTATAGACATATACCACGCTGCACAAAATCAAAAGAAATATTCACGACACGCAAGCTTTTCAGGAGAACTACATCGTCATTAAATGATTTCTGAACAATTAAACCTTGTATTTTTATGCACATGGTATTTATTTAACCCTAGCGTTAGTAGTTAAACTACCTATATCAAATTATCTAGTTATGAGTATGTATGTATGTATGTATGTATGTATGTATGTATGTATGTATGTATGTATGTATGTATGTATGTATGTATGTATGTATGTATGTATGTGTGTGTGTGTGTGTGTGTGTGTGTGTGTGTGTGTGTGTGTGTGTGATTTCTGAACAATTAAACCTTGTATTTTTATGCACATGGTATTTATTTAACCCTATCGTTAGTAGTTAAACTACCTATATCAAATTATCTAGTTATGAGTATGTATGTATGTATGTATGTATGTATGTATGTATGTATGTATGTATGTATGTATGTATGTATGTGTGTGTGTGTGTGTGTGTGTGTGTGTGTGTGTGATTTCTGAACAATTAAACCTTGTATTTTTATGCACATGGTATTTATTTAACCCTAGCGTTAGTAGTTAAACTACCTATATCAAATTATCTAGTTATGAGTATGTATGTATGTATGTATGTATGTATGTATGTATGTATGTATGTATGTATGTATGTATGTATGTATGTATGTATGGCACTGTAAACATTGTGCTAATGCATGTGACAATATAGAAAACTAACACACTTTTTATGCAATCACTTGTTATGCTATTCGTTTCTTGATTAATTTTCTTTTATCTCTTTTTCACCCTTTTTTCGCTGGTTGCCGAGAAAGTCCTACGTTGTGGCATGTACGCATACAGGCTTTGTTCAATTATGGAAAACATAACCACAGATTCAGTATCATGTTTCATTTCTTACATTTATTTCATATGTCTAAAGAAAAGAAAGCACGATATTTGAATTTATGTCGGTCCATTACTAACTGTGCACAACAAAACATCAATTTAAAAAATGGGAAGACTTCATTTAGGGCTGGTCTCCAATGACCTCTCATTTGAGGAGAATGACCACATGTCACTACTTAGCATTGTATTTCTCTCGTTTAAATAAATAAATTAAAATTAGATATTCCAGTTTCAAAGTCTGGCACCAAAATGGTTATAAAGATGTAGCAACAAAGAAGCTTAACAAATTCTCTATAATCTTTACTGCCCTCGGATCTTTCGGGCAGCGGAAGGTGAGAGGTTTCTTTATTGATTTGACTGACATTAAATGACAACAGCTCAGGAAAAGCTATTGCGCATGTGGGGACAAATTCCTTGCTCTTTGGGTACACCAGAGCAGATGACCAAGTGTGTGGGTGGGAATTGCTGCTGTTCTTTTAATGGTGTTATGTGCTGGTATAGATAAGGCTCCACATTAAATTAACTGAATACCGGGAACCAAAAGCCGTCTGCAGAACTTATCGATGAATACAATATTATTTATTAATATCACTTGATCGTTTATATTCAATCAGATTGTAGAAAATTCGGCCGATTCTTAATAAGTGAAGTTATTTTCGTTTCCTGTGTTTGCTTCTCTTTTTATCCATAGTCACGGTTTTTTTTCCTTTATGATGAAAGTGCTTTTACAATTTTGTATGCGTTAAGAGAAATATTAATACCAACTTATCCAGATATATCAGCATTTAACTCTCAATAGTGATTTAACCATACAATCATATTTACTTATCCACATAAATCAAAATATATTAATCTGTTCTAAAATTTTATCGATATTTGTATTGTATGAGACAATCGTTTGTCTGTCTCGTCTTGAAAATAGAAATTAATACCCATTCCAATGTTGTATGACACATAGCATTTTCTTGCCGTCTTTATTAAAAATTAATGCTCTAATTTGAGAGCTTTTAAACACTACACATTCTCAAATTATAATGCTAGATTTTATTCGTCTGCTTAGGTTTGCTTTTCGTACTCCTGTAAGGTAAAAGTACATGACTATCATGACTACATTTTATCAGTTTGCTTTGCGCATCACTAAGCAATGTCCTTTTGAAAATATTATTTGTTAAAAGAGCCTCAGAATTTAGTAGCGCCTTTCTATACAAGACAGTTTACCTGTGACCAATTCTTGTTTTGGCAAATAGCAAATATCTTAACATCTGGATTTTCACGTTGCTGGTGCTTGTAAATAGTTCTTTTTGAACTTGGGCTTATTTTGGGACAGGATACAAAAGTACGCAAAATTAACCAATACTCTTTGACGGTTTTAATATTAAGAGTTTATGGTAAAGAAAAAGACTAAAGACATAATAATACGTAGAAAAAAAAACATGCCAGCGAAAATTGGATGTCGTTTTGGGCAATATATCGGATAAAGAGACAGGTATATTTACTGATTATAATAGCTCGGGGCATGGAAAACCCATTATTTATCTGTTAGGAATTGATTTTTTAGTAAAATTAATAAGATTGCTATTTTCTTTAAATTGCATTAAAGTAATGTTTATTTGTTTATATTCTAAAAGATATTAAAGGTAATTTCAGTTGTTTTTGTAACACAACTATATAGAATAGAAATGGTTGCTGAGCAAGTGGAAAAAAGGCAATGTATATAACTATACTCCATAACATCAGTAAAAATAACTAGAATCTTGCTAATGTACAGTGTTGTGTGAGATTGTATAACATAATACATGCGTTTGCCGACTTAGCTACAGTTCTAGGTTCCATTAGTAAAAATATGTTTCGTAACCTAGTTATTGGCCTAAGTCCAATTCGGTTAATAAAGGTGGAGTAACCTTCCTCTAAGAAAGTTTCTAGACGACATAAAACAAGATGGCTTCCAACTAACGGATATCCATATTTGGTCTGACGTCGTCAAACGAATATAAATAACTAGAAAACTAAGTCTTATGACATAAGATAAATTGGTTTTTACCTGCTGAAACTGGTTTTTGCTTGGGGGAGAGTCAGCGTTTTTCTGACTGATACATGGAGGGTATGACCTTGTCTAACCATGAATCTGGCCGAATGTGTATAAATACAGATGCGCGATTTGAGTCAGGTTCAGTTCTCCATGTCAGCAGAAAAATGATTCTGACTTCTCTTTATTCCAGATGTAGTGTAGCTGTTTTATCATCGTGGTGGCATGCTTTTAAGAGAGCCTGATCTCTCTCTCTCTCTCTCTCTCTCTCTCTCTCTCTCTCTCTCTCTCTCTCTCTCTCTCATCATGGATATTGACGCTCCTTAACTTACGAGTAATTCCTTCTCATAGCAAGAAATGAGAAGAAGGTTATGACAAGCTAATCACAACCCACATAACAGAAAAATGTCATAACATATCCAACAGTATTCTAAGGACTCGACATTTCGTTTCAGTCATAATGCATTACAATTTTTTTATATTCTAGGATACTATTTGTTTTAAATCTTGAAGTACACTAAGAGATAAAACAAAGAAGGTAATGAAATTATCATTTTTGACTACATTGATAACAATGTTCGATTGGTGTATATTTTTTTATCAGCGGCCAGATAAACGTATGTCAAGACTTTAATACGAAAGTGGCTTTTACTTGTATTCTCTTACACGCCTGTACATGTAGGTGTGTTCCTATATAACCAAATCTGGGGAACAATACGCATTTGTAGATTGAGAATGGAATGCAAAAACAATCAATCACCAGTGTGTAGTGACAATAGTTTCCGTAGTTTCAAGCTATATTTGTTAATCAGTCTCTACTATTTTGAAGAATGTTAATGGAACCGTCATTGGAGTTCACTGATACCGTAGAGTTTGTAAATAACGAAGATTGTCTGTTAAAATAAAAAGCATTTTACTGTAATGTGTTTGAAGTGGTAATGGCTGGTAAATGGAACACGTAAAAGGCAAGTTATATTTGACAGTCCAGAACAAACTTCATAACTTTTATACCCAATCTCCAGGTTTACTATAAAACTGATGTGAACAAAACGGTATGATTGAGGAAAGCGCTTTGAATGTGACTCCAACAATAGACATTTTTTTAAAAAGAATCTTTCGTCAGTTCAACTTGATATTTGATGCTAGTTTATATCTTTATCCTTTAGGAAAGACAACAGTTACAAGTGTGAAGATGTGTGTTCTTGATTTTAAATTGTTTGGATGGGTGAGATTCATTTGAATGCTTGCCTTTACATTATCCTCTCTCCATATATCATCTAAAGGTAGTTAATTGCTGTAAGTTTATGTTTGAATCGATGTCAAAATCCTTGCCTAAAATTCAAACGGATTTGTTGTATCAGTAATCTGATCACCTGTAATATGTTTTAGGGAAATGTAACACTACAGTATTCATAAGAATCTTAATGTTACTTCCTGGTCAACCCATATTTCATTGGATTGATTCATATAGTGTGTACCTTTACTTTCACAGAAGTGAAATAAATACAAAGGATTACTTTTGCCGCCTCTCTTGCTTGCAAGTTTTGACCGTATTTCGACACATAACAAGCTGATAAATCCATTAAGTTATCCATTCCGGTAGCTCACTCATATAACAATGGACATTCACACAATAACACAACGGCAAGACGGTAACTTTTAACTGCATTTACGTTCCGTTTAAAGTGTTTTCACCATATCGGTTTAAATGAGCTGTGCAGGAAAAGCAGGTCTTTTTACTCCCAGAACTGATTAAATATATAAATATTATATATATATATATATATATATATATATATATATATATATATATATATATATATGGAAGATATTTGTGATGATTCATCGTTTAAACTGTTTTGTTAATCAGTTGATTTACGTCTAAGTAAATTCACACCATACCGTATGTATTCGTGCTTAAGGCACATCCAACATAAAACAGCTTGGCCATCACATCGTATTGTACATTGTACATTCTACAATGACTGCAAACAAGCATCAAAGTCCCTGATGGCTACAATGCACAAAATATTTAGTGTATTGTTTTTTTATATAGGAAATAGGCTTGGTTCCCATATTTCTATTTTAAGTTATGGGGTGATGGTGGTGGAGTATCGATGCCAAGAGGGTGATCCGCCTCGGTGATCCGGACAGATTGAATAAAGCAAACTATGAAATAAATGGATGGAATAACAGGACATCTGAGCAGACATATAGAATATAACAACACGAGCCCCATATACAGAATATGACAAATGAATTAATTAGATCTCAACAAAACAAAATTTTACACGACATGTGATACTTCGACTCGAAAATAATTACCAAACGTTTTTTAAAAAAATAATATGCAATTAGCAGTTACGTTTAAACATATATAACAATTTTCGTATTGAAATCTAGTCAACGGTTCGAAACATAATTGTCCAGCATGTCTGCATAACATGATCTGGTTGCTGGCCACTCCAGATTCAATATAATGTGTCGGTTGGAGTCGATTTGTACAGCAAAACGTTTCCCTTCACCTCCGGTCTTCGCTCTTAGTTCAGGCGTAGATTCTTTATTACGCCAGCGATCCTTTCATTTCACTGTGGAATCTTTCTATCCAACGTTATGACGTTCAGTCATTCTAACGTGGATGTTATGACGTTCTCATATGGAAGTTATTTCTCTTAAAATAAGATAATGCAAATTAGATTCCTGTTCTTCATAATTCCGTGGAATGAAACAACATTCCATCTGAAACAAACGCTAACTGCTCCAATGTTATTTCAACCGTTTCAGAGGTTAAGAGAATTCACATCTTAGTTTACAAGTGAATTAAACAAATTCATTTCTTGTCTTAACTATATTTATTAAATAACAATTCATCGGTATAATCATCCTGCAAATCTAACAATGATAATCAATTTCTAGCATACATGATTCGTATGAAATACAAACAAATAAATGCACACAATTATCTCAAGACTCATATCAAGAAACTTATTTACGAACTTCTTAGAATAAATGAATCATATAGCATTCAAGACAAATGAATTTTATTATCTTTGTAACAAGATAACCAGGTTGGATTTCGGATTTATAAATGACACTTTTCATGATGACTCAATACAATGTTCTTTGATGAGTGACATGAATGAAAAAAGAATTGTGATTAATACGTGCGTGTATAAGATACACAAATTGGACAAAGTAACACAATCCGCACAAACCTAATAATGCAACATAAATGTGAAAACAGGTAAATGACCCTACACAGTACAAGAACAAAGGTTAATGATTCACAGTAATTTCATACGACGAAAAGAATGATATAGTAAAAATGGTGTATTTTACTCATATAATAAAGTGCATTCACTGAAATAGCGAAAAATTAGAACTTTACTCAAACAGTAAAATTATGAAAACAATGAGACATATATCATATGAAATATATTTAGTCATAAAACACTAGGTATAACAAACCCCAAAATTAGCCCACGGCTAAAGGACTACATGTATGGAGTTACACAAAACACTCCGTCACTAGCATAACAGACTACCAGTCACACTGGTCAATCAAGCAGTCAGCATTACAAGTAGTCGCCGATCACCATTCAATTCCATGATCAATCAAACAATCACCACCCGACAATTGGGCAGCAACGCCCTATCATCCGGTACTTAACCAGCAACACACCGTTCAATCAGCTCTTTGGCTGCTATGGTCAGCTTTAAAGCTGCTGTGATCAGCTCTACAGTTTGTATCCCGTCGACACTGATTAGCCGAAAATAAATATAACACCGTGTACTATGAATGACACGGGCATATACGATAACACGTAATGACGTTATATACGGTAAGCTATTCAAATTACATTATCAGCACAACATTACAAAGTATAAAAAAAGGTTCAGAAGTGAACCTACCTGTGTCTGATAAGAATCCTATGATACTATACGTTTCTTAATAAAATGCAACTTCATTCTAAACTAAAACTTTTGTTAAGTTACATACAAGAATAAAAAAAAATATTTGCATTTTACTACGCAAACTATATAGAACATATACAAAATAAACGTGCTAGTACAATAGTTATTTGTACAATATTTGTACAATATCCATAAATCACCCTCGGGTATCAGTGTACACAGGAAACGAAACCCGAGTACATACATTTAATAAATAAAGGGATTTATACAATTCCGTGACAATCTTCAAACTAATATCAAAGAAAACTTATTTGAAACTAAGACAAATCCAAGCAATTATATACAGACTCATATCAGAGAAAAATTGCATGAAACTAAGACATATTATCTTGTTCTCTTTTCCCCTTTTACAGAACGTCTCCTAAGACTTACAATACACTTCCCTTACACTACTCTTTTATCTTCTCGGAGTTAGGAATTCGCCTCGTACACAACTTAAAATGACGAATATTTAGGGTAATACATTTATAAATGTCTCCCTCACTCGTTATGCTTTTTGATTATCGTTATCTAGGGAATGATCGACCATAATGTTATTACCCGGCTCGAATAAACCATAACATAAAATATTAAACTAAAGGATGAAATAACAGAGCTGTGCAGATATATCGAATATAATAACACGAGCCCCTGAGTAAAATATAACAATTTAATCAATTACATAAATAAAATGAAATCGATAATGACATTTTTTTTCATTCTATCAGAAGTAGTTACAAAATATATGCGAAATTCAGTAAGCCGTTCTGACATACTGAGAGAACAAATTTCATCATACGATCGAGTTAATGAGTATTACCAAGCCACTATTGATGATCTCTCTCTCTCTCTCTCTCTCTCTCTCTCTCTCTCTCTCTCTCTCTCTCTCTCTCTCTCTCTCTCTCTCTCTCTCTCTCTCTCTCTCTCTCTCTTCCAGACTATGTCACTCTCTTTTCCACTGTGTAACCAGATAAAGAGTTATTTTCCTCCCAAAAATAAAAATATATTACTCATCCTAAATACGTGTCATGTTTATCTTCTCCTGGGAGCAATCAATATTCACACTCTTCTGCGTCAGATGTCGTTTATCGAAATTCAATATATCTAGCTATGGTCAATTCGCACATAATACACACTCACAACCTATTAACGTGAATCTATGCACTATCAAGCTGTTCTTGCATTCCCACAGAGACCATGTCATAACTAATCATCTACGATACTAGTATTGCCCCGCTATCGATATAAATGCATCAGCTGAATTATGCCTATCAGTACACGCTACTCGATTCTAGGTTGAAGAGAATTCACAATTTAATTACACAGGAATAAATGAGCTACATTCCTTGTCCTAACTACGTTACTTTTTTAATTAGCAATTCATTAACATACATTTTCAGATATAGAAAACTCAATTATC
This sequence comes from Unio delphinus, assembly GCA_029339505.1. Lineage (NCBI taxonomy): Eukaryota > Metazoa > Mollusca > Bivalvia > Unionida > Unionidae > Unio > Unio delphinus. Next base: position 14,214,369 of record JAQISU010001240.1, on the reverse strand, counting down.
CTTTCTTCTTTAAACGGATGTAGTTCTCAAACGCCTAAATATAAAACCGCTAACGTTTATATATTTAGATATCACCAATCCGCCGTTCTTCACACGCATACAAAATAATGAAAAGTTCTTGCCAGTACCTACTTAAACTTTTTTTAAAAAAAAAACAAATTAAACGTATGCATAAATGAGATTTGTTTGGAATTCCAAGTATGAAAATTATTATAGTTGTTGTATGTATTTCCGATAGCGTGTGTAAAGGCAAATATCGCAAAACGTAGGTATGGTTTAAATTTAGAAAAGAACAATTTGAACAAATTGCAAACTAATCAGGTAAGATATATGTGCAGTTGCATACATTTGAAGACTATACTTCGTTCGTTCAGCTCTGTTGGATGTTGCGATTGTCGCTACTCGTGAATGATAAACGAAGAATAACGCAACATTCTTAATGACGGTCAATATGACATTATATATATATATATATATATATATATATATATATATATATATATATATATATATATATATATATATATATATATATATATATATATATATATATATATATATATATCAATGTACTTCTATACAGTGGATTCTACGGTAAAGAATAAACCATGTAATGGGAAAGAAATTGACACTTCTTTTTTACAATTATTTACGTAAAATATATTAGTTGTGATTTTGTGACATTTTGCTGTATTTATAAGTATAATGTTGCTTTATATGACATTTTAACACTGTCTAAAATAGTTCTTTATCGTTGTAGAATGTAATCATTTGCAAAGACATGGGGTGCTTTAGAAAGCAGGATACAAGGAGACATTTTAATGTGCTATACATAAAGTGTACATATTAGACCAAAAATAGACTTAGTAAAGCTTTTTTTAAACATTTAAATAAGATATCAAAAAAGTGGTTAGAAATTTAAACTTAAGATTCATTAACTAATAAAGTATAGAAAACTGGATTTCCATTTGTGGTAGAATCAAAAGGTAAATATACAGAAAGACACGTGAGCAGATAACATGTACATATTCCATACTGTTAATGGGGATCATTATAATGTTTATGAATAATATATGATGTCATTATGATTATTACCAAAAATACAGATAGAACTTGTGTTATTTTCTTCATCATAAAATGGTGCTTTTGGACCATACGGGCATTCCTGTTAAGTTGTATGAACCACTGTGAAGGATTATTAGGAACGACTCGAATCTACTTTATTTGCGAAAAAACAGTTCATATTCAATTTATCAACGTTTTATATAAAAGTCCGCTTCTCTTTTCCACTCAATGGATTGTTCATAAGTGTCAATGGCACAAATAAGCATGGACTTGTTTTTATTATATGTTATTCTTTTACAGCCACTGCTAAATCCAGCAGGCTACTCAACTTAAATAAATAGGGCATCACTACTGTTACGTGCTTAGGCTCGAATAAACAATAACATTGAAAGAGTTAAAATAACAAGCTTGTAAAAAACTTAATAACAATTTATTGAGCAAAATATTTTCCAGGAAAGAAAAATAAACTTACGGTTTTAAGAATCAATTCCAAAATTAATCCAAAAAAAAATCAAAATATAATTCACTAGTAAAATTGCAAAAGTCCTGGTAATAAAATGTCCTAATAATTCCCAGTTCGAATCTTAGTGAAGCATCCAAGATGGAAGACGATGTCACGTGATGAAGTCAGTTCTGGTCTTATGAAATTCAATGAGCACAATTGTTTTCGAGATAAATAACAAAATAAATCCTCTTGATCCAAACGAATTGAAATAATTTCCAATACAAGGTAATTTTAAAAAAAATCAAAACAACACAACTTAGTATTCTAACAGCCCAGTTTTCTACTAAATAGTTTGCTCTAAAACATCATTATATACCTATTTTTACGTAAACAAGGAAGGGGCCACATGATCTTCTAGAATCTTTTAGAACAAATTTACGTTCAAAAAATCTCGTACACACCGTATGACCCAGATGAGAATCAATTTTTTATTCTCAAGAACTAAAAATAGAAAGATGTTTATAACAAAGCTCCATAATGTCCTTGGAATCAACCAATCATTTTAAAAGCTTGTTTACAACTCTGAAACCAGGTCAGAAATGAGGTCAACATCTGGTGTTTACAGGTCATCCCACTTTTTAAAAAAATATCTCCCAATGAATGAATCTTAAACTTAAAGTATCAAATTTGAATCTGACAAACAAACAATTAAAATAAAAATAAATGACTTAAATCAAATATACGTAACACTATTGCCAACACTTTTAGCCATCTGATCACAGAGTACCATCCCCAACCCACCTGTACTAAACTGTGTTTCCAATAGCTCTAAAGAAAACAAAAGAGCACCCGTTTGTGACACAAAATTACAGGTGGCATTTTTTGGTGGCAGTGACGTTTTGAGCCATAGGGCCATCTGAGGGGAATAATTTGAGTTGGCTTTTTTTCAACGCTTACCAAACGAAGTTAAGTGCTTAAAAAGTCAAGCATTACAACTTAATCCAGGTATGAGACCGAAATGTGTAGAGCGGTTGACTTGATTCATAATCAAGATTCCTAACTAATGTACCAGTTTTAGCAGACGTTTCTATATTTTAATACGCTGAGGTGAATACAATTACAATAGAACATTCACTGATTGACTTGATGTTATCAGATGGTTCGCTATTCCAAGAGCAAAATGATACATTTAAGGTACATGTATAAACAAACACATTCTCAGTTGTAACCTTCATCACCATTGACTTTGTTTTTTTAAAATTCATATGGCACAAAGGTGACCATACTTTTTTGATTTGCCTATCAAGATTATGTTTATTATCTTTCTTACGCTTGTTTGATTTATTGGGTTGTTTTTTGACATGAATACAATTTTCGCTAATTACATTATCTTACATTATCTTACATTATCTTACATTATATTACATTATCTTGCTCGTTATCCTTACTTGTACTAATCATGCAAGTTTGAAGTTCCCATATTTGAAGACAATAACCAGTGCCGCATTAGGGCCTTCAAGGGTTCTATGCGCTTAAAATATTTTGTTGCCCACCCACCCTAACCTCCAAAATTTGAAACTAAACAAAAGCAATATTTTAAGCTAAATATGCGGGAAAATAAATACCAGTTTCCATCATTCCGAATAAAAATAATCTTTGTGCGGGAAGAAATGGTCATATATATATATATATATATATATATATATATATATATATATATATATATATATATATATATATATATATATATATATATATATATATATATATATATATATATATATATATATATATATAATTCATTGAACTCTATCATTCGCAATTAATTTGATTTTTTTTTCTGGTGCCACTGTTACGGTGCTGCCTTAGGCACGTACTTTGTGTGCTTATTAAATAATCTGGCACTGACAATAGCATAGTCACGTCATGGTAAGATATCCAGTTCGAAAAATATGCATTAATACATTCAATATGTGTTAAATTAAGGTATCGGCTTACGATATACCAGATAGCGAAATCGACTCAACACGTCTACGTTCAAGTATAAATTTTGATTAAGTCCAAGAGTCCTTTGAAAGGGAAGTCAATTTCAACCTCCGCCTTGTATAAACTCCTGTCAAGAGAAGTCTTTTGTCGCTTTGTGAAGAATGACAGATAGTTAACGACTTCAAGATTCTAGGTTTAAAGACACCATTATAACAATGCGAATACTATTCACTAATCTAGTTGCCAGGGTCAGAATTTTATAGGTAGGTAAACGGCGAGATGATAAGCGTTGTTAATAGTCGCGGTAGTGGCAGTAGCAATTCGACTGGGCCTACCTGCTTCGTAATTCGTCCTTTAGTCGTACAGATATGCCAACTTGAACACGTGTTCTTTACTATGAGAAGAAAATACGACACTGATTTCATAATATATACGATTTTTTTTAAAACATACATAAATGATTGTTGTGAATAATAAAAGCAACTAAAGCAGCAAAACAACTTCTTAATTCACCCAAGACTAAAAGGTACGCGGATATAAATAAATACACAGCCTTCTTTAGAATTATCAAATCTAATCCAATTAATTTGAATCAAGTTAGTAAACACTTTTTTGTTTGAATAAATTTTATTCTGAATCCGTCCGTAGTAAGTCGCTGGACGCAGAAGGAGACATTCTTAAACAAAATTTTATGTTCAAGTTTGAAGTTTTTCTAACACCAGAATTCAATTTAATTTTGTTATTTTGTTCCGAAACTTTTCCTTCATGGCAGCCCCCACTATCTTGTTTACTTCACCAAGAGGTACCAGTCTTATAACGCCATTTTGTACAACTATTATGATGTTTGCAATGTCTAACATCATTCTTGGACATGAATACGATGATATTATTCAACATAATTATGTATATATTTATATAAATCTGTTTTTGCTGTTATCGGCCGATATTATACTGCACTTATATTCACTCCTCAAGAAAAAGGGGGAGGGGGGAGGGGCGAAATATCTAGAGCTTTCCGTTACGGATCACTACCTCTGTTTGCGTGTGTTCGAGTCTCAAATTCGGCCAATGAGGGTATGTGAGAAAGCTTGCCAGTAACTTCTCGTAGGTCGGTGGTTCTTTCCGGGGTTTTTCCAAGGTTCTTCCTTCATCATTAATACTGGCCGCCATGTATAGCCTATCTTGTGCTGAAAAATGGCGTTAAACCCTACAACAACTACAACAACATCAGAAGAGAGACATTTACAGGTGTTGGTACCAGTCCTAGACAGACCATCAACGCCTATAATGCAAGCGATCGTTGTCGCTAGAAGAAATAACCATACAATACCTACTCCGTATGTCCTTCATTTTAATACTTTGGCTTTTAGAAAAGAAAAGGAATTCAATTTTTAATTGTCCATTTGTAGCACAGCAGAAGCGTAAGAAGTATACTTTATCAAACTGTTTAATCCTTGCAACCAGAGGTAGTTGGTACTTGCATAATACATAGAACCGTCACAAACCCATGCTATTATTCATGAACCACTCAATATTGATTGTGTAAAATACCTGTTTAACTCCATCTCATATATGACATGTGTTTAGATCTTTATCTCTGTACAGTTTGAATGGTTCTTTAATCTTAAAGTGTGTTTTTTTTTATAAATTAAATTTTGATGCTTTTTAACACATGCTTGGCTAGGTAAATAATTTTGATTCAATATCCATCAAATAAAATATACAGTGTATTACACCTTCCTTACTTGTATTTATGTCCACAAAGAAAGAAAAAAAAAACTTGAATGCAAATTTTCCATCAGGAAAACATGATCTATTGAATTAATTAGTAATATTAATTATGCTTTAATTTCGTGCTTTTGATTTCAAGACCTTTGAAAATGGATATCTTTATTAATTGATGTTGTAGGATTCTCAAAAAGATTTCAGCTGTATTGGATTTGAAAGAGTGTGGCAGACAAGGGGTTGGGGTATGAATTATTTACGATGTGAGTGTGCTGATGTTCGAATTTTAACTGTAGTAAATAGTGTCCTTTATCTTGTGTAAATAGTGGTTTGATAGAGCATTTAATGTAATTTATACCAGAAGTATTTCAGTACATTATTTTGACAGTGTTTCCTTGGCGTTGTTAGTCAATAACAAGACTCCCTCCCGAGTGCCCTATTCAGTAGAAAACCTTTTGGCCTACCCAAACCAAAGGAATCCTTATATAAATACAGCACATTAAATCGTACCGCAGGGTGTCAGGACATCAGTACATCCACTTTTTAATACACGTCCTCATTACTGCCTACCTATAGTGTTCCTCAGGGTCACAAATCTAGATAGAACTGGGGAACTATTTTTTCAAGGTAGGTATAGGACATGAAAATTTAAATACCAGTTTTTGCAAGTAAATCAAGCTATTTTTCAATGGAAATGCATCAAAGATTGATAAAAATTCAGTCTCAACTGTCTCTGTGATGCAACGTGGTGTACTTTTGTGACATGAAAGGAGTGGTTGGTGGACAATTCTCAAAATGCAATTTTGTCAATTTTTTGAAAAAGATGGCCCTACTTAATTTCATGAAAATGAACAGAGTCTAGAACTCTGGATTGTGCCAGAAAACATGTTTATAGCTTCAGTTTTAATTAGGACAAACAATGAAAGCTATACAAAATCACATGTGTCGTCAGCCTGCTGAGGAATACTTTTACCTCGTGTGCACATGCTAGGTTTCGTCTCGTTTCATGGGTTTAACGCTATGTATCCAGCACATGACAAGTAAAACATGGCCGCCAGCATATTTGGTGGAATAAGAATACCCTGGGCAGAACCACCATGCCACGCGTAACTACTGGCAAGATTTTCACTAACCACAATGGATATGCCTGAGACTCAAACCCACGCGACACAGGTCAGATGTCAATGGTCTCCAAAGGCTAGCGCTTTAAAACCACTCGACCAACCGTGACCACAGCTGATTCATATATAATATAGTATTATATCAAAGTTTTCCGAGGACGGTAGAAAATATTAGCTTTTTAATGCTAAAATGGCGTATTATTATTATTATTATTATTATTATTATTATTATTATTATTATTATAGGGAAGAAAACTTATCTCCTTTCAATCAATTTTAAGGCTTGTTTGGCTGAAACTCCTATTAAGTGTTAGTTGATATTTCGTACCTATTACGTTTTGTTTATGTGGGGTGGAAACAAATTGAGCTAGATTGTGATCGAACTGAACAGAAGAAAATTGATGAGATATGAATCTGCTGATCAATTCCTTTATTATTCATTCAAAAGTACGACGGCAATCAGAAAATTTTGTAAACATTTTAGTCCTAATCTATTAGTGACGGATAAAAGAGACATTGTGACCATTAAAGACGGAACTCTTTCCCCTAATAATCGGATACTAATGGACTCACTCGAGGATATTGAATGTTAAGTTATCACGTTTTCAAGAGATCAAATATTCTTACGGTTGTCTTTGTCAAATCTGGACCAATAACACAACAACTCTAATAGACAAACTTAAGTTTTGCTGCGTTTCCCCCCTGAGTTTATTATTGAACAGAAAGAGAAGGTCAATGCTCCTTTATATAGCTCTCCACATTGTTACATTCAGCTGAAAGCGAATAAATAACAACTAGACTATGTTTTTGTTCGTATTTCAAATATCGGTTAAAATTCGATTGATACATGCCGATATTCACTTTCAATGTAGATTTTTTTTCTGTACTTTATGTTAATGCACATAAACTTATAGAGTACCAGTTAATTAAATGGTATCTAATTAACAGCGTGGTTGATATGTGGTGTGGGAATTTTAATAGCTTTATCAAATACTTGGGAGGGGTATGTGTGTATGATTGTCTGTCTCTGTGGATATGTCTCTATGTGTGTCTGTGTGTATGTTTGTCTATCTGTGTGTCTGTATGTGTGTTGCTATCTTTCTCTGTGTGTATGTTGATGTGTATCTGTCCACGCTCGCGCGTGCGTGCGTGCGTGTGTGTGTGTGTGTAAATGTCTCAAGTCTTGTCACAAGCGAGGGGCACCGAGTGGTCTATAGCTCTCTCCGTTACGGATCACTCACAAGCGAGGGGCACCGAGTGGTCTATAGCTCTCTCCGTTACGGATCACTGCCATCTCACCTCTGTCTGCGTGGGTTCGAGTCTACGATTCGGCTAATGTGGGCATGTGAGAAAGATTGACAGTAGCATCTCGTGGGTCGGTGGTTCTTTCCGTGGGTTTTCCAAGGTTCTTCCTCCACCAATAATACTGTCCGCCATGTATAGCCTATCGTGTGCTGAAAAATGGCGTTAAACCCTACAACAACAACAACAACTGTAACAAGCGACGAAGGATGGAAGGAGCTGAAATATAAAATATGTTCCTGTGAAATCAATTCACTCAGAGACGATGTTGATTTAACATTCTTGATAGGCAATGAGAAAACAATATCATACTAGAAAGGAACAACAAGTGCAAGAATTAATATGGAAGCAATGATAATAATTTAATTCTCAAACGGATAGTGTTTATTCCAATTTGAATTATCCTTACAATCTCATATACTGGCAATATTCTTCCAGTTACGTTGTGTGTGTGTGTGTGTGTGTGTGTGTGTGTGTGTGTGTGTGTGTGTGTGTGAGAGAGAGAGAGAGAGAGAGAGAGAGAGAGAGAGAGAGAGAGAGAGAGAGAGAGAGAGAGAGAGAGAGAGAGAGAGAGAGAGAGAGAGAGACAGAGGAAACCAATACTGAGTAACTGCTTATAATAACGGATAACTGATATGGGACCTTTTAATAACGGATGATTCATGTGGGGTCTCTTAATAACGGATAACTGATGTGGGGCCTTTTAATAACGGATAATAGACGTGGGGCATGTTAATAACGGATAACTGATGTGGGGATTTTAAATAACGGATAATAGACGTGGGGCCTGTTAATAACGGATAACTGATGCGGGGCCTTTAAATAACGGATAATAGACGTGGGGCCTGTTAATAACGGATGTGAAGCCTTTTAATAACGGATAATAGACGTGGGGCCTGTTAATAACGGATAACTGATGTGGGGCCTTTAAATAACGGATAATAGACGTGGGGCCTTTAAATAACGGATAACTGATGTGGAGCTTTTTAATGACGGAAACTGATGTGTGGTCTTTAAAAGAATTAATTTTGCTTGTTAGAAATTTTCTTTCAAAACAGTAAAATAGTTTATATCTTAAGTTCTACTAAGATTATATTTCACTGTTAGATTTTGTCGCATTCGAGTTCCTTAACTGTCGTTGTGGATTACTAATCAACATGACAGATGGCCTCTTTAATTAGCAAGTGCTTCTGTGATATTTGGTTGTAGAATCTCATTCTGTGCATGTCGTGGATAAAATATTTTTAAAAATATACAAAATGCATTTTTTATATACAAAACTGTGTGGAAATGCGTTTTGGAACATGTTTAACGTCAATAAGTGATATTTGTTTGCTCGAGACGATTATTTCTAGTTTATAAAAATGTCCCATCTCATTAGAATGTAAACGTATTTTGTTGATTAGATGACAATTGTGCGCATTTTGACATATTCGCAAAAAAGCACATAAATCATTATATCAACTAGGTCATGTGGGATACATAAAGAGCGAGTGCAACTCTTACGTATATTGTCGTAAGATGATAGTACGTGAACACATCGTTCACACTATCTTTCAGTAGGATCCTTTACAAGGATTACAGAGTGCAAATAAGTTTTACTTCACGTCACAATTTTGACAAATTGTAAAATGTGAATTTATTTACTTTTGCGACAAATAATTAAGTCGAATGTATCCTACGAAATCGAGTAATTTACGTATAGTGAATAAATAAAACAAATGATGTAAATGGGTCTGAAGGTAAATGATAGGTACTTTTATAAATATTTCAAGACTATATAGGAATAAGCGTGGTACACATTTTGGGGAAAATGCCTCAGATATGTGCGCTATTTGTATTCGATCAACCACGTAAGTTTACGTTCTATTAAGACGGAATATTTTATTAGAAGTTCGCAGTTGTCGCCTTAAACGAAATTTGTCACTGAAATTTTTCTATCAGATTAAATATTTTGAAAAGAAAAAAACATATTTGGACAGATTTTTACGTAAAGATTCATCTTGCCATTTTTATGTGCACAACATGTCCTCAATCGTGATTTCGATTTCTTTCTTGTTATCTCTTGCCGTATGAGAAAATAGGATTGTATTTTAATTGCTTGTGCTTGGCTATGATATAAATATTTGTTCTTGAAAACTTTTATTTTGGAAAGGCCAATCAATCAATACAAAAGTCAAGAGTACGAAATTCGTGATTTTGTTGTTTGTATTTATACTATTATAGATGTTGTAAAGCGCTCAGAGCTTCTAAAGATTAGGCGCTATATAAAGTCATTACTACTACTACTACTACTACTACTACTACTACTACTACTACTACTATTATTATTATTATTATTATTATTATTATTATTATTATTATTATTATTAAGTATCTGGGCTAACGTTCTCTATAACTAAAAATATTGCACACTTTGTCAGTCTCAAGAAATAAAACACGAATATCATTATCTTTTGTCATGTTTGTATTTTCAGAATGAATGACAAAAATATACACCTCATTTTAACACTTCCAGTACTAACGTTTATAAATATAGTCAAGTCATGAATGCAGACTCTTGCAAAATATTTGCAGGTTCTTAGATTTTGTCTTTTCCAAATATTGTAACGCTGTTAAGTATCATTAAAAAAAACGATCACTTCTATTTAGACATTATAGGATTGCAAACTAACATGAAGATATACCATCGTCCAATATTGAAGAGCATTACAACGTGCAAAACTACACACCTTTGAAAATGAACAATTTGACAATCGAAGTGCTGTAATAAACACAGGCACTTTTACACTTTGCAAAAACACATACTAACACACTATATTTTTAAAAAAAAATATCCTTAGTTTAAAATTACTTCCAAATGATGTATTATATTGTCTTCAGTGAGTCACGAAAATTAAAAAAAAATAATGGGTCCGTATGTTGGAACTAAACATTCAGACCTGAACACACAGTTGATCGGAGTATGTATAATATCCAGAAGTGGATACTAAATCCGCAGATAGTAGAAAGTCGCTTATTTAGCGACTTTGACCCAGAGTATGTGACAAGGTGCAAAAACGCACCTCCGAAATTGAAGAATGATCAACGGAGTCCTCCAATCAGCATGGGCAATTTCACCGTCGCAGAAAGACACGGTAATACATTTTTGACGTAGAATTGTACTCAGTTCAAATTACAGTCAAGTATATATTAGAATGACGTTTATGTGTAATAACAAACTAGGACATGGGTCACATTTCTTTGAACGATATTGTGAGACTCTTAACATACAAATTTGACGTTAATGTGTAATAACAAACTAGGTCATGGGTCACATTTCTTTGACCGATATTGCGAGACTCTTAACATACAAATTTGTCAGCCAAGTTTGTTAGCGTAGAGATAATACTACAAACCTGGATAGTAAACCGACAGATAGCGGCGGCGTTTACATAGCACATAGCGGTGATGGTGCATGGTGGTAGTTATTTCTTAATGTTATCTCAGTTTTATTATTTTGCCACACGTGAGTTATGTATTGATCTCTATTTATGCAGAATCGCTCCGGTGTCCTAATGGTTAGAGCGTCCGCCACGGAAGCGGGAGGTCGTGGGTTCGATCCCCAGCTGAGTCATACCAAAGACTTACAAAAATGGTACTAACAGCTGCCTCGCTTGACGCTCGCTTGATCCTGCGTGGGTTCGAGTGATTCGGCTAATGGTTTTTTTGTTTTTGATGGTTTTAACGCCATTTTTCAGCACAGTATAGGCTATACATGGCGGCCAGTATTATTGGTGGACGAAGAACCCGGACAACCCCGGGAAAGAAACACCAACCCACGAGAAGCTACTGGCAAGCTTTCTCACATAACTACATTTGCCGAATCTTAGACTCGAACACACACAGACAGAGATAAGATGGTAGTGGTCCGTAACGGACAGCGCTTTAGACCACTCGGCCACTCGGGGCCCCCTTCGGCTAATGTAGTTATGTAAGAAAGCTTGCCAGTAGCTTCTTGTGGGTCGGTGGTTTTTTCCGGAGGTTTTCCGGGTTCTTCCTTCACCATTAATACTGGCCGCCATGTATAGCCTATACTGTGCTGAAATATGGCGTTAAACCATAAAAAGAAAAAGAAAACAAACAGCAGGAGATGGCGATTATAGACACACGAGGACTGCAGTTAAATTTTAACAAAGCCATGAAGTGACTGGTATCATTGTTGATAGTGAGTGTCTCACTCGCTCTGACAGGTTCGAATCCTTTTCGAGTCATACCAAAGACTTTTAAAAATGGTACTAATAGCTGTTTCGCTTGGCGCTCAACAATAAGAGGTCAGTGCTAAGACTGGTCTTACTAATGTCAGGATAATGTGACTGGGTGGGACATTGTGCTATATGTCTGCGGCACGATGCTAGACATCACAACAAATTGCCACACTGCAGACTTCATAGTGATATGACTGAATTTGTTTTTAAAGCTACGCTAAAAACCAAAATCACACACACACACACACACACACACACACACACACACACACACACACACACACACACTACTGACATCACCAGGGTTGGTGTCACCCAGTGCGAAAATTGCTACACAGAAATTCAAAACTTTTTATAGACAATCATGTGCGGTAACTCATGATGTCACCCAATGGACCTCCTTCCTGCACAAAAATTCAAAATCGTTATTTTGGTGTAACTCCTCTGATGGTGTCAACCGGTGCGTTCCGCACCCACGCACCCTCTAGTGACGCAACACAAACACACACACACACACACACACACACACACACACACACACACACACACACACACACACACACACACAAGCACTCTGAATCGTATGGAACGCCAAATCATTTTAATTGAAAAAAAAAAACACCACACCCCTCCAAAAAGAAATTTGGGATTGTGCGGCACTAACTAAAAGAGTGTGAAAGAAGATGAGATGGAGAGATCAGTGCCGGATTAAGTCTTTCCAGGGCTCCAAGCACTTAACATATTATAGACCCCCACCCCTATCCTACAAAATGTGAAGTTAAAACCAAAACAATAGTTAAAGCTAAAAAGGTGTGAAAATATCAACGTCGCCATCATTCCAAATCAACGTAGTCGTAAATGCAGATCGAAATGGTCATATATCATTCATTCTATTTTAACAATTAGTTTGATTTTTGTGTGCTGGTGCTCCAAGTACGTGCTTAATGTGCTTAAGGGGTAGTTTGGCACTGGGAGAGATAATAGGATGGGCTCATAGGGCGTGCGGGAACACGCGTAAGGCGAATATGGTAAGCTGAATATAAGGCGATCTGAATGAAGCTAAAACGGTTTCTTTGAAGTTTAAATCACATTTATCGGCTTCTTTATCGGACGTTTAAAAACAATTTGATCTGTATGTGCATCAGGTGTACTGCTTAAATGAGAGCAAATGGAACTGGGCGGTTTCATTATAAACCATACTTTATATGGAAATTAAACTACTTAGTCAACACAGTCAAACAGAAAATTATACCCTAGATAAAAGCATGGGCAACAACCTCCAGGGTAAGGGCTGGATAAGCAGTTTTTTTATAAAGCCACACCCTATGACGGGTCTTACTTTGTCTAAGCCTGTCCTATAATGAAACGTATAAATGTAAATCACTGATATGTTAGCACGAAAAATGTAACTTTCATTTTGCTGTAGTCCTGAAAAGATATGCTTCAAATTCATCTTCTCCTAGCCAATTGTAACTGATCACCTCATTAGCCAGAGAAATCCATATCTTAGAAAACAAAGAATATCTTCATTAATAACTGCATTGGCTAGCCTTAAATAACTCATAGAGTTACTTCCTGTTCCACGTTCCAATTTTTTTTTCACCCTCTCCCGTTCGCTGTCACGTGCTCGTGCTCCATTTCCTTTACTTTTTCTAGATCTCTATCACTCCGTTGTGTCTTCTTCTCAGTATATGGTGTCAGCTGTCCCTTTCCTATCCAGTCTGAGATCTCTCTGATTTCTTCCGCTCCTCCCATGATTTCTCCCGCTTTGCATGTGATCTCTCCATATCTGCATGTGATCTCTCTTGCTTACTTTATCATCTCTCCAGCTTAAGCGAGATTATTCGAAATTATTTTCGAATGAAAACATTCGATCTCAATTCTTTTTTGTCTGTTCCTTCATAAATTTTTGAACGATCTGGCATCCCATAAAAACGTGTGTATGGTAAGGGTCACATGATGTTGTTTGAAAAATTAGCTTTATGGCAGCCGCTGCTATGCTCAATATGAAATGATAATATTTTTGCCAGAAAGCACAATGATTCTGAATAATTATGGCGTTGAAAACGATACGTTTAGCACATTATACATTAAGCTAAGATATTTTTGACTATTTGTACCTGATGTTGTAGATCTCATTCAAAGTCACAAGTTAACCGGTCTATCAGACGAAATGGAATTAAAGTACTGTCTATTTGTAGACAATAATGTTCACACCATTTCTATTTAAATTTTATTTATATTTACCAAATAAATTATTTGAAATATGTCTCCTATCGCGGATGCATAATCCCATCCATGAATCAGCACCTTAGCCAAAACTATAAAAGCGTGCTCTCGGTGTTTAACTAAGATTTATAAACAAATTATTACATCTCAGAGATCAACATTATCGGAGGCGATTAAGCTTTAAGCTGCCATGGGGGCCTACAGGGCCAGTCGAAGGGCGGATACAAGAAAAGACATATGTAGGCGAGATATAAGCACTCCAAAAGTAAGGGACTTTCATAGAGTACCACGAAGATGAAACAAGTTTATACACATCAACGTCTCACGTAAATACATAAAAACAAGTAAATTGTGAGTGGTTTTATTTTTCATCTTGCCCACAACCCACAAAGGCGCTTTTCAAAGTAACGTTGTGCCAAGTGAACATAAGAATATGGCTTTTCTCAAGGCATGCATATCTCACTCGCTTATTGTTTATGCTTTGTTGATTTTGTGAAATTTATATCGTGGTTTTACTTCTGTTTCTGTACTTACACCTTCGTGGTGTCTTTGATGGTTTTTTTTTATATTGTTGCTTGTTTGCTTTATGTAAATTACAACTAGAAAAGGTTACTTTAATTTGAAACTAAACTATAAATTGTAAACAAATTATTGGACAAACTAATAAATATCTGCGATTCTCAGTCAGGCTGTATTTTTATACAGTCGATTAAATTATTCTGAGGTTAATGTCGTTACCTCATGCTGGATTATATCACTCCCAAAAGATTGATATCTCAACCGAACCTATTTTGTTAACCTGTGAGTATAAATAACTCAATATTTTATTACCAAGAACACTCATTTCTGGGTAACAATTTCTGATATTTATGCTATATTTAAGTAGGTGTCTGGTTCTAGCGTTTTTTTTTTGTTTTTTTTTCGAGGTTATGGTTGAACGAAGGAGAAAGGATTGAATTTGTTAAGGAGTGGAGATAATAACACCCCCCATGCCACACACACACACACACACACACACACACACTCTCTCTCTCTCTCTCTCTCTCTCTCTCTCTCTCTCTCTCTCTCTCTCTCTCTCTCTCTCTCTCTCTCTCTCTCTCATTTTTACTTTAAAAAAGCTCCGGTTTCCGCTTCCGCTGCTTTGGCTCAGTGGCTAGCAGAAGAGCATACATTTCACTCCGACTGCCGCAGCCACGCCACGCCACTATCACAATGCAAATCATAAGTAATGTCTAATGCCTTAATTGACTTTCCCACAAGCTCATGCTTGCTTTTTGAAGACTATCAGACGTTAAATTACAACGTAACATGATGTGTCGTTTGATACATACATTTGCTTTTTTTGTAAAGGAACCACCCAATTAGGCCGAAATAAATATTGCTTGACTAAAATGACTAAAAAGGAGCCAGTGGTTTTCAGATTTATTAAATCAAAGCACAGAGAGAGAGAGAGAGAGAGAGAGAGAGAGAGAGAGAGAGAGAGAGAGAGAGAGAGAGAGCAGATTTCACAAGTTAGGCTTTTAAAAACATTATTTTTATTTATGAAAGACAACCAGTTATTTCTGTACTTATCGACAAACTGTCACGATCCGAAGTTGTTTGACATGTTTTAACAACATATTAGGTTTCACAATATGGTGCAATAATAGGCTTTTTATGTTTAAGTCATGAAAATGAAGGCTGATAGCATACCATCACTTCTATAGCTTTTGTATCTATGCCCTAAACTTTAATGGAGTTTAGATGTGGTCATGCATGTTCATGTTTGCCGCAGTCCTCTTCTAAAACGCGCTCCAACTTAAAACATCATGTTTGCCATATTATTTTTCTAAAACGCACCTAAACTAAACACATCATCGATATGGATATGTTGGTCGCATAATGCGAAGATCGATCCGTGTCTACTCCCATTATTCTAAATATGGTTGTTGTTGTTGTCTTTAACGCCATGTTTCATCACGATAGGCCGGCTATACATGGCGGCCAGTATTAATGGTGGAGGAAGAACCCGGGAGAAAACCCCAGAAATACAAGCTACTGGCAGTCTTTCTCACATACCCACATTGGCCGAATCTGAGACTCGAACCCACGCAGACCGAGGTGAGATGGCAGTGATCTGTAACGGAATGCGCTTTAGGCCACTTGGGATCTCTTCTAAATATGGTATTGAACGAACATCGACGTCCACACTATACCAATAATTTATGGAGTTATGTGCATGTTCTACTCGGATACATACGGTATGTGTTTTGTGGTAATGCAAATTCTTTTCAAGGTGATATTCAACAGGTAAACTAATATACATCTGAGCAGCGAGAAAATTGTTGCATTATGATATCAACAAGATATTACAACCGATAAAAAGAAAACTTTGATCTCACTTACATCAGGTGTGGAAACAAAACACATCGATTTAATAAAATTAGTCACATACATTAGCAGTATAAATGGTCATATACAATATCTGTATAACAGTGACAAAACATTTTCTTTATCGTTTGAATGTGGCGTGGTTTCACTGCTTGAAGTTGAAGACATACATATATACATACATACATACATACATACATACATACATACATACATACATACATACATACATACATACATACATACATACATACATACATACATACTAAGAAACAGATGCTATAGAACAAATTAATTTGGAGAAAATTTCCTTTTTACATCGAAATTCATAATGCATGCACCGTGTTATTTAATTTTACACTGAAATGCTAATTGGATGCATAGTGTGTTATAAGTTTTACACCGAAAATTTAACGCACCCTGAAGTCCCTCTAAAATGCCCCCCCCCCCATGACAACCCCCCCCCCCCAAAAAAAAACAAACCAACTGAGTCCAATGATGCAATATAAAAATCATTGGCAGAAACAAACTTTCACTAGTAGAATCTGCAGGCTTTTTTTATAGCTATATCATTCACTTCAGTAAATCGACCGGACATTGAAATACTTAAATAACATCATCATCATTGGCGACTTAGTCTCGGGAGACCATGCGGACAGCGCCCTTGGGGTGTCGTTTATCTCTGGGTTGTTGGCATCGTCTGCTGTGGCTGTGCAGGCCTATGCGTGAGTGGCAGTCCCTCTTGCAGTTTGTGCAGACATACTGGGAAGCCTGGGTTACCGTGGTTGCTGCCACGTGGCCCTTTCTTCAACGTTTCTCTGCCGCCAACTGGCCTCTCCTCGTATCAGCGACTGATATAACCTTACTTACTGTCAGTCTACAGGTGCCTCGGTCCTCAGCCAGCACTTCCCAGCCATCAGGTGCGATGTCTCTTGCCTTCATGTCCCTCTTGCACGCATCCTTGAAACGGAGTGAGGGGCGGCTGACTCTTCTCGTGCCAGTGGCCAGTTGTCCATATAGGATGTCCTTTGGCAGCCTCCCATCTTCTATGCGTCAGACGTGTCCCAGCCATCGAAGGCGACGTTTACTCAGTAGGGAGAACATGCTGGGGGTATTTGCACGCTGCAGGATTTCATTGTGATTGACACGGTCTTGCCAGTTGATTTTAAGGATGCGTTTAAGGCACCATATATAGAAGGAGTTAAACCGGCGTTCTTGCCTCATGTAGGTACTCCAGGTCTCTCTTCCATATAGAAGGGAGCTGAGAATGCAGGCCTGGTAAACTTGGACTTTGGTGTGCTCTGTCAGCGCGTTGTTTTCCCATACCCGCTTCGTCAGTCGTGACATGATGGTGTTTGCCTTTCCAAGCCTTCTGTCCAGCTCCTTATCAAGCGAGAGAGTGTTGCTGATGGTTGACCCCAGGTAAGTAAAGTTGTTGACTACTTCCAAAGTGACACCGTAGATTTTTTTATTGTAGGGACAATGGTGGTATCTTGCACGCTGACCTTTGTCTTTTCCAGGCTGATGGTGAGTCCAAACTGCATGCAGGCATCAGCAAAACGGTCTTGCAGTCTCTGGAGGGCTTCCTCAGTGTGCATCACAAGCGTCGCGTCATCTGTAAAAAGCATCTCCCTGATGAGCACAGCCCTCACTTTCGTCTTCGAGCGCAGTCGTGCCAGGTTGAACAGCCTCCCATCGGACCTGGTGTGTAGATATATGCCATCAGTGGATGAGTCAAAGGCGTAGGACAGAAGCAAGGAGAAGAAGATCCCGAATAGGGTTGGTGCGAGAACGCAGCCCTGCTTCACGCCGCTGTTAACTGGGAAGGAAGTAGAGGAAGATTCACAATACAGGACTGTTCCCTTCATATCTGCATGGAAAGAGATTATCATGCTGCCGAGTTTTTGGGGGAAACCGATCTTACTGAGAACTTCAAACAGGCCCTTTCTGCTGACTAAGTCAACGGCCTTAGTGAGGTCGATGAACATCATGTAGAGTGGTTTACCTTGCTCTCTGCTCTTCTCTTGGAGTTGTCGCAAGGAGATCATGTATGTTGTCGACCTGCCTGCTCTGAAGCCGCGCTGGGATTCTGGGTACACACAGTCTGCCAGCAACTGCAGCCTGTTTAGTATGATGCGGGCATACACTTTACCAACGATGCTCAGAAGCGAGATCCCTCTGTAATTATTAGTCACTGCGGTCGCCCTTGTTTTTGTAAAAAGGTCACAATTGTGGCATCACGCATGTCTTGGGGGACTGCTACTTCCTCCTAGCAGAGGCAAAGTAGTTCGTGCAGTGGTTGAAGAAGTGTTGGTTCCCACGCTTGATAGCTTCTGGCGGGATGCTGTCACTACCTGGTACTTTGTCATTTGGGAGGGAGTCAGTTGCTTTGCTGAGCTATTATAAGGTTGGCATTTGGTCGAGCTCCTCCATGGTGGGGAGATTCTTTATGCTGCTGAGGGCTGCTTCGGTCACTAACGTTTCTCTGGAGTATAGCTCTGAGTAGTGCTCCACCCATCTGGCCATCTGTTGCCCACGGTCTGTGATCTTCTCTCCCATTAGAGATTTCAGGAAAGCGACCACTTTAACTGTTGGGCCTAGAGCCTTCTTGATGCCACTGTACATACCTTGGATGTTTCCGGACTCGGTATCAGTTGTTGCCAGTACTCGTTCGTGCACTGTCTAGCGATGCGTTGGGTGTTACTTCGGGCACTTTTATGAGCAGTAATTGTCCGTCCATTCATTAGGGCACGTTTTGTAGGCTAAAAAGGCTTTTCGCTTCTCCTCGATTAGTGGTTCCATTCTTGATAGGTGTGCGTTGAACCAGTCCTGACTGGGTCGTTCCTTTTTTTACCAAACGTGGACATGGCTGTTAGATGGCACCCTTCATGGCGTTCCACTTGGCTGTGGCGTCGTGCTCTGGCAGGTCATGGAGAGCCTTGTCCAGGACGGACACATACTCCTGCACCTTGGAGGGGACCGACATCTGTGCAGTGTTTATAAGTGGGTGTCCTTTCGGTTTTGAGCGGTGTAGTGTCTGTGGCTGTAGTCGCACCTTGCTGCTCACGAGGGCATGGTCGGAGTCACAGTCTGCACTGTGGTAGGTTCTGGTGGAGAGGACACTGTTAAAAACAGAGCGCCTGGTGATGACCAAGTCGAGCTGATGCCAGTGATGGGACCTGTTGTTTTTCCATGACACTTTGTGTTGTGGCTTACCTTTGAGAAAGGTGTTTGCTATGCAGAGGCTATGGTAGGTGCACAGCTCCAGCAGTCTCTGACCGTTTTAGTTTGTCTTTCCAGTACCATGATATCCGAGGCAGGTAGGCCATGACTCGTGATCCTCACCTACTCTGGCATTGAAGTCGCGGAGGAGAAATAGTGGTTCCTGTTTGAGGCATCCTTTAATCTCTTCGTCCAGCTGCCCATATAACTGATCCTTTATGTCTTCTGTAGACAAGAGGGTGGGGCGCATACACTGATGATGTTGACAGGACCTGCAGCAGTGGTGAGGCGGATGGACAAGCGACGCTCAGTGCCCCCTGTGGGAGGGTCAACCAAGGCCAGAAGATTGTTTTTTGATGGCGAAGCCCACTCCATGCTGACAGGGCTCCTCAGGTTCTCGACCCTTCCAGAAGAAGGTGTAGTTTTCCTCTCTGAGGGAGCCACTAGAGGCCAGCCTAGTTTCATGGAGGGCAGCTATACTGATATTTAGCCTGGTGAGTTCTCTATCGATGATGGCTGTTTTGCTGGTGTCGTATACTTCTCTGAGGTCATCGGAGATGCCTGTAAACATAGTGCGCACATTCCAGCTTGCAAGTCGAAGACCTGGAGTCTTCTTTATTGATTTCGTTTTTTCTTTTGTCTGGTATGGAACTTCCGTCTGCTTGTCATCTTGAGTAACAAACTGAGCTCCAGACACCCACTGGAGCAGGCAGACGATAGCGGGTCAACACCTTATTGACCAGGGGCTGCCCGGCTTGAGACGGGCGGTAGTTGGCCAGTGGGATGCGATGATCCTTCCCACTATCAAAGCTGACCTGTGGCGCCCCTTCCCTACGCTAATCGGGTGGGACTTATAACCCGTAAACTGTCAGCTTCGTGTTGTTTCCTCACTCAGTAGCGAGACTGGAGTGACCTCTCCAGGGCGCAAGCCTGGGCATGGAGTGTGGAGATCATGGGTTGCCCAGAGGATCTCCCTCTCGACATTGGTGGTGGAGTCCAATGGAATGCTTAGCATGACATCTGGCGCCAGTTTGGATGCAGAAGCTGCCGGAAGGAAGTCGTAGTCGACATCCAGCCGCCTTTGGGGCTCCACTCCGGATTTTCTGTCTGGGTTTACTCCCGTAGCCTTTCCTTCTACCGAAGATATCCACAAGGTAGTGGAGCCATTGGATTGGATTTGATAGGTTTTGAATCAGAGTGTCCTTCTCCTAGACAAATTGCCTTGACCAGGCTAACGAGCTTCATCTGCCCGGGTTTGGAGTCAGAGTTTCCCTTCTCTTAGACTGGCTACCTGCCAAGGCTAATGAGCCCAGTCTGCCCACCCAGTTATACCGCAGAGCACTTGGTCGCGCCACACAAAAGGCTCTGTGAAAACAAGGGGCCCCGCGTGAAGGTGCTGCTGTGGACATAATAGTGAAGGAGAGGCTATATGCAAGAAACCTCCCGTCCATCAGAGCGAGACAGTGGTCCTGCAGCGATCACTACACCTGGAAAGGAGAGGCTATGAGAGACGCTTCACTTCCCTTTGGCAAGCGGGACGTCAGGCCCAGACATTGCACCCCTCGAATAAATAACACCATGCTGTTTTAAATATCACATGATAAATTACCGATATATATATATATATATATATATATATATATATATATATATATATATATATATATATATATATATATATATATATATATATATATATATTTAATCACACTAAAGTATTAAATACATATATACATATATGTCAGGAGTCAAGATTGATCTTGTGATAGTATACTATCAATCATTGTGACAAAGCATTGAGAATATGAAAAGAGGAAATTGATTTAGAACACCATTCTCCTGGTAAATATATGAATCAGTTTTAGTTTTCAATAGCGAACGCAGAAAGAGCGGCGCTGCTTGTGAGTTTTAAAAAAAATTCATATATCAATATAGCGATTTTCCGTGTGCTGAGAGATTAATCTTCACCCAGAAGTTTGCAGTGAAATCGAAATTGAGTTGATAAATTAAACTGATTTCAACTTGAAAGACTCATAGTACTAATTCAGTTCCATTAGTAAACCTATGCAAACACCATGATATTAAAAAATCAATAACTTTAAATTGTTTGAGTGCTCATGGTCAAATCTCTCTCTCTCTCTCTCTCTCTCTCTCTCTCTCTCTCTCTCTCTCTCTCTCTCTCTCTCTCTCTCTCTCTCTCTCTCTATATATATATATATATATATATATATATATATATATCAGTATAGATGTAACCTGGATGTCATTTTCTCGATCTGCATGTGTTTGAAACATGTGCTTTCAATTTCGAACCAAAGAGTCGGTACTAATTTTAAAATTTTAGTAATGAGTGTTCAATCTAAAGACTATTAAAAGTTTCGAATTCCATCAATAAAACAATGTCTCAAATTCATTTTACTTACAATTAGAATAAGCTCTTAAAAGACTATTTTTCCTAAAACATAACTTACATTAGTAACCAATCCTGGTCAGCCAAACCCATAAATACTCTATTTAATGTTCACCCATTTCCAGGACGGTTCCCATTTTTCCATAGTATTGGTACCGTGTGTCCTCTTCATCCAAGCACTACTGCGCGGCTAGATAAATAGGTGAAATGGAACAAATAAACATATTTCTATAAGTTCAAGGATGGACAGTAATCGAAAAGGAAATATATATATATATATATATATATATATATATATATATATATATATATATATATATATATATATATATATATATATATATATATATATATATATATATATATATATATATATACCGTATAATAATTAATAGTGTCCTCTGTTGAAGCTTACTCAAGTGCCGTCTTTTGACACATCTAAATAGTGTAACGCTAAATGCCAGTTACAAGACGATAGGTCATTCTGGCTTATAAGATGGACACGCAACTTCATCCTTTTCAGCATAAATTCACATCAGTAGTATGGGTAATTTATATTTATCCGCTTCTCTCTGGTCAGCAAATCATGCCAAAAGTGACCATCGAGAGGGCATATGTAAACTTCGGTAAATCTCACTGAGATTATCTCAATGTTTACACTGTGACAATTGTGTCAATGTGGCAGCCATTGCAGAATCATTGAAGACTATCAACATTGCCACTGATCTATCTATCTATCTATCTATCTATCTATCTATCTATCTATCTATCTATCTATCTATCTATCTATATATCTATCTATCTATCTATCTATCTATCTATCTATCTGTCTATCTATCTAGAGAGACACACACACACTCACAGATACATACAGACAGAGACGCAGACAGACGGACAGACAGACGTACGTGTATTAAGACAAATAAAAAGGTGGAAGGGAAGTGTTGCCTTTTAAGATTCTGTACAGACAAATTATAATCAAATATCAATAGATGGGTAAACCTGTTTGAAATCTATTATGATGTTTATATTACGACTAGTCGGCCTGGTGTCAGGATAATGTGGAACATCATGCTACGTGTGTGTGGCATGATACCCCAATGCTAGACATCACCATAAACTGCTACATTGCATACATCGTATCGATATAACTAGAATTAAAGCTACGTTAAAAGTCCCCAAAACAAAAGCACAGACATCAGCTGTTTTCTAAACGATGGATGTGTCACTGAAAGTTCTGGACCACTATCCGGTTTAAGAAGGGGTTTCACCGCCCCCATCCCCACCCCCGTTAGATAGAGACTGAATACCCGGTATCAGTACGGTGTCATCTGAGATGACCATAGTGCCTAAAAATGTTAATCAGGGCTAATTTATGGCTTCTACTATACGTCTCTTATCTCATTTTATCACATCGTTGATTATATAGTCTTTACCAGAAAGACATTCCAGTGTTGGCAAGGATTATTTTATTCCGTGGAAGACCTGACAAGAAAGCCATAACTTGGATTTTGGTTTATACTGAAAAACCACATTTCACGCACCCTTTAACCCTTAACCCCGACTCTCAGAACATTTTTTTTACCTATTGCATAACGAGTTTTTGGTATGACTCGGCCTGGGTTTGAACCCGCGACGTCCCGCATCCGAAGCAGAATCTACTGAAGTCTGTACAAGTATTCGAACGTAATTCAAACATTTATTCAGTCAGATATGTATAATGATTATATAACGTCACATCGTTATCTCAGTGGACGTCAATACATATGGAATTGAAAGTGTTATAAATCAAGCTCACAGGTGCTCTACGCGAGCTTGATGTGAAATAAAAATCAATAATCTAAAGGGAAAAACATCATGCAGAGTAATAAAAATACTTTAGATTACCCCCGCACTTGTCCCAAGATGAAAAATTCCAGAAAATCGCACGTTTCGGAAACCTTAACTTCAGTTTGGTACAACGTAGAAAAGCCAATGATGGCTTGATGAATAAAATATATCTCAGAAGTAAAACAAGCCATAGAGAATGGTTGCGTGCTTTTAAATACGGAAATAGCGGAATGAAATCGAGGGTCATTGGTGGAATCAAGTTTTTGGAAGTTACGAATCTTCTCTTTTTATATAGTATGATAGAGAGGGTCCTATGTCACAATGGGTCATGGGGATAATCTAAGGTATTTTTCTCACTCTATGATTTTTTTTCCTGTAAATTATATTTTTCTTCTTCACATCAAGCTCGCGTCGAGCACCTGTGATCAAGCTGTGTAATTAAAAAAAAAAAACCTGAATAAAATTTCAGATATGTTACATAATGTTATCTAACATTAACGTTTGAGTATCATTTCAATCCGGACAATTTGTTTCGTCTTAATAAATGTACCTCTTGACCCCACTTAGCTGTAACCAGCCACGTGACATGTTACGTTTTGCTCGAATTGGCTCGTGATGACATCAGTTTCTTAGCAGACTATACATTTCTTACAGTTGTCCAAATACAGGCTAAATTTAATTTCTTATTGTATGAATTCCACGCCCACCTTCCTTCACGAATAAAACAATAATTGAGTCCTCTATAAGCTTTTAGCCTTGTGGAACCTTTGACTAATAAATAAAAATTTGACATGTTGGTCAACCATGAATCGGATTTCTATTATTTTGAGAGAGAGAGAGAGAGAGAGAGAGAGAGAGAGAGAGAGAGAGAGAGAGAGAGAGAGAGAGAGAGAGAGAGAGAGCTTTATCAGCACAGTTTTCTCTGCCAGTACGCTTCCAGTTCGTACCGTAGCTTGTATTTCAGAAGACATTATTGCCCAAAAGGAATCACTGTATGACCGCAGCTTCTTCTTATATCTTTTCCTTTCCTTTTTATCCAGACCACTTATTGAGTATTTATTGATCTAAAACAATTTGTAAAAGATGAACTACAAGCCAATTGTGCAATTATGCAATTATTATAGAACAAATGAAGAGATTGATGAAGGATATCGTTCGTTTGGATGAAATGATACACAGTAAGAATTACAAAATTAAAAGACTCCAGCAGATCATTGGCAATGCAAAGGAGTAGGAATTGCATTTGGAATCTGATCTATATGCAATGGTAGATGTAATAAAGTGTCAGGTAATGATAATCAAAAAGCTACAAGCTGTAAACGAAAAAAAAAATTCCGAGAGTAAGTGCGTAGATTCGTGGAATTCAGTTCCAACTTACAAACTTTTAACAGCTGTCTTGATCTTATGCAAATATGACCAGATCTTCTTGCCCAATTTCAAATACATCGGGTACATCAAATGATAGCCCAGAGGCGTAGCGATGATATTTTGCGCCCGGGGACGAACTATAAAACTGGCGTCCCTGCGATCTTGTGACCGATTTATTACCCTTGTTTACTTATTATAATGTAACGTTGCAAGCCTCATTTTGGCGCCCCTGTACCTTGGCGCCCGGGGATATATCTATATATATATACATGTATATATATATATATATATATATATATATATATATATATATATATATATATATATATATATATATATATATATATACTGATTCGCTACCTTTTGATACCCTCCTCCAAAATAGATATAGTCCGTAGTGCAAATATTGAAGATGATCATCATCTCAGTCTATCCAAACATTTACCTGCAAGAGCAGAGTTGTTAGTTCCAGACGAAAAACTCATGGAATCAACATTTTCCAGATATCCAGTTCAATCAACTGGTGAAAAGCTTCTTCAGAACAGCAGGAGAAGTACAGAAGTGAAACAAACCAACATTTAAATTCAATGGAGCTACTTTTACACATTTCAAATATACTAAACGCCCTTGTTACTGCTGCTGAGGCTGTTTAACGCAGCTGACAAAAATCTTTCAAAGAAACCTTCCTCCCCCACCTAAAACTTTCCTGGAAATTTACTGGTGTGGCTTAACTACATAAAGAGAAGAAAAAGAGCGTGTTGGATGAAAGATGAACGGCCACGTGGTACACAATTTACATCAAGGGGCCACGAGTCGTCTAAAGCGCTCACCGTTGCGGATAACTGCCATTTCACCTCTGTTTGCGTTGGTTCGGAGCTTCTCGTAGGTCGGTGGTTCTTTCCGGGGTTTTTCATCATTTATACTGGCCGCCATGTATAGCCTATCTTGTGCGTAAAATGGCGTTAAACTCTTCAACAACAACAATTTACAACGTATGCAGAATATAAAAATGCGAAAAGAAAATTCAGAAACCAATTAAACAAGGCAAAAGACCAGTACGAACAGGAAAAATTCGATGAGCTAGAAAAATCTGCAGAACTGGATGTAGGGAAATTTTACAGAATAGTAAGACTTCAGAAGAAGGGACAGGGACAAGATATCTCTGAACTAAAAGTAGAAGAAGAAATAAAACGGGACTCTGATTTGATTCTTGACGCGTTATGAAATTTTTGGTACTTAAACACATGTTATTCATTTAAACGAATCATTTGCAGCTGAAATTAGAAACATCATGAAGAATATTGTGTATTCAAATATTGATGACGGAGCAGAGAAAGGATATGTGTGAACCATGTTACATAAAGACATTGAAAAAGAGGCTTTAAGAGAGCTGAAAGAAAGACAAATCATGTGGACATGACAAAATAAATGCAGAGCATTTAATTTTTGCCTGTGAATCGATTAGTTTTATTTTGTACAAAGTGTACAATAGCATAATTTCCTTGGAAACGTATCCTGGCTACTTCAAAACTGTAAATGTTAAACCTATCTTTAAAGGTGGGGAAAAAGATTGGCTAGATATGAATAACTATAGAGATATCTCAATCGTTCACGTTTCTCAAAAGGTATTTGACAAAATATTGTTGAAGAAACTAATGCTTTTTAGTGAAAATATCAACATCCCTCACAAATTACGACAGGGATTTCGAAGTGAATGAAGTGGCATCACTGCAACCTTTATTATAAAAGAGAGTATATCTCATTATTGAGAAAGTCACTCAAAAGTTTATGCTGCATTCCTGGACTATTCAAAGGCTTTTAATACGGTATGGCATGATGGTCTCTTTTATAAGCTATTCTATATCGAAGTTAAAGGAAAAACCGTGAAGATTGGTTAGAAATTCTTTTCGAGAAGTTAGAGCCCTTGTTCTGCTCAACGGCCATTATTCGAAACCATACACAGTCAATCAAGGGGTAGGACAAGGAAGAACTCTATCAGCATGGCTATTCTTAGTAATGATTAATGACCTAATATCCTTGCTGAAATCAACAAAATCTGAAATACAGAATGGTACCTTAAGTATCCCTTGTGTTTTACTAGCGGATGAAAATATCATGCTCTCATTAAATGGTATGTGAGTTTTGCTTCGCAAACTCCATGACTATACATCGAAGTGGAGACTCCGTTACAAAGATGATAAGGCAACATCGACATATTTTCAAAGATTTGTTTGTTTGATTAGGATTTTTAACGTAGCTTTAACAATTTTTCAGTCATATCGCTACGATGTCTGCAGTGAGGCAGTTTATAGTGATGTCTAGCACTGAGACATCATGCCGCAGACATGTAGCAACATGTAGCATGATGTCTCACCCAGTCACATTATCCTGACACCAGGCCGACCAGTCCTAACACTAACCTCTTAATGCTGAGCGTTAAGCGAGGCAGCTGTTAGTACCATTTTTGTAAGTCTTTGGTATGACTCGGCCGGGGATCGAACCGACGACCTCCCGCTTCCGGGGTTGACGCCCTAACCACTAGGCCACCGGAGCGATTTATTTTCAAAGAAAAGATTCATATATATATATATATATATATATATATATATATATATATATATATATATATATATATATATATATATATATATATAGCGACTGACATTAAGTGTCAATTTTGTGAATAGAAACCTTATCGCCATTATTTAGTCATGTTTAAGTAGACACTCACATAACCCAGGAAGACATAATTTCGGGAGTAAATTGCTCTCTGAGTTATGCAAGAGTATTGTTGACTAGGTCTTTCCATCACAAAACAAATATATGTTAACTTGTTTTAAACATAATTCACTTTATCTTATTGGCTATATATTTGTATGGGTCAAATTTAAATAAGTATTTTATCTGTAATTCTACTTATATCCTATTTCGATGTTCCCGTGACAGGGGACATATTTATGGTTGCATTGTTTGCAGCCTTAGTACTATTATTCGATCTTTTAACTGCGCAGTGTTGAATATTTAAGAACTAATATAAAAATTTACTTTTCAGCAACGACCTTTGGCCTATATTTGTAAAATTTTATATTTGACTATAATTAAGTTTCAGGATCAAGATCAAGATCGAGAGAGAGAGAGAGAGAGAGAGAGAGAGAGAGAGAGAGAGAGAGAGAGAGAGAGAGAGAGAGAGAGAGAGAGAGAGATGTGTAATGGAATTAGCTCACACATGAACACATGAATACATCCAGATGGTGTCAGACTTTTGTGCCCGTTCAGTTCCTGCTTCAACCATTCATGATCTAGTTTTCTAAAATGAATAACTATTAAGGCCGACGACAACGCACTCACGCTATTTAGCGATTGACATTAATGCTTGGCATTTCCATCGCATGCTAACAAAACAACAAAACTCTCTTAAAGAAATAACTTTTATTCCGAACTCCCCCAATCAGCGGTTCTGTTATCGTGATAATAACGTCATAACCTCATAATACATAGACGACGTGTCAAAACACACACACACACACACACACACACACACACACACACCACACACACACACACACACACACACACTCCCCGGACAGCTAACTTGATTTTTGTATGCTATTATTGTTAGTACGTTATCGAAAAGTTAGGAATTTGGCTCCGTGTCTCTACAAAAGTAAAGGAACTTTGCGGTCCTTTTCGTGGTTCTAGGTGCTTTGACCACAGGTGCTTTGACCATAGGTGGTTTGACCATAGGTGGTTTGTCCACAAAGGGGGGTTTGATCATAGGTGTTTTGTCCACATGTGGTTTTTATAATAATAATAAACTGTTATTTAGAGTTTAAAAGTATGGTTCAATTAATGAAATTTTATGTGACAAGTTTCCTTTGGGTTACCAATAAGTGAATGTTAATTAGTAATTAACATGTAATAAATAAAAGTCAATAACAGCTTGTTTTCGGTCCACATAAAGGCTAGTGCCAGGCCTACTCGTTTTATTATTAAACAGAAAATGAACACAAATTAGGCAGCAAGTCCAACGTTTCACAAATTAAGGCTGTAGATCTACTAGAAAATTACACTCAGTCCTACAAACTACATACCGCATATAAATGATAAAATCAAATCAAAACATTAATGTCATGCAAATATTATAGTTAACGGAATAACAGTTTTATGGTTAACTAAATGACAGATGTGCAATAGCACGCAAATATGTCAGTATATCTGTTTGACCATATGTCTGAACAGCACGTTGTACTATTTCATGCACGATTCTGTATCGCTTCTCGGCTGGATGGTTTGCTCCTGCTACACCTTGCAGGAAAGTTGTCTTCTGCTTCGTGCAGTCCATATGCAGACCGTCAAGGAAACGCTACATTGTTGGGTGACTACATTGTAGGAGAGACTGTAGACTGTGATGCCATCCTTCGCAAATGTTGTTCATTCGAGCTACACCATCGCCTATCGTCTGCATTTGATTCCAAGTTTCAATTGGAAATAAGACAGGTCTGTAGTTTTCTCCACGACCACGGATGCGACGTCCTCGGATGTAAGTGTGCTCGAAGTATGTCAGCACCTCGTCGATGTGGTTCATTGCTGGCATAAAGTCTGATAACAGTTCGAAAGCTTCTGTAACATCTTGGACTGGTACATGAGATAGGGCGGCAAGACAACGAACAGCGATACGTACATCGTTACTAGTTTCATATTCCACTTTCAGTCCAACCTCATGTACCTTTCGTATTACGCTTTGGGCAAGATGGAAGTAGCAGCCTGTAGTACGAGCATCAGGAAATTTTTCCTGAAATGCTCCCATTGCTGCCTTTTCAAAATCGGTGAGAATAAATCTTGGTGCTGCCAACGGAATGAGACGCACTACTTCCTGGAGTAATCGGTCGTACGTCGCACGTGTTTTATTTGGTAAAAGACAGTATAACGCAGCTGGGTTGATGCCGTTGACAAATTGAAAATCAATAGTGTAAAGCTGGAAAAATAAGTCTGGCACCGTCTTGAATGTACCATCTGCTAGCCACACGGACGCACGTGCCAAGCCATCGATCACCTCGTGATAACCAAGTATGATAATACGATCATCACCAGGACCCGAATCAAACTGAACGAAGTGACTAAAATATTCCGGCATCTCAAAATCGAGATCGTGTGGAATCGGAGGCATTGCTTTGTCTCCGTGGGCGTTCGATTTCTGTCTGTGTTTCCTCAATGCTCTTGATAATATAGGTTTTTTTTGGTAATGCGTGTAAAACATGATCGCCGAGAGTTGAAGTGACTGAAGTTTGTGTTGCAGCTGGCGATGCAAGAGTATCATCGAGTTTTCGTTTCATTTCTCCGACAGCTCGTCTTGCCAAACCGTAGCTGATGTTTGCTTCGTGTGAGTGTTGAGGAATCTTGTTTCCAACAATTACAAGATCACGTGCCACAATTGTAGCTTTGCACTTACAAGTGCGATTCTTCGTACAGCGCCAAACGCGTGACCCATTCTTCAGTTCTATATGAATCCAAAATTCATGTCCGCGATACAATAAAGTTCTATTACCTCTTTTTGACGTACTATACTCTCCAAGATTCTCCATGTTTTTGACTTGGGTGGGCTAGATGACTTGTATTTATACATAAATACATGTAAAGTACCAACGTAAACAGAGATTGTTGCTACCTCTATTACCATATGTTCAGACATATGGTCAAACAGATGTACTGACATATTTGCATGCTATTGCACATCTGTCATTTAGTTAAAAAAAAATGTATGGATTAAGTGCCGCAACCTAAGATATAATTACGCAACTTACTGTATAATCCCTTGATAAAGTTAAGATATACATTACGCAACTTATACTCCTTCAAAAATAGTGAATAAAATGCCGCAACTTATAATCCCTGAAGATATGCTTTACGCAACTTTATGGTCAAACCCCCTGTGGACAAAACACCTATGATCAAACCTCCGATGTGGACAAACCACCTATGGTCAAAGCACCTGTGGTCAAACCCCCGCGTACCCTTTTCGTCATACCTGATTTATCACAGGATATATTCTCGAAGGTACTCATTTCCGATTAACTCCTGGATAACATAAACTGACTACGTTCATTAAACTCGTCTGTTGAGCACTATTGCCACGCGCTGATATTATATGTCGTCAGTTACTGCAAATTGTGAACTCTTAATCTTTAGGTGTTGCCTTTTGTAATAAAGTGCCCGTGCCATTGGGGTACGGGGTACGAAGCCCACAAGGCAACACTAAAGGAAAACATTCCTCTTGAGAGAAGACTGTTTTTAAAGGACATTATATTCATATTTTCAAATATAGGTAACAATATTCTTATTTTGTTGCTTAATTACCTATTTTAGCTTATTGTATAATGTTGCAGAATGACAAACGAGACATTATTCCACGGAATCTTTATTATTCATTGGTAAGGCAGGACTAAATCATAGGCTTGGTATCGAACTAGTTGCTAATCTATTTCAAAATAACGGTACTCATTCAGAGTCAATCCAAGTTGCTGTCTTGAATGAAAAGGTGTGTACAAGTTGGTTTGATAAATTAATTTATCTAACAGGGGCAATAGCCTTCGTAATTGTTTCTTGAGTGTGCTTCAAAATAATACTTTAATAAATTGCAAGTTAAATATCTGTGTTACTTGGCATGTAAACGATTAGTAACGCTGGGTTTCATTTTGATGAAACGATTTCCCTATTAGCCACGATTGTTAAATTTGTCCATAAGCTTAAGAAACTATCTTTGCAATGACAGACATGAAGAACATTTCAAACGCAGTTCTGTAATTGAATTTATGTTAGTAATATGTTTGGTCTTAAGGAATTTTGTCTGACATTTTTGTCTCGCAGCACTAGACAATGTCGTACATAACAATATTCAAAATCAACCTTGAACATATAGATAGATAGATAGATAGATAGATAGATAGATAGATAGATAGATAGATAGATAGATAGATAGATAGATAGATAGACAGACAGACAGACAGACAGACAGATAGATAGATAGATAGATAGATAGATAGATTTCACTCTTTTTGAGCAGCTGATACGCGCATGAATACCAGTGTTATGAACGAAATGTGTTTAATAACACAAGTTCTGCAATGCATGGGACCATCAGACCAATAAAAATGTAGTTGTGAAACAGTCATTGTACAGACGTCAAATTCTGCATCACCAAAGGTACCGCAAGTTTATATTCGCTGCTCATCTGATAGCGTTTTAATTGTTTCTGGCAGGACATTGTGCTAGGCTCAGATGGGCTCTATGTATGTGAATGACATCATTTTTTTTGACAATTATTTACAGTGGGATTGGATAAATTGTTGGAACTTGATGATACAGACTTGTTAATGAGAATGCTATTCATTTCCATTTGTATGTCAAGTGAGGCTTCGGCATAGTTTTTCATTCTTGTTGAGTTGTAACCAAGAATACTCGTGAAAAAAGTAGTTCCATTTTAGTCTGAGAGTATGGTAATACGAAAAAAGTAGTTCCTTCCTCGTTTGAGAGTATGGTAATAGAAGTAGAGAACGACATTTTCGTTTTTCTACTTTTGGGATTTTATGGCAAATTATGCATCGTTATTTGGTAGAAAATTGATAGGTATATATCAATACACATTATTTCGTCCAGGTGATCAGTAACTTATTCTACCTTCGAAAGGCTTTTTTTTTTTGTAGAAGAAGTGTTTCAATTTCTAACGCTTATTAATACTTTCTTTAAAAGCAAATAGAAATAGAACACAACAGTTTTAGCTAAATGGTCAGAAGCTGTGACACACTCATTAGTACAGAATAAGAAACCTTGAGACCTCATATTTATACACCATAGGTAATATATTTTAACAACTGATTTATCATGTATGCATGTGCTAAAACTGCCGGCTTAAGGAATAACTTTTTTTTATTGTGTCTATTACATTTCGCAAATTATATCGATGGTAGAGTTAAATCAATATACAGCCTTGCTACAATTACGTTTCTGTTTGTGGTGGCAGTGGTAGTACCAGGACTGTGAGATTTTCAAGTTGTTTCTTTACGAGGTTATCGTGGTATAAACTGTCAGTTGCCGACCCATTGCAAATAACGCCCGAAAGGTGTTATGCAAAATGGATGAGTCGGCAACTGACAGTTTATACCACGATACACTTAAAAGAAATCAAGATTAAACTCATAGTATTGCATTTCTTTATTATTTTATTCATTCTTATATTTTATTTTCATTTTTTGAAGATATTTTTTATCAGTTTTAGAACCTTATTTAAGCGTATAAATTCTTGCTGAGTGATTCTACTACGTATCTATTTATATAACAGCAGATTCTCACTCGATAATATAATAGCTGCGTCAGTATCGATCAAATTAAGTCAATCAATGGTACGCGTTCTTAGGTTTTGAAC
Organism: Unio delphinus; assembly: GCA_029339505.1. Classification (NCBI taxonomy): domain Eukaryota; kingdom Metazoa; phylum Mollusca; class Bivalvia; order Unionida; family Unionidae; genus Unio; species Unio delphinus. The sequence goes on along the minus strand of JAQISU010001240.1, from coordinate 14,180,630 downwards.
ATTCAACAGGATGATCGTAATATTTTGTCCAAATTTGCACGTATGTTCTGTTGAAGCTGAATATTCAAAGCAAAGGTGTTGGACATACAAAGGTCTCATGGATCTGATGCTTTCATGGACGAGTTCAGTCTGACTTGGCCGATGTTTTACTGTCAAGACTGAGTAACCAATTTTTCATTTTTTAAAATCTATTTTAAATTTCATCAACACTTAAGAACAGGTTAGGCTACCTAAGGGGTTACATACAAATGAAATTTAGACTTTCGGTAAATGGCTATAGTGGAGGTGACATTTATAATGGGGAGGGATATGATCTATTATTGTAACTATCAGTCGGCGTCTTATATTGTAGTAATATGGGTCCAGTTGTTATAATGTTAGACGTTGAACCCTCACCTCACATTCCCATTTACATATAGTCTGCTTTCTTGCAACCAGTACAGAGAAAGTGTTTTCCCGGCGCTGTTCTTGGTAGATTGTGATTTTTTCTACCTCAGAGATAGGGGTTTACATACGAGATCTTATTGTTTTAGAGACTTATATCGTCTGAGTTTCTGATCATCCTTCCTCTTTGTGAGACTTAATACATATTGAAAAAATAGAAAACAATGGGGAAAAAAATCAAACGCAAAATGGAACGATGGACCGCAATGGACGTAATGGAAATGATTTTTTGGGTTTTAATTTTATAATTACATGTATAAAAAGTCAAAAGAAGTTTTAAGTCATTTGATTTGTTTGTTTGTTTGTTTGTTTGATTAGGATTTTTAACGTAGCTTTAACCATTTTTCATTCATATCGCTACGATGTCTGCAGTGAGGCAGTTTATAGTTGTGTCTAGCACTGGGGTATCATGCCGCAGACATGTAGCATGAGTTCCACCCAGTCACATTATCCTGACACCAGGCCGACCAGTCCTAACACTAACCTCTTAATGCTGAGCGACAAGCGAGGCAGCTGTTTGTAATATTTTTGTAAGTCTTTGGAATTACTCGGCCGGGGATCGAACCCACGACCTTCCGCTTCCAATAGGGTCCGAATGATGATTAATAGAATTGGTGATGCATCTTACTAAGATGGTCCGAATGATGATTAACAGAAATGGCGATGCTCTGAGCATCATGCCTGTTAGTAACTCACGTTATTATTACTTTCTGAGAGGTAGTTTGATACATTTGAAATGATTTAACCGATTAAAATTCCCTTGCAGAGAAATTAAACACTTTTTAGTTTGCATAATTTTACAAAATGCTGCCAAAACTAATTAGGTAAAAAACAACAACAAATATTTGAATTCCAGTTTTATATTCGAATGTTCGCTTGCTCGTTCCAGTTCCAGATACAACGATGCAAAGACGGATTCAATATGTAACCTCGAGGAAACAGTACGCTTTGATAATTATACTGTTATTGCTTAGTTTTTACTGCATTTGATGCAATCTTTTCTCTTGAGTAGAATGGGGTGATTTTATCAAATACGTTAGAGCAGCAAGCAAATGCAGAAATGAAGCACAAAGCTGAACAGCAAGCACATGCAGAGATGAAGCACAAAGCTGATGATGTTGCAAATTAGCACGTGACATGTGTCACAACTTACCAATGACTTCACAAGAAATTGCTTTGGCGTGACGATTTAGTCGCATTTTTTAGTTTTGTTTTATAATTACATTCTAATCTTGGATCAAAGAACTCTGATACTGTCAACACCCTTTTATACTAATACACAAACCCGATATACTAAAATTTAGATGACCCATAGTCGAAACAGTTTTAAGGCAGATATTCATTCCGAAAGAGTATGATCTTATGAGCGTGGGTGTAACATGTTTAGGTAAATATTATGACGTAACAAATAATTTTTTTTGCTACAGTTCGATCAGAGAAATGGTTATGTAGATTTGTAACGTAACGGATCTGCCTAGCTACGGCATAGGTATAACGGTACCAATTGCGCAAGTCCAGGTGGGTGGAGCTTAAGGTGTAGGAAACCTTGCATTCAGAAATAAACAACAACACTAGCTATGATTGGTGGATTTTGTAAGAGTTGTACTTTCTGTTATACTTTAAAGGAAAGTATAGCCTCTTGGCAACATGTGAATTTATGCTAATTCTTATATGGATCATATTTTGTATTCTTTTATGATTTTTTTGAAAAAGAGTTATCTTTATTATATGCATGGAGTACCTGGTTCTGTCATCGTCAAATTGACAATCTAACATTGTTCTCTATAACAGTGTGTGACATGCATGCTGAAATAGGATAGAAAGTATATTTATTTTACAAAACATTAGCAATGAGGTCGATGGAAAAACAATTGGTACCGTGATACCATAATTTTAGGCAGGATTAACTGCTGTGTTTCGGCTTTCATCGCTATGCAGCGGATAGTCAAACCATACCTGGTGAAGAAACAAAAGTTACAAACTAAAGCGAAAACGAGGCGACCCAAGTCTTTTTATTCCTTATTAGATTAAAATAATCAAGAAAACAATGCACACAGATTCACACTTTAAAGGTAAAAAAAGAAGTAAAACTGACATGGGTAAGGAAGACTGTTGTTTAACAGACATGTCTCTCAGACAACACAACACCGAAAATACGGTCATGGTCACTAGATATCGCTAGACTATGGGTAGCTCCTTCGTCTGTTACACCACTTCTCAATGGTCCCCTGTATACTGAGTGAAATCTACACTTACGTTTCGTGAGTTAAAGTTTGTGTACATTTCTGATTGAAATGTTTGCATAATAGCATTAAGGTATCAGTCAACAATACATCAATTTTTTTCAGGAACGCTTGATTCGTGCGATCTGTTGATTTTTGTACTCGACAGGTGTTTGGCATAAAACAAACTGTTATTCTTCTTGCATGAAAAGTTGTAGGTATTTCCGATGAAAGCTGTTTGCACAAGAGTTTACGGTTCTTTTGTTATTATGTCTCCCATACGACCCTTAATGCAAGCCAGAGGTATTTTGAACTCATACACCCTCCCTCCCTCCCTCCCCCCTCTCTCTCTCTCTCTCTCTCTCTCTCTCTCTCTCTCTCTCTCTCTCTCTCTCTCTCTCTCTTTTGCGTATTTGATTGTTAACGTAGCTTTTTAAAAACAATTCCAGTCACATCGCTACGTTGTCTGTAGTGTAGCAGTTTAAAGTGATGTGTAGCACTGGGGCACCATACGTATACATACATATAACATTATGTCCCACCTGGTCAACATTAACCTGACACTAGGCTTAATACTAGTCCTTACTAGTCCTAACACTAACCTCTGAGTACCAAGACAAACATCTGCCAACAGCATTGTTATCAGTGTTTTATATGAATCGGCTTGAGTTCGAACCCGTAACCTCCAGCGTCTCAGGCGGAATGCTCGAACCACTTAGAAAACCGGAGCTGTCTTTGAAGTTCTGAGTATATAGTGTCTGTTAAAAGTGTCAACTGTCAAACAGTGTTGACCGCTAGACAAGAACAGCTTAGTTTTACGCTTCTTGACCGATTAAATATGAATTTGAATTGAACAAGAATTATTTAGCTTTAAAAACCATACTATTTGCAAACACATTCAGAAAGAAGAGCTTGAACATAAAGAAAATGTACTTTTACAGAGTGTCGGATTACGAAAAAAGCACAACGGATTCGATTAGCTTCAATTATAGCTCCATTTATAACGTTCGTGCCACGAGAAAAAAGTATTGAGAGGATTTAAAGTATTATGTTTGTAATGTTCGGTCTGGTATTAAGATTTTTATAAATACTTTTTGTGTTAAAAATTTGAGTCTGGAACAGTGAGACACTTCTTTTTAAACATCTCTATACAAGATTGGTTTCTTTATTTGTTGGTTTGTTATTCCTGTTGTCCTGGCGACGTCTTAATGGGAAATCGGACCTTGATTCGAAACATATTACGACTGTTGAATGATATATTCAACATGACAAAACTGTACTTTAATGAATGCAAGGACAATCGCGCGGTATTATACAAGTGTAGTCTGCTAATTCCTAGCTAGAAGTGGTGAGGAATTTTTCTCCTTACGGCTTGGTAATGATTGAAAAAAGGAAATATAGATCGTCATTAAATGAGAAAATTGTACTTATCAACAACACTTATTTTGACTTTGCTTGTATATTCAATATACATTAAAATGACTTACAACTCCTTACATTTCTGAAAGATCAAAACTCAACCTTCCCTCGCAAAGGAGGATAATTAAATATCTTTAAAGACCAATTTAAAGCACAATGCAAGTATCACATTGAAATCATAGATACGGAACATAGTTGATCATACTCCCTACTGTATGTATCTGTGTATAACATCCTACCAACTGATAAAAGACATACCCAGGCCAGACACTGTATAATGAACTAGTATATAGGGGTCTACGGTATTTTCGTATTATCTCATGTACAACGAACGGTTTAAACCATGATCTGCAAGCACATTATGCTAAATCAGATCAATATCAATGCGATTCGCATTTGTTAAGCGTTATATCACTATAAATGTATATATACGAGTACCTCTCTGAAATCGTAGATACCTGGTATGATTAATGTCTCATTGTTGACACTTTTATTTAATGACACTCGCATGCAAACTCATTCAAATGGAGTGCAGTTTTCAACAACAAATGTATGACTTAGTAACTTTTCATTCCTGCGCTGATTTGCATACAATGTTTGATTTATTGAGATGATTTTATTTGAATTTGAAATAATGTTCATTTCAATCATATATTTAAATGAATGTAATTATGTCATAAATTTTGTCCGGTTATACAAATGCAATACCGTTTAGAACTATTCCAGTATATGATTTACAGCACCACTTTGTTATCTTTTGTGTACAATTAAATAGAAAACAGAGTAAAATATTGGTTATCAAAATCAATGCGTTTATGATATAAAAGTATCGCGCTTAACTGAATGGTGCGAGTGATTTTAGACTTGTAAGTTTTTGATACAGGTTAGTCTACGTACCACGTGTTATACAAATTACGGTTTCTTGTGTTGTAAAGTGAAAATCGAGCCGTCAATATTTAATTCTAAGCCATTTGTCAATTTTGAAATGTTTTGCAAATGAGATAATCAAGTTAGAAGCCGAGATTGAAATATCATCACAGTACCTCGCTATGTATGCGTATGCTTTATTCGGATGCTTAGAAAAAAAATTAATTAACTCCCCTTTCGTTTTCGGTGACGTCATCTTTCTGTGCATCTTTTCACACGAGTTTAAGATACTCAACTTGATGGGGTTGGGGAGGGGTTGGGTTCTAAAATTTTAAAATTGTGTATACATTAAGTAGGACATCATTTACGATAAATATGTAAGCATACGAGCTTATGTACAAATATTGTAAGTAAATCGGTTTTCGTCTCTGCGCACTAACTTACAAAGACAAGAATAAAAACACAAGTTTCTCCGCATCAAGAGGATATAAATGTCGGCAACAGATAAAATAAATAGAAGTTGGAGAAAAATTTTATTCGTACATTTAAAAGATACATATATGTGAATGTCATTTGTGTTCGTTAATTAGTGTGAGTCGACTTAAGCAGGAGATACGGTTTTTATTCGCATTTTCAACGCTGGTCGACAATATCATCAAGGAGACAAGGTGTCAGTTTGTCTCAACATGTGCTTTTCACAATGGTTGATCGATTTTAACTTTATGATTGTATGCATTGCGATTAAATTACATAAAACTTACTTTTTCAAATGATGTCAACGCTTTACCGATATCTGATATTTAAAATAAAAACGGGGTTCCGATAATTTACAATTAAATCTTTAGTAGTATAATTTACAGGTACATGCATTAGTATTAGGTTGCATGTGTTCTCTCTCTCTCTCTCTCTCTCTCTCTCTCTCTCTCTCTCTCTCTCTCTCTCTCATGCATACACAAATAGAAAAATCTAAGCATGTAACAGTTGCGATGAATTTAAATGCAGCTGTGCTCATTATCGCGGCGCCTCTCTTGGCGTTTAGAATTACGACGTTAGCGTTAGGACTGGTCGGTCTGGTGTCAGGATAATGTAACTGGGTGGGAGACATCATGCTTCATGATGCCCCAGTACTATTATACATAACTATAAACTGTCACACTTCAGACATCGTATCGATATGACTGAAAATGTGTTCAAGCTACGTAAAAATCCAGAATCACACAGACACAGACACACACACACACACACAGACACATAGACATACACACACAGACACGTTATCGCGGCAATAATTTTAAACATCGATTACACGCCACAGATAGCACACTCTATGAGAAACTGGCAAACAAGAAGAAAAAACATAACACGAAAAACTAAAAGGCAGAGTTCTCCTTTTGTGGTTGCACTAAGCTACTCAGAGTTGACAGATGTAATAAAGAGAACAAACATGTCGAGCACTATCGATTGAGTATAGGGTGAAACCTTAGTACGGATATTCCATTAAGCTAATCAGGTTACGAAGCACCCCGAATACAATAGACTTCAAAGTGGCACACACAGTAGGTATATATTTCACCGGCTTTAATTTCTAATCTCTTTATCCCTTTTAAAATAATTTTTAAAATTCTAAATTTATTAAGGTAAAACTGTTTCTCCCTGGCATATGGTCATTTAATTTTCAAAGAGGCTTTATGTTTTGAATTGATCGTAATTTTCACACCGAATGATGCATCATACACGGCCTGAATTTGACTACAAAACGTTCCGAATGGCAGGACATTAACCATAGCTAATCTTATTAATCAAAGGCATGGAAATGCAGAATTTTGATTCATCGTTGCCTGTTCAGACAGGAGAAAGAAAGTACCATCTCTGATTACGGACAAATGCCACTTGTAACTTGAATACATATACTTCATTCGTGTCATTAGGCCGTTTAACGCATATTTTAACTTTTATATCTCTACCACACCTGCAAATACTTTTCTCATCGGAAACACATGCTGAACATTATGAGATATTTTATAATTCTGTAGGCAAACGTTTATCATTTTAAAGTCTGTATGAGGACTTTTCTATCTAAGACTCTAATGTGGTGTATCCAATTGGCAAAAACTAATGAGGTTTATTCATGTGACAAACATTATTGTTGTGGATCTATCGGACAAAATAATATTGTGCTGTATCCGTCATCCGTGGGACAAACTAATGGTCTGTATACATGGAACAAACACTAATGATCTGTATCCATGGGACAAACACTACTGGGCTGTACCCATGGGGCAAACACTACTGGGCTGTACCCATGGGACAAACACTACTGGGCTGTATCCATAGGACAAACACTAATAGATGTATCTATGGGATTAACACTGTTGTGCTGTATCTATGGGACAAACGCCAATGGGCTGTATCCATAGGACAAACACTAATAGATGTATCCATAGGGAAAACACTAACGGGCTGTATCCATGAGACAAACACTAATGGGCTGTATCCATAAGACAAACACTAATAGATGCATCCATAAGACAAACACTAGAAGATGTATCCATGAGACAAACACTAATGGGCAGTATCAATAAGACAAACACTAATGGGCTGTATCCATAAGACAAGCACTAATAAATGTATCCATAAGACAAACACTAATGGACAGTATCAATAAGATAAACACTAATGGGCTGTATCCACGAGACAAACACTAATGGGCTGTATCCATGAGACAAACACTAATGGACAGTATCAATAAGACAAACACTAATGGACAGTATCAATAAGATAAACACTAATGGGCTGTATCCATGAGACAAACACTAAATGAACTGTATCCATGAGACAAACACTAATGGGCTGTATCCATGAGACAAACACTAATGGGCAGTATCAATAAGATAAACACTAATGGGCTGTATCCATGAGACAAACACTAATGGGCTGTATCCATGGGACAAATACTAATTTGACCTATTGATGGGACAATCACAAATGGTGGTATCCATTGCATTGTCAAAAACTTGAGCGTTGAACCCATTGGACAAATCCTAAAGTTGTGTATCAATTGGACTCATGTGGTGCATTCATGGGATAAACAGTAATTTGTATTATTCATGACAACCATTAGGTGGTGTATCAACTGGACAAACACCAATGTGGTGTATCCATGGGGAAAACACTAATGTGCTGTATCCACGGAACAAACTGTCAGTGTGAATAATTCACATTGTCACCTTGGTGTGTTTTCATAACCATTTAAAGACAACTACCCTCAAACTTCGATTTTGTTTTGTCTTGCTTATGATATTTCTTACAAAACTGGGGTTTTGTGGGAGATATAATGCAAGAGATGAAAACAAAACTATCGTTTTTTTCTTAATCATTTTGTAATTTAAGAACGAGTAACGGAATTTATAAAATCAATGAAAATCTATATTCTCCTTTGGAGATGAAACAAGATTAATGTTAAGAAAAAAACACAATTCACTGAGAAAAAAAAAAATTCCAAACCAAGCAATAAAAACGACATTGAAATGCTTGATGAAACCGGGGCCTATACACGTTATTCTATTAACCTACAGTCACGGTACATCACAAAATACTTTCGCAAATAATGGGCTTTTATTATTCAAAGCTAAAGGAAACATCTAGTAACAAGAGTTGTGCAAGCAAAAAATGTAATGCATTACCTCGAATAGGAAATGCAGAATGACGGCCAGTTTTCTATACCAAGATATGTAATGAAAAATAATTCCGTTTCATTTCACAAAAAATCTATTAGGAACTAAATCTTTAGTACCCACGAAAGTAAACTACTAAGTTCCCTTGCTCCCTATCTTCTTTTTCTTCTTCTTCTTCTTCTTCTTCTTCTTCTTCTTCTTCTTCTTCTTCTTCTTCTTCTTCTTCTTCTTCTCTCCCCTTTCCCTCTCATTAAATTATATATTTCAAAGACATGATTGTTTCGACATTTAATTAAGACACTTGGAGATTTTCTCTTATGCGTTAATTGATATGGACATTAATAATGCGTCTCATAATTGTTTCTTCTTGATCCACGATGTGTTACATAAAAAGCCATACAGTGCCCTGCCAATACTTTCTTTTTGAGTTTGATTCAGAGTTCAGGCAGCTCATACAAAACGTCTATAATATTAAACCATGGGTCGCATTGGTCTACCTAAATATTAAAATTAATATCATGTCACATTTATTGAGAGTCAAAGAACAAGCAGCTGACGAGCTTACCAGGAACAGAATTAGACATAATTTTAAATTCTTTTCGACGTACCGAAAAACCAAGTACGCAAAGAAAACTAGTATGTGTTAGACCTAAAAGTCATTTTATTTTATTTGATTGATGCATACTGGGTCATTTAAAGGTAAATGGTTAATCTATGTGATTTGCAATTCATGTTAATGTGTAGTGTTACCATAGCTTTACATACCAGCCAACATGGTTGACCTTACTGATACCAACATGAATCAGAAGTTTTTTCGCACATCATGCTGTACCGAATCCTTCAAACTTAAATCCATACCAAATTATATAATAGCCTATTCTAAGTTCTCCCTTCTGATATTAATCCTACATCCTGTAGTCTGAATGTCATTCCTTACTAAGGAACAAGACATATTTCCTTTAACTCTTCTTGTTTTGATGCAGTCGAAATGTAGTTGCATATCTTTAATTACTGACTCGGTCCCTCTTGCTCAGAATGAGATACCGATTCTTTGGATATTAATGAACGTTTGATGCTGCTTTCGCTGTTACGGCGATATGGTTTTGAACAAAGTAATATAAAAGAGCGAAAACCAACAAGTTTTGTGAAATTAAACAAATTTGTTCCCTAGAATACAAAGTGAAAATTAAAAAGAGTTTCCAGTATTATGAATTATATCCCAAATCACTTAAAAGTTATATCACAAGTCCAAAAGTATATACTATTCCTAAAGAATTCCAGCAGTATTCCGAATGGACGTCAAAACTGAATGTGCTAATGTACCAGTAGTCTCAAATATGCCAATGTGCCAACAGTCTTGATGCATCAGTATGATAGAATTGCAATGTCCTTAAATAAATTCACTAGTTAGGCAGGACCAACTCCTACCCTCAGTTAGGGATACATGTCAATCACACAATACAAATTAAATATACACAACATATAATCAGGGACAAAAGCCAACTAATACAGAGTAATATATATATATATATATATATATATATATATATATATATATATATATATATATATATATATATATATATATATATATATATACCATAACAATTGCAATGTAATCTTAAACTCAAAATAATAAAATCAAATAAATAATCGATATGAATATTGTTTGAGACGACACAACATATCGCTATAGCTATTATTTTGTGTTTTATTTTGTATTATGTTATGTTATACTATTTACTGGTATTCGAAGTCATAGCCTGGAAAATATTTACGAGATTAATATTATATAAAAAGCTAGAAGATTATATGAGGGAATTCTATGGAACTGACGATTTTAACAAGTTAATTGTAATCCCTTTGTCTCAATTTGATAAATCACCGACTGGACTGTGTCTGCTCATGTACAGTCAATTACTGTTACTGTTTGAAAAGAACGATAACGCCCGCAATAAGCCTGTAAAATATTGTTTGTTACATGCCCTTCTTTGCACCATTTTAACTTTAGTACTAGTCTGGGTCGTCTGCACCCGTTTCATGTCGTTTATTAGTACCTAACTGACAACACGACGATATGCCGTTTAATCTTCTAAATTCTCCAATGCACTATTTTTATCTTTTCATTCCCAGGGGAGGTATCTTACATGCGAACAAATGACGTTTTACGTTACATTTTCTCCTACCGTGTAATTTGCCATATCAAATTTTCTCAGATATAATGGTTCAGTTTTATCATTGAAGATCGGTTAATTCAAGTTGATCATCACCAAACATTTATATCAAATATTTCCATAAATTCAGATAGCATATATAACAAAACATGTATTATGTACTGCAAGTACATCCAATGTTGTGTAAAGGCTGTCCCGAGGCAAGCGAAGTTTCTTTTGAAGATATTATCTGCAGAAAGATAATGAGTACGGATGTATTTGCTGAGCAACATATATCTTATACAATCCTCTAACCCATATAGAACCCTTAATTTGCTTGGTTTATAAAGCTAGAGGACATGGTTTTAGTACTTTCTATAAATGTTTCGAGGTTCAAAAGAGGTGCATGAACGATTTTCACCATTATGATGTGAAGTTTAAAGGTATACATGTACTTGACCCCACCATCACTTTACCACCTATCTGCCACATCAAAGAACTTACCAATCACATGTCAGCAGCAATTACTGAACAGACTAATTAACTCAACAAATATTTAACACTTGGACATTGGACCGTTTACATTTATTCGTTTAAATATAGAGGAATTTGAACGTCTAATGTTAGGAAATTTACAACAAAAATGCGTTCTCATAAGCGGCATCATAACTGAAAGTTTGAAAATCAAATTATCACAAATACAAAAATGAACATGCTCGTGAACTAGGAGATATCGGTTTTCTTCGGTGTGGTCAGTGCTCCTCATTTAGCGCAGAGTTTAATCATTGAACTTTTTATGAAGTATGATTGTGCTCCCACCACGAGGGCGTGATGGGAGCACAATGCAATTTGGTACCGACAGGAAAGTCAGTTTTGAATCACCATTCAGTCCCTAATATTGAATCCCCTTTCATTCCCTAGAATTTAATCACCACCACCCCCCGTTCCTAATAGTGAATCACCGTCCAGTCCATAATTTGTAATCTCCTTCCAGTCCCTCATTTTGCATCACGTTTCAGTCCCTAATATTCAATTACCTTCCGGTCCCTAATATAAAGAATCACCTTCCAGGTCCCTAATATTTAATCACTTTCCAGGTCCCTAATATTGCCATTAATATTGCTCTTCCAGTCCGCAAGAGACGTCAATCCATAATTAGATATTTGATATTTCAGTCAACTGATGATTATTATTATCGCAGTTCATTTGTAAATCGCTATGTAACTTACCTATAGGCAGCACAGTTTACTTATTATTGACCCATCTGTCAGACATCTAGATCAGATAGTTTGCACTCTATAACATATACAAAGTCAAAGGTTCATACCTTTAAAAGAATCTGACTCCAAATAGCGCGAAAATGCCATTATAAAGACAAAATGTACTGTTTTGCAAGTGGAACAATTTTGCAAACGACATTTGTTTGAACAAAAGCCAATGGTGAGGGAAAGATTACTGTCATGTTTATTTTGGCAGTAAGTCAGCTTTTATGATGCACAGTGCTAACCAAGTCTATAGCGCGAGCCTGTTACTATGACTATGTTAACGCAAACTTTGAACATAAAAGTTCGACGCGATTTTCGTTTTTTAAACTTTACAAAAATTTGTTATAATTATCTATGTATTTGTAACCCGCCCATTGTGCATGCATGCAGCGTTTAAGTTACGTTGTGAGGTTTTTCATCGCCGCTAATCTTTACGATCTGAATCAAGAGATGGCATGCCGATTTCGTGACTACGTTTCAATGAAGACAGACCGGGACAAAGAATGAGGCTCATCCAATAGCGGCTTTGGGGACATTGACAAAAGATGCATTGTAAGAGCTTGTTCTTCTTTAAAAACAAGTGTTAATTCTTTTGTCATTCTTTGTTGACAGTACATATACCATGAAAAGGGTTAAAAATTTGATTGGGTCAGGAACGCGGCACAAGTCTCATTAATTTTAAAATAATCAGAGAGGTACATTGTCATTTCGATCAGGTACGATGTCCATCAAAGATATACTTGTAAATCGATAAGATCGCTTTGTAGTTTTCATCCAAATACATTTTGTGTGAGCATACTCAACTGCAAACAATAAAAACAAATATACCTGACAAGGAATAAGTCATTGCATTGTTAACATTTGTTTAATGAAGAAAACTGGTATAAGGCAAAAGCACTTATTCATTTGTGAAACGAAGAATGGGTCTGTACTACTGATGTAAGCAATCTGGACTTAGTGCTGAAAGTAAAAGACATGCGTCACATCACTAATGAGTAGCCAAACTTCGAAAACATCTTGAAGCTGTGTTCTTTGGTTTGGCCAATTTCCAATTTCCTTGGGGCGCACATAATAGAATGCTTTGAGCTGAGGTACAATATGGACGAGGCATATAGGTATAAAAAAAATGGCATGGTGATTTTGCTGATTAAAAATAAAGAAAATATAATAATTTAAAAATTCACAAAACAGCTGGAAGTGAAAAATATGACTGATATAAATAAATAAAATGGGCGAGATAGAAACAATTAGAGATAAATAAAATATGGTCCGGTATACAACTTCCCCAGTCATCACAAACGCCGTGATTACAATTATGTGTGTGTTACTTTATTATTACAAAATAACATGTACGAAATTATTTATATATGGTTAAAATAAGTTTTAACTTTAACAAGTAGAATGTTTCATCAACCATTTCTAATACATTAAAAATATATTGAACAACTTCAGATTGCGGCCACGCAGTGGGCATCTGCAACCCCTGCTCCCCTAAGTTTAACAAACTTCTATAAATCTCTTTCATTTGTTAAGTTTGGCTTTGCCCTCACCCCAAACCCCGTGAAAAATTATTGTGGCAGAAGGATTCTGCCACTTTAATTGTATGTTCATCTTTTATTTCATCCATCAACGCATATATCGATTCATTCTTCTTGTATTGCGTTCTTTCCATTCATAAATACTTTAAACACAACATTCCCTGCTTGCTCCAAATCCTATGCACGTATTTCTCTCTGGACCATTCCCTTGAATCTTGAATCTTAAGTTCTAAACAGTCTTCATTGAGAGAGAGAGAGAGAGAGAGAGAGAGAGAGAGAGAGAGAGAGAGAGAGAGAGAGAGAGAGAGAGAGAAGACGGGGGTGGGGGTGGGGGTGAGGGATTGCGGTGATTGTTTAATGCTACATAATTCTGTAATAATAATAATAATAATAATAATAATAATAATAATAATGTAACTTACACATGCACACACCGGTATACATACGCACTCGCAAAGAGTTCAAGATGTAAATGTATGTAAGTATGTATGTATGTATGTATGTATGTATGTATGTATGTATGTATGTATGTATGTATGTATGTATGTATGTATGTATGTATGTATGTATGTATGTATGTATGTATGTATGTATGTATGTACGTACGTACGTATGTATGTATGTATGTATGTATGTATGTATGTATGTATGTATGTATGTATGTATGTATGTATGTTTCAAAAATTAATATATATTATACACATATATGCAGTTTTCAACCTATTTGTACAAATTGATCTCACTTTGATTTTATTTTATAGGAAATCCTGTTTGTTGTTCGTTAGAAAAATCAATTACCTTGTTTAAAAAATAAAACCAAAACTAACTTTTTGAGGCAGTAAATGCCACGAAACATTTCCGCTTCTCCTTCTTGTTCTAGAATAATGTGAAAAAGAAGCTATACACAGTGTTAATGATATCTAAGGGAGAATGTACTGTGCACATATTGAGTATTTTGGGCCAAACGTAGTTTGGGATTAGGCAAACCAAACAGCGTAACTATACTTTCTCACTTCATTTGCCTTTAAGTTCAAAACGCGTCAAATTGCCTTTGAAATATTTGATGGATTTTGATGTCGGCATTATGATGAGGAAGAATGTAATACGGGTATTTCCGCTTGACCGCTAGACCACATTTGCCTGCAAAACGGATGCGGTATGTTTCTTTCATGTACCTTTTCTGAAATAAATTGCTTTTTTTAATTAAAAAAACCGTAGATTTTGTGAACCGGGAGAATGGCACTTAATGCAAATATTATTATAGATTCTAATCAGGCACTCTATATAGTTAATTTAGACTTACGGTTAAAACTTTCCAAGTATGTTCCGGCAGACCTGAAACTTGTTGTGGGCTTAACGCCATCTTTTGCACACAATAATCTATATTTGTCTGACGGTATAAATGGTGAAAGAAGAACCAGAAGAAAAGAAAACGCTGACCTACTGGATGCCACTGGCAAGCTTTCTTACATATCCATATAAGCGAAGGCCGATACTCTAACCCACGCGGACAGATGTGAGATACCAGTGATCGGTAAATGCAGAGGCGTAGCGAGGGGGGTGGGGGTGGGGCGGTTACATATGTCCCCGGGCGCCAAGGTATAGGGGCGCCAAAATGAGGCTTGCAACGTTACATTATAATAAGAAAACAAGGGTAATAAATCTGTCACAAGATCGCTGGGGCGCCAATTTTATAGTTTGTCCCCGGGCGCAAAATATCATCGCTACGCCTCTGGGTAAATGCGAGTTATTTGGACCACAAAACCACCCTTAGTCCAGTCTGGAACAGTATAACTGACCTTTCTGGTTTACTTTGTGCATGCATAATGCATGTGTTAATAATGAGCTATCTCTTTACTTTCAAGTAAGCTTTGAACCATATATTTACTTCGGCAAGTAAGAATGAACAGTATAATGAAGTAATTCAATCAAAAGATATTACGAAAGTTTTATAAGTGTCGTTTTGTATGTTAAACTGTAAAGACCTTAACCAGTCTCTAATTCGTCAAAGATCTCGTGATGTCATGCGATAATCTGGTTGAACGAGACTAGAAAAGAACTCCAATGTCACTCACATGTTGATTATAAACAAATAATCCATTGAAACAGATTGGATGAGTTTGTCTAATCGGCCAATTCTACATATGCGTAAATTATATAATTGCTGACTCATTTTCCGGCATTTGACTGTAAGCAAGTACCTATTTATAATATTTGCTAAATAATAGGTCTAAATAGGATAAAGTACATGTGTACTTACGGCGCATTGAATGGGACAATTCACAAGCACACATTTCGAATCTGCCCATATCGATATCCTGTTTCACTATACACCATTTTATCGATACACTATCTACTAGCATTACAAATGTGTAAAATTTCACAGATCTAATTTAACTACTTTACAAATCATTGTCGGATTCCATATGGATCCCACTCTACTATTATTGTTAGTTTTTTTAATCGCGTTCGGCATAGTTACTGTTGGCATAGTTACTGTTGGCATAATTAATGTTGGTATAGTTATTGTTGGCATAGTTACTGTTGGTATAGTTACTGTTTGCAGCTTCAGTACAGTCTGCACATTTGTCTGTGTGTACGCCTTAAAGTATGTTATAACTGTACATCAGAACTGTTTAGGCCAATCGCCTGTATTTAGTTTGATCTCTTAATTTTATTTCGATTTCCTTCAGGAGATACTGGAGGGCTCGGCAAGGGTATGGCCAAAGTACAACATAATTAATTAAAGAATTGTTTAAACTGCTTATGAGTTAGTGCGAATCTTTTGCTATTTGTAATCCAGTAGAGTTCGAAATCTTTTTCAAAAACTATTTTTTGTTTCGTTTTTATATTCATTATTCATGCCGTAGATCAATAAATTTGTTTGAAATTTTAAAGCACCAAGGATACCTTAACGGGTTGACCCAACGGGCAGCAGTTCGGAAAAAAACAAGTCTTTCACTTCTCGAATAATCAATACTTCTGTGGAAGGAACAGTGAAACTGATGAATCTTAAATTTGCATGATTGATAAATAACTATTGTTAATTCAGTGTGACCGTCATACTAAGGTTTTGTTTCCAAAGTTCGAATTTGTTTGGCCTTTTCGAATTGATTTTCAAATTTCGTAACTTCACGAAACTTGTAAAACATGAAGCTCAGTTTTTGATAATAAGTTATTCCGTTACCAAAGTACGACTTTGCAGGTTGCTGTTTTCCCGACATGTTTGCAAGAACATTGACAGCCTAGTGTGAAGGTTATTGAGTAAATTTAGGTCGCTAAATTGAACGCTACCAATACATTTTTTCTGTTTTTCTCAAAGGGTGTAGATCAATATCGAAATGGATATTTTCATGTTCAAAGGAGAACTAATTTTTACTGTCCGATGTCTTTTGCTTGAATATGAAAGAAACATTCAATTACACGATTTCACATTAAATTGATTTTTTTTTTAAAAATATAACTTTACAAATTTAGAAACCAGTAGTAGTGCCTGGTATTAAAACTGTGGATCAAAGCGAATATATCACCATAGCACCACCAAGATTCTGCACTGAACAGTTATATCAGTGTGAGTAAAAGAGCGATATTATTGCAATATATTGAGTTAATTTTGAGAGCGATATTATTGTGATACACTTTGTTAAGAATATACGCGCTTTATAATTGCGATACACTTAATTAAGGATAAGAGATCGATATAATTGCGATATACTGAGTTAAGTTTAGGAGAGCTATATTATTGTGATGCACTTTGTTAAGAATATACGCGCTTTATAATTGCGATACACTTAATTAAGGATAAGAGATCGATATCATTGCGATACACAGATCTCAAACAGCATTTGTAATATTAACATCAGGTAGTTAGGCCTATATTCTATAAAATCAAACTCATATCGAAGAACATTGGCTAGGGTACGCTTTTTCTGATGTAATGGAATACCAAACAAATACTGAAAACAATTGTATGTACGCATGAAATATCTGTGAAGACTTACTGCAGAATGTTTGGTGTACACTGATTGAATGTTAAAATCTTAAAAGATCAACGAACTCTGGTAAACCGATCCCTCGATAAGTATGTTGATGATATGCCTAGAATTCAAATGGTATTCTTGTTCGCATTTTCTAATCTTTATGTAATGTCTAGCTCAGAGTAAGAGGATTAGTTAATTGGATTAAGCTACGTTATTTAGGGAATAACATCTCTCGATATTATGACCCAGTGTGATTGAAAAGATAGAATATCAACAGAGAACTGGGTAAAATTATTGGGAAGAAATAATGCAATACGAGACAACAACAAAAATAACAAATTTAATCAAACAAAATAATAATGTTAATTTCAATTCAAATTCGGTTATATCAACAGGATTCAGTAGGAGTGCATAATTTGGACTTGTCTCATCGTCATAACAAGTGGTGAAAAGAGCGCAATGTCCAGGATTGATTGCATCAATTTCCGCTCGACCGTGTTCCAACGTTTCCTATTTCCTCGAGTCTTTCATTTCCGACTGCTTCATCCTTCTTGGACTTACTAGTCCGTTACTCTGAACTCATCCCGTCACTTTTTCCGGACTTTAGTCGTCCCGTTTCTTTTTTTTTTTTCGGACTGTCGAGTATTACTTTCTTTCGGAAAGCTGTTTCATTAAAGGATTTTTTTTTTATTATCCCTAAATCGCTATATCTAGATGCACATAAAGGTCATTCACTTACGTTACATAGGAATCACTAGCTATCTACATAGTGCGTAAATCTGGCTTAATATGGTAGTACGTTGCCCGTGCTTTACAGCGAGAGGTCATAAATTACCACGTGAACTCTCTATCGAAAATGTACCGTATGCTACTGCATCTTCGATTACTGTTGCATAAAATGCATAAATCCTAACTCACTTTCAAATTATTTAAATATTACAAAAGCAAATATAATTGGTAGTTTTCATTAACTCACGATAATCCGTATCGCTCTAACAGACAAATTTATTTCATATAACCCAACGAAGTTCTACACGCATGAACATTTGGATCGCATGCAATCGATTCTACCAATGAACTAATAACTGGGAAATTAAAAAGATAAATGGCATAGCAACTCTAGTATCAATACATTTCCGTGAAATAGGATAAGATAAGTCTACCGTGCAGTCACAGGGCCTTGCATGTATTTTGCCTTCGTCTGCGAATGGATATTCAACACAAACTCTTGAATGTCGCAAAATGGCGTCAGTGTCAAATGGGATGCAGTGACCGTTCCCTATTTCAGAAGGTTTTGCTCGTAAGCATCAGTTTTTTTAAAAAGATGAAACAAAAAATGTCGATGTTTCGCAAATACGTACAAGCAGAGTATGGAAGAGTTCCGTTTATCCAAATGACATATAATTATATTAGTGTAATAGTAATATAATCGAAGTAGCTTTCTTCTGATCTGTAATGGAGATGTACTGACCAATGAAATATTAAAACAGAAAGATGCATTCAAGTCCAAACAGACAAGAAAATGTTTATTAAATTCAACCTCTTGGATTTTGTGTTTCAGGACCATGGAAACGTTTACAATTCGTCCTGTTCCGGAACATAAATTTGCACTAACAATTTTGGTTATATGAATGCAGATATTTCGAGAAATGATCGCATAACCAGTGCATAATTATGCAAATATTTCCAGATATTATCGTATATCCTATGCAGAATTTCCATATGTCGTGCTTAAAGTATTGTTAGCAAAACTGGGTTACTTTTAGTGTGGGATTACACGTCACTAAAGAACTGGGTCTCATTAAAAATCCAGAAAATTTAAAAGCAAGACATAAGTAGTGTAGTAATACATAGAAACTTGATAAGCTTTTTAACAACGTCAGCTCGTTGACTGCCAGTAAGATATGCATGTTATCAAATAAAATATTTTTTTTGAAACCTGGTGAAATCTTCACACTTTAAACAAACAAAACACCTCTCCATGTAACTTTGAATATCGCCTTTGGTTTCTTATCAATTATATGGAGGAAGTATTTAACCGCAATGTTGGTACTCAGAGGAAACGGAAAATAGCTTACTACGTAACCATGACAACATATCTAATTATTTTTGTTTGAACATGTGATTCTTTAAAAATGATTCTGTTAAAACTTAATTGAACACGTAATAACCTGAATGACTTATATAAAGTTTAAAGTTAAAAGACATTTTAAAAATATCTTTTTTTTTGTTAATCCTTTTTTGGAGACAGTCTTTTAGTTTTTATCAAGTTAATTCGGATTTTTAAAAAACAAGCTCTGTATCGTTGGTTGTTGATTTTTATGGAAGACCTAACACTAAATTACATCTTTTTACTGTCGTTGCGTTATCAGCGTGGTTTCAGTTATCAGATCTTGCCTAAGTTAACCTTAATTACGTCTGATAATTTTCAAATTATTTTTGATAGACAGTTCCTAATTTTGTGAAATAATTTGCAAAGTCATCTGAAGAAAATATCCAAGTTCAGTGCCCTATAAATGAAAGTAGAGTTTTATTAACTGATTACACTGCAATTTAGGTAACAATAATGATTTATATCTAGACTGACTGACAATATGTGATATGCTTGTTAAATGAAAATATCATAAAGGTGATATTATTGACACTGATTAGTGTGTCATACAGTTGAAACAGATTAATAAATGGACGATTGTATGTGTGTTCCCCTTTAATCTGATGACTTTCGAATGTGTTTGAGAATCAATATGATTTATAAATCGTAATCTTGAGGTATGGAAATATTTATAATTATTCAACATGTCTTGGGAAGGTTATATCAAATGAACACTCGAGTAAAAAAAAAAAACATAACGAAATGTGCAGATCGTCTGTTTAATCAACATAACATATTCATCGGCTTCCCTTGGTCTTATTCATACGCATTGGACGTTGAATCTAAACCTTTTGTTATTTATGGGACGTTATGATAGGATATTCACTTGACGGAATTACAAACATAGGAATTATTACACGATTTCTGCGAGATCTCGTTTTTCATTATTATTTCTTCCTGTCACTCTGATACCCTTCATGTCGTATATTCGTCATGTCACTGACGTTTACTTGACGTTATAACATTAATTCTTAGCGTCATGCTGTTAAATTGGTCAACTGTTTAACTCTTAAGGTAAATAAATTAATTTTTTAAGAACAAAAACAAAACAACAAAAAACAAAAAACTTGTAGACCCCGTGACGGTCAGTACGAGACGTATTGGTTCTTACTGTCCTAGATTCACCTCAGCAAAAGCTATG
This sequence comes from Unio delphinus, assembly GCA_029339505.1. Classification (NCBI taxonomy): domain Eukaryota; kingdom Metazoa; phylum Mollusca; class Bivalvia; order Unionida; family Unionidae; genus Unio; species Unio delphinus. The sequence continues at coordinate 14,159,775 of JAQISU010001240.1, read as the reverse complement.
TAATTGCATAATATCAATTACACTGCATGATAAATGAACACATTATACTGAAATGAGTACTTGACCTCACATCGCGGCCCTTTGCTCTGATCGAACTTTACAAATCATTAAGTATATTATCACCAACAGACTGGTATGTTTATCTCAATATTGAGTGCTAAAATACACAAGCATGCTGACAGAATTTTTAAAATTAAAAACCCACACACAATTCTAGCTTGTCTTCTGCTCAACAATTCTTTTTTTGCACTGCGGTCGTGATCAGTAGAGGCGCGAGGGCAGTCTGGGAGGAGGAAGTCGAAGGAGGGGGTGGGACGCCGTTGAATATTTTTTTATATAGCTGAAATTTGCATTTTTATCACCTTACCTTTGTGTAATTCTTTACAAAACTTGTCGGGGGGTGGGGGTGGGGTGGGGTGGGGGTGCGAAGATTGTCAACAGGCATGAAAGCTGTTCTCTGTGGCAAAGTAGTGGCGCGAATAATGAAGATTGCCCACAGGCGCCTCAAACCCTTTGTTCGCCGTGATCCACGATCAGACATTGCATCTTTTTCTCATTCTTAAAATAAAGTCCAGGTTGTTCAGCACAACATTTTCAAACGTCATGTCTTACACGCACACATAGGCCTACCAGTGAAGACTCATTATATTGAATCATGTTTTGGTCAATGCATGTGCAAATTTCAAAGATAAGGTTTGAAGTCAGTTGCGAAAAGAGATGATTCAGTTCGTTGTGTCAGTAACCGAAGGCAATACAAATGTTGAAATAAACAACATGGCATCGGCCATTGTCATCACAGACACGTGGGCAGTTCAGCAAAAACAGAAAAGCGTTGATTTAAAAGTCGAGTAAAGTTTACTGTAATATACTTTGTATCTACCATCTCCTGTGCCCACAAAATTATGATCACGATGCACGGCAGCCAGCGAAGTTCATTATAAGCGGACATGTTTTCTACCAACAGTTTTTGAAATTACGAGTACCTTTCTCTTATGGACTTAAGTAGAGTAAACGTGACAACACACTCACAGAAAGCAAAGTGGCAATTAGTCTTGTTTAATATAACGTGGGTAAAACGAAAGTGTTAAATAAATTACTTTTCGCCATCATGACCATCATAATGAATATTGCATCTGGTTTCGGACCTGATCAACAGTGATATTTATACTTTTGCCATGAATTACGTAGGCTTAGAATAATTTTTATTTACCATGTACATACCTTTATAACTTTTCTCAGATTATATTGGTTTCCTTCTTCAAATCGAAAATTGGCCATGACAGTCAACGAAGTACTTTAAGGAGACTCCTAACTCTCAGGGCATGCTCTTCCTGATGACACGTATAATCAGAACTTTTGGTGGAAATGCGACAAAAGCTTTTGAACTGTAATTATGGACGAATTTGACACCAATATATCGGCAGACAAGATATATTTACAAAAATAAATTTACTTCTCAAAGACGTGCATACAATATAACGTTCTTTAGCACACTTTATTTGAGGGTGACAAGGATAATGATGAAATACTGTTAAAAATCTGCCAGTCTTAATTGATATTGAGTCAATTAAATCAAAAATAGTTATCACATTCGATCAATGCAAACATTTATGAGATTTAGGTATAATGTGAATTTCATAGTTAAAATATACACATTTGAAAGGAGATATGTTTTCGCATTCCAGTTCGTGTCAGTACTCTACAAATATAATTTATATGATTATACTCGCCTTTGTTGACTGAGTTTTAATAATTTCAAACCTGTTCTTCCCTGGATATTGGCAGAAGAAGAAAACTACCATTTCTTTCCTTTCTTGCAGTAAACATGATGCAAGGGAAATAACTCTTATGTTGTACGAAATGAACTGATAATAAGGTGTCTTGATGTTACCTCCCTTCTATTAAATACATGGCTATGTGATTTACAAATTCGCCGAAAAATAGCTGCCGAAAATAAAAGTATACAATATTTTGTATAGCTGTACATGTATGACATAATTTAACAAACACCAACCGTCTATGATTTGTTCCACCCTTATAATACATGAGTATTTGTATGAGATATGAGGTTTATTACAGCAGTTTCTTGTTTCTATCTCAAATCAAGCGTAAAGTGTAAAGTATGTTTGTAATTATTGATGCCGAATGCACAATATTCATGGACTCTTTGTATCTTCTAAATGATACAACTATGTCAAAATATGTTATATGGAAGAAGAGTGTTTCTAACTACACCTTTCCTTTTCTACAATTCTTTCTCGTGAAATCGTATATAACATTTACATATCTATCTACTGTATATGTGGATATGAATCAGAATGGTGAAGACCTGACCAGTGTAAAACAAGGACGATCCTCCATCTTTCAAGATCAGGGAGGGAAATGTCTTACAGAAGAACAAGACATTCTTAAGAGATGGACAGAATACTGTTCAGACCTGTACAACCACAGACCTACAGGGGACCCAGACATACTCAACACCCCATCAGTAACCAACACTGACAACTACCCCATCCTCCGAGAAGTAGAGGCTGCAGTGAAAGCATTGAAAAAAGGGAAGGCAGCAGGAGTAGACAGCATCCCTGCAGAACTATTCCAAGAAGGGGGTGAAGCCATGATAAGCGCCCTACTAACAATCTGCAACAAGATCTGGCAGACAGGGGAATGGCCAACACCATGGACTCAGTCACTCATAGTAACTCTCGCCAAAAAAGGCAATTTGCAGCAATGTCAGAACTATCGTACGATCAGTCTTATATGCCACCCAAGCAAAGTCATGCTAAAAATCATATTAAGCAGACTGAAGCCGCGGGCAGAGGAAATCATAGCTGAAGAACAGGCAGGCTTCAGACCAGGGCGAAGCACAAATGAACAGATTTTCAACCTGAGAATACTATGTGAGAAATACCTCCAGCACCAACAAGACCTTTATCATGTCTTTATAAATTTTAAGAAGGCGTTTGACAGGGTATGGCATGCAGCCCTTTGTTCCACCATGAAGCTGTACAACATCAACGCTAACCTGATCAAAGTCATAGAAAGCCTTTACAGCAAGGCCACCAGCGCAGTATGCTTTAACGGTCAAATAGGAGATTGGTTTAGGACAACTGTGGAAGTCAGACAGGGCTGCTTGCTTTCACCTATTCTCTTCAACATCTTCCTTGAAAGAATCATGACAGATGCAATGGAAGACCATGAACGACCTGTCAGTATTGGAGGCAAAATAATAACGAATCTGCGCTTTGCTGATGACATCGATGGCCTTGCAGGAAATGAGGAGGAACTAGCTCAGTTGGTGGAAAAACTGTACAGGACAGCTACTGCTTTTGGTATGGAATTCAGTGCAGAGAAGACCAAATTGATGACCAACAACACCAGTGGCATTAGCACTGACATTATGATTAGTGGCCAAAAACTGGAAACAGTTAATATATTCAAAGTACTTAGGAGCCATCGTGGCAGACGAGGGATCGAAACCAGAAATATTGTCCAGGATTGCGCTGACAATAACAGCAATGGCAAGGCTGAAGACAGTTTGGAAAGACAGAAACACCTCAGTCAGCTCAAAAATAAAAATCAGACTGATGCGCTCCTTGGTTGCATCTGTATTCATATATGCCTGTGAGTCATGGACCCTCACAGCGGATCTCGAAAGGAGGATACAAGCAGTTGAAATGAGATGCTTTCGAAGGTTGCTTGGCATTACATATAGAGATCATGTCACGAATGAGGAAGTGGGAAACCGAATTAAGCAAACCATTGGGCCCTATGAAGAGCTATTGACCATTTTGAAAAAGCGCAAAATGAAACTGTATGGACATGTCACACGATCAACAGGGCTTGCTAAGACAATCATGCAAGGTACTGTGCAGGGAGGGCGAAGGAGAGGAAGACAGAGGAAAAGATGGGAGGATAACATCTCAGAGTGGACAGGACTGAAGCTGAGTGACACAGTGAGAGTATCAGAGAAGAGATTGGAATGGAGGATGCTGGTTGTCAGGTCATCAGTGGTGCCCCAACGGTAGGCAAGACTAAGGGATAGATAGATAGATAGAATCCGAATGGCCTTCACTTATACATCAAAAGATGTCGGACGGCAAAATAGCTATTGCTTTTCACATGCAGAGCCGCCCTCCCCCCCGCCCCTCCCGAACTCCCTAACAACGAACAAGAAACAACAAAACATGTAGCACAGGGTATACCAGAAAGATAAGGAAAAAAAGGAACAATGTAAAATACAATATAATGCAAAGAGATAGGATTTAAGTTTTAAAATAAACTACTATTTCGTTATTGTCATCGAACTGTCTAAATATCTTATCAACCAAAAGTTGTAATTAACCCATCATTTTGTAAATGACGTTGCAAACAGTAGTAACCAGTCTGTTATATTTATATATTGATCTTTAAAGGTGACTCAGCATGTCTCTTCATAAATCTATTTATATCACAGTGTATTCTCCCGTTGGACAAGATTTTGTTTTATTTATTTATTTATTTATTTATTTATTTATTTATTTATTTATTTACTGAATGTCGTGGGAACTGCGTCAATCTGTACTTTAGAAATGCACTCAACTTCATTTCCCTGCATGTTGTAGACTTGAATGTGCTCAAAGTGCCGTTAAAATTCTAACATTTTCCGGTCAGCCAAGTAAGCAACGGTTCACACCAAGCAGGCAATCGAATTGGGCAGCAGTCCACTGGAGTCTCTGTTAAACGAGAAATTACTGATGCAATGTAGTATTGGATGTTATGCACAAGGTTCGACAAAATCGTGTTTTAATCTACCGGAAGCATGACTATAATATCGAGTGTCCTGTCTCAATGAAAGATGAGATCAGTGTCTCATAGCGTTACTGTCAGAGTCAAAACTGTTTCCAACGCCATGTCTCAAATGACGAATAGGCTGATCACACTTGCAGGCTTTTCGCAAAATGCTGGATTTTCGTTGCCTTTGAGATTTTGCTCTGATTGCAAATAGTTCTTTATGAGTATTTTTTTTTTTTATAAAAATACTAAAAAAATCTTTGTTTTAAGATACTAAAAATCTTTGTTTTAAGTATTCTAAGATTTTTCGCTTGAGCTATACAGATATTTTGCTTATGCATGTTGTGTACATTTTGCCACAAACAAAATCTATTCGCCTACGAATGTTATATGTTTATAATTAAAACCATTGATAAGAACGTATCACAGTCGTCTGGCTCCCTCAGGATATCATCTTCGCAAGCCAAGGTTCCAATATTTTAACCCTATCTACACTTGGCGGATCGATCGGATATTTTAGTGCTTTGTTGGATTACATGAGTTGCCTCCCATAATACGCAATGCCAACTAACCAAAAGCGTGTATCAGTACATGTATTGCATTGTACATCGGTCGAAAATAGTAGAGGCAATCGACTTTGAAAGGATACTTTTTAAGTTTAACATCCGAAGCATGTCTACACACAGAGAAAGTCATTTCAGGTGTATTTGAGTGAATGGTATTTGTACTTACACAGATCGGGAGTGGAAAAACATTTATTTATGAATCCTTTAAAGTTATGTTCTCCCTTTATCTTGGTCATGCAGGAACAGTGTTGAAATTAAAATTAAAATTTTGTTTGGATAAGGTGGCTTGCTGCTACATCCAATGAAATTCACAGACCCGAAGCACAAAAAATATCTGCTCGATCCGCCTAGGTGAAGATAGGTTTAATATATTAGAACCTTGGCTAGCAATACTATCAGGATATCAGTTTTTAAGAGCTTGACCCTTCAGTCATTTATAATTGATTGGCCAAAGATAATCTTACAGTCATCATTTAGGTACAAAGCCATCAGCAGTGCATGTTGGGTTATTTTTAATACCCTGCTTACCACCTATATAGTAACTATCATTTGCTGTGTGCAGTTCATTTTTGTGATTTCTGATGTAAGAGACAGATGTTTCGATCTAGCTGATCCCTAAGTTGACTTTTTCAGATTGTTTTTGTTAACATGGTTTTTCATCAAATTATGATGATCGTTGTTGTCGTCGTCGTCATTGTCATCTTCTTTTGCTAATATATGAATTATTCAGCTATGAAGGGTCTGAACGTTGTTAAATTTAGTTAAAATTTGGATTATACATATAGCAAGCATTTGCTCTACGCTTACTCTCTACTGTGTGCTGATCCCCGTATGTGTATTTGAGACACCAGATATGCCTCGTAAACTACGTGAATAACACGCAATTCTTCGATTACAGTTGTCATTAGGTAGCAACAAATTTTGGACAATCATATTAAGTGCCTTTGGTGTACAAAACAAAATCAGTCTTTACATCAATGAAATCGATTCAATTGCAAAGAAATTCAATCAAGGGACATGTAAATCAGCGATACTGGGGTTGACAAGAGGCTTAACTTTCAAAAAAAAAAACAACTAGAATTACTTTCCTTTGATTCGGGATAATGTAGTGTATAGGTCCTTCAAAATAAAATGTTTAAATAGCGTGCCAATGCAAACAATAGGAGTACCGTATCCCCTGTTTTAAGATGATGTGAAATAGCGTGAAAGAAATCAAAATTTAATATGGTGAGCTTAATTGGCATGATGTCACTTCGATGCCGTGTCCCGCTCACGAGTTTGGTACTCTGACTCGGTTTTACCATCATGATTAGGCAATGACGACAATACAGTCAAAGCGGCCCCTTCACGGTTGGCACTCCACATTTTGGATTGTTAGGTCTCACTGGACAGTTTTTTTGACAAATTTTTGTCCCACAATGACCTATAGCAGAAAAATGATAATAATATTACATTAAAGACACAAATAAAAATTAACTAATGATTTTTGTTGAAATGATGCTTGTAAGATTCTGAATGAGGTATTTAAGTTAATTCCTTATGCAACTAGTGGCTTTTATACTGAACCAACACTGCCCCATCCCCTCTTTTTTACATTCATTTTTACAGGAAAGAGATATTTTGAACATTTTCCTGTGAAAAGACAGCTAAAAGAATCAGTATGTGCCTTATACATGAATAAAGTTCACTAGTACTGTAACAAATTCATCATCCCTCAACCATCTAGATTTGTTTTTATAGATATTAACCTCTATAGCAGACACATGTAAATACGTAAGCCAAGTTGGCTGCTCATTTGAAGCCCAAGTCACCAATTTTATCTCCAATGCTAGTCTGTGACAGGCAGTCACCAACAAGTCAACCCATTTCCATGCCTAGCTCAAAGTAAATCTAAACCACATTACAGATTTAGCTTATATGTGAACTGAAAAATGCTGGGATTGTGATAATTAGGCTCATGCCTTCTACCTTAAATATTAGGGATGTGTCTAAATAGGAAAATATCCAGTGAGACCTAGCAAAAGGGTTTATATGGTAACTCCTGTCTGCGAAAGTGCAAAAGAAAGTGCAAAAGAAAGAAAGTGTCAAAAAAGAGCGAAAGAAAGAAAGAAAGAAAGAAAGAAAGAAAGAAAGAAAGAAAGAAAAAAAAAAACTCTAATACATGTATGTTGGCTTTCTTATGGTTATGTTATATACATCTGTATTCAGTACTTGTCCAAAATCATGTTCATAGTGTGCCCGGCCTAGGGCATTTATTTTGCAAACAAGAGAATACGTAATTAAAGTTTTAAACTCTATTATTCTGGATTAAATATTTTGAACATCATTACTGTAAACATGTTTACCTGAGTTTGAGTTTGAAGATAAAGTTTTCGTTTTGACGCTGATAACCTCTGGAATGGAAGTTTTCATCAAGAGTATTTCCAGAAAATGCTAATTACAACCTAAGTCAAGTAGATGGGTATATAATCATATTTATCTAAATATCACCCATTTTCGTCTTAACATCTTTAAGCAGAATTATTTTAGTGTTTAGTTTTTCATTTGGACTTGAACATTAATTTGGAATTATAGTTAATTCAAACAAGAACATTTTTGGATTCTTGTATTGTGATTAATCAATCCAGTCCTTTGGCACATCGCCACATTCCAGGCCACCTGCACATTAACATATTCGAGACTACACACACATGAACTCATTTGGAAAACCACTGGAATTCAATTAGAACTTTACAAGTTTGACTGGGGTAATAATTTAGAGGACTATTTAGGATTTAATTCAAAATAATGTAAGTTCATTGTTCATATTTCGTTTTGTAATCTAGGGAAATAAATTATTTGTTGAATTTTACAAAGCATATAAATAATAAAGCAGTATATATTCGCGTAAAAAGTATGAACCTTGTGTCTAAAAAATCACACATATACCTAATATGTAATTCAGTTTACAATTACGTTGAGCTACGCTTGAACATAAATTGGCTTGTTTTGGTGACTGCTTTTCGCATTTAGCGCATCAAAGAAGATAAATTGCGTAATGTGTCTCCAAGTGACTCGTCATCTTGTGTATTTCTGCATTAGGTGTAAACATCTGAATATTTAGATGGTTGAGGAGAAATCGTGCCAATTTGTCATAATAATCGTGAATATTGTTGAACAGTTTGTTTGAGTCGCCATGTTGCAAGAACATTTTCAAAATATATACATTGACTGTCGGGAATTGAAATTGTTAAATGGGGTTTGGTTTAGTGTTTAGTGTTTAGTTCAATGTGTCAACAAAATCCGTCAGTTCTACAAGGAATTAACCTGACTACCTTAATCGAAATCATACAAGTATGTATTCTACAAAATGGTTGGATTGCTTTTGTTTTATAGCTTTAATGTAGAATTATTCTCATTATACCTTAAATTAGTATCGCAGAACGAAAATTTAAATGAATACAAGAAATATATCCAGTTGTGTATTGCTTCCAGTTTAATTGTTCTGCATTAGAACGCATACAGCATTTGGAAGACCTAGATCAGCGGTTCTCAACATGTGGGTCGCGACCCCGTCAAGGGTCGAACAACGATTTGCCAGGGGTCGCTTACGACCATCGGAAATATACATTTTTACAGTTATGAACGAAAATAATTTTACGGTTGGGTCGCCACAACATTTGGAATTGCATTAAAAGGGTCACGGCACTAGAAAGGTTGAAAACCTCTGACCTAGATGGTATATGACCTGCATGACTATGAAGTTGCCTCCCAATAAAAAATCAAATTACAAAGTAAGCACTGAATTGTATATAGTTAATCATATATTAGTTTCAGCGAAAAGGTCACATAAGCGGCAATGCGTGGCATTTCATATTTCTCTCTTTTTAAAATGTGTTTTTTAAATATTTTTTTTTATTGAAGCAGTATTCTAGCTGTAATATTTTTTTAAAAATCTCTTTCATTCTTAAATTTTTTTTAATTATTAAAGTTATTATTAAAGTTATTATTATTATTATTATTATTATTATTATTATTATTATTATTATTATTGTTATTATTATTATTATTATTATTATTGTAATTAATTGTAACTATAAATTTTCATTTGTAAAAATCTCTTTCATTCTTGAAATGAATTCATAACACCCAAGAGTGATGTGGGGTTAGGGAGCATTGAGAACTCAAAATTACAATTGTAAAAACAGTGAGGCGATTGCAGATAAAGATTTAGTTTGTAACATTTATGAGTGAATACATTTTCCCTCCCTTTTATTCTTGTTTATTTTCTTTTTTTTTTTTTTCGTAGTCTTCTTTTTTTTCATCCTCCCGCTTTCCTCCTCTTCTACTTTTATAATCCTTTACTCTTCTTTTTCTTCATTCTCACCGCCTTGTCCTCTTCTTTTTCGTTTTATGGACTTTGGAGTGAATATTTTTTGCTAAAACATTTATATTCATGATTTTTTTAGCAGTACGTTAATAGGATCCGTTTTAAGATTTGCGTACCTTTCTTGTTGTATGTTTTTTTTTTTTTTAAAACAGGTTAATAGGATCAAACTTTAGGAATTGTTTTTCGTTTTGGATGATGGTATAACCCTGCAGTGATAAAGAAATCTCCTTGGGAGTTCCAAACATCATCAAATAAGAATATTTTAAATTCTGTTGCGCGAACCGTTCTGGTGGCCTAGTGGTTAGAGTGTCCGCCGCAGAAGCGGGAGGTAGTGGGTTCGATCCCAGGCCGAGTCATACATAAGACTTACAAAAATGGCACATACAGCTGCCTCGCTTGGCGCTCAGCATTAAGAGGTTAGTGTTAGGACTGGTCGGCCTGGTGTCAGGATAATGTTACTGCGTGGGACATCATGCTACATGTTTGCGGCATGATGCCCCAATGCTAAATATCACTATAAACTGCCTCACTGCAGACATCGTAGCGATATGAATGAAAAATGGTTAATCAAACAAACAAACAAACAAATAAAATTTCTGTTGCGAGTATACCAATAAATAAATAGTCATATTCCTGATGCTAGATCTAAAACAATGTAATATTTCTTTAATTAAAACAAGTGACGTTCTATTGCAGATGTGTTCGTCATTCTTTAAGTAGTACCTTTAATTAAGCCTGATATATATCAACCTCGATCATACAAGAATTTAAGCTTTAATATTCTTAATACCTCTCCAACACGCCCATATGTTTGTGTAGAGGGATCCCTGATAATGCCGAATAACCGAGAGAAAAACCACCGACTATGGGTGAATGACTGACAACCAGCCCGTGTCGGAAAAAGAATCGTAGAGGAGATCAAAGTGTACAAAGCAAGTATGCTACCATTGAACTACCTATATTTTCTTAGCCTTAGCCACATTACATTTTGAAGTGGTTTTTTTTTCTCCACCCATCTTGTCGTTCTTATTGCCTCTTGACATCTTAAGCTATTCAATCTTTTTCGTGGGATATCAAGTGTCGAGCATAATAATACTCGTAATAGATTCGAGTGCACAAGGGTTTGTTAAGTCTAAAATGAAGGCGTTTGAATTAGATTGTAGGTTCTTATTGATTTAATTCTATAAACGAGGTCCTGTACTGATAAGGGGAGAAATAGGTACTTACGAAAATAATTTTTTTTTTATATATTGAGGGTCAATTATAGTTTATTACCATATGCATTGACAAATCAGATTTCCACTGTACTATGTGAAGATATGAGAGCGACTTGTTAGGGGTCATATTCTGGTGACCTGTGTTATTATCAGCCAATTTGTTGAAATCTTATATATTTGCGTTTGGGAGACTGAACAGTGTGATTGAAGAGCATCATTGTGTTTCGAACGATTTGCTTTGCTTTCAGATTTCTGAAAGCAGGATTTCCAATGGCTAAATAAAAAGTTACCAGAACATGGCTCTTACGCAGTCGCGAGTCAGCTTTTCACGTAGAATGGTGGAGATCTGATTTGAATCAGGCTGCGTATATAGATACATACGTTTCTAACACATACTTTCATCAGAACTACACATAGATGATATACAGACAACTTTTCAAACGACTAACCATAAACACAAATTTCAGACTTCTGTTCTAACCTGGTTTTGTTATTTTATAATAGTTTCATTCGGCACCAGTAGATGTCTGTACATGGTACATATGGAAAGCAAAGGTTGCACCCTATCATCACATTATCATGTATATCCTTAATCTTTTTCCCTTCATTGCCGTCTTTCAAAGTTTTAGTGCTACTTTATACATATGCCATAGCAATTTGCGTAGATGAAGAAATCAATATTGCAATGCCGTCCGCCTCGGATGCGGGGAGGTAGTGGGTTCGATCCCCTGCAGTGTCATTTCAAAGACCTACAAAAATGGTACTAACAGCTGCCTCGCTTGGTACTCAGCATTAGGAGGTTAATGTTAAGACTGTTCGGCCTGGTGTCAGGACGATGTGACTGGGTGGGACATCATGCGCCTTGATTCCCCAGTGCTAGACAGCACTATCAACTGCCACATTGCAGACATCGTAGCGATATGACTGAAAAATTATTAAAGCTACGTTACAAATCCTAATCTCACACACATAATCGCAATTTGCACTTAAATAAACAAAATCTTAAACTTTTTAATCACAGTTTTAAGTACATTTTTAGAACTGGAACAATGTTTTGATTTATAAGATTAACAGTGATCTTTTCTTCGACATTAAGTAGGACACGGAAAATTTCGCTGGTTTTCCTGTATAATCCTTATTGATTTATTAATATACAACAAAGTTAAGGGATGGATGCACTGAGTAAAAATGATAATAAATCTAAAGAATAATTTTCAATACGGTGTGGATAACTACTTGTATTTTTCCTCACCGTCCAAGGATTACAAATATCTGATTTTATTGTAAAATTATGACTTATGATGAATTCTGAAAGTTCATATTCAAAAGATAACTTCTAAAACTCATTTTGTATCACGGCATAACACTCACATGAAAACAAGAAATGAAATTGACATTTTGTTTTGAAATGGAAATCTCTCATTTAACGGCTTTGAAGAAAATTAGAAGTAATTTTTGGGAAAATGTCGCATAATTTACATTTTGCCCGTGAACCGTTTATTTGGATCATTCTTAATGAACCAGTAGCATGTTGTTGTGAAACATTTCAATGTTTGTTTTAACAAAAAAAAAAAACTACATTAAAATTTTCAAATATAATTCAAACACACAAAGTTAAACATTTTAAAACTGACTTCGTAAAAAAGAATGTTGATCTTTCTTTCATTTTGTTTCGTTCTAATACGTGTTATCATATACATGCAGTTAATACTGTTTTTTTAAATTTATTTTTGTCTATGCTCTGCTAACATACAAATTTCGGAAACAAATACTTGCTCACTCGACAAACCGTAATTGTATTGTAGATTATTCAAGTGCATTCATTGAAATAATGTCTGAAAAAGTAAATAAAAATGACTCTGAAGGTCGTTTTCTCTTCTTTTTAAAACCCCCACCTGAATATATATAGCCTTTTAGTTTCCTGGCGACGTGTTTTGGTAAATGTATACTACAAAAAGAATGACATTATCCGTTTGGGGTGAATGATGGAAATGATAATGTTAGTTTCTTGAGGATTGATATTTGGAAGTCAAAGATAAGGGTACATACAGATGAAATAAAAATGTTTCGTTCATGGAAAAAGCGAGGTTTGGGCTCTGTTGGAGGCCGTTCGCTCGTTAATGCTTCAGGGAAATCAGCTGGTGAAAAATAACATTTATTGAAATTGACATCTCATTCACGAGAGAATGCAGCATATAAACGCAGAAGAAACAACTCACCTTTTGTTGAAACAAAACTAATAGAGGTTCCCTCTCAACATCAACAATAAGTTCAGTTCTAAAAAGGGAACATATATTATTCTGAAAGCTTAGACGTATAATTGAGAGCAATAGTTCGTATCATTAAAGAATCAAGTCATGTTTACATAGAGAAAGGGAGTAAGCTACAAATATCAGTATCGATCACCTATCAACTAAATGTTTGCTCGCGGCCCAAAGACGCTTTCGAATGGGCCATAGAGACAAACGAATGCAACCTGGATACAAAGTACACGGAAAGACTCATACTTTTAATATCCGATGACCGATTAAATCTTAAGAAATGGTATGTGCAATAAACTCTGATCGACAGTAGGAACAGCTACACGTTGAAATTGAGATATTATCAGGGTCTTGGAAACGTTTGAGTGTGAGTTTAAGACTTTCTGATTGAAAAATGGCATGGTTTACACGGAGGCCAAGCACTGGTGAGAAGAAACAAAAAGCTAAGAAACTTCCAACCCCTCCCATGCATACACCTGAAAAAGATGCATATGGCGATGAAGAAACACAGGTGAGCCGTATTAAATATTACCTGAATAAGTTACTATTTCTAAATGTAATAGTACGGATAGGATGGTATTAATTTGACTGCAGCGAGTCTTATACGAATTTAGTATAATGACTGTATATCGTACCATGAATAATAACATTTCAGAACTTTGCAGTACACTTGAAACAGACTGTAGTTATCCGTTATTATTTCTAAATAAGATTTTCACGGGAACTATGTATTTGTTATCTTCTGTATTATTATCATACAGGTAGATTAAAGATTTTTGTTCGTGGTAGAGTACGAATTAAAACTGTCTGCCTTGTTTTTTTTCCCATAGGAAAATGGAATCACTGTGTAGATAGATGAGAATTAATTACTAGCTAGCCATGCGAGTGTGTCTGTATCACAAGAGTGCATATACCAAAACTTTGTAACATCATGTTTGGGTGTTGTGTGCTTAGTCGTGATGGAACTGGTTTTTTGCAGACAAATCGATGGGTGCCGTTTCCCGCGTACCTGCGTTCGAATCTTTGTAGAGTACTGAATGTTGTTGTTGTTGGGTTTAACGCCATTTTCAGCACAAGATAGGCTATACATGGCGGCCAGTATCAATGGTGGAGAAAGCACCAGGAAAACCCGTGAAAGACCCACGAGTAGCCACTGGCAAATTTTCTCAAGAGTCCGAATTAAAGACACACACACACACACACACACACACACACACACACACACATATATATATATATATATATATATACGTGCTACAAGGCTGCAGCATGATGCGCCAGTGCTAGACATCACTCTAGGCTGTCACGCTGCAAACATTGTAGCGATCTGTATGGAAAATTGTTATAACTTTGTAAATACAAATCAGAGATACAGAGACATAACTATATATATATATATATATATATATATATATATATATATATATATATATATATATATATATATATATATATATATATATATATATATATATATATATATATATATATATATGTCTGTGTGTGTGTGTGTGTGTAATCTTTTATTTTTTTAGAAAAATAAAGAATACCGAGATCAGATCGAGGTAAATATAGTTTAGCCCTATTTGTTTTGAATCCTTGCTGCATATTATAAACCTGTTTCATACATAACATACATTCAAGTGCTCACATTGAATTAAAAAATGAAAATTACTACTTACAACCTTGAGACCTGCCTTAATAATTTTATTACCAATACCAAATTGGTGACACGAAAAATCATAACTATCTTTCAATTGAACGCGGAGTTATCTCGATCTATAACCTGTTAAGAGCGAGATGTCTGCCACGAACAATAAGGAAATCGATCACTGATTACATTGAAATATACTCTGACTGTTCGACATTATGTATGTGTATATAAATGTAAAGGTAAATAAACACACAGAGACTATCATACGCAGCCTTCAGATGAAATATTAATAATAAACTCCGCAATTACATAGATAAGAAATCTGTCAATTACCGATATTTATTTATCCATTGTGTGGTTACAGTCGTCGGATCATTTCCCTGACCTTTTCGACGCTATGACTAAAATTTGAATGCTAAATGTTCAGGTAGGGAAGGATATATCGGGCCCAGTCAGAGCCAATAAATGTAATGTGTCGGGCCCAGTCAGAGCGAATAAGTGTCATTTGTCGGGCCCAGTTAGGGCGAATAAGTGTCATTTGTCGGGCCCAGTTAGGGCGAATAAGTGTAATTTGAGTTCAATAAGGATGATTGTTGGTCAGCACCAATTATATAGTTCACACAAATACAAACATTTAACCGGCTAAGCTCGTGACAACGGCTCTGATATGCAGCAGCGAAAACCATTTGAACAAAAGGCGATTTCAGACATTTTTATTTGTTTAGTTGTTCTAGCCTTAGAGAAACCCCTAGCTAAGGTATAACATGTACTCAATTGACATAACTTACTTTATTTATTGCATCTGTAAAGTCTGAGAACAATAGGCACAATTGTTTACGAGAAAACCAAATTTAATTTGTCACTATCACGGCTTGTAAAACTGTGCAGTTATTATCCAGACATATTTATTTTAACTAATATCGATTTTAATAAAATAATGTGAAAAAAGTTATAAATACATAACTATCGAAGCAGTCTGAGGTATTTAGTTGAATAAATAGCATGTACGCCCCCACCACCATCTCTCTCTAGATGAACCGGTGCGACACCATTCAAAGAGAAAAGGAGTTGATTTAGTTTGTCTCCATGTACTCTGACAATACCAACATAGCGCGGTCCTGTGATACCTTCGACACATAGTTTGAAAATCGGATTAACCAAAACTTTGACAATTATTACAGAAGCTTCAAAGCAGGTAAGAAATAATTCATAAATAACATGTTTGCAGGTCTGATTTTCGTAAACTTCATTATGACATGATTTCTGATTTAACTTGATCTAGCTTGATGAAATATGCCCTTTTGGAAACAAAAAGTACTTTTTGTGATAAAAGAACAAAAACGTTATGTCAATAATGAAATGTAGAAACATAGAATATGTATGTATGTATGTATGTATGTATGTATGTATGTATGTATGTATGTATGTATGTATGTATGTATGTGTGTGTGTGTGTGTGTGTGTGTGTGTGTGTGTGTGTGTGCATGTATGTTGTGTGCGTGCGTACGTATGTACGTACGTACGTACGTACGTACGTACGTATGTATTTATGTATGTATGTATGTATGTATGTATGTATGTATGTATGTATGTATGTATGTATGTATGTATGTATGTATGTATGTATGTTGTGTGTGCGTGCGTATGTATGTATGTATGTATGTATGTATGTATGTATGTTGTGTGTGCGTGCGTGCGTGCGTGTGTATGGATGGATGGATGGATGGATGGATGGAGTGTCTATGGTACCTCAACACAAAAGTGGTACTGTCTTGCCAACAAAATGTTAAGTTCAAAACAGGTAAAAACAATGGATTGCACATTAATTTAAGAAAGTTAAACCCTTCCTCCCAAAACTTAAATTAAGTACAAGACACAATATTAAACGTGAAGAGGTTAATATTCTGTAAAATGTGTATCAAATAACAGAAAAGGTAACACCTGTAAAATGTTTCAAAACATTATTCAAAGTTTGTTGTCTAAGCCGCATTCCCTTCAAAAGT
This sequence comes from Unio delphinus, assembly GCA_029339505.1. Lineage (NCBI taxonomy): Eukaryota > Metazoa > Mollusca > Bivalvia > Unionida > Unionidae > Unio > Unio delphinus. Next base: position 14,142,935 of record JAQISU010001240.1, on the reverse strand, counting down.
CCAAAGTTTCCTCGTTTAGTTCGTCCTCTTAGTTTTATCTAGCAGCCCCCGTCAAAATACTACTGTGTCACTGAGTGGAAATAGAAACAGTCGACACGAATTTGGACACTATCGGTGGATCCTGGCCGTGTGCACACTCCCGTCGACCTTCGGAAGGAATCCACAATGTATGAGTGTCCGACACGCGATTTACACAGTACCACCTCCTCCCGGCAATTCTATACGAGGAATGCCACTCGGCAGTAGTGTGTTTCATGTCCTTGACTTTGCTAGTGGAATTTTAATTTCACATATTTTTCCAAGTATGACGAGAATGCTATATAAACAAATTTTTGAATCAATATATGGAATATTCCGTCCGGAAATGGGTTATTATGGGTAGCTTTGGCTGCTTTATTGGTCATTTCCTTACCTTTAATGCTACTTGACAAGTTAAGGTAACTAACACAGAATATTTTTGAGCTTGTTCGAAAACATCACGTTTCTGAAATATTTCGGTTATTAACGGGCTGTCAGGTTTAAGATTATGAGAGGCTTTCAAAGTGGAAAAGGAATAATTTGTTTTGGGGGATGCTTCATATACTTCAAAGCCTTTTTAGTATAGTTATTACTTCTGCAGTAAAAATTAAGAATGTATTTTTTCGAGACGGTGCCATGTGGTGTCGCAATGGCATCTCCAACTTAGTCTCTCTCTTTCGAATCATCTGCATACACGAACGTATGGCTACGATAGAAGGCTGAAAGGCATTTAAATACTCTCAAAAATGAAAGGATTTGTTAGGGACTTTTAGAATTTGCAAAGGTCAAATATAATTTTGGGAGGCCTCCAGAACCCTCGATGGCGGTTGGGGAATACAGAATTTCGAATATTTCCAACATTGAATCAGACTGTTTCTACGTGAGGACGAATTCGTATGCCAACAGGTAGAATGAAGTTTGGTTTCGAAACGTATAAGGTGTGGTATTTGGGCACATCAACGGTCGAATCCAGATGGATTACATAACAGTGGGATATAACACCGAAGAGCCAACTGGGTTTGTCTCATATAAAGTAATGGTTCGTTTACCTCATCATAGTAGAGTCATTTTGATGGCAAAGTTCTAACTGCAATCAGGAAGAGGGAAAGTTCCGGACTTCGGATCGGGTCAAGCAACTCTATGTAAGATTTACGAGCTCATCCGTTCACAATCGAGTCATAGTCAGGTTTCAACAGTGACTCGCACAACCGAAACGAAATCTTTCAATCTGCTCCACAAAACGCGTCTAAAACGACTCGCATTAAATCCAAGGCAGTTTTCTAAAGATACAGATAGTATTATAAATGTGTAGTAGGGAATAGCATTAGTATTTTTGTTGTTGAAAAATATGTGAAGTATCTTGAAGGCTTGGTCAAAGAAATATGATCTTGACCAAAACTTTATCAGAAAAAAAAGATCATATGTTCGGGTTTTTCTTATAAGTAAAAAGCTCTTGACTAATATTGAAATTTAGTGCTTCAGAATATTGTCTACAATTACATGTTACGGAGCTTTAATCCATACTGCAAATACTCTATGTATAGAAAATAAACATTGTACAGGTTAAATAAAGAACACGTTCCTGCATTTTTCTGGTAGAAGACATTTTGCATTATAGTGTTTGAGTGAAGAAACCCAAAGAACACAAATACAAACATCGGCTGTTAATGAATTAGCGCCCCTAAGTGACACACAGTAAGCATGAAAAGCACAATGCAATAAAAGATTTGAATTGACCACCGTGCGAACCGCTGCATAAGCCAATCAACTATCGTACAACATTCATGTTCCATTTGTCCGCTGACCTAATTTTAAAAATCAGGTGTAAACTTTAACACGCTGGCATTGTTACGTTCGTACTTTGATCACCAGGCAAAAGTTTATTAAGCAGTGTGGGCCTCAAATAAATGAGCTATGTTTAAGATATGCAATTTCAAATCTTGATTACTACGATAATTATTTTCTCCAAATTTTCATGTACTTTTTAACAATTGACTAAAATATTATTTGTCAGTCACTGTTATATTTTTGGAGTACAAAACGACAAAGTTAAAAAAAAATAACTGAACAAATTAATGAGTGAAGCATTCGCGTCAAAAAATCAATTATTGTATATAAATAAAACAGAGTTACTGCAGAATTTATCTTCCGAGACACTGAAATCTCTTGTAGCAATCTCTTGACGGTAATGTGATGACGTTAATAGAGCACTCGGAAAATCGCTCTGCCATTTTCGTCAAGTAGTAAAAAAAAACTCTGGTTGTAAATTTGACAGGTTTTGGTGATTCGCAACCTGCAGCGTCCAAAACGTCTCCTGCGACAAAAAAGGTCGATGTTCCGATCGTGAATTTGTCTCATTGCAACGTCATATTGTGACATGGGAACACAATTAATATAGTTCCCAACTGGCGGCGAATTAAATCCGCAGTTTATTTCTCGACTGGACGAGAAAAGCCGAGTATGTTGCGATTGACAATACGGGTTATTACTGTAGCCACGCAATTTGTTGTTGTGGTTCGTTTAATGTAATATTTCAGCACACAATAGGCTACAGTTGAGGCCTATTGGCGGAGGAAGAACCCGGGAAAATCCTGGTAAGAAACACCGACCTACCGAACGCTACTTGCAAGCTTTCTCACGTAACCACATTGGTCGAGCCAAAAGACCAGAACCAGATGTGAGATGGCGTTGATTGGTAACTGCAAACGCTTTAGACAACTGGTCCACCCGTGGCCCCGCAATGCATTTTTGTAGTACATATTTGTTAGTAAGCATTGCTAGTACCAGGATTAGAGCTTTGCTATCATGAGTGCATTCTTTTGTTGGTTTATCTTTTTGTACAGTGCATTCGTGTTGGAAACCTGGAAAGCCACTAACATATTATTTTTTTGTGGGGGTGGGGTAGGGTGGGGGTGACTTTTGATAGGAGATTTAGGATTTTTTGGAAGTTAATTCACAATAATGTTAAGTATCCTTTTTGTTGATTTTACTAAACGTTTAGGTTTTCTTCTTTCTGTTATGTAGTTTAAGAGTATAGAGTCGTAACGATGGGTTTGGCTGGCCAAGATTAGCTCATTATGGAAGAAAAGGTTTTAGTTAAAAGAATCTTTTGAGAGCTTATTATATTTGTTCCTGAAAAAGACAAATTGTTTTACTGATTACATTTTAGTCGTTTTACAGATTTCAGAAAACTAATTACTGATATAGCACTTGACTCCGTAGTGCGGAATTGAAAACACATTATTTTAACACACGTAGGTCCAGAAAATGCCACGGTTCATATGATTTCTCTACAAAGAAGTTTTCTTCAATGGTGTGTCTATACTGATAAATATATATATTTGATCATGAGCATTCGGAAATTTAAAGTTATATAATTTTTAATATCATGGTTTCTAAATAGGTTACATTGTGAACTGAAATGATAGCATGACTCTTTGAGCGCCTTTAAATTTTTTTTTTTTAAAATTCCGATTTCAGTTATATATTATCGGGGAACATTTTAATATTTACATTAAAAAAAGTCGATGTTATGATAATCATTGACACACAGGTTTATTTACTTGCATAATTAATGGAGTATTAAAAAAATTAAAGTGGCCTCCCTTGGATTTATGAAAATACATTATATCAATAAAAAGTTAAGTCTGAATACACTATGTAGACTAAAGATATCGACGAAAAGCAATCTTGCAGTGTTGAATGGTCTCAACATGAATTTGTATTGAGTATGAACAATATTGCAAGACTCAAACCACAAATCAACACTGCTAGCATTTGCTGACTCACACCGTATTCAGGTCATTAGATATCAACTAACATTACGTCACAATTCGCATTTATACTAATTTGGCAAGGTATAATAACATTAAAATGGGCAAAGTCTATGAGAGTTTATGCTTGTGTATTAATCATTGGTGACAGAAGAGAAAAAAACTGCGACGTATCTCCGTGTAGTGAATAAAACAAATGTATTTAGATGTTCCGTGCGAACATCACGTCCTCTAACTTACGCTTTTTCCTTCTTTCTTCCTTTACTGAACGAGTTTTTACAGATCGGTTAATTTTATCACAATGTAACCAACCAGGGATCGTGTAAATACCACTGTAATGGTTAGTAACGGGGAATGAGTGGTCTAGATTACACCAGAACCGGGTGAAATCGTTTATGAATTCAGTGTAACGAAAGAGCAATATCACTGAAGGGTTTGTGTACGTGAGTTGCTGTTTAGGAGCATCCCAAGAGAACAATCATCTTCACTAAAGAGCTTTTATTCTATCTATATGCAGACTAACTCTGTTTTGAAAAGAAATAATCTTTCTCTAATCAAAATAAAAGACCATGGGTCTGTCGAAATTCTATCTTCTTTAATATTTCTAGCGTCTTGCGGTCTTAACGACTTGCTGGCATTTTTTTTATGAGGCAAGCTGATTTTCCTGCTTTTTCGTGTTACTCTCTAGAACAGAAATGGCTTTTCGACCCTCTACGACGTCTGCAAATAAACACAGAGTATTGTTTCCCTTGCTCAGAAACGATCTATGTAACAGTATAAAGCAACTTCAACAGCCTCAATTGTTCCTTACTAAACGTTTAGTTTGACTACCCATTACGGTTCATAGGTTTTGATTCCCAAAGACTCTGAACTTGATGATAAAATTTCGTCTGCTTCTCTATTTGATTGGTTAGATCTGTACTGGTACGTCTATAATGCCACCTGCAAGGGGAATGCTAATATTTTTTTTATTCGTGTTGTATTGTTTCGATATCTCAAGTAAACAAATTTCAATATTATGCCCTATTATCACCCCACGAATGGATTTGGCTATGTGTAATTTGACCATGTTCTGAGTAAAATTATCTCCTTTCTGTGTACAAAGCAGTGCCAGCCCGGGACATTAGCCAGTTAAATCTGTTGGGAACTTTGCCTTACGTGTTGCATTTGAACTTGTATAAAACTCAGATACGACATATACACAAAGACCGTCAGTGAATTGTTTTTTTTAAAAAAAATATATCAGTGGATATTCCAGTGGATGTGCTTACTTTTTAAAAATGTCGAGAGTGAATCGTAAGGTATGTAAAACGGATGTATAAAGTGTTGTCCTCATACTTAAGTGCCCCTCAATTACTGCGCCATTAGGTTAAAGTATACGTTTTATGTTGGAACAAAAATATTGACGCTAATAAGTCAAATCACAGAACAGTCCATGATAGCTGTATTATCATTCGCGTACAAGAAGGGGAGCGAAATATAAGGAAAGGGATTGTATAACATTATTGAATCCACTCGCTCTGAAAAATGAACCAAATGTGTGAAGATTTTGGGATATTTCCTAAATATTTCTGCTTAATGTGCTTTTTTGACATGAAAGATTGAAAGATATGATTCCGAATGACGGTTAGTGAGAAGTGTACATTATGTGACTAGTGTATTCTATGTGAGTAGTCTATTTTATGTGAGTAATCTATTTTATGTGAGTAGTCTATTTTACGCCTTCGCTTTTGAAGATCTTGTAGTACTGATGAACTCTAGTCGTTCTCTTAATAGAGCAAATTAGATGATCGATAAGTGGGATTTGAAGCTTGAAACTGGTACCCCCACCCCACCCCACCCCACCCCATCTTATCGTTCTATCGTTCCAAGACGGTAGCATATCATTACCTCGGCTTTGATTCTCATTGTCGGTTTCTTTGTGGTGCGATTCTTTAAAGCTTATATTTCACAAAAGACTAAATACTTGGTATGTTACAATTTCTCTGTTTGGTGTAGGCTCTTCTCCCCTCTTACGTTAATTGGGGTGAACAGAATGCACTAGTCAAAAAATGATATTTGTCTCTGGCAGGGTTAAACGATTATCATACACACATATATGCATAATTCTCCGAATCCTATGTTATTTTTGCCGCTCTTTCAGTTGTCGGCTCTTACCTATTATGTTGTCCTATATCTGATGATACCCTTGGATGGCCCATAATATATAAATTATACGATTTGAATGCATGCTTTGTATTCATTAATATACTTTTTCCTTGCTTCAAAATCGACTCTCTAAAATGTGGATTTCCCAGTTCTCCAATATATTATATCGAATGCTTTTCACTTTGTTGTGAAATTTGTAGCATGTAAGTTGTACGGTTTGAGTAAATTTCCCGATATCGACACCGTCTTCATTTTCAACACATCGCTAACCACCTTTGTTGTCTATTGTAATGCATAATAAAGAATGTCCGATTTGTTCCTTTGATAAGCATGAAACGAGAACAGTAATGAGTTTAATTGTATACTCTTAAATATTCCCTTGTAAACAATTTACCACTTATTATCAAGTTTTTATTTCTTCTGCCATTAAATTTCTTGGAACTTGGCCCGTCTTGAACTTTAAATGTGTTTCAGGTTTGTTGCTATGTCACCATTGTCCAGTTACTTAATGTTACAAATACTGTTGTACATTAGTCAAAGTTAATTGTATTTATACACTCATAGGCTTGAAGATTTTGGTCCTAATACACGCAGTTAACCAACAATTAACACCATAACATTAAAGTTTCTAACCGTATCTTAGATTTTATTTAATTTGCAACGTAACATCTGCATGATTCCATTTTCATTTTTTCTTGTAGGTTGTTATATGCTCATATTTGCTTAAAGCAGATATATGCAATACCGAGTTTATGATTTGAGTACCGTATTAGATATGCATAACCACTATTTCAATATCAACTGAATGAATTTTCGATTGGCTGCTCTTTTGACTCGGTTACCAGTGATCGACTTTATGGTCATCATCATCAACAGCAGCAGCAGATTCTTTAAGTACTTGTAGTGGCTGAATGATTACTGACCAAAATGGAATAGGATCGAATCCTACCTAATAACCAGTCGACTACTGATATGTGTCCTCGAACATTCCATTTGCTTCGGCGCAAAATAACCTAAAATGTGTCGATGCACCATTTAAAACACACACACACACACACACACACACACACACACACACACACAAGAAACAACTCCTTCATCGTGTTATATTTTTTTCTTCTCTATAAATGCTGATCTCCATGAACCTAATCAACGTTACACAAAAAATCATTGAAGCATTCGGAATTATTTGATATTTTCTTTTTGATTTGGGTAGAAAAAGTCCAACAAACAACTAACAGATGCAAATTTAACATAGACATCTGTTAAACCATAAACATCTATTCATAGTAACCATTTACTCATGATAAACATCTATTACCATTTGACATATTGCTCAAGTAAAGGACCATTAACTCGGGTGCAAAGCCAAATGAATCTTTTAATCTCATCAATCCTAAGCTTTTCAGCAAATATAAATCACTGCCGGCAAAGAACTTGGCGAGATTCATGTAGCAGACGACATGGTTATTTGTACATGGTTTCCATGGCCAAGGCTACAAGATCAATATTTACATACAAAGAGATAGAGAAAGTAAACTGGCACTGGCTAAATAAGCTTAGATCGCATTTGGGACGCATTGATGGATGAATTACTTTTCAAACATAAATTTACCTACTTTTCAACTGGTTGAATGTGTAACGGTGTATTGATCTCTAAAGATGCGAGAGTACGGTTTTGAAAATCACTGTACTATTATCTCGACGATGAATATTCAACACTCGCATTATATTCGAAATTAAAATTAGGTTTTTGACATATTGTAAGTATTTTGCCCTGGAATACCCCCCATCAAGAACCGAAACCTGCATAGCATATCCCCGACAAAGGCTGTCATAATTCAAACCCGCCATGTAAGTTAACATAAATATAACTTATTGTAGTATGCAGTTTTAAAATACATTGCTGCATATGACCATTTACAAATTAATTTCATAAAAAAGTTACTTGGTTTAGAAATTCTACAATGTCTGAGATTGTGAAGCTTGTTACGGAATCAGGTACTTAATTTACACAACATTTTAAAAAGAACATTAAAGTAGTCAAGCTTCCGCTTGAAACCTTCAAAGTACATACTTGAGGTTGATGTACAATTTGTACATTATTAATGTCTAGTATACAGTGAACAAAAGTGTTGAAGAACCTGCCGATTCCAGACTATGTCCAAACATGTTTCTGCACAGTTTGTTTCAACACGTGGGGCATGGTTACGGATTGTGTTTCTGTGCGAAAATGTTCATATTAGCAAAAACTAGTTCGCTTTGTGAGCACCTGTTTTTTTTTTTAACAAATACTTTAATTGGCGCTTTTGCATTGCATTTAGAAGGCAAAAACGTGCATAGACGTATTTAGGACAATTTATTGATTAATGCATCTTTTTTACAATCAAAGTAGAAATGTGCCTTATTTTCTAAGAGTTTGAGCTTCATTTTTAGTATTTGACTAGAATGTTTGTTACAATACCAAGTGGAAAAGTTATCGCCAATTATAGACATACAGTTAAAATATGACAAATGGAATTACGCAGATGAAATGTTCTTTCTGGTTTAAATGTCAACAATTTTTTTTTTAACTTAGTGATCAACATTTGCTATTGATAAAATTAAAAACGATCATTAAGACATTGACAAATATCTCACATTCGCAAGCGTTTCAGTTAAATATTGTAAAGAATGTATTGCATTTGTGTGTCTAATCCAGCATATTTTAGACCGTAACAGGTACTGAAGGGGGGTGGGGGTAACATGCCGAACTCGCGACAGATAGGGCGCCGGTTCGAATCCTGCTATCGGATCCACCCAGGACATCTTCTATGGTATGTCATTGGGCAAGGCATTTTACTCCAATTCATCTGGCACTAAATAACATACTTATGTTGTGATGTCGTATAATTAACAAAGTTAAGAGAAATCTTTCCTATAATATATATATATATATATATATATATATATATATATATATATATATATATATATATATATATATATATATATATATATATATAGGGGATGAAAAAACAACACAAACGCCGATAAACTTGTGCGACTAGTTTCGCATTTATGCTTCTTCAGGCACAAACTTTATTTGAAAGAAACTGATGACGTCTATATTACAGAAAGTACCTATTTTAGTAGCTCCAATACTAAAGAAATGTTTTCTCTACGTTATAACACTGATTGTATATCAACTGATGTAATTTATTTGATAACCTGTAAAAAATGTAACATGCAATATGTTGGACAAACACTTCAACAAGTTTCTAAGAGAATGAATAATCACCGCTTTCATATAAAAAATTATATGGATCCTCAGTTCTCCTCTAATGTTTCAATGCATTTTAATACAAATAATCACTCTTTAAGGGATTTTTCTTTCATGCCAATCGATATTGTGCACGGAGAAATGAACAGACTCATTAAAGAAAGTTATTGGATTAATCGGTTAGATACTGTTTATCCTAATGGCCTTAATACTAAGGCATTATATAAAATTGTATAGAATTTTAGTGGATGATTTGATATATTGTATTTATTTATATGTATATATGTATGTATATGTATATATGTGTATATATGTGTATGTGTATATGTGTGTGTATGTATATATGTATGTATATATATATATATGTATATATATATATATATATGTATATGTATGTATGTATATGTATATGTGTATATATGTATGTGTATATATGTATATATATGTATAAGTATATATATATATATATGCAATATATATATATATATATATAATATCTAGTTATATGTATTACTGTTAGTCTCTACATTATAATCTCACTATATATATATATATATATATATATATATATATATATATATATATATATATATATATATATATATATATATATATATATATAAGTACTTTGTTGTAAACACCCACTAAATATGACATTTTTATTCTTTCTATGATCTAAATTGCAATTGATTTTTTGTCGTTTCATACGACCTGGTCATTATGGTTAAGCTATACAATCGAACGTTTGTTACCATATTAGTATACGGAATAGATATGCTTTGGTGCTTCGATGGACACCATTGTTGCCAATCCGCCAATAGGTTCCTAAAAATCTATGCCTCTTGTTTGTACTGAAAGATTATATTTCTTGCTGTATAGAACCAAGCTTATTATATGTACATGCAAGGTCACGAAACTTGTAACGAACGAAACAAGGAATGGTTTAATCATTTAAATAATATACACATATATGAATATTACATAATACAAGCTATGTCCTGAAAAATACTATTCAACTAATGCTCAAAGAAGCAAGAGTTAGGTCAGGGTTCATGGGGTGGGGGCAAAACTTGACGGGCTTGTTAATTTTCGTATATAGGCTACAGCAATTTTACAGCACATGCAAATTCATTGTGGGGGATACACCCCACCCCACCCAAATAACGTCCGTAAGTTAGATCCGCAGCTGTTGGTTTTAACTGTTCCTGCCAATTGCACGTTTTGTACAATTTTTCAATAGAGGACTTTTTCATTTTGATCAGTAGACGAGTAGTAAGATTGAAGAAAACGCGTCAAAGTAGATAAATATAGCAAATCTTTACTTTCCAGAACGAGTTGTCAGAAATGAATTTTCTATACCAGCCCAATGCCACCCTAAAACACGCACCTTTCGGCAACAAGGAGACCCCGCCAATAAGTATGAAGATCATAAGCGGCAAATACATCCCAGTCATTGAGAAGCAAGCAAATCAGTGAGTACTCATCTTGTCTTATCGAGTTGTCTCAAGCATTAGGTAATTGTATAAAGCTTAGTACGTAGAGTATCTTACCAGCCAAGAGCCCTTACACTGAAAATAATCATTGTTTAACATAAGAAACATGATTATGTGTGCATCATATAGGAGCGTATTACAGAAGTCGTTTTATTAAAAAAAAAGGTAAAGCAACTACAACCTGTTATTTTATGGTCCTGAAAAACGCATCAAGAATTTATTCCAATGCATTTTATTTGTAAAGATCATACTTATTTAAAAATCCGGGGGAAAAATCCATTATACTATGGACATAATTGTTTTAAATAAGTATGTCCTTACTATCGGCTAAATTAGCGAAAGGGAAAAGAAAATCGAAGATATTTCAAGAATAAACAAGGAAGGAAGAACGTTTCACTGAACAATAGCTGTGGTATGAAATATGCTGTTTTATAACTCATTTTATTTATTTATTTCAAGTTATTCTTTTCTATCCGTTTTTGCTCACTAACCTTTTTGTCTTTCGTTTACTTTTTTGTTGACAATAATTTGATTTGTTCGATCGATAGACTTCACGCTCTCTTTCCAGAACCAACGAAGATAATTATTATGGCACCCGAGTTCACCCTATCCAACCTATCGCAGACAAACCTAATCACATCGACCCTCGGGCATACTCAGATAAGCCAGGGGCAGGCTATTATGGACAGTCTCAGGTACCATTTAAAGTTTATAACATTTACACAAGTCTTACATTGTATGGCCGTTAGACAGCAGTGTAGATGAAAATTGATAGTCATATAATAACATAAACTGAAGGACTACACTAATTTTCAACTGAATTCGGCCAATAATACGGAATTGCGTTCTTGGAGTTTGCTGCCCTCCACTCCACTTAAATAGTCAAAGTTTGTATATTTTACATGTCAGCTTATGTATACTAGTGATAGTTTTTGTTAAGTATGTTGTCAAACAGTTATATATATATATATATATATATATATATATATATATATATATATATATATATATATATATATATATATATATATATATATATATATATATATTACGCTGTATGTTTATGTGATGAGAGTCTTAGGTTGAAGATAAAATATTACACGGTTAGTGCCACGTTTAGAAATTTCACACAACACTGCGTCACACTTCCGGTTCTCATGGGAAAGCATCAGAGTTGCCAGATACGCGTTTTTTTTTTTCTCTCGCCCGATTGGGCTCCTTTTGAAATTTGTTTGCGTGAAAAAATGTTAGATTGCGGGTCGCGGTTTTTTGGGCTGGTTTCTGATTTGTGTCGCCGTAATTTAGGCTGCATCAAATTGGTATTAAATTCTCCGCATTCAATTTCAAATTGGCGCTAGTGACGATAATATCTAAAAATCCTAATGAATCCATTATTCTGGATGTATCTTCATAGATGTTATCTCACATACTTATTTTTTTTTTTTTAATTTTAAATTCCGGAACCGGAAGAACTAAGCGCGCATTAAATTTCAATTAAGCTAGCATATCAATAGCATATCAATGCTGGTAACTGTAGCCTGTTGGGCGGAGGCTCGATTATCACTTTATCAGTGTTATAATATTGTCAAATTTATGGTATTTGGTTCTTATTTACTCTTCAGATTTTAATATATAAATTGGGCGATTTTTGGGCTGCTTTTCAAAGGTACACGTGCGGGAATTGAAAAAAGTATTTGGCAACACTAGACCGCATATAGCTATTGTCCTTGGTCTTGTACTCCATTAAGAAACTACGTACTTTTTTTTAACATGATGCACTGCAACGACGAAAAGCTATCGACCAATCCCATTGCAGTTTATCGAAAAGCATCAAAACCTGTATGGGAATGATAGCACCGAATAACCCAACCGAGAGACGCAGTGGCCTATGATATGATATTGCCAATTCAGACCGGGTGCCATTAAAGTTGAGATATATAAACTGAGTGTTGTCTAACTCCAGATAAAAATGACTGAAACTGTTTTCTGACACGAAAGAGTGGATGTGAAGGAGTTGTTATTGGGGTTGAGGTAGAAAGGGATGGCCTTGAATAATAATGTTAATGCCGGCATGAAGCGTCTTGATAATAATATACGTATAATGATCCCAGCAGTTCTTTTATGTCAATATACTTATTTTATCCGTCTGATGTTTTCATTTTACACAACAAACTGTGTTTTTCATACAGTCACCTGATCTGGCTGGCCAGCCCTTTAATGAGGTATGTGTATCCGTAGATAGGTGACATAAGCTATGTTTTTTTTTTTATGTCAGTCACGGGATGATAAACAGCCGAGTTTGGGTATTTTTTGCTTGCACCAAGTGTGATAAGGGAGGCAACTGTGTTAGTCAATTGGGCATGCACTGTGTTTGACAGCCAATAAATGCACGATTTTCACTTTTGTGACGGTAAGCACATAAAATTACCTACAGGGATGATCTCGTTAGAATTTTCAAGAAAGTGACAAGCACTTGTGCTTATTTAAATGATATTAGTTTCATCTTCCAACATGCAGTATTCAGTTTGAAAGGCATGACGGTGCTGTCTTCAAAAGAGAAGAAATATTGCAATTTCCTCGTGCAAGAATGTTTTGTATCTAGAACAAATCGGAGTGTGACAGCGGATAACTACAAACAAGACCATCACCTTGTACTTATTGCAGATGCAAAACAACTGCCACGGCACTCGTTTCTGTTAGTAAAAATAGAAACTACTGACAATAACATCTCCGCTTGTACCAATGAACAAAGTGACTATAGGTCATGTGGTATGTAATCTGCCCCCCTCCTCCTTGCCAATTCTGAGCTCCTTTTCCCCGTAGGCTCATTCGTATGCTGTTTGCATATATCAACGTAGAAGGAGAGATTTCAAACTTGTTCCCTGTGCACAAAACAACTTAAGTACTTTATAGATAATAAATTAAACGCTTTTGCGTGAAGCATATATGTTACTTTTCTCTTATTTGGATTAAGTTTTGATGCAATGCTTCGTGTGTGCCACGCATTCATTAAGATAAGGTAGTTCTGTTTGGTGGTCGTTGTTTAAGACTCATTATGAACAACAACCAATCAGAACTGAATGTAACATTTCACTGCGTGACACATCGTAAGTGTAGCCTTTATATTCAATCCAAGTAGTTGATACAACAGAGAAACTTCGCGTAAAAGTGGTTATGAAATGATGCGTAAAGTATTTAAATCGTTACTAGGAACAACTCTGGAGCGTTTTCCTTTAAGTTGATATATGTTATCGGTGGCTGAACATGCTGATGGAATAAAAAAATAAGCACGAAACTGGCAGTTGGAGTTGGCACAGATTTCAAACCAGGAGAGTTAGTCACGTTGTGATAGTTTGTAGAAGGCAAGTGGACCCTTCTTGTCAATAGTTTGTTGTTTATGTGTTGTTTTTAAATTTGACAAGTTATTGCATATGTCTGCCCCAGCTTTCTCACGTCAACTTCAAGAATAAAAGGTCAAATAACTAATAATAATTCACTTCTGATTAAGAAGATTAAAGCAACTTGTATAGGGTATGTAACACAATAAGTATCGATACATTGCTATCTGGATTAAATGTTTAATCGACAGGTTTAATTTTCTTTGCGATGTTTATGTATAAGTGCGCTACTTGGATATAAATTTAAAAGTAATTAAAATGTGCCTTTTCAAATATGTGATGACTACTAATTGACATATGTCCACCCTTTGAACAGTTTAATATATACATCCGATAATTTAAATTTAAAAAAAGCAAATACCACTGCAATCTTATTGTATGGTGATGGTATCACTATGTTTTGATGCTTTCATTTCTGGCACAGGACTTTAGCACATATCCGAGCCCACGGGTAAATATTTCTTGTAATTTGTTTTTTTTTTCTGAAGTCTCCCATTCTTCCCCTGTGTTTTTTCTTATCGCACAGTTAATCTGGTTATCTCCCTTGTTTTATATGTTTCGCTATCATTGCATCAACGAATTAACACAGTTTATGTCAGAGTAAATTTACTTTGGATAATTTCGATTTATTTTTAAAATGTGAAATGCTGATCAATTTTACAGATATAGATATAAATTTGTAAAACTCTTCCATCGTTAAATCGGTCTTGTTATACCATTGGTTAATTGGAACTTTATTTGAGAAAAAAGAAATGTCCTTCCTTTCATAAAAAAACCCATCATATATGTCATACGAAAATTGTAAACGATAAATATTGAACATAGACACCAATATTGTTCAATAACGATACAATAACCCTTTAAACAAAGGGAGCTAACTAGACTCTTGGGTCTGGTCTGAATTAGTCCATCAGAATATGAGCTCCCTTTATGTATGGGGCTTCAAAAAGTGTGCATTTTGGCACAGAGAAGCAAAATTATACAGAATTATGGAAACTGGATGTTGTCCGCTAGCAGTACTACAAGCTATACTGCTTCTTTACGATATTCATTGATTACATTTCCCTTTCTGGTCATGTACCATTTGTGCTCGCTTATAAGACGAATCCACGTCCAAGCACCACACACAGATCTGACTTCGTATAATGTGCCATCAGATCTGGATCTGTGGAATTTGTTAGGAGTAATCAGTAGAACAGAGAACATAGACTCTGATCTGATTGCGCATTATGTTAAGGTAGATCAAGATCTTTGTTGTATGCAGTTTGACTCGTCTTCTAAGATGAGTATATATGGTAGTTATTTCTTATTATTTTTTTTTATTTAGTTAATGTCTCTGTGACAGTCTGGATAAATATGCTTCCCTGTGTCAAAGTGCCAATACCTTTTTCTACGTGTGTCACTCTTTTGTGTGTGCGTGTCACTTCATTGTGTATGCTTTTTTTTACCCTTCAGAAAGACCTTCCTTTAATGTTGATATGTAGGTTTTTCTTCTCGTTATAAAATATTTTTGTGCTGTTCGCTTGCATTTCTACTTTATTTCTTTCAAACCCCTTTTGACTCTAGAACACATCAAAGGTTATATTTATATAATGACGACTTTGTATAGCGCCTAATCTTTAGAAGCTCTAAGAGCTTTACTACATCTATAATGATATGAATACACTAGAGAAAAACAAAAAACACGAAATTGGGAAAAAACATGCTGAAAATAAGACAGAAAATATTTTTATGTTTTTAAGTTTGTTCGTGCAATCAAAAAAAGTGAGTTTTAAGAGCACTCTTGAAAGGGATCACTGTATCTTTGTGTCCACTGTCAGTGGGCAATTCATTCCACGTTGCTGGGCCCATGTCTGCTAAAGAACGTTGTCCATACGACTTCGTTTTCATAGTGGGAACAATGAGTATACGATTGTCAGAAGAGGAGTGTAAGTATCTTGCCGGTGTGTACACATGGATCAGGCCAGATAGGTATGCTGGACTGGAGTCCGTCAGTGAAACGTAGCAACGAGAACAATTTTTGTGTTTGATTCTGGATTGAAGGGACAGACAGTTTAGGGTACAGAGCAGCGAGGAGGCGTGCTCTGATCGTGGTAATCTAAAGATGATCCGATTTTTGAACCTTTTGAAGTTTCTGGTGTAGATATTGAGACGAACCAGATAGATTTGAGTTACAATAGTCCAGTCTTGAAAGTACTAATGAACACACAATTGTTTTAGTGGCATCAACTGAAAGATATTTGTGAATGGAGCTGAATCGTCTCAGTAGAAGATATGCAGCCTTGCATATGTTTATGACATGTTGGTGCAAAGTGAGAGTACTGTCTAGATTAACACCTAGGTTTTGTACTGACTGTGTAGATTTAATGTTGATGTTGCTGATATTTATTGTTTGAGGTAAAGGATGTGAATGAGAAAATATTTGTGTTGTGATCAGAATGGCCCCAGTTTTATCACCATTCTTCTTCAGCTTGTTACATGTCATCCATGATTTCACATCAGAAATGCACCTCTCTAATCCTTGGAATGTAGCATCAACTTCAGTTGGGTGGCTAGACATGGGTGTCATCAGAATACAATTGGTGAGACACTGGATGATGATCTATGACACCTGAAAGTAGTTGAATTTATAGAATGATGAGAACAGGTCCAATAATAGACCCCTGTGGAACACCACAATATTGATCAACTGGGCCTGAGTGTATTTCATTTGCAGATACAAATTGTGTCCTGTTGACTAAGTAGGACCTGAACAACTGTAAGGCTGTATTGTGAATGCCAACTATGTGCTTTGGACGGTGAAGTAATATATCAATGTCTATTTTGTCAAATGCTGCAGACAAATCAAGGAGGGTGATGATTGTAATCTTTCCGCTATCCAAAGCAGAGAGACTGTCATTAACTAGTTTCAGAAGTGTAGTTTCAGTACTGTGGCAAGGACGATATGCAGACTGTACATAGCTAAAAAGCCTGCTTGAATTCAAATGAGATACAAGTTGGGTTGGAATAGAGCACATGAAAAGGAGATAAGAATAGTTTTGATTCTGCTACGTATTGTGTATCTCTAATACTTTTTTAGTTTAATAACGTCAAAGTCTCGTAACCATTATCGACATGTACGCGACGTACTTATACAGTACTCATAAACCAAATTTAGTACATCTTGTAATACATCTTTGCAGGATTCTGTGCAGCATTTTTGGACTTTTGTGTTTTTGGTTTTTATTTCTTTTCCTGTACTCTGCCGTGAATCTAATAACATTTTAATACCTTTATAGGGTACATTTTGCTGTGATCTTGGAATCTGCAAATATTTTCCATGTGAGGTATACAATATTGACATGGTAGCTTTTTCAGTATATAATTTTTGCATTTAAGGAATCTGTAAATTCCCTGGCGCTTTATTATTATTTTGCAAATCTAGACATGCATTGGATTATTTCAAAATATGCATGCACATCTTACCACAAAAAAGAAAGCAAAAATTCAAATATATTGGTAATGTTAATATACATGATCACACACATACACAAATAACAAATACCCCACACCCATAGACACCCACCCACCCACCCACATTATATATTATATATATATATATATATATATATATATATATATATATATATATATATATATATATATATATATATATATATATATATATACACTAGCGCACGAGTGTGGCCAAAAAGTCCTATAACAGAATAACAGAGCTAGAATGTTAGAGTGTTCGTACACCCTCCCATTTGGTTGTATCCTCCACTGATTTAGAAACAAAAGGTCTCTTGATGATAAATAAAAAAATGTACAACACGTAGTCATTTATTTCATTGATTTATCGTTTCTAACCTGACTGTCTTAACGCTGTTAACGTATTGATGCTTCAAAGTAAACGGAAGCTCTCGATATATATAAACAGAGCTGCTTTCTGGATTATTAAACAGTCCATTTGAGTAACAACTGTGTCGTCTGCGTCCAATATTTGCAATTTCTTGTATTAATATTTGTAAAACCAACTGAACAGATACATTTGTTCATAGCTCCAGAATTTACGGAATTATTGAGATTATCAAACACGGTAAACTGCATCACATCTGTTCCTTGAAAAGATAGACTCGCCCATTCAAATATGGCTACCGTGTTATTAGAGAAACTTCCGTTTGATTCGAAATGCAAACAAGTTGAAAATGTTTGGGATGACCAAGCAGCCATTAGGCTATAAGTTATAAACCAATGAATGAAACTATTCAGCTCTGTGCATTTATACATCGTTGATGCCTTTGTTTTCTAAACTCGGTAGGGAGAGTACACATAACCCTGGCGGGTATGCGAATCCTGAAGTCATTCCCAATGTACAATTAGTTCATCGCAAAGTTACTTCCTTTTGACTTAAAGCACTTCTATCGTGTAATTCAAGTCCTAGACACGTCACGTGACAGCATTCGTAACGACCCGGTGAGTGCATCTCTTGCTTCTTCTCTGCTTTCGTAAGGTTTTTACAGTAATAAATCTTTTGAGTTTAACAAAACAGAAGTTGCAAGGAGTAAAATCTGGCATCTTTTGGTAAGGGAGTGAAGGTTCCAAACACAAAGTTTTGTAAGGTCAGTATTACAAACTTGCATGGATGTGTTATGTTGGAGTATCCTAATGCAAAACGAAGCGATTCATCCTTAAATCTGGACACTTATTGCGAATAACCTGATGTAATTATCTCTGATTACATTGCCATGAGATTCACTATTCAATGTGGTGTTATTTGTTAGACGATTCACTCTGGTTTTCTCTGCTACCATATGATTAAAAAAATTTCTTTGTGTCGTGAAGAACATACTGGGCATAACCTTTCTATAAGATTTGGAAATACATGTTTTTATCCGCCATGGCGAACTGGTGTGGCTCCATACATTAATGAATCTACTGATGTTTGTTTAAAGGGATGTCCTTGCCCTACCTTTTATGATATCATCTTGAATAGTCTCCCTACAATCAATGAAATTTGTATCCATGTACTGCAAAGGTCAATAAATAACATCCTTATATTTTTAAAATACCTTCCAGTTTGTTTAACCCCTCCTCCCTAAAACGATTAAAAAGACGAAAAGCACAAATGAGATAAAAGATGCACACAGCTTAGTTCATTTTTTGATTTATAATTTCAAATCTGTTTATACCCGGGTAGGCCCTAACATCTTCTCGTATCCGTATTCCAAAAAGAAAGGAAGTTTTCAGCTTAAAATACGACCCTGCAAGCCAGACATTTCTAATTCCTGGATAAGTTCAGTTTCAGCAAAGGGGTGTATTCAGAACTACACATGTATGTACATTGAAGCAAAATGCTACGTTGTCGGCTTCCGATATTTACAAATCGAGTCAAGCAAAGGAATGACAACTTCGAATTTGCTTTTCATGTGGATTTAACAAACGGTGTAAATTCTAGGCTGATGTGTGCAATGGGATATATTTCTAAACTCTCAAAATTACGGTAATCCACCAAATTATCCGGCAGTTACAGAATAGAATGAACTAGGTGACTCTGTTGTCTGAGGAAAATAGAATTCCCGTAGTGTACGAAATATGGTGCTGTGTTTAATATGAAAAAGTCCGTTAAGTCAGAAAGTCGGAGACGATGCCAGTATAGGGTCACTGGTCAGTCAGGTTAGAAATGATAAATCCGTGAATGAATTGACTTAGTTCTGTGCACTTTTTATGACATTAAAGATTTAAATTATTGAAAATCGATAGGGTGTTACAAACAAACGGGGAGGTATATTCAGACAATAGTTAGATTTTCTGTATGAAAAGGACTTTATCTAAGGTTGCATCAAATTGTATAATTAGTCAATATTCGAAAACGGTCTCGTTTGCACTTTGTCACGGCGTCAACGTATAGCAAAAATGACGTCACTGAGAGTATGACATGCTCAACATCAAATTCAATTTGCGTCCTAAACGTCGACGTTTTCAGTAATAGGCAGGGAAAATTTTAAGAGGCTGATTTGCTCTGTTTTGAAGATTTTGCATTTTAGAACTTTTCGTTCAACCCTGTGTGTGTATATATTACAACTTTATGGAATTTTTTTCTTCTTCGATTGATTGGCACTTTGTATGCATGACAGTGTTAGTCTCTTCAAAAAAATTGAAATGCTTTTAAGTATGATTGCCAATTTCGATAAATGCAATCCATCCAAAACCAAATTTTCAGTTCTTTATTTTTACATAGTTAGAACGTCATTTTTGACTGGGAATATATAGCCAGCATTATGCTCATGTGCCGTTAAACCCTTTACATGCATGAACACTTAATTAAATGTGACAAAGACATTTATGTATATTTTTTTAATTTATTTTGTTTTTTCCTACCTTGAATCTGACAACGTAGTGGCTTTTTTTTCTAAGGTTAATGAGTTTTTTAAAAAAATGTTTGTCCTATTTTTTTCACCAGCTTTCTTTCAGGCCGTCCTGCTGCTTACGGAATAATTATTTTACAACACGCTTACATTTTTCATATTAGCACTCTCACTTTTTGCCAATTATTTCTTATTTTGTCCTATTTTACAATTTTATATTTAATTATTTATGAAATGCAGTTGGCGTAGTCAAAAGTTTTCGGTTTACCGTGTTAGCTTCTGTAAAAGGACAGTTTTATATTAGTACTAACAGTTGCCTCGCTTGGCGCTCAGCATTATGAGGTTAGTGTTAGGACTGGTCGACCTGGTGTCAGGATAATGTGACTGGGTCGGACATCATGCTACATGTCTGCGGCATGATGCCCCAGTACTAGATATCACTATAAACTGCCACATTGATGAAATCGTTGCGATATGACTGAAATATTGTTAAAGCTACGTTTAAAATCCAAATCACACACACACACACACACACACACACACACACACACACACGTGAGCACCACATAAACTATGTATTGTAATTAATTATAACTAAACAGGACGATTTAGCTTATAATACTGCAATTACACATAGATCTAAATACTTTATTAAGTACCATTGGAAAGAGCATTCAATCTTTATTACTTTTTGTTTAAGTTCGAAAGATTAAAATTTCATTTTGAACTAACCCCCTAAACAGGTATAAAGTTGAAGCTACTCCTGTATAACACCATGATCATAGTTGGAACATTCTCTGTCTTATCCCTTATCTGCAAAGGTCGACAAAGTACCAGCGGATATACTTCGCCGCCATTTAGAACTAGGTTCCTCACTTCCCTTGTTCACATGGTACATTGTTGAGACAATACCACACAAAGCCAATGTCGGATCGGCCTTTTCTGCTATTGGCGAATCACCAAACCTCACACGTAACTTCTAGGCAAATCAGAGGCGTAGCTGGAGTGTTTGGCGCCCGGGGACAATATTCATTCCCCGCCCCCAACTCTGAAACCCATTATTTTCATCAATAAAATCACCATTACCCGTTACAACCTATTTCAAAGCCCATTTTGGCGCCCCCACTAGTAAGGCGCCCGGGGACATATGTACCCCCTGCCCCCCCCCCCCCAGCTACGCCTCTGAGGCAAATCGTACGGATCATACCTCTAGGGCCGTATTATCCATAAGACTGATTAAGCTAAAGCCTAGGGGCCCCCGAAGAGCAGGGGCCCATGCAACCTTTAACCATGCCATGGCAATTCTTCGTAATCGAAAATTCCACATTTAACAAATTCCTACTCCATGCCACAACAATCAGACTGCTGCTAAATTCCACCATTTTTAATCATTTTTGGTAAGTTTGTATTAATCAAAAGAGCACGACATTCGCGGGTGGATGTCGAGGGGCCCAAAGAAGATCGAAGCCTAGGGTTCCTGCCATGGGTTAATACGGCACTGCATACCTCGAATGTATATCGACATCTTATATTAGGACCACCTCAGCTATTTACCAAATAAGAATAGACCAAGGAGTTGCGAATGTATTGACCTATTTTTAGCTCTTCTGGTCATAGACCAGAAGAGCTAATGGGATGGCCTGTCTTCCGTTCGTTAGCACACTTTTCTTATGGATGAAACGCTACACTCACACGTTCATCCTATCGCTACTCAGCCTAGATGTATGGTCTTGTCTACACGGGGTGGGTTTGTCCGCTCCGGTGGCCTAGTGACTAGAGCGTTCACCTCTGATGCGGGAGATCGTGGATTCTATCCCCGGCCGAGACATACCAAAGACAAAAATTGGTACTAACGACCGCCTCGCTTGGCGTTCAGCATTAAGAGGTTAGTGTTAGGTCTGGTCGACCTGGTGTCAGGATAATATGACTGGGTGGGACATCATGCTCCATGTCTGCGGCATGATGTCCCAGTGCTAGACATTACTATAAACTGCCACACTGCAGACATCGTAGTGAAATGACTGACATATTGTTAAAGCTACGTTAAAAATCCAAATCACGTATAACACACATGGGGTGGCCTAGTTGTTAGAGCGTCCGCCTCGGATGCATCATAATGCCCCTGTGCTAGACATTACTGTTAACTGTTACACTGCATATATCGTAGCAATATGACTGAAAAATTGTTAAAGCTACGTAAAAATCCAAATATCACACATACACTCACACGTGGTTTAAATAAAATACTTCGTATGATGCATATTTGGTCCTAAATGAAAATACTGCGGATCTTATGTCCAATATGGTCGCAACATCGATCGTCTTGAAAATCTTGTTTTTGCTACTTTTCATACTGACGTGATTTTCAGCAAAAGACTTCATATGATATGTAGCTAATACTAAACCAAGCCCATCTGACATCCTATAGGATCTCCACAGCGGCCAGTTTGACAATCGTGTGTCCATTACTCCATCTGAATAGAAAATCATATTGACATGGTGTATTCACCAGAAAACGTCTAGTTAGTCCTAATGAAAGTTGTCTTGCTGAATCTTTTACCTCTTTCTCCCCCCTCTCTCCAGCACTACAGTTATGTACACACACACACACACACACACACACACACACACACACTTGGAAAAACATAAGATTTATCTGAAAAATGAACGGAAGCAAAGTATTGCCGTGGAAAAAAGATTTCTGGTTACTACGAAATATTGTCTTCATGTAGGATTATTTCTTGATTCATTTATATCCACATTGTAAAACTCTAGGAACGCTGGTATCCATGATACAATTAAATTTACGACATGGATTAGTATCACCCTTAATCGGGGCTGGGTAGGGGTGGGGGTGGGCTGTCATGATAGGAATGGGATTAGGGCAATATCAAGCATTTATTTAATTCCAATTTTGTTGAGCTAGATAGCTTGTGGCGTACAATGATTTAGTTTACTTATGATATTGAAATAATTTCTTTGGGTGACGCGAAACGGGAAATAGGGGGAGGGGAACCAGATGATTTACAACAACGCTTGGTTGTGTTGCTTTAAAACATGTTCACCCACATCAACCAACGATCTTCGTGCGGTCTTGATGGTGAATATATTATTACTACGCGTTCCTTTTGTTTTCCATTGCGTTTGTTTCTTTAAACGTGAATATGGTTATTTTGGTCAACCGTTTACTACTCATTTCGTCACCTAACATCACCGGTCTTTGCAAACGAGGGGTCCGATTTGGACCATTTTGGCGAGGACATTTGTATTTACGCGCAGTGCCCCTCCCCCCTCCCCTGTGAGCAGGGCATTTGAAAATAAGCAAGTTTTATATGATATTGAACTTCCATCGCTTTAAAATTATTTTCTCTCTATAGCTGTATTTTTATCAATTACTAACGCGCGGGGCCCCTCTAAGTGCGGTCAAATCGGTCTAATCGGCCTAAGCCCGGCCCTGTATTCTAATGGCCTTTTGGGACTGATAATTTGGAAAGTTCTTCAGCGTCTTTTTTTAAACATATTGTTTACGCTCATCTAGCTGCATATTAATTAAGACCTGCTTACAATATTCTCTTTCGCATGTTCCAAAACAGACTATTTTACAATGATACGCTTTTTAAATCTATTATGCTTATTTGTACTGAAAACCGCGAATCAGCCATTTGTCTGTATTGTGGATTCGCGTAATTTGAAAACAGGTCATTCGAAAAAGTAATATGAAATATTTTATCGCATGCCAACCATACTATGGGCACAAGAAAGAAATATATAGTTTCTAATGTTAGATTCCATTGCTAGCACTTGATTTTCAAGGTTCTAAAGCAGTGTAAATAAAAAGATCAAGTAACATAACCCGTTTTGGTATTGGACTTCACGGAGATAAGCAGGGTACTTTTACAAAATCTCTAGATATACGAGAAATACAATATCGTCTTATAAATAGAAAATGTCAAGTAAGAGATACTTAAATTTTCTGCATGGACAATTCTTTAGTTATAAGGCTAAATTTGTTTGACAAAGTTCCAGAAAAAAAAACACAACGCTATTTAGAGTTTTATTAAGTGTAGAAATAAATTTATACCTTTTGTAACACATTTTATTTTTTCAAAAAGGATAATGTTTGATTTGTGAGAAATAATGAAAATATTGATCGAATTGTCTTATGTTTGATTGTAAAAGCGTCTAAGAAACTAGTCGCCTCAGAAACCATTCCTAGATGTTAAACATATTGGTATGTATCATTCCATTTATAATGTTTGACATTTTCTTTGGTAACATTTGCGACATAACACTGGTCGATTTTCTTTATTACTAATTTTAGTCTTTTTTCAATACCATTCAAAGCCAACAAGTTTAGCGCACATTCGGCCCGATTCTAAAAACGTCAGGCGCAAGTTAGCTCCCCTCCAAGCCAACCGTAGTAAGAATGGCATGTCAACAGTGTTTGAGCCGGAACAGTGGACAGGTGGAAAAGCCGCTCCTTTAGCCGCGGATACCGAGTACAAGGCACATTACAATCCTTTCGCCGACACTGACAACATGAATGGCTACATAGATAATCGAGAGGTAGATGACCTTTATAACTTAGTCCCCAAAAGGGTCTTACTTCCAACGGACCCAATTACGCTGAGCTCAAGCGAAGAAAGTTTGTTGAAAAGACTTCTTGCGAAAGACCTGGAAAATGTCACCTCGGAGAGTCTCAAGCAGGTGTACATGGATGCCTGCCGTTACGACCGTCCGGCGCTTACTGGATGGTGCGATATGACACATCTGGATCATGTATTCAAAAGAAATGAGGTAAGACAGTATTGATAAATAAATCGTACTTTAAAAAATGCATTGAGTGCGTGAAAAATGAAGGGGAAAATAGCCCACAATGTTGTACAGCTTGTAGAAGTGTCGTCACGCTGGCGTTTCTGCATCTAGAAATATCGTATGCATATTCCGCGTGTAAAATCTTCAAATACCATTTCTTCCAGAGATGAAAATTGAAGATATATATCAATGCCCTCAGAAGTATGACCCCAGTCAAAACTTAAGACAGTATCGAAGCTTCATTCATATAATTTTGATAATATGCAGTAAAATGTATTTTTTAAAAAAAATAGATTCGATTGCAGTAATTTCTGTAGTCTGTGGAAAACAAAATCAATGAATAAAGCTTGACTTTTTCCCGCCTGTAATTAATTATAGTGCAGTTACTTGAAACTTTGGGCATAACTCTTGTAAACAACTGTTGCTATAGATATTTATTACGATTAAACTCTTTCACATAAAAATTGCTAAGGATACTTCATACGGCATAACTCATGTACATAAATGTTGCTATGAATACTTATTACGACTACACTCTTTCAGATTAAAGCTGCTTTTTGATACTTCATTCGGCATAACTCTTGAAGATAAATGTTGCTATGGATGCTTCATACGGCATAACTCGTTTAGATACATGTTGCTATGGATACTTCATACTGGAGTGAATTTTATTTTTGAACTGCTGATCCAATTATGACGAATCTCCTTGATAGTCAGTTTTATTGACAAAATATACAAAACAAGTAACAGTAAACCAAAATAGAGAATATAGAAAAAATGTATATACATAGGTAAATTTGTATGAATGATAATAAACATTATCTCCGGAGCAGGACATACTGACAGTTAAGTCTGGGACAGGACATGATGACAGTTATATACAGAGCAGGACGTTTGACAGTTATCTCTGGAGCATGATTTATGGACAGTTGGATCTGAATCAGAACATATTGACAGTTATCTCCAAAAGAGGATTAATTTACTATTATCTCCAGAGCATGACTTATAGACAGTTATCTTTATAGCAGGATATGTTAACAGTTACCCACAGAGATGGCTTGCTAACAATGTCTCGGGCAGTGAAACTGATACTAATCTTCAACAAGACTTTTTCGACAATTATATTTTTGCAGGTCTTGCTAATTGTTATGACTTGAGCATGGCTTATTGTCAGTCATCTCCAGAGAAGGGTGTGTCTACCGTTATCTCTAGATTAGGACAGATTGACAGTTACGCAGAGGCGTTGCGATGATATTTTGCGCCCGGGGACGAACTATAAAATTGGCGCCCCAGCGATCTTGTGACCGATTTATTACCCTTGTTTACTTATTATAATGTAACGTTGTAAGCCTCATTTTGGCGCCCCTGTACCTTGGCGCCCGGGGACATATGTACCCCTCTGCCCCCTCCCTAGCTACGCCTCTTAAGTTACGTCCAGTGCAGAACGTATTGACAGTTTTTCAAGGACATGACCTATTGACAGTTATCTCTAGTGAAGGGTGTATTTACAGTTATCTCTAGATTAAGACAGGTTGACAGTTACATCCAGTGTACAACTTATTGACAGTTATTTCAAGGACATGATCTATTGACAGTTATCTCTAGTGAAGGGTGTATTTACAGTTATCTCGAGATTAGGACAGATTGACAGTTATGTCCAATGCAGAACTTATTGACAGTTATTTCAAGGATGACCTATTGACAGTTATCTCTAGAGCAGAACATATTGATAAGTATGTGTAGAGCAAGAGTTAAAGACAGTCATTTCTAGACAATGACATACTGACAGTTATTTCCAGATCAGGACTTATTGATAGTTAATCCAGAAGAGGACTTAATGGGAGTTGTGTCTACATCAGAGTTTATATAATAGTATCTACAGAGCAAGGTGTACTGATGATTATCTCTAGAACATGAAGTTTCGACAGTTATCACGAGAGCAAGGTTTATTGATGATTATCTCTAGAACATGAAGTATCGACAGTTATCGCGAGAGCAAGGCTTATTGATAGTTATCTCTTGAAAACGGCGCAGGACATATCGACATTTATCAGAATTTTTGACAGTTATCTTTAGAGTGTGACATTTCATCAGTTATGTCTAGAGCAGGACATACTGACTCTAGAGTTGCCAACTGTATGAAAATACATACTTAATGTATAGATGGATCTATTTGTAAGAGTGTGCGTTACTGTGGCGTCACTAGGGGGTGCAGGGGTTCGGACGGCACCTGGTGACACCTTTAGAGGGCGTGACACCAAAATGACTATCTATACAATGTTTGAATTTTGTGCAGGAAGGAGGTCCAAGGGTGTTACACCACAAGTTACTGCATTTGAATGTCAATTATTAAAAAAAATGTGCAGGAAGGGGGTTCATGACGGCAAAAGTTAACACACTGGGTGACACCAACCGAGACTCCACTGGTGCGTTATTGTTTTAACTTTTTTAAACGTTTTATTACCTTTTCATATCATTATTTGCTCCATAGAGTGAATGGCTTGGCACATCATATAAGAATATTCCACAACCTTCGAAACATTGAAACAATATACCATGAGTAATAAAATTGTATTGTCGTCTGCTGTTAAATGAAAATATTAAGTTTCCTTTAGCAAATAGGCTGGCGAGTGACACTTGGACACGCGTCTGGAAAAGAGCCAAATGACTTCCAGTACATTCTAGTTTTGGCTTTGTTTCAACTCCAAATCTTTTGGCTTTCCTTCACAGAGTGCGTGATTCAGCCATGAAACTATTATGTAAAAGCCTGTATCATAAGTTTGGCATGTACATTATAAAGGTATCAATTACTTGTGATACGTGTCATTGACCCATGTGAATTCCATCACAGGTATAAAAATGACATACCAATAATAGAGTCAGTTAAATTTATTAATGCATAATATCTACTTATGCTTGGTTTTATTGGAAATCAATTTTATTCCAAGAGTATAAAGTCAATTGCATAAAATTCATATATGTTCCTCTGGGGTCATCTCCAACTTTTCCTAAATTTACATCTCAATATATCAAAGTAAATTATTACTCGCATTTGCCTGAAAGCGATTAAATTCATTCGATTATTTTTGAATATTTAATCCAACCTTCTTTATCACCAGAGCAAAACTGTTATATGCGTTTCCACCATAAGTTTCTCATGCTGGGTCTATCATGTATAATAAGCCAGATACTCCTTCCTGCACGTTCTAAGATATCACTAACTGAGGCGACAGTTGGATGCTCCAACATATATAATTTAATACATTTTAATGAGTGCAGTTATTATTTTTTTCTTTTAAATTGGACTTTTTTTAATTAACGATCTATCATTTACTGCATTATTTCTGTTTTGTGTATATTTTAGCGATACATAAACTTACGTGGCACACATTTTCCATAATTGTGTTGATTTGTCGTTAATCCCTATACATGCACACACATTCCACTGCAACTGCACAGCTTTGGTAATTCTGATCTCTCGCAATGTATTTTGAACCCAAAATATGTATTGGTTACCACGACTTGAATTTAATGGAGAACATCTGATGAAGTTCAGATTTGATTCCGATGGTGGTAGAGTCTTAAGACAAGAATGAAGATATGCTTTGATGATAACGCGAAATTTAATGTGACATCGTCAATATGTTCTAGTGGTAGCAAGAATGTTCATGTGACATTGTTATGTTCAGGTGGTAACACGAATCATCTTGTTAATGGTGATTATGTTCTGGCAGTAACGCGAGTCTAC
This sequence comes from Unio delphinus, assembly GCA_029339505.1. Taxonomy (NCBI): domain Eukaryota; kingdom Metazoa; phylum Mollusca; class Bivalvia; order Unionida; family Unionidae; genus Unio; species Unio delphinus. Next base: position 14,113,930 of record JAQISU010001240.1, on the reverse strand, counting down.
ACGTGACAATATGATTATGTTCTGGAAGTAACACGAATCTTCATGTGACATTGTGATTCTGTTCTGGTGGTATTACGAATCGTCATGTGACATTGTGATTCTGATCTGGTCTGGTGGAAGCACGAATCGTCATGTGACATTGTGATTCTGTTCTGGTGGTAACACGAATCGTCATGTGACATTGTGATTCTGTTCTGGTGGTATTACGAATCGTCATGTGACATTGTGATTCTGGTCTGGTCTGGTGGTAGCACGAATCGTCATGTGACATTGTGATTTTGTTCTGGTGGTATCACGAATCCTCATGTGACATTGTGATTCTGTTCTGGTGGTAACGAGGGTCATCGTCTATTTATGATCAGGGTTTATTCTTCTGCTAATTATATATTCTGCTGCGAATAATAATTTTTAAGGTAATGAAGAACTAAAACGCCAAGTGTATATCCTAAAATACTTGGTATCCCCTGTTAAGGACGTGTTTTGATACAGATTGGCAGATGTCAGTAGAACACGCTGTAATAGTAAAGATGGTTCGATAAAAAAGAAATATGTTGTATTTTTTAATAGTAGAGGTCTAATAATACAAGTAAATATTTATGATACAAACATATAATTTCAGGAAATTAAGTAAAGTATTAAATATAAACTTGGCCTACTTATGCACAGAATTTTAAAAGTTATGTACCATTGACATGATGGGTATTGCCATCAAATTTAATGACACATCTATTTTGATAGTATTGTATCCTTTCCATGATGGGAGTAGCCATCAGAGTAATGACACGCCCATTTTTATATGTTTGTACCCTTGCCGTGATGGGCGTGATCATTAGATAATTATTACAAACAGTTATCATGTCTTTCGAATGCGGATGGAAGTAATAAGTTTTTACCGTATCAGTAACTTCTTAGTATATTAAATTTTTTACCAAAGATTTCTGTTCACCCGAGTTTTCTATTCTCTGCGCAGGTTTACATAAGACCAGACAATTTGCGAATTTTAATCGCACAGTTTGTCTCCCCCAACAGACCCGGACAAGTGAATTATGAACAAATAGTCACGTTTCTCGGCACAGCCAGAAAACTGAATGATAATAAGGAAGGGTAAGTAGAAGACAAATCTCTAGAGTTAAAAATTTATCCAACTGTGTTATATTAAGAATTAGACTATTTATCCAACTGTGTTAAAGCAAGAATTAGAATTCAAAATGTTATCCAATAGTAAAAAGTAATATTAGAAAATTTATCCAACTGTGGTATATTAATAATTAGAATTAGAATATTTATCCAACTGTGTTAACGTAAGAATTAGTTAGAATATTTAATCAGATGTATTATAGTAAGAATTAGAATTGAAATATTTATCCAATTCTAATATAGTAAGAATTAAAATTATAAATCAATAAATATTTGTTCATTGAAGTTTAAGCAGAACAAAAAGAATTAACAGTTGCAGCATTTCGGATGACTTTACGTCAGTGTTTGTTTACAATATTTTATTAGATATAGTACCTTGTACTATTATTTGCATACAGTTACAACGTTGTGTTTGATAACAACATATTTATGCAGGAGGATACGTAATATTGTCGCAATATTCTTCGCATTGTCATTATCAAATTTCATGCGATGTCAGCTGCGTTTTAACCCCTACATCTAATTCATCAACTATGACATTTGCGTTTATTAATTTGCATGATTTTACGTTGCATGAAACATAATACGTTATTCTTAATTTCTTTCAAAACGAAGATTTACCTAATGAAAGGATCACGTGATGGATAAACGATTCGTACTCAGGTGTTTCGTAACTAGAGGATATACCCTGACTGACTCGGCATTAAAAATAGTTCCCTACATAATAGCCAGTCTGCCAAGGAATGCAAATCTCGTAGTTTTTTGTATTTATGGCGTTTGTTTAGTAGAACAAAAAGCAAAACCTCATTTTGTAACTGAAAATGGCCTGATTATGGTAAGGGTGGGTGCCACCTCGGAATTGCCAATAGAAACAGCCATAATTTGTTTCGAGGTCAACTAAGTACATATGTAACGTACAGTAATACTTTAGATGAGAAAAAACTTAAACGGTTTTTACAAGAGTATCTAATTATTCATGAGATCCTGAGTGTTAAATGTTAAAATGGTAATTGAAACTTTCTTGTCGATTCCTACGCCATTTAAAGCTATTTGGGGCACACGGACATGAAATAATCATCGAACAATTTGTATGATAAAATATTCTTGATTGCGTTTTCTGTGAAATGGCGCCGATGATTGGTCACATCCTCAAAGGGTAGCACGAAGTACATGATAATATATACTACAAAGTAGATAAATAAAACCATGGTATGTTTAATCATTACTATGAGTATAGTTTTCTGAACAAGAACATTATGTAAAGAGAAATATTGGAGATGTTGGAGAGTATTTTAAGGAATGATTTCGATATTTACAACAAAAATATCTGACCGACACACAGTCAGTCTTTATCAGTTGGCACTGCCATATTAGTCTAGTACCGTAACAAAATACCCACTAGAAAAACAGCATGAATCTGCCATCTCGTCATTATGGTGACAATGTTGACCATTAATCAATGATAGCCTGTCCCCACTTTGTGTAAGGTAATTACAGTATGATTGGTTTAAATTTTCAACAAAAAAAGACTTCCGGCTACTGTCAGTGATTACAAGCTTTTCTTTCCGTGTTGGGTAGAATCCTCTCGAAGTATCAGTACTGGCCACTAAGGATGCCCCATAAGAATTCTATCAAATATGGATGCCAGTTTCTATTTTTTTAAAATGCAATCCATGTAATTTTTATTTATTTCGAAGCTGTGTTATTATTATTATTATTATTTACGATCACAATCTGATGCGCGACAAGAATGGTGCTTGCTTGCTGGACTTTGAAAAGAAACAAATCTAAAATTTATTGATATTTGTTTTTAAAATTGGACAGGCTAATGATGTTATGCATTTTGTACTCACTATCAGTTTTGTCAATGAAATGTTTTCCAAGAATAAAAAGCAAAACAAAATAAAATACTCATAGTATTAACAACTGTCATGAAATCGTATGATTTGCTTTTATTCCTCGATTCAAATGAACTTTTGTATGTTTCATTATTCCTGCGTTGAGCTTTATGGCCCTGGGTTAAGAAACCTCGAACTTCAGTTTCTTGACATGTACATCATGTGTAATCTAATTGACCAATTGTAATTTGACCACATGTATACCTTTCTGGCTGCGTGCAATATAGTTATAGACACATTTGACTAGTTTCACCATCTGTTTTTAGGTTTAAACATTAAATCTGTACTCCATAAACATTAAATCTGTACTCCATAAATATTAAATCTGTACTCCATAAACATTAAAGCTGTACTTCATGAATCACTTCTTTGAGTACGAACGTGCATGATGTAAGCAGGTGTTTTTGATACGTTTTAGAAGGTGATGATTTATATAGAGGGTGATGATTTTTATAGAGGGTGATGATTTATATAGAGGGTGATGATTTATATAGAATGCTCGAAATAAAATTATATTAATTTACTTTATCTACTTTATCTACTTTATCTAATGATATGTCAGTTTATGATGAATTACTTTGCTTCACATCACCGTTACATAATGAAAAGTGCTAATATATCAACATTTGACATTGCAGTTTAAGGTTAAATCCTGTTATTCCACCACCAAATATGAGACACACGTGGTCTCCGCAAAGGTCGTCGAGGCAAAATTCCCCTCAGAGGTTTGGCTTTGTTCGCCTATGTCACCGCTAGTGTTCGCAAGCTTCACAAACTTCTCTTCCCGTAGTTACTGTAACTCACTCCTCCGGCATTATTAGATGCCTTTATTCCCTTCATTCATTCCTTACCTTTGCACAACAAATGATTTCTTGCCTGGCACCTTTGACCACCTTCGATTTTCAGTTGATACATTCATACTGTTTTTAATAGTCAGAGAAACCAAAATTATATATTTATGAAGGATGTAGCCTATTCGGAAACAAAGTGTCAAATATCTTTCAGGTGAAATATGACTGTTAAAGTTATCTTGTCCTTCGGTTTTTAATATTTTCAACGTATGGTCGGTGTTTCAATAGTATCTGACTAATTTAATTCTCTTGCTTCTTTAATTGAACAGTTAAGCATTTTTTGTATACTTATAATATAATCGCTGATAATTATTTCAAGACATTTTACAAACTGAGAAGAAAACTGGTGATCCCATCTTGGTAATAATTATTTGCTCCTTTGTTCTAATTATTTCTGACTCACCGTAAAACCAGTTTGCTTAGAATGCATGCAAAACTATCGTTTTATTAATAATTTATTTCATCTAACTTAAATTAATTTTGCATATGATGAATTATTATTTCGTTGACCAAGACTTATAACTTGATTATATTGCATACCACGCTCGAATCCGTCTCCTATTTCAAGCATGCCCTTTTAGTCGAAGTTTGTCCCGCTGCCGATACTAATGGTGTGTTCTTCTAATAAAGGCTGCTATTCGTTCTAAACTGTGTCATGTTTGGCTAGCTTTCTAATGAATTACGTTGTGTAAATTGTCCTATTCCGGACTTATTTCCATAACCATTATACCTATATAATATGTAACCCTTCCAGTACCAAATCACGGATTTCTTTGTAGAGAAATGGAAATGTCCAATTCTTGCCCATGTTGTGCACGCGTAGTGACTCAGTCATTTCCATACCCACACTCTGTGTGACATAGACAGCCATCTTCTGCTTCTCATCTCACAATGGATGTAATCCTTATTTAACTAACTAATGTATTAAATACATGTGTGTATATGTCCAGTAGTTAATGTACTATATAATCAAAATGGGAGGGATTTCAGCGTAAAAACATGAACTTCCGGCGGATAACTATGCCTCAGAGATGCATATCATGTACTGCAGTAATGTTGGAGAAGAAAGACATAAATATTCCAGATGAGATTTGTTTACTTTTCTTGATGTAAACGAACAAAGAATCGACAATTTCCTTTATGGAACTTCGTTGATCTACAAGTTTCCAAAAGTTAATACAAGCCTAATGTTTTATTCTTAGTGCTTGAAGGGTTTATGTATTTTAAAGTGTCGGTTTTATTTTTAAAGCAAATATTTGGACGCAATTATTCAATCGAGTGAAATGCTTAAGTGTAATTTGAAGTTATTTTAACCGCATCATTGTTTGTACTGAACACTGCAGCAGCTGCTGATTTTGATGCAAGTAGTGCTGCTACAGATAATGTGCTTTCTGATGTTACATGACATGTTTATGTTGTTTATATATATATATATATATATATATATATATATATATATATATATATATATATATATATATATAGAGAGAGAGAGAGAGAGAGAGAGAGAGAGAGAGAGAGAGGTGTCTGCTATTGGTTTGCGATGCTTTAATCATTGTGCCATTCACTCAGATCACAGGTTTCCACTCCAAAACAAACTCAGACACGGTAATTATTTTCTTTTCCGGGAATTGCGTAGCTATTGAACAAATTTTATAAGTTATCCAGGCTTTCTTATTTAACATATCACTAATTTTGCATAGATTTTGGCTTTTAAACTACACATTTTGATTATAATGATTGAACTTAATGTAACTTTTTATTTAATTAATTTATCTAATTATTATCTAGTTATTGAATTTAATGTAACGTTTTATTTAGTCTGATAGAAAGCTATCTCATCACTACAATTATTAACACACAGAAGAACACTTTACACAATGTGCTGTTGGACACCACGATTGTGTAAAAACAAGTTCAACAAGCTAGATATTAACTTTTCACTAACAATAACTCATATAATATTTATTAGATATCTTTAAAATTTTGAAATTGTCTCAGTTTTAACTGAAGCAATAATCTTTACCATTGTTTCAGTTAAATACGAATAGTTTCATTACGAACTATTATGGAAGACTATGGGCATATTAATTACAAATACTTCTGCAACAGCGCCACCTGATGGCATTAATCAGTTTGGAAAGCATTTTCTCAAAGGTCGTTAATCTGTGGTATTATCTTATTGCATCGGAACTACCTATTGCATCGGATACGAACTAGCACGTACATGTGTTGAAATATGTGTATTTAGAACACACGAGAACGAAGGCTTTATTGAAAGCTATTATCACAAACTATGCTTTAACCCAAATACAGGTCACGATACATAATCAAAATGCCAGAAGATATATGATCAACTAAAACAAATAAAGTTTCCAACACAGAACATTGCAAATTTCATATTTTACATTTATTCTGTCGAAAGTTTCATTTCTCGTTCAACAATCATGTTGACTTTTTCAAAATTGGCGAATATATTGCTGATACAAGTCAGACGATGGCGAATATATTGCTGATACAAGTCAGACGTTTATAACGTACAAGACCTTGATGTAACATGAGCATAATAAAGGGGAGCAACCCGTTATATTAAACAAGACTAGAACAAAAATCAGTTTTCTATTCACTTAAGTACGATAAAGCTTTCATAGGGGCCACGAGTGGCCGAGTGGTCTAAAGCGCTGTCCGTTACGGACCACTGCCATCTCACCTCTGTCTGCGTGTGTTCGAGTCTAAGAAGAAAGCTTGCCAGTAGCTTCTCGAGGGTCGGTGGTTCTTTCCGGGGTTTGTCCGGTTTCTTCCTCCACCATTAATACTGGACGCCATGTATAGCCTATATTGTGCTGAAGAATGGCGTTAAACCATAAAAAAATAAAGCTTTCATGTTATTGGGCCTGTTTTATTACGAGGAACCTGATGCGCATGGTTACGCTTATTCAGCATGGTTTCTCCAATATCTTGATCATTGTTAATTAAAATAGCTAATACAATAATATCGACCGGTGAGCGTTGATTATATCTAATTATACAGCCACTGAATTTCTGTCAATGAAAGGGAGAGCATTTCTATTGATGTTGATATGAAAACTTGTATTGTTAACTTAAATCTAATTATGACCAGGGACGGGTATATATTCTAAGAAAAAATGACAACGACAACCACGACGGGAAATAAGTCAAATGTAAAACATATTTAATGCATACTCCAACACATGTCAACAAAGTTACTCGTACACAGTTTCAAACATTAACACACCGCTGCACTGTTAAACACAGTTACTAGTACAAAATTTACACACATTACCACATCACCAGACTGTCACACGCGCATGCTGGTATACAACTTAGCCCATTACCACATCGCCACACTGTTAGACGCGCATGCTGGTATACAACTTCGCACATCACCACACTGTCACACGCGCATGCTGGTATACAGCTTCTCACATTACACATCACCACACTGTCACACGCGCATGTTTTTTACAATTTCGCACATTACCCCAACGCCACACTGTCACTCGCGCATGCTGGTATACAACTTCGCGCATTACCACATCGCTGCACTTTCACACATTTATTCATAGAACATTACGACATTGCCACAATGCTATAATACATATTCAGACAGTTACTCATATACAATTTGCGGTATTAACTGCACAACTGCACAACTTACTACATCCCTATACTGTCACAGAGTTATTCGTACAAAATCTATCATGTTATAATATCGCTGCACTTAATCACACACACACACACACACACACACACACACACACACACATTCATTCATATACAGTTTACCACAATACACGGCACTCACTATGTCACACCCAGTTTATCCTATTTAACTTAATACGCTACCGCTGTACTATTGTCAAACAGAGGTATTCATACTTACCGCATTACCAAGTCGTTGCAATATGTCAAAAAGTCTGGCAACGGAGTGTCTAATTTGGGGGCAGGTAAGGATACACATTGCTAAACAGGGCCGGCGCTTCCGCTAGGCGAACTAGGTAATCGCCTATATAGGGCGCTGAGCTAACTTAGCCTAAGGGTTTATTTCATGATGGGCGGGTAGGGAAGGGCGCGAGTGGAAGGGGGGCGCCACATATCTGATCTCGCCTAGGGCATAAAAATGCCCAGCACCGGCACTGATTGCTAAACATGTTTACGACAAAAATGGCTTTTAAGTTAGTTAGATTATGATTAAACGTGTCTTAATTCGGGCAAATAGTATTACGCACGAGATTTGGGCGACGCGCCATTCCGTCCAAATTTGCGGTTTTTCCCTAACCTCTGGGTGCTCTAGAATGTGGGAAAACACAATTCCTGAATACCATTTTGTTTCATAAATGTAAAATGCATGAGTTATATATTGTGTCTACTAACTATTTATGCAGTGAGTGCGAGGAATTACACTTATTATGTTGCTTTTGCATGAGTTGGCATTATGAAGTAAAACATATCAGGGTTATATAAACATAACAAAATTCTTGCTGAAACGATTTTAAGTTTCTTTAACGTTAAGAACACTTTTTGTTGAAAAATTCGTATTACAGATGATAAAACGAACTGACATAAAAATATTCGTTTCTTTCTTTGTTGAATTCAGAGAGTAAGGCATACGTTGAAATATACACGAAATAGTTCCACAGTTAATTTTTTTATTTTAAATTTCAATATACATACTTCATTTCAACTATTCATTGCTCTGTTTTCAATTTTCAAAGTTGAAATATACATGCTTAGTTTATTTTTTGTATTCAGTTTTTGCATTTAAAATGTATATGCCTTATTTCAGGAGTTTTTCCTGTATTCAGTTTTCAATGTTGAACTATACATGCCGTAGTTCAGAAGATTATGTTTTGTATTCGGTTGGTGAAGTTCAAATATACATGCTTTACTTCAACAGTTTATTTTCTGTACTTAGCTTTCGAATTAGCATCATATAAATGGCATTATGCCGTAAAGCATTATGAATAAGAAAAACCAAGTGTTGTTTATAAAAGTAAATTTTTCCACGTTTCGAAGAAAGTACTTAAATAACTAGTCTAGAACTGGGAAAATAAAAAAATATGGGTGATTTAGTGTATTTTGTTAATTGTAAGTTTTTATTAGCGTGAACAATAATGCTAAATATTTTGTCAAAATATGAAATATTTAAATATTCCCAGTAATAGAATGCGTTTACTTCATGGTTGTCGTAATAGATAATACTGCAGTGTTTTGAGTGTTATTGAAGTAGATATGCTAAAGTGTTGTGGTTTTGCAACTTTATATAATTATTACCTTATACTTACAATGTCTTTTGTTTTACAACTCGATTACTATTTTTTGACATGCGCAAAACACCAAACCCTTATAACATTTCGCTTGCACAAATGCATTGATATCTCATTCTTGAAATGCTTATGTGAGGAAACTTATTTCCTTCCTTTATATATATATATATATATATATATATATATATATATATATATATATATATATATATATATATATATATATATATATATATATATAACGTCTGCAAGACGTTAAATAATACAGTTGAGATTTGTTTCAATCTTTCATGTCCATTTTGTATTTAACAGGCAGTATGACGAAAAACCCAAATACTACAATTACAATAACGGTCAACCTACTTCGCCGTAAGTTTGGTAGGAAATTAACCATTATTATCTAACCGATGCTTTTATTTTAACTTGCGGCTCTGTTTTGCAGATATCAAAGAATTAAAAAAATATATACGATTTCTAGTTGGTGGAAACATTCTGGTGACTGACGTTATTCATAATCCAAGATTGTCATTCTCTGATTGAGTGGTTTTCGAACTATTTTAATTTTATTCGTGAACATCGTATTAACGTTTTTAATGCCTCATTACAAGTGCTTCTCAACGCTGTTTTGTGTAATGATTGTATTCAGAAACGGTCTTAGCAAAGGCGGTGCCTGAATTGGATCATTTTGTCAAGTCCCTCTCGAGTTACTCGCAGAGCCCCCTGTGAGCACGGCATTTGGAAATAAACATTTAAACAGATTTAATATTATATTGAACTTACAATTTTTTTCTCTATAGATATATTTTTTTTAAAACATTACCAACGTGATGTGAGCGCGGGGCCAGATTGGGCCAATTCGGTACAATTGGTCTAAGGCCGGTCCTGATTTATATATTCATCCCTCAAGTTACAGAGGCTAAAGGAATAATACTGGGAAAGTTACAGGGGCTATGCGAATAAATACCGGGCAAGTTACAGGGGCTATACGAATAAATACCGGGCAAGTTGCAGGGGTTATACGAATCAGTAAAGTAATATAATAAAATAGAGACAAAATTCATACAAATAATTATATTGTTATAACGGATATACAATTTATCAATTTTTTTAAAAAAAAGAGAAGAAAAGTAAACAATTTTATATTGTGCATTGGAATTATGGCCATTAGAATACAAAGTATCCAACTTATGAATCCAATAAGTTTCTTTTGTGAGTATATTCGTGTTACAGTACACAATGCATGAACTAAAAATCGGATACGGTGATTACTAGTGTTAAAATGTATTGGAATATTAGAAAACTGAGGAACTCTATACATACATACATACATACATACATACATACATACATACATACATACATATATATATATATATATATATATATATATATATATATATATATATATATATATATATATATATATATATATATCATACTACAGAGAAATCTAGCTGTTTTGCTAACCTTATTTTTCTTATCTCAGTCTAGTCGTCTCACAACTACTTTAAAGAAAAGACTATGTTCTATGTTGTCTTCTGCTGTGCCTGATGTAATTGTTATAAAATCAAACAACAACAACAAATACATAACAAAACTTAAGGTCAATCCATCATTCTGTTTTGAAAAAAACGATATTGTCCTTATAAAATGTTCTGTTTATTCGGATGGAAGATTTTTCTTTGATTTATAGTTTGAAAAAAATGTACTATCTACTTTTACTAGTTCAACTTTGTTTGGGACTATATCTCATGCACAAGAAATGAAAGGTGCACTGTCTGTCAGAACGAACGAAAGTATTCGTTCTTCTTTCGATCTAAATAATTGCTACTGATAAAAAACTGTGATAAAAAGAATCTGGGTAATGATTTTATATAAAATTTATGAAACGCGTTGTATAATGTCCAGCTTTTGACGATACATATCATTTATGACGTTACGTAATTTAAAAATAAAAAAGATGTCATCCGTTTCTTTCAAAGCACTTTGTGCCAGAGGAAGCATACGTTAAATGCGAAACTAGTTGCACAGAATTTTCAGCGTTTGTGTTGTTTTTTCAAATCCTAAATCAGGGGTTATACAATTAAATACCGGGCAGATTACAAGGACTATATGAATAAATATCAAGCAAATGACTTGAGACCTAACAATCATGACGATATCTGATTGGTAAATACCAAGGGCGATGTCAACGATAATTTAAAGATATCAATATGTCAAAATAACTATGCCATTGAGATTAAGAAATATCTTTGTTAAGAGTTTTTTTTTTTAATAACGACTCATTCAAAAAAAAAATTTTTTTTTTTTTTTTGGGGGGGGGGGTATGTTTAGTTTAAATAAACTAAACATACCCCAACAAAAATTGCGGATTTGTTTTGGATGTCCTTTTGTTTTTAATGAAGGCATACGCTTTGCTACTCATAGGAAATATTTCACAATGTACAAGATTGGAATTCATCTGAGACGTGTCCAGGTCAAATAAATAAAACTGCTTTCTTTTTTAAAAAAAATATATTTTGGTCCCTTTCTACAACCAAATTAGTTTTTTTTTAATTAAACTTGGACTTAATACATTGTTCTTCACCTAATTCGATCATACATTTTCATCAAAATACAGTTAACTGGTCAGAAATTGTTGATATATATGTATTCGGACCTATTTTTAATCAACAACACATTGCTTCAAGAATATGGGTACATTCATTTAATTGTTGTTTCTCTAAGATCTTCTATCCTTATCCTTCAACCTAGCACATCTACATCAACAATGGAAGCAACAATTTTTAATTCCAGCAACGCATTTATATTCAACGTTGGCAGATATGTTGCGAGCGTGTGACGGCTAAAATATTTTGGACTTTCACGATTCTCTATGCGTTCTGACAAGAGTTAAGACTCGCTGAATGTTGGATACGTACAAGAAAAACATTCTCAAATAATGTCAAGACCTTTGGTGAGTCTCGATGGTTCATTGTTTAGTGTGCTGGACTCGTGACAAGTTAGTTGTGGGTTCCACACACTGGGATCGGACATCGTGGTGAGCGTCTGGGTAAGACACTTTGCTGTAATCACATAGGCACAATATAACCTTGAATATGTTGATGTGCTTTTAAACACAACCGTACACACACACACACACACACACACACACACACACACACACACACACACGTGCGCGCTAAGTTTATAAGAGGATGCAGTGTTGTTGCAGCATGAACAGCGTTTGGGGCTGGCCATTTGAGCGACCTGTCCAGGCCCCGCTCTTGAGGGAGGCCCGTGCGCTTCGGGCCTAAGGTCATGGTTCATTGTTTAGTGTGCTGGACTCGTGACAAGTTAGTTGGGGGTTCCACACACTGGGATCGGACATCGTGGTGAGCGTCTGGGTAAGACACTTTACTGTAATCACATAGGCACAATATAACCTTGAATATGTTGATGTGCTTTTAAACACAACCGTACACACACACACACACACACACACACACACACACACACGTGCGCGCTAAGTTTATAAGAGGATGCAGTGTTGTTGCAGCATGAACAGCGTTTGGGGCTGGCCATTTGAGCGACCTGTCCAGGCCCCGCTCTTGAGGGAGGCCCGTGCGCTTCGGGCCTAAGGTCATCCTTATGAGTTTGTCAAGCTATATTCTCCGGTAAATAGGAAACGCCGATACAGACTAAACTAAATTCGTGCGCCAAATCGCGAAAGTTGATCTATCTAATCTAGACATAATCAGTGTTTGCAGTAGCATACCAATCGAGATACTGATACTCTGGCCCAGCGGGGTCATGGTTGGCTCTAGGCCCCGCGTACTCCTAACGCCGCCTCTGTGTTGCAGTGATGTCATAGAGTTTGGTTTTGTCGGTTTAACGCTATTTAACATCACATGATAGGGTATACAAGGAGCCCAGTATATTTCTTTGAGGAAGAACCCCCGAGATCATACCGGGAAAGTACCACCAACCACGGAAAGCTACTGGCAAGTTTTCTCACATGCTCACATTAACATTGGTTTGAAGCGAGTTATCTGTAAAGTCGAGCACCTTCAACCACACGGTCCCCCGACGTGATACGGAAGTACTGTAATATATTGTTTCTAAAATACTAATACCTACTAACGCATTTAGCAAGTACTATAGTTGGCACACAAGAGACTGATTGCATCACCAATTCCTTTTTTTTATTTATATACTCTGCATTGTTCTCCTCAATGAACAAATTGCATCTGCTTTTTGTAGTTTATATAGTTTTTGATATTTTTCTGAATTACAGTCTTTAGAAAGATCTTATTGTTGCATGATGATCGTAAATTTACATCATCAACTTCACGTTACATAATGCATACTTGATGACAAAAGATTCTTATTTTTCAGCTATGACTCTCAAATACATATGTTTATATAAACGTATTACTTAAACTGGGTCAAACCAACTTCACACGCTAAAGCAGAGCCCTCGTGTAAAGACTACATATTGTTTCAATTAAGTTGTTATTTAGATGTCTCCGTGTGCTGCCGACACATATGCATACCTGCGATGTATACCGATGAAATTTAGTCGGCTTTAAAGCTTAAAAAACAATAATAAAAAAATAATAAAATATAACAATAATAATAATACTCGCTGATATTTTCCTAGGACATGTTTGTATACGCATACATTAATGTAAACTCATACTGATTTACACACATACATCAATATAAACACATATATTAATGGAAACACTTGATCATTGGAAAAATTGTCAACATGTTTGATTTTTTAACGCATTCAAGGAATAATGTATATTTGTTTCAGAGTTTCAGCATTTACACTGTTTGCCGAAAATGTGTATAACTGAACAGTATCTCATAAATAGCTGAAAAGGACATACCATGGATATTGTGGCAATGACATACTCGTATTTAGATTATACTTTTCTTTCATAAACACGGGAGTATAAAAAAACCAAAGAGGCTATATTTTATTTTCCAATACTCAGTTTATCATGCAAACGGAACTGAAATAAAAATAAAAAAGATCACGAGCTACAGATTTAGAAATCGTAATTTAATAAACTCGGCATCATTGAAATTTGGTAGAAATTTATCGAATGTGCCATTTTAGGAGAAAGATGCAAGTGTCTTATTATGCTAGGTATTTGATGCTGAGTGGACACCTGCAATGTCTTACAAAGTACTGTCATGTTTTGATCTTTTCTAACTCCAGTACTCGTTCATATCCAAACCGCAATGTTGCCATACTGTTGAGGAAAGTAGAGCGGGAATTGGCGGGATCCAGTTACGCCATAAACTGGGACAAGCTGTTTGACGATTTCCAGAGAGAAGACTCCGGTCACCGTGAGACGCTGTCAGCAGCGCAGGTAGGTACATGTGAGGGCTCTCTACATATATTATTAACTTCTGAGAAAGTGGTGGATGTAAGGTGAAGTTGTTTATATTTGCAACATGCATAGTGGAAAGAATGTTAATATACCTCTGTTACTTTCATGTACTGTGGCAGAAGTTTAACTGGATATTGTACTTGTGGAAATTGTAAATGATCAATACAGACCTAACTAAAAACGACTGCTCCCATGTGTTAATGTTTTTTTTAGCCTGAATTAGTCTAAAGTACTCAATTTTTGCAGTTATTAAAATAGGGAAAATGAACTTTGCCAGACTAGACAATAACAGCTTTTGAGAGTGCAATGAATATATTACAAAATATATAAAATGTCCCCCAGAAAAGTTATTGGATATTTTGTTTTTACAATTTACCTCTGAAGTCCAGGAAGTGAAAAATGGCCATGCTAGTATTTCAACCTGAAGCAAAAGCGGCATGATTTACTGGAAAACGCAAACTTATTAAACAAAGATCGTCACCTTCGTGTTTTTTATCCTCTTCGCATGCAGAGTAATGACAGTTTTTTTTGTATTTCCTTTACGATTTTTCATTATCTAACAGGGTGACCGAACCCTATGACATGCAAGCAAAGCCATCGATAAAAGATTGTAGTTTAAACTTAATGCATGCTTTCGAATAGGACCATAAGGTATGTTTGTCTTGTACTTGGTGTATGTAATTACAGTGTTGAAAATTAGATATCCCAGCTGCGTGTTCACAAGAATTAAAGTTTCTTTGAATTATACCTAAAATATACAAGGTCCTTTTTACATAGCCAGTAAAACCAGTGAGGACACCCAGGGAAATTCTTTTTCTTTAAAATTCAAACCTATGCAAAATATGAAACTGGTGAGTGCCACCTTCATACAAATATGAAAATATTTGCAATTATTTTTCTTATTTTCATATATTTATGTATCATGTTCTGAGCAAAATGGTAAATTAACATTGATTTTATACAAGTTAATTATGCTTTTTTTTAAAACTCTTGCTTACACAATATGCCTTGAGTCATTATTGTGTGTGTAATGA
This sequence comes from Unio delphinus, assembly GCA_029339505.1. Taxonomy (NCBI): domain Eukaryota; kingdom Metazoa; phylum Mollusca; class Bivalvia; order Unionida; family Unionidae; genus Unio; species Unio delphinus. The sequence goes on along the minus strand of JAQISU010001240.1, from coordinate 14,098,335 downwards.
CATTAAATATGGGGAAATTAGAAGTCTTAGAATACAGTAGTGAAGACAAATTAAATTTAAAACTGTTGCATTAAGTCCAAGAAATATATAGATAAATGTTTTTTTTCAGTTAATTGTATTGAAATTAAAAAATAAACGTTGATAAAACAAATTATCTTTCTTCCATACTAAACAATTAGCGAATATTCTAACTTTTGACTTTTGACCTCCATTAACCTGATCTGTTTCATCCTTTCTCAAATTAGGAAATTTATCAGTGACGTAAGACTAGACAATAACAGCTTTTGAGAGTGCAATGAATGAATTACAAAATATATAAAATGTACTAAAAAAAGTTATCAGCTTTTTCTATTACAATTTAACTCTGAAGTCCAGGAAGTAAAAATGACTAAGCAGAGCTAGTTTTTTTTAATAGGTACACATTTGAAGTAAGGCTAAGCTGTATACTCTATAACCTATATTACACCCATCAATCATATCACAAGAATTAAAGTTTCTTTGAATTATACCTAAAATATACAAGGTCCTTTTTACATAGCCAGTAAAACCAGTGAGGACACCCAGGGAAATTCTTTTTCTTTAAAATTCTAACCCAATGCAAAATATGAAACTGGTGAGTGCCATCTGTATGAGAAACTAACACACACACACACTCTCTTTCTCTCTCTTTCTCTCTCTCTCTCTCTCATTTTCTTTTATGCTTTATGGATATATATTTCTCATTTTTTTTCAGATTAAAAATATTCTGTACGAGAATCGTGTTGCAATTCAGGATTCTCTCATCCAGGAAATTCTGGACACTGAATGCCGTGGTTCCAATAGGGATGGACAGTACAGGTAATTAATATGGACACATGATGTTAAGAGCTGTATTATTTACTGGTTGTTTCTTTATTCTTTACTTGGGTCAAATACCTAACTTAGCCTTTCAGATGTTAAAAGAATTTGATTGGTGGGGAGGAGGCAGCTGAATGGACCACTAGTATGTATGTATATATGTATGTATGTATGTATGTATGTATGCATGCATGTATGTATGTATGTATGTATGTATGTATGTATGTATGTATGTATGTATGTATGTATGTATGTATGTATGTATGTATGTATGTATGTATGTATGTAGGACAAATATGAGTACATCCATGCCCTGATTTCACCTCTGAACATGTTTTGGCCTACATCTACTATCTTACAACTACACACCACCATTTTCCAGAAATAATTCTGCAGGCATTCTTGGTATGTATGTTACATCAAGATTTCCACTATTATATATGGGTTTACACATACTACATGCCAGGCATGATCTCTGGCTTGCTTTTATCCATTTCTTGAATGATGTTTAGGAAATGAATCACAAAAATGAATTTTTTAAAAATGTTTTAATTAAGGAAACTGCATAAAAGATATTACAATCAGTAGTCTTCAAATTTTCCAGATGGCAGGCCTTTGTGGAATTCCTAAACAGAATCCGACCGATGAACACTGGACTCCAAATTCCAGTAAGTAAGCGTCCACTAGAGTATGCCAAACAATACCCCGCCCCGGTGCCCAATTGGCCCAAAGCTGATGATAATAGGAATGGAGAGCGAGAGGAACCAAATTACGGCAAACAAGATGAGGTCTGTGTGTTGTCAGTGTTGATTTGACACTCTTCAGACCTTATGCACCCTTTTGTACATGTCAAAACACAACAGGTTGAATATTTTCTCGGATTTTCTTGGGGGAAGACTATTCCTCTACACCACTGTGTAGCAAAGTAAGGTGACCATTTATTATTTTCCACTGCTAGCTGACTAGTCAACTGTGTATTATCGAATGAGTGCAAAGAACAAGCGAAACATGATATAAACTTGTGTATTTTATACCATGACTCCTTGGATGCCTTTTTTTGATTGAGCTTAGCCTTATTCTTAGTAATTTAACTAATATTTTGTAATATTTAGAGGAACCAGTTTAATAGTTTTAAGGAAAATACAGCAATCACGTAGTTGTATATGTTTGCATACTCAAATAATTTATCAATGATGCAAATGTAATAATTTGTTGGGATTGATTACTGTAGTAATTGGGATTGGGCTTGTCTTTTGGTTATCCTGTGAAATGTATGCTAAATTGTGGAGCCCCCATTAATGGAAAAGCACAGTACTTTTATTACTGTGTTGTGCCAATGTGTATGGTCATCGATAAAGTTTTCTAGACTCCTTATGCCTTCATTTCATTTTTGTGTTGAATCATTAAGCAGCAAAGATAGTTTATTTAGCCAAACCATCACTCACTTCTTTTAGCTTGGTATCAGTATCACAGCCTTAGAATATTTGTCCTAAAGTTTTGATTGAACTATTTCATTTGCAACAATTTATTAACCTTAGATAGATTATATTTGTATTTGAGCTTAATGATTATAAAGCAAAGATGATTCAATCTGTGACACACTCATATGCCCTCTTGCCTGTGGGGTCAGGATCATTTTCATGGAAGATAGCTTTGACTAAGGTTCATCACTTGTTAATATTTCCTAAACTCTATGACGAATTACGTCAATACTGTGGAAGTCTCAGTTTGTTTGGCAACACACTCATACATAATTTTGATCACAGGGTTAAACTCACAGTTAAGGAAGATTTGTTTAGGGGTTTGGGTTAAAGTTTTGATCAGGTATACTAATATTTTCCTAACCCTTTCTTGTATTATGTGTCTGCACTTGATACTTCTCATTATAAATCAAATACAATTCACTCTGCAACACACACGCTAACCCTTTTAACCTTGGAGTTAAGGTCACAAGGACAACAATAACTACGTTTTTAACATGACCTTGACATGCAGACCTTGGCCTACTCATTGTAAAGTTGATAATTGGATTTGTAGGCCGTTTTTACATATTTTGAATAAAAATTGAATATAACTAAATATTAGGATAACTAAGTCACAGTATGAAGAATTGATAATTAAATCTTTCATATTATTCTTTTACCAATCATGTTTACTGTAAATAAAATCCAAATGGTAAAACAGATCTATCCATTTAATTTTTAAATAACATTTTCATCAAATGAAACATGGTAAAGTTTGTTCTGTTCTTAACAATTGACTTAAACGGAACTGAATCTTGGATTGTTCCTGTATGATTTAAATGTTTGCTATCTGGATCACATCAGACTATCAAAGAGACTATAGATGATGAAAGAAAACTTCACAATTGTTAAATATATATATATGTGTATTGACAAGATGAATACATTTTAAGATACATTTTATATTTCAATTTATTGACTGTAACTTTAACTGAGATAAGTACGTACAGTAGATCTATGAAAAAATGGGATGCATAATATGTAGTAATGGATCTATATACGACAAAGATAACTTTTTATATGAGATCAATTTTTATTTCATCTAGCCACTCCCCACTGTGAGGCAGACCCGACATGATCCCCCACAACAGGAACCGCGATACAGGGATACATCTCCCCCGCCACGCATGCAAGATGACAGGTATGCCATAGAAGGATTTATATTACATCGTTCAAGTATATGAATTAATACACTGCTTTCTCAGATCTGCTATTATAGCTCAAGATAAAAATAAAGGTCATTACATTTGCAGCTAGCAATTGAGAAAGTTACATGTGCAAAACTGGCACAATTGGAATTTATCAGTTGCTAAGGTAACCATTCCCATACGGAAAAGTCTTATCAAAGCATTGATTTTGATACAGTATCAAACTTTACCAATAACCAAGTGATTTTTGAGATTTGGCTATGTTTTTGTATCTGCAGATAAATAGCTAAAATATTAAAAATTAAACTCTTTTTTATTTAAGATAGTGTTAATGACCCAATTGTTCAATACATTATTCTTATCTGCTCAACGCTAAATTTTAATAAATTCATTGGCACACGATTACACTCTTCCATGATGGAACTTGTACATGTATCAGTTTGTAGCAGTCATTCTGAAAACACTATGTCATTGATGCATTTCTGTGAAATTATAACTAACAGTATGTCATCGATGCATTTCTGTCAAATTAAAAACACAAAATTATCAGCAAGAATCGGTGTATGCATCCACTCTTGGCATTGCATGCACCTGCATTTGGTCATATCTATCTGTTCTTTCATACATACATCCAGAGATGGCTGTCAGCAAGAATGCACAAAAACCATTCAATGCAAACAAATTAGATTTTGATAGATTATTTACACCTATATGAGGTTTTCCTGATTTGGTTTACCAGTCAATACAGCAATTAAATTTATATTTTGCACATTTTTTAAAGTTTAGGAGCTTGACTAAAGCCCTCTTAACATGGTTAATCAAATAACATGGGGTAGACAAATGAAATTTGATAGGCTTTTTTTGCATTTATATGTAATGGCCTGACTAGTATTTCTGACATTCATAGCAATATCTGAATTGTTTGAAAAATATTTTTAAGCTTCTGGACAGTTTTGGGGACAAAAACCTATTAGTGTGATAAAGCAAAAATTTCCCGAAATAAAAAAAACCAAACTGTTTGTATGCATATATGGATGAAATTTTCATTCTAATATAGGATTTAAAATTAATACACTTGTACAAATTTTGAACATCAGTTTTTTTGTATGTGCAGTAGGGATTATGTTTATAAATTGAATATAACTTAAGTTTTTCCTGAAAACCACACACCTTTGGGGCTCCTGGTGGATGAGTCCGGGTCTAACGAGCTTGCCTTTACATTTCACTTTGTCTGCATGGGTGGAAGTCTCAGGCTTGGCTGGCATGGGTATGTGAGAAAGCTTGCCCGTAGCTTCCCGCCAGTTGATGGGTTTTCCCAGGTTCTTCCTCCACCAGACATACTGTTTGCCACAACATCATACACCTTCAAGTTATTGGTTCCATTAAATTGAAATTTACATTTTGGCCATGGTTGAGCTTGATATTAAATAACTACCCATTACACATAGTTTACAACATATTTTAATCAAATAAGTCTGGTTTTGTTAAATTTGTTTACTAGCTATCTGTGCTCTACCTGTGTACCTCAGTATAAGTTGCTAGAATGTTTTCTTTGATTGAAATTAATAACCCATGCTAATGAAGAAGATTAATGTAGTGATGAAGCAGACATAATCTGATGCCTTGGTTTCCATATCTTATTCCAGGCGATATTACGATGATCGTTATTACAATGAGTATTACTCCCCTCGTGACGCTAGGTAAGCTGGGTGATATGCAACATCATCAAGCATTATTCTACATAACACCGATAACTAACTGGTGACTTGGCTTGCCATCATCATGCATGCATGAAAATTATTTATATTCTGGTGCTTTATTTATTTACTTTCTTGTATTTTTCCTTAAGCCCTTAACTCTTTCTTTGGCTTAGCCAGAATTTTTCTTTGTTTTCGACCAAGAAAAGTAGAGATTTCACTTTTATGATATCATTTTTGATTGGTTGAGAATGACACTATGTTTTAAACTTAAAACTTGTAAAAGTTTCTAGGCATTTCAAGCAATTGCTAGTGAAGACTTTAAAATATTACTTGAAATTGACATGTACCGGTAGCCTATTTGCCGGTCATAACATTTTTCAAGTAATGTTTTATAACAGAGTGGTCAGGCATAGTTCCTCAGTTATAAAAATCGAGTCAAGTCCAAGTCTCATTCAGAAACATTATGTCCGTATTTATACATTTCGGATAAAAGTTCCTTGTGGTGGGTGGGAGGAAGAGCATTTAAATAGTAAGTAAATTTTATGATAGAGGAGACTCATTGCCTGACTTGACAGTTTTTGCAGCTATTCCTGGACATCATTTCTGCTACTTTTTTTTTATCATCGAAAAGACACCATGAAATTCATAAGCATTACATAACATACAAATCATAGCTTCTTGCCATTATTATCCATTGATAATATTGCATATTGACAAAGCTATATAATCCACAACATAATAAATAAATATAATAACATAATAATAACATAACAACATAAATAACCCGATAAGTCAGTTTACTATTAACTTTTCTAAAGAAGGGTTTTTCAGTTACCTCACCCAGAGAACATCATACAAGGATAACAGGTAAAACATAAATGTGCACAAAAAAGACTGCAAGCTCATGGTTAAATAGAATGGAAAAGTTTTTATTTTCTTTTTAATGTCTTGTTGAAAAGGCCTGCTTGTTGATCTATGAAGCTGATATCTACAATGTTTGTAACTAAACTTTGCTGAAATGACACACCAGGTGTTGATATACAAAGAATCAACAAAAATGGTCATCTTGTTTTCTTTTCAGTCAATTAAACTGCCATCATTCATGCAGCTTATAACAAGGCTATCCAGAAGCTGGGAGCATGCAAATCTAAGAATTTAGATAGACTAAACCACTAAAACTTGTATCTTAAAAGTTTTGTCAGTATACTTTCACAATCGAATGTTTACTGCATTTATAAAAGTGCACCATACCTTCCAAAGAAAGACTCTATTTGAGCATATATAATTCAAGACTGGAAACTGATGTCATAACTCCATATTGACATCTGAAATTAAATAATAAATGGATAAATAAAAGTACATGCACATTAATTGTATCAGGAATGTAAGTATATTAACAATTATTTTTCAATAGATAAGAATAAATAATTTATATCATAAATCAATGTTGACTAAGAATTTAGTCAAAGATTAAAATAAAAAAATCAGAGCATCCATCTGTAATTGAAAATAATTACAAAATGTAAAATACATGTATAATAAATACAACTACCATTTATACTGCCTTACAAATTATTGTACCTTGACTAACCAAATTACAACAGTCATCCTCCTCATCTTTGTCATTATCATTACCATCATCATTATGTTTTCATACTTATTAATCTTGCCAGTGTCTTCTCTATTAACACAGACATATTATTTGTCAATAGTTACATAGATTGCAGCTTTGCTATGTGCATTTATGTCTGTAGGTGGCTTTATTGTCCGTATCATCAATAAGGTACAATTGAGAAGGGCCTTAATGTCTGTATCATCAATAAGGTACAATTGAATAGGGCCTAAATGTCTGTATCATCAATAAGGTACAATTGAGTAGGGCCTAAATGTCTGTATCATCAATAAGGTACAATTGAGAAGGGCCTAAATGTCTGTATCGTCAATAAGGTACAATTGAGAAGGGCCTTAATGTCCATATCATCAATAAGGTACAATTGAGAAGGGCCTAAATGTCTGTATCATCAATAAGGTACAATTGAGAAGGGCCTAAATGTCTGTATCATCAATAAGGTACAATTGAAAAGGGCCTTAATGTCTGTATCAACAATAAGTTATGATCTAAAAGGGCCTTAAGGTCAACATACACAACAGACCCTTTCTGTAAGTTGGGGTTATTAATTGCCTACCCTGGATGATGCCATTTGAGGACAATGGCTAAAACTAATATGAGGGATAGAATTTTTTTTTATTGTTCGTGTTCCTCATTGTTGTGTGAACCTTTCTTCCGCAATGTCTTGTCATCAATCATTATTAACTGAAGTTGATAACTAAACTTAACAGGTAGGTCTTTAGAAATAATAGACTATGAATAGATAAAATGGACTAAAATATAAACAAATTATTAGGTGTAAAATGACCCTCCATTTTGTTTTATTTTCAGTTAATAACACTTTTACACCAGATGTCATTTTAGAAAATATAGCCCATTAAGAACAATCTGTGCAAATTAAGAATAAGAGCAATTTTTAATACTCATTAAAAGATTTGATTTTAGTCAAGAAACTTTCACGCTCAAATGATGAAAGATTAACTTGCTATTGTTTCTGGCCAACTCTGTCTTTGTAAATTAGACATATATCAGATTTTAAAATATGCTTCCTTTCAAAGGTCGAGATTAAAATTTATGCTACAAATCCAAGCTGACACTTTAAATTATCATAACATTAAAAAATGGATTAACTAAAGAAAAAACATGTATTATATTAATGTAAGGAATATAACTGTGTCAACTTTATTAGATCAAGATCGAAAATCTATTTCAGAAATCAATGTTGACTTAAATTTACTCATTTAAAATAAATAAATCATATAAAGCATACCCCACCCATAGATTTATAAAAAAATTTATTATAAAATAATAAATACAAATATGATGGCTTTAACTAATTTATTTAACCTCTCCAGTGAACTAGTATTTAGAGCATCTGCCTTGGGAGCAGGAGATCGTGGGTTCAATCCTCGGCAGAGTCATACCAAAAACTTAAAAAAATGGTACTAATAGCTACCTCGTTTGGCACTCAGCATTAGGAAGTTAGTGTTGGGACTGATCGGCCTGGTGTCAGGATAATGTGACTGAGTGGGACATCATGCTACATGTCTGCGGCATGATGCCCCAGTGCTAGATATCACTATGAACTACCTCACTGCAGACATCGTAGCGATATGACTGAAAAATAGTTAAGGCTATGTTAAAAATCCTAATCAAACAAACAAACAAACAAACTAATTTATTATATCAAGATACAAAAATCAATGTAGTAAATCCAGCAGGATAATACAATTAAATCGTAAATTTAATTTTATAACTTAAATAGTGAAAAAAAACATACCTAACCTACTGGTATGTAAATTTTGTACCAAAATACACTGTCTTTGATATTTAAAATTAGAGAAGACTTCAGTTGACTCAGTCTCCGGATATCAGGAATACTAGTGATGGGAATCGGTCAGAAATTCATAGTCGATAATCGGTTCCCCTTAACCAACTGATCATCGATTATAATCGGTTACTAAGAGCAAATTTTAATTTTTGTTAAACAGTTATATCTTTGATCAATAGTTCAATATGTTTATAAATGTACAGGAGTAATCTCTTTTAAATTAATGACATGTATACTTTAACCTGACAATGATATTACATTGTGTGTTATATTTGTTCAATAACGTTGTTAAATGAACGCAACTTTTTATGGCTGATCAGGCAATTGTAACTGAAATACTGCTACAATCACCCAAAATTCTTTAGTTCATATGTGATGTTTCTATAATATAAAGTATAGAAGGACATGTTTTTCTTGTTTGTCATTGTTTCAGTTTAACTAAAATAAATCAACAAAATGTGTTTAAATTTATGAACTCAACAATTTAACAACTTGACCATGTAATAATGACTATATGTTCCTAATTATGAATCATAAGGTTTCATATTTGTAGTTGTGAAGGGAATTAATAAATTTCAGGTCAACTTTAGTGGCTGGGAGTTTTAATAACCTTTGTTTTGCATACACCTAAAAAGTAGTCTCCCTTTACACACAATCGATTATGAAGTTCACAATCGATTATCTGCTCAACCAACTGATGATCGATTATAATCAATAATCGGAACAACACTAAGGAGTACAAGTTTTTTTAATGTTTTTTTTAATAATCAAGGTGTTAAAAAAGATGTAAACACTCCAATGAATATAAGTGCATACAAGTTCTTTGATATAATGTCAAGTAAAACATTTTCCAAGGTTTTAAGTTGAAATCAGTATCAAGGTCTTAAGCCAGGGTACCCTAAACATTAATCTTATATTGAAACAAATTAATAAATTAGTAATTGCAAGTGCATTTCATTTAAATAAATAATGATACTATTTGGAAACACTCCACCCACCCATTTCTGAATTAAAATTGATGTCATAAATCCAGGTTGACCAGGGAAACATACGGATGTGCTGTTCCAAGTTTGTTACATAAAGATAAAAAAATCAACTTAAGAAATACAGGTTAATGTAAGTTTAAAAAAACTGCTATTTCAATAATCTATGCATATGTGAAATTTCCTTATAAGTTTGTTAATCTTTAGTCTAACATTACTTTGATGTTAGTGCAAAATTGTGATGGCTAGGGATTTCCACTAATACATTTGTATTGAAAAAATATTCAGAATATATTTCTACCTGCTGTGTCTTCATTATGCATCCATATACATTTCCGTTAACATTTCAGAAATGACTATCGTGACCGACCTAGCCCTCGTGGTGGTGGAGATCATCGAGCAGTGTTTAAGGAACAGATAGATAAGCTAGAGGCCCAGTTACACGATTTGGAGAGAATGCATCAGGTATTGGGGATGAACATCAGAATTGTGACTTGTATATAAGTGCACACAGTTTAAAGTGAAATAAAGTGAAAGCAGCATTTTGCTTTTTTGGATCAGCTTAAGAGTTCAATTAAACGGCATACACCCACATCTGATATCTCACATGATTTCAGTACATGATTTTCAACATTCACTACACTTATAAATAAGGAATGTTTCAAGATGCAAAAGAGCTTCCTATATGGCGAGTACGGGAATTGATTTTGAAGGTTCATTGATGTCTTTAATTTTGTAAATTATGAATTTCAATTCCTATAGTTCCAAACAGATATATAAAAATTATAAAGAAATTTAAGAAATAAATAACAAAAACTTTATTTTAACAATAATTGCTCCATGTCATACAGAATATGTTAATTTAGGTGTGTGAATCAGAAATTTCAAAAAGTCTATATTGTATCAGAATTCGTAGTGGAATTAGATTGGCAGGTTCAGCATCAAAGCTAGAAATTGATGTAAATTAGGCATGTATAATTTACTTTATTTAGATATACATGTACTAAAATGTTCATAAAATGTATAAGGGATGACACTTCAACTGAAATAACTTCAACTGGAGCATCTTTTGGCTTTCAGTGAGAAAAAGCCCCTTGGATGTGCCATAGAGGCAGTAAAAATACAATGTATCTTTTAAAGGATAAAACTAATTATAATTATGTAATATTTACCTGCTATTATTGTGTTGCAATCTAGGCATTAAAAAGCTAGAGACTGGTTTTTGTAGCTAAAAGTACAGTTTTGAAAAATGACAGCCCAAACCCTGTAGTAAAACTCATATTAAGTATTTGGAAAGGGCTCCCTTGTCGGTCTTAATGGTGGATAATGAGGAGTCCCTTTTTCTGAAGAAAAAATGATCTGCAACTGCAGTTAAAGGGGACAGATGAGGTAAATGCATTTCTTACTGTGCCACTTACAGAAAGTTCTTCACTTGGTAAAAACCGAAAATGTCGTCTGCCTTCTAGTATGAGTAATTCATTTGGCAACCTTGCTTGAAAATTGATCTGGATGGATAGATCATTGATTTGATCCAAGCATGAATGAGGAGAATCTGTGAAGTGCTGTGCAAGTGAAACTAGTTGTGTTGTTACAATAGACCCCTCCTCAGCAGTAATTGAACCACAATAGATTGGGTCACAGGTGAGCTTTCAGAATAAACTGGATGTCCTACTCCAGTAAAGGGCGCAATATACTGTTCTAAAATGTGGGAGGATAGAGGCACACAGTCGATCTCTCCTCTGGCTGAACTTATTGCAAAATATCTACCTTAAACTTTTCACACAGATAAAAAAATAAGTGCCTCTGCTACTGACTGGCACAGAGACCACTCAGTGAGGACTGCTCAACCCTGTCTGAACAGGCTGTCCACCAGAATATTTCTCTTGCCCAGAATGATGTAGTCTCTGTAAATGAGTTGAAAAAGCCAACTTAGTCAAATATAGTTGTACAGGCATTTATGGCAAGATGAAGTTATAGAATGCGATCAGTGTTGCTCACCTCGAGCGCGACTATAGTCGCGACACGCACTACGGGACCAAAAACAAGTGTGACTATTGTCGCGACACACACTTTAAGGGTTAAATGGAGGAGGTGCTAGGCTTCCAAGCAAAGAGTTCCGAGGTACACTCTGACTGATGTGTTGTCAGTAGTATTCAGATGCAAAGTAAAGTGCTAAAAATACAGCTTTGTTTCTAAATTGTTAATATGAAGGGAATATTCCTTGAGACCACAGGATTTGCAGGACTGCTCCCTCAGTCTTAGTAGGAGAGCATACCCATCTATACCAGAGGCATCTGTGTATAAGAAGGGGTAAGGTTCTGCTGCATGAATTAGAACTCCATCCAGAAATCAGTTCTGAATTTTCCACTAGCTGAGATGGTAAAAAAATATGGATCCTGATAGGAATCTAAGGAGATGGGACAGGTGTGGGTGGGTGTCACTATGAGGTCTTTAGTTTGCTAGAACTGTAGTGACCGTGTATGAAACCTTCATATAGAATTCACGAGAGAGAGAGAGAGAGAGAGAGAGAGAGAGAGAGAGAGAGAGAGAGAGAGAGAGAGAGGAATAGGCAAGAAGACAATAAAGTCTTCTTGCCCAATTTGTTATGAGAGCAAGTCTTGGGGTATGTCTGTAGGAGCAACATGGAATGACTCCTGAATTGGGAAAGAAAAGTTATTCCCATGTAAACAGAGTTCAAAGATGTGACCAGATCTGACTTCTTTTGGTTGGGTATTAGGCCTAGACAAGGCAGCCTCCTAAAGAGAGAGACATACACCTCCAAATCGCATACATATGAGGATGCTGTGCATCAACTAGCTTTGAGGTTCTGGGGAATGGAGAACTGAAAAGACCTAAAATTATTACATCCATTGCCCTTGTGAAGGTTGTATGAGCATAAACTAGGTTGCAGGTAGAACCAAATTTTAAAGATCTCCTGCCCCAGACAAAACTGTAGGAATTTTCTATGGGCTGCAAAGTAGCAGATGTGATGATAGGCAAGCTAGAGATCCATGGAGACCATTGGCATTCCTGACTGATGCACTTGTCACTATCTTGAAACACTCCAAAGACGAGACATGACTATTCTGTTGTATCTTCCTTTTTGGAAATGGATATTTTATGATCAAGGGTCAGTTCTCCTGTGTCCACTGGAGGAAGGGGCTGACCCATTTTTCCTCTCTCCCTGGAGAAAGGAATTGATGAATTCCTCCACACAGAAAGTGACGATTGAAAATGAAGATGGAGGGGGCAGGATTGATTTACAGTCCACCTGGACTGCCAATCCATGAAGACAAGGTAAAATCATTCATGGTGTTGTGGGAGGAAAGGAAGATGTAGTTGACTCACTACAAGCCATGTAGAGATTGACTTGGAAGATTGAGATAAAATGGTCTCAGTCTGATATTTTTTAGATATGTCATTCAAACTCAGGCCCATTCTCCTTTGGGATAGAATGTTGACATAGTGAAATGTGTGTATGTGTTTGTGGGGGTGGGGTGAATGGGGGCAACAGACGATCACTATATAGGTTAGCAAGACAGGGTGATCAACCTGGTGTCTGGTGCTCAGTGAATGGAAACAGAAACTGGGGTATCAGTGCTGATTTTTGTACCCAAGCAGCCATTTTATGAACATATTTACCCACATCCAAATGCAAACAATAAACTGAAGAAGCATAGGTTGATCTTATGTATTGGTACCCTAACTCTAGTTGCTATTAACAAGTGAAAAGGACCATTTTACAAGCAAGTCACTTAAAACCCCTCAAATGAAACATAGATGAAACTGAATCAAGGATAGGGTGAAAAAATATAAATAACAACACAAAACTGACAATTTGTTTTCCAAAAGACATCTTAAAATAATGAAAACCTTGAGTGCCTTTAGACAGTGAGAACTGCACAAAGTCAGACTGGGATTATGTTGATTTTTATTCTAGACCTATAGTAATATAGTCACCTTATACTGGGGCAGTAGCACCAGTCAATGATATTGCAACATGATTATAGCAGGTAAGTTAATGAATGCTAATACATTTCATTTTAATGAAAATGAGCTAATCACATGACAGAATACTACATCACTACAAACTAAAGCGTTGATTCATTAAAAGGAAAAAGATTCAAAAGCTACTTTCAGTTAAAAGCATCCATCTTAGCTTGGAGATGTTCAGTTGATGTTTTAGTTTAGTCCATATGCATTTTGCAAACTGATTGTAGGCTGTGCAGTGAAATGTTGCACAAAATTTTATACAGTTTGGTTTGTTTTCCCCAAAATGTAGAAATAAATTATCAAACTTACTTACATTTCCAAGCTACTTCCTGGTTTGACTGAAAAGGCCGCCACAGCATTGGTACTAACCTGTTCATCTTGGTCATGTAAATTAGTCTGAAAACTCTACCTATGATCACTTCAACATAAGAAGAAGGCACTTTCTTTTCATCTCAATTGGCTTTGTGGATTATCAGATCTTGACTAAAAGGGTACAGGTTTGAATCCTCCCATCAGACCAGTCCCAGTCAGCTGCCATCATGGTGGATTCTTTGGAAAGATGCTTAATTCCAATTTCCTAAACTCTAGATAACCTGTATTTGCTGCTGTGCCATAAACACCAAACCCTGACAAATCTGACAGCTACAAGTACCATATTAACTGAAGCAAGCTCACAACTACTCAACAATTACAAGAATATTCCCAATTTAAGTGATTACATAGAGTCATATAAAAATTTAATATTATTTTAACCTGAGTAATGTTGTAAAGCACATTATTCCAATTTCCATAGCATAATATAACCTTTCATGAGTTGATGTGCTACTAAACAGCAAACAAGAAACATATACTTGATTACCTCATAGTGTTCTTCTTGTACTAATTTGGCCATTTTGAGGGATCAAACTTGAATGAATCCATTACACTGACTTCAGCTCCACTGTCGACCTGGGGTATATTAAGGGCAGTATTTAGTTTTACCTGTACAAGCAACACCACCATGTGGAGAGCAGTTTAACTTGTACATAGTAATATATTATATTTATCACATGACTTTTGTATTATTTAAAATTCATTAAACCATTTCATATTTTCTATATTACTCATGTGTAATAACACCTCATTTAATCTCATATAAAATGTGACATGCTACAGGCTTACAGTGCATGTGAATTTCAGTGTAATTTTGCTACACTATTGAGCAGTTTTGATAACTGAAATTTGTTATGTAATAAAGAGATTCTCACATCTGTGTACTAAATACATTCAGATGAAGTTTATGATAGTTACAGTGTTTTTGCTCACAAAAAATATAAACTTATTAAATTTGCTTTACAAATCTGTGCTGAAATGAGCACTCAGTTTCATTCCTACTATAATAAATGGGAGCATCTTTAGTGTACAACTGAGATGTTCCTTTCACAATTGTTAATTTATATTTAGGGGCAATTCTTTATCAATGTCTTTGTTTTTCAGACATCAAAAGAACAGTTAGGAGGTGGTAGAAGATTTTATCACACTAACTGACCTGTGGTAAATTTATATTGCACACAATTTTGTCACAATGAGTAAATAGAATATATAGAATGAGTGCATCAAGCCATGATGTTTTGAGGTTTCACTGAATGGGATCAGTTTTTCACTGAACACTAAGTTAAATAGCTGTCATGCTCAAACTAATTCATTGCCCAGCCATGATATACATATATGAAAATATCTAATAATACTGGTAAAGCAGAAATTAGTCTTCAAAACTAGAAATCACACCAAACTTTTTGTGATCCATCGTCATGTTATAATGACAATCTGAATAAAATTATATCACCACTGTCCTGCATGAAGATTTGACATTGACCTCTTAGGGGTCATGTCCTTATGACCTTTGTTATTACCATAAATAATGATTTTATCAACCAATCAGATGAAGTCTTATATCATCACATTTGGGAATCTGAGCATCAACATGTACCAAACGATTTTGATTTACTTTCCGATTTCTGAAAGTTGTATTTCCATTGACTATTTCAAAGGTCACCAGAACATGACCCCTAAGCAGTTGCTGTCAGATCTTCATGTAATACAGTGGAAATATGATTTTAATCAGTTTGTTTATCATGATTTAAAATTTAAAATTAAAATTTAACAAAAGGATTGATCATTGTATACTTTACAAACTTGCTATTAAATCAAGACTAACTTCAGTCTGCACAAACCCAGATCCCATGTCACATTATGTATTGGCAGATCTGGGTCTCTGCAGTTTATTACAAGTAGTCAGTAGAACAGAAAACACAGCACAGACTTTGTTCTGCCAATGCATTTTGTGACAGATCACGGTCTATTCTTGAGGTTGGATATAACTTATAAACAAGTATCTATGGTACTTTCAGCAGTTACCATAGTGCATTCTGCGGTGTGTCAGTTATAGTATTATTCTGTCAAATATAAGTTTGGAGAGGAAATATTTGTTGAAAATTATTATGTTAGACTTTGTTAAGTTTAAAGCAGCTTTGATTTTCCTTAGTCTGGGACACATGTGCACGGTTGATGGTATTAAGATGGCATTTACTGTAGTATTATTATGCACTAGATTAGAAAGCATTGTGCAAATTAGTAGTTAGTATGCACCAATGTCTATCAGTCAGACTGGCTTAATTAAATATGCAAATAGGAAGCAAATATCAAATATAGTTCTAATTGGTTGAATGAAACAAGCTCTTAAACTCAAATTATAAAGTATACAAATAGGAAGTAAATATCAAATATAGTTCTGATTGGTTGAATGAAACAAGCTCTTAAACTCAAATTAAAAGTTGAATGATTTCCAAGTATGGGTTTATACATACATTGTATGTATCTGGCTGGAATAATGCTAGAATAAACAAAATTATGGTGGTCTTATGAAAACTTGATCCTAACATACATGTTCAACAACATGGGCAAAAAAGTTAAAGAGCACAGGACAACATTAATTCATCCAGTAATTTAGCTACTGTCTGCATCGCCTATTGGTTCTAGGGGAACATTTGTAACAAATTTGCTTTAATGCTTTTAAGGTTCATTCATTAATACTTCATAATTAGAATATTTTTGTAATGCAATATCTGATTGGTTAAGAACATTTAATATCAAACTCAAGCTCCAAGTTTTATGTCCTTCAGACCTGGCCTAAAACCACCCAAATCAGAAATGATAATAGTGTGGACCTAAATAATTTAAATTTGTTGTGAGTCTAGTGGAGGGTACCATGTGAAGAAAAATCATTAAGTTGTTCCGTTCCAGATTTATTCTAATTACAATTATAGATTGTAGAATTTCCACTTACGAATAAGTTCCTTGCTCATGAATGTCAGCAAAGTCCTTTTAGCTAGAAATTTTTTAAGCATAGAACTCAAACTCAAAGTGTGAACATTGTGATTGTCCATAAATTAAATTAAAATAAAGTTAGTTTCATATAGTTTTCAGGACCTGGTTCCATCTCTTTGACTAGTCAGTTCAGAGACATATATAATCCAAGTATCTTCTCCAGTTATTGGATTGTTAGGTTCTTTCTTTCTCAAAACATTTTGAGAATACATGACTTTATGAAACTCTGTTATTGTGTAAGCTATGAAACAGTTATTACATGACATTATGAAACTTAAAACTTAACCTATTGAAACTGTCTGATATTACTTGACCTATGAAACTGTTACATGACCTTATGAAACTGTTATTACTTGACATATGAAACTGTTACATGACCTTATGAAACTGTTATTACTTGACCATCTGTTAAACTGTTATTACTTGACCTATTGAAACTGTTATTACTTGACCTATTGAAACTTTCTGATATTACATGACCTTATGAAACTGTTATTACTATGCCTATTGAAACTTTCTGATATTAAATTACATTATGAAACTTAATACTTAACCTATTGAAACTGTCTGTTATTACTTGACCTATGAAATTGTTACATGACCTTATGAAACTGTTATTACATGACCTTATGAAATTATTATTACTTGACCATCTGTTAAACTGTTATTACTTGACCTATTGAAACTGTTATTACTTGACCTATTGAAACTTTCTGATATTACATGACCTTATGAAACTTATTACTTGACCTATGAAACTGTTACATGACCTTATGAAACTGTTATTACTTGACCATCTGTTAAACTGTTATTACCTGAACTATTGAAACTGTTATTACTTGACTTGTTGAAACTTTCTGATATTATATGACCTTATGAAACTGTTATTACTTGACCTATTGAAACTTTCTGATATTACATGACCTTATGAAACTTACTTGACCTTATGAAACTGTTATTACTTGACCTATGAAACTGTTGTTATTTTACCTTTTATTAGCTAATGGCCCTTGAATATGTAGATATATAACAAATTAATAATAAATCCAATTAAAAAAGTTAAACATGAGCACTAACTTATAACAGGCTAATTTTGTGAAGATTGAAGATATGGCTAGTTTCATTGTCTGACCTCTGCTTCTGGAAAGTAAAACATTTACTCCATTCTTATCACTAGTACAATGTTAAAAATTTTAAATCAAAATAACATCTTATTTTTAAAAGCATGCAATTCTACAGGTGAACGAGTGTTTCATGTTTCTGATGACTTTAATAAATCTAGGGGACAATTCATTTTTGAAATGAAAAACAAACACTCAAAGTAGGTCAGTTACTCAATTAAAACTGACAGGCTAATGCATTAAAATTAACAGACTTTTCCTTATCAAAAGAAATTATGCCATTGACAATCATTAAAATTGACTATATTTTCAAGAAATCTTTCTGAAAAATACACATTTATCCAATCACATGGTATTTTCAAAGATATGGTCTTAAAATTTCAGGTTTTTTTCAGGAGGTATCCCAAGTATTTCATCATCTTGATAACTCCTGTATACAGAAGGAACGAGGCATTCAACAACTCAACATTGTTGATGGTGGCACACTGTCACCATCTTAACAATATCTAATGTTCTTGTGTGTTCTTTTTCTTTTTATTTCCCCATCCCAAAAAAAAATTTGTAGAGTATTGCTTCGTGTAACCCTTCTCACTGAAATATAGACTGGTTCCCAGAAGTGGTTGTCCATGTCTACTCATGGCTTGATGTTCTAGATGACATGTATAATGACTGAACACATCCATTTGGATTTAATCTTCGACCTAACATCGTGTTCCCTAATGCTATTTTTCTAGATGGATAAGGAAGGGTTAACCAGTGACACAAAGCCATGGCACGTGCGATTCTTAAAAATGGCCGAAAAACTGTATGAGGCTGATGCAACAAAGAAAGGTATATAGTAGCAGTAGCAGTCTCATAAAGTTTTCCCTCCCATTTTTTACTCATTAACCTCCATGCTTGATTTAAGTCTATGCTCCCCATGCAGGTAGGTCTGTGTATCATAACCAAATAATATTAAATTGAATTTTCAATAATTTTATTTATAAAACTTTTCCTAGTTGCTATACCCCTTGAAAAATTGATGTACATGAGGAAGTACAATTTCAAAACATTAACTTTTTCAAAATCAGGGAAAACATGAAAAAAAATATCCCTTGCAATATTTTTCTATGATGTAGTTTCCCAGTAATGTTAAACAGTTCCTACTGATTTTGAAGGAAAACTAAATCATTCCTTATTAATAGATCTAGTACATTGAGATAACAGAAAATTCAAGTTTAGCATCACACAGAAAATTCAAGTTTAGCATCACACTTAAACCATTTCAGAAAGGGGAGAGAGAAAAAAATAATTCAAGATATCAGTGGTCCACTTCAAGTCAGTATTAAATCAAGCATGGATACAAGCCACTGAATCTTGTAGCTTCATTTCCAAGAAATCTGAAAATATTTCATTTTCATTGCATGCAAAAGACACTTTATAAATGTGATTTTGACCTAAGGTATAATGTATTGACATTGAAGACACAATTTCACATCATAGCATGTATCATCATTTCTCTTGGCAATATGGACACTGTGTGTCTATATAACTTGACAATGTGGACATTCAGAGTGATACAATTTCACATCATAGCATGTATCATCATTTCTCTTGTCAATATGGACACCATGTGTCTATATAACTTGACAATGTGGACATTTAGAGTGATACAATTTCACATCATAGCATGTATCATCAATTCTGTTGGCAATATGGACACCATGTGTCTTTATAACTTGACAATGTGGACATTTACAGTGATATAATTTCACATCATAGCATGTATCATCAATTCTCTTGGCAATATGGACACTGTGTGTCTATATAACTTGACAATGTGGACATTTAGAGTGATACAATTTCACATCATAGCTTGTATCATCATTTCTCTTGGCAATATGGACACTGTGTGTCTATATAACTTGACAATGTGGACATTCAGAGTGATACAATTTCACATCATAGCTTGTATCATCATTTCTCTTGTCAATATGGACACCATGTGTCTATATAACTTGACAATGTGGACATTTAGAGTGATACAATTTCACATCATAGCATGTATCATCAATTCTATTGGCAATATGGCCACCATGTGTCTATATAACTTGACAATGTGGAAGTATAGAGTGATACAATTTCACATCATAGCATGTATCATCATTTCTCTTGGCAATATGGACATCAAATGTCTATATAACTTGACAATGTAGACATTTAGAGTGGTACAATTCACATCATAGCATGTATCATCATTTCTCTTGGCAATATGGACACCATGTGTCTATATAATTTGACAATGTGGACATTTAGAGTGATACAATTTCACATCATAGCATGTATCATCAATTCTGTTGGCAATATGGACACCATGTGTCTATATAACTTGACAATGTGGAAGTATAGAGTGATACAATATCACATCATAGCATGTATCATCATTTCTCTTGGCAATATGGACATCAAATGTCTATATAACTTGACAATGTAGACATTTAGAGTGATACAATTCACATCATAGCATGTATCATCATTTCTCTTGTGAATATGGACACCATGTGTCTATATAACTTGACAATGTGGACATTTAGAGTGGTACAATTTCACATCATAGCATGTATCATCAATTCTTTTGGCAATACGGACACCATGTGTCTATATAACTTGACAATGTGGACATTTACAGTGATATAATCTCACATCATAGCATGTATCATCAATTCTCTCAGCAATATGGACATCACGTGTCTATATAACTTGACAATGTGGACATTTAAAGTGATACATTTTCACATCATAGCATGTATCATCAAGTGGGGCCCCGAGTGGCCGAGTGGTCTAAAGCGCTGTCCGTTCCGGATCACTGCCATCTCACCTCTGTCTGCGTGGGTTCGAGTCTAAGATTCGGCTAATGTAGTTATGTGAGAAAGCTTGCCAGTAGCTTCTCAATTGTCAGTGGTTCTTTCCTGGGGTTTTCCGGGTTCTTCCTCCACCATTAATACTGGCCGCCATGTATAGCCTATATTGTGCTTAAAAATGGCGTTAAACCATAAAAACAAAATGTATCATCAATTCTTTTGGCAATATGGACACTGTGTGTCTATATAACTTGACAATGTGGACATTTAGAGTGATACAATTTCACATCATAGCATGTATCATCAATTCTTTTGGCAATATGGACACTGTGCGTCTATATAACTTGATAATGTGGACAATTAGAGTCTTGAAGTCACAATTTTACATTATGAAACATGTCATCTCTCTTGCCAGGATGGACAATTCGAGTCAGTATAACTTGGTAATATGGACATCTAGAGTCTATATAACTTGACCATGTCAACATTTAGTCTTGAAAATAAAATTTTACATCATAACATGTATAATCTTTTGGCAATTTTGACAATTAGAGTCTGTATAATTTGGTAATATGGATAGTTATATTTGGTACAATTTGGTAATATATATTGGACAGAGTCTGTGTAAATTGGTAATATATATTGGACAGAGCCTGTGTTAATTGGTAATATATATTGGACAGTCTGTGTTAATTGGTAATATATATTGGACAGAGTCTGTGTGAATTGGTAATATATATTGGACAGAGTCTGTGTAAATTGGTAATATATTGGACAAAGTCTTTGTTAATTGGTAATATCTATTGGACAGAGTCTGTGTAAATTGGTAATATATATTGGACAGAGTCTGTGTAAATTGGTAATATATATTGGACAGAGTCTGTGTAAATTGGTAATATATATTGGACAGAGCCTGTGTTAATTGGTAATATATATATATATATATATATATATATATATATATATATATATATATATATATAGGACAGAGTCTGTGTAAATTGGTAATATGTATTGGACAGTTAGAGTCAGTATAAGCTGGCAATGCTGACAATTTGGCTTGAAAATAAAATTTTACATCATAACACATGGACAATTAGAGTTGGTATAACATGGACAATTAGAGTTTGTATAACTTGCCAATATAGATAATTAGAGTTTGTATAACTTGCCAGTATAGATAATTAGAGCTAGAACAACCTGGCAGTATGGACAATTTGAATTGATATGAATTGGAAATATGGACAATCAGAGTTGGTATAACTTGGTCATTAGGGTAATTAGATGTTGGTATGAGTTGGCACTGTAGACAATTAGAGTTGGTATAACTTGGCAATATGGGCAATTAGAGTTGCTATGAGTTGACAATATAGACAACCAATGTTGGTATAGCTCTTGCAATATGGACAATAAGAGTTGGTATAACTTGGTCATTAGGGTAATTAGATGTTGGTATGAGTTGGCACTGTAGACAATTAGAGTTGGTATAACTTGGCAATATGGACAATTAGAGTTGCTATGAGTTGACAATATAGACAATGTTGGTATAACTCTTGCAATATGGACAATAAGAGTTGGTATAACTTGTTCATTTGGGCAATTAAAGTTGCTATGAGTTGACAGTATAGACAATCAGTGTTGGTATAACTCTGCAATATGGACAATTAGAGTCTTGAAGATATGGTTTCACATCATACATCATCATCACTCAAGGCATCATGGACAATTAGAGTCTGCATATTTCAAGTACCCATGTCTGCAAACTAGTTTTCTGCATGATACTAGCTATGCATACAGATTTAATGGAACATTCAAGAAAGAAAAGCAGTCTTTGATGTTTCAGTATCTTAAAACAAAGGTTAGAATTTAATTTACCTCATTCATATTTTGGTTCCTTCCAGGTTACTACTCAGAGACAGAGTATCGTAAACCCTCTCAAATTATAAGTTCTTTAATCAACATAATTACTGCAGGATACACAATAGAACTTGAATTAACGTTAGTTTCTTTATAAAGGACAGATACCTGATTAGGACAGAGGGCACCTGTTGTTGTCCTGCCTCCATGCATTTGACAGTGTGTAATGAATAAAAATATCAAGAAAAATAACTGAAACTGTTAACTTGCTTATACATGATCTTTTGTAAGCACCTGTTCATATGTTTACATTATCTATTGGATTTTAATTGGAAAAATGTACTGTTGATGGCTTAGCACCAGTAGATTTTGATTGGATAGACCAGTGGGTACTATTAGGGAAATAACATTGTGTGCATATATCTGCAATATGCTTTATAAAAAATCTGCAGATTCCTTTCAAGTCAAATTTGAAGATTTTGTTTCATTTTGAATCATCTGTATCTAACAACCTCAAACTCAATGCCATTTATACAATTCTGTTAGATCATTTATGAATAAAGCATTTAAAGTGAGATTCTCACACAAGCTGCTACATTTATTACCTGCCCTGATAAGTATAAATGACATATCACTGGAACAAAGAACTTTGCTTGTTTGTTTGTTTGATTAGGATTTTTAACGTAGCTTTAACAATTTTTCAGTCATATTGCTACGATGTCTGCAGTGAGGCAGTTTATAGTGATGTCTAACAGTGGGGCATCATGCTGCATACATGTAGCATGATGTCCCACTCAGTCACATTATCCTGACACCAGGCCGACCAGTCCTAACACTAGCCTCTTAATGCTGAGCATCAAGCGAGGCAGTTGTTAGTACCATTTTTGTAAGTCTTTGGTATGACTCGGCCGGGGATTGAACCCATGACCTCCCGCAGCGGATGCTCTTACCATTAGGCCACCAGAGCGGTTAATGAACTTAATAGTGTATGGATTATTGTGTAGACATTTGTCAATAGGTTGGGAAATGAGCAATGATCTTGTGAAATTTAGAAAATTGAATAACTATTGCTACACCAAAAGTCAATATGGTCATTGATTGATCAAAAGAAAAGAAAGGAAATATTTCATGTCAATTATAGGAAAGAGTTCTGAAAATGTTTACACACATATATGGAACCTCTACATATTTTACAGTTTTTAAGTTTTATAAGCCACACTGAGAAAATAAATATATCACTATTTATATCAAAATTTTTAACAATAAGTATCTTTCAAAAATGAATTTCTTTGGTAATTTTGGCCAATCTCCCATAAAAGTGGGAAATTTTGTTTAAAATTTTAGTGGGGAAATGAATGTTTGATCTACACATGATGTTCCACCCAAGAAACGTAACATTACATTTTAAGATTTTCTCCATATTTTACCCTTAATATTAAGGACATCTGCCTTTTATGGTACACAAACTTTTGTCCCAAATTTTACCTCTATGTCAATTCAAGATAATCAAAATAAGCACTTGAGGAAAAAAATGTCCATTAAATCTTTTAAGTAAACGTTTAACAATTAGAACTATACAAAAATCTTTGCACAGTTGAAATCTGCTATAATGGGAATGAAAATTGCTATTTAAACTATATCTGCAATGAGTAGTGCAGCATTGGAGAGTTTCAGAAATGAAAATAAATCTCATGTATATCATATGTTCGTATATCATGTGTTCAAGAATAATAAATACGACAGAAATGATGATACTGTTGGCTTTATATGTATTATGATCTAGATTTAACAATCCATTGAATTCAAAACTAAAGAGAAAGCTAAAAATTCTTTCATCCATCTCCTCTATGTACCTTAAATGATCATGTCATTGTATTCATCTTGCCACCAATCCCTGGTACACACATTGCACTCATTTACTAATGATCATGTCATTGTATTCATCTTGCCACCAATCCCTGGTACACGCATTGCACTCATTTACTAATGATCATGTCATTGTATTCATCTTGCCATCAATCCCTGGTACACACATTGCACTCATTTACTAATGATCATGTTATTGTATTCATCTTGCCACCAATCCCTGGTACACACATTGCACTCATTTACTAATGATCATGTCATTGTATTCATCTTGCCATCAATCCCTGGTACACACATTGCACTCATTTACTAATGATCATGTCATTGTATTCATCTTGCCATCAATCCCTGGTACACACATTGCACTCATTTACTAATGATCATGTCATTGTATTCATCTTGCCACCAATCCCTGGTACACACATTGCACTCATTTACTAATGATCATGTCATTGTATTCATCTTGCCATCAATCCCTGGTACACACATGTACATTGCACTCATTTACTAAAGTCATGATATGGGTTTCTTGTTCTTTCTGTCTAAAATGACCCCATTTTGACTTTATATAATTTTTGCATGCTGATAATGTAATTCATTTGATTTTTGACATTTTATTCCTAAAATATTAAGTTATTTAAATGCAAACAGTGAGTTAAGCAAGATTCTTGACGAAAGTACAGTTCTCATGAAATAAGAATTTTACATTTGAACAGTGTGTTTTATTGCTTTGATAAATATTAATATAGTGAAAAATATTTGTATACCCTTTAACAGTGTGCCTTAATATTTAATATGTTTTTCTATGAGCATGCATTTCACGTAGTCAAAAATTAGGCATAACACATTTAAATAAGCAAGGTTTACACATCATCATCTGCTTGCTTTCTTGTGAGAGGGTAAAAGGGAAATAGATTTTTGTCTAATTATGTGTCCTTTATTATTGTAACAATCATAACATGCATACTTGGCACTTGTATTGTATCTTGTATCAATGAACAATCATAACATGCATACTTGGCACTTGTATTGTATCTTATATTTTAATTCTGTTTTCATTTTGTAACATATCATATTTGTTATCTCTGTTATCATAAAATATGTATGCATCAATTGTAATGTGTATAATGCATACAGCAACAAAATGCATAGACCCAGATCTGCAGGTACATAATGCATTGGCAGATCTGGGTCTGTGCATTTGCAATCTTTCTTCAGGAGATCTAAGGTTTTATAAAAGGTTACAGCATTTAAATCCCACTCCAACAGATTTAAATTCATGAAGAGTCAAAACATTTAAATGTCCCTATGAATTCAGTTATTTTTGCCGATATTATGTTTATGTTGGTCCTTAAAAGAGGCCCAAGTGAGTGAGACTGCTCTTCTGACAGACATATGCATAGTAGCAAAATGCAAGGAGAGTGGGCCTGGAAATCGGAATAGATAGCAAAGATACTTTCTGAAGAAATTTATTCAGTTCTGTTATTGGCATATATTATGAAAACAGCTGTTTCAGGATATCTCCAATTTTATTTTTTATTGTTATAATTCATGGCACTTCAACACTTAAAGGTCTTTAGGCTGTGATGGTTTCTGTCAAATCTTTTGAGTGCCAGTTTTTTAAAATATTTATTTTGGTAAAGCTAGATTTGTTCAAACATCTCCCTATTTTTAGTAATGGAGCCATACTTAATGGTGGATTCATGTAATTTCCATAAGTTTGTAAAGCGTTTGAGGTAGGGTGCTTACTGTCAAAATTGGTAACTTTCAGAAAAACAAGTTTTAGAACCAGCTGTCAGAAGGATTTCTATTGTTAAGAATGGCAGCCAGATTTTTTTGTTAGAATGGGCATCACTTGTACAAACCTAAAAGCACTTCATGCCTGGGTATTTTGTCAAATTTTATTAACCATTTTTGAGAAGTCATTTAATGTGGTCATTGTTAGATATGATATTGGTTCAGCATCATCATTGTAACATTTTGTACCAACTGTAAATCCTTTATATCTGTGTATTTTCTGTTAACTTTTATCAAATCTTTTAGTGCTTTATTTAATTGTTCCTCAGGTTGCAGATCTACATCATTTGTACATATCTGAATACCCTTCAGGTCCGAATGCTTTCTGGCAGATTTGGCTAAATTCTGTTTATTGCAATTTAAAGTTTTTTAATTGTTTTTTGTGATAGTCATCATATTTAACAGAGGATGAGCATAAATTCTACAAACATGAAGCTATTCATACATCATGGGGGCCTCAAGTGGTCTAAAGCACTCACTATTATGGATCACTGCCATCTCACATATGTCTGCGTGGGTTCAAGTCTTGGGCTTGGCCAATGTGATTATGTGAGTAAGCTTGCTGGTAGCTTCTTGTGAGTCGGTGGTTCTTTCTGGGGTTTTACCAGGTTCTTCTTGCACCATTTATACTAGCCAATACATATAGTTTATCTTGTGCTGAAAAATGGCATTAAATCCTATAACAGCAACAACGACATACCGTGATGCTTTGTCAGATTTGGTCCAAGCCTTTTGTTTACATTTTGAGAAGCTGTTTAAAGGCTCCCTGTTGTTAGTAATAGTTTCCATATTTGATAGCAGATTGATATTATTTGAACAAACATTAAAAAGCTCATTATGCCAGACTGCTTTGTTAAATTTGATCACAATTTGTTGGGCACTTTTTCTAAAAAGCCCTTCATGTCAAATTTGGTAAAATTCTTTTTAGCATTTTTTGAAACGTTATCAGGAAGTTCTTTCTTGGTGAAGGTGGCCATATTTTGATTCTATATCAGCAGGTGTATACAACTCTGAAAGATCATTTATCTTACAAGCTTTTTGTGAAATTTTGACAAAATTTATTCAGTGGTTTTGAGAAAAGTTGTTTGAAGGTTGCTGTGTTTGAGTAATGGTGACGTATATGATGACTGATAAGTATAAGCTTTAAAGTTCTAAAATTGGATGCTCTCTGCCAAATTTGGTTGAATATGTTTCATTTTTTAATATATTTTTAACGTAGCTTTAACAATCTAAGTCATATCATATTGTCTGCAGCATGGTAGTTTATAATGATGTCTAGCAATGGAGCATCATGCTGCAGACATGTGTCATCATGTCCCAGCCAGTCACATTATCATAAGACCAGGCTGACCAGTTCTAACATTACCCTCTTAATGCTGAGCACCAAGGGAGGCAGCTGCTAGTATAATTTTTCTAAGTCTTTGGTTAGAAAGTGCAACCTCCTGTATCCAAGGCGGATGCTCTAATCACCTAGACCACCGGGGCAGTCAAAAAAGGTTGGTTGAAATAGTTTGTGGTTTTTAAAAATTTACAAGCAGCAGATATTGATGAATGACATGCTGGAACAGAACCATGTCATAATTTCACATGGTCAACGAACCAGGTAAGCTAACAAACAAAAACTGGTACGGAATGAAAAATGTAAAGTCACAGCATATTAATTTCACTATCTCGCATGATCTTAGCTTCATACCAATCACTTTTTATATAAACTTTGTTACAGATCATCTAAATATTTTTCTTATAATGTAACGACTTACCGGTATGTTTCTAATTTTCAAAATTGGCGATCACCTGAAGTGGGGAAATTTTCATGTGAAATGTTAATTGATCATACAAAGACATGTAAATGTTATAGTGTTGTGAGGTGAACCTTGCATATGATTTGTATTTGTAAGTTTTACAAGTGACAGCCCAAGCTTTGGGAAATTGTTATAATGTTCCTTTCACATTCTGTAGAAGTGGAAGAAACGTGTAATAGTTGATTGGTTTTTGTTTGCCCAAAGTTATGGCCAAACAAGTGTAGAGGATACAAAAGAAATTTGTTTACTTCAAAACAACTGTTTTATGCCAATGTAATTAATGATTAGCTGTATGCTCCTGTGTAGATTATTCATGATTATTAATAAGTGATTGGCCCCATGTTTTTGTATAATTAATTAATCCAGGATTAAACCCTTTTTTAAAAAGATATTTTAAATGTCAAAGTTTATTTTAAATTGGAAGTTATTGCCTTTAATTTCATGCATACTTGGAAGCTGCTTGGCTCATACTGAAATTTATTTTCAGTCTATATGAAAAAAAATAAAACAATGAAATATTCTTCATTTGTGCAACCTATGTTTGGCTGTAATTGAAATGTTATTTTTCTTTAGGTTTTCTACCATTCCATGAAGTAAAACGCTTGCTGAACTTGGCTAATGAATCCTATCGATTGGGACTGAACATGGATGAAGTTATGAATGCTGCAAAAAGACCAGGATGTGTAGATAGAAGTGGAAACGTGGCCCTTTACCCATTTCTCAGCTACCTTTCAACAATGGGTGGATCAAGAAACAATAGTTACCCCTACAAAAGATAATAGTGACACTCATAGTGTAAAATAAAATGCAACCAACAAAATTACAATTGAAAGACTGCTTTGTAATTTAAACTTAACTTTGTTTAGTGATTTTATTATTATGAGAGCAACATATGTTACAGTCATATTTTCAAAAAGTTCAAACTGTTTCTGTACAAATTTGAAAAATATCTAAAATGTTTCCGACTGCAAGAGGGAAAAAGGGGGATAACTGTTTGTATACATATAATATGAACTTTAAAATGATAAATTCAATAATTATGGGCCTTCATTGTAAGTTATTCATGAGCATTCAAGTAAAAGGAAATGTACCTTTATAACATACATTATTAACACCCACCAAAGATACCACAACAGTGATGTGCCATTATTGATGCTTGAATGTCAGTAAACTTGCTTGTTGAGAAATTCATCAGCATGAATAAAGTTGTAAAAACCAAGCAGAAAATAAATTAATAGAAATGGCTTTCTTGAAGTTATTAGTATTAGCTTCATTTACATGGCAACTTCTCTTCAGAATAGAAGCAGAGAGGCTTTTAAAACAGATTTAATTCAAGGACATCCAAATATCTTGCACTGCTTTAATGAGGTCATTTCTATTTCTTTGGTTTGAGCTTTCCTCCTAAGCCAATTTTGGGAAATTCTCCATTCATTTTCTATTATATTTATATCTTGTGATTGAAGAATTTTAAAGGAACTAATCCATTTGCGGTTTTTCATGATATACACAATACAATATTATGTGAAGGAGCATAATCATCATGGAATATAAATGGTTGGTTTCCAAACATTTTGAAATCTATGGCCATAAACAAATAACCCAGGATCTGAATATACTTGTCAGCATTAATATTCCAAGTTCCATCCTCTTAATTAGTATTAGTCCCAAAAAATAGCAGACATTATGATGTTGCCACCTTCAACTCTAATTTGGTCTGTAAGCTTCATCGATAATTCTAATGACTTACCCTCTGCTCTCTTTTTCAAGTTTTATCTGGAAGAAAGATCACTTTTCTCCAGAAATTAAAAATTTGCTGTTACTGTTCCCCTACTCAAAAGCTACAGTACATGGTTATTTCAGTTTTTGTTTCTCACACAGTAAGGGTTGTCCAAACTGGATGCTTCTTAAAACTGAAGAAATGGAACTATCTTCATTGGTGTCAAAGTGTTAAATAC
This sequence comes from Unio delphinus, assembly GCA_029339505.1. Classification (NCBI taxonomy): domain Eukaryota; kingdom Metazoa; phylum Mollusca; class Bivalvia; order Unionida; family Unionidae; genus Unio; species Unio delphinus. The sequence continues at coordinate 14,068,107 of JAQISU010001240.1, read as the reverse complement.
ACTAGAAATTTCCCTAAAAAGTTGGCTGTCAGTTTTGTTTCACAATCTGCAAAAAATTAGTCTGCTTTTTTACCCATTTGATTCTTCCTTTATAGGGTTATTTGATAATTTAAATTTCCTTGCTCTTTGAAATGCCATCATGATAATGATGACCTGTGAACATGAAAACTTCTTCTGATTTCTGACAAAATTTCTTTTGATACAAAGATATTGCCACTTTTCACTGATCTACTGACATTTTTTTTATAGTCAGCAGCATTTGTTGTTTACACTTTTTTGATCTGCAAATGACTTTGAACAACCTGTGCAAATGAAAATACAAAACCTGCAAACCATGTCCATATCTGACTTGCCTGTCATCATTTCAACTGGTTTCATTCTGCTTTGCAAAATGCAAGATATAAAAATACTAAAATATTGACATCTGTTGCATCAATATTGTCACATCACTATGCTTAAATATATTTTATTATAACATGAGACAGTATGAGCTTGCAATGTTGATGGGGTTGACTATTTCATTTTGTTTTTGTTTTTACGCACTCAGATTTGTATTTAAAATGGATATTAGATGATATACAACTGTATTTTCACTGAAAAAGCTTTAAACTAATGTTAACTGTTAGTGACATAATGTATAATATAATTATGTAGTGTTGTCAATATTTAACAAATGTTCAAACAAAATATTCCCAACCGAAGAGATTGTTGAAAACCTAAATGCCAATGCTATCTGACAAACATTCTCATGAGAATGTATTGTTTGCAAATTTATTTTACTTCCAAACTTAACAGAAATTGTTGTGCTCAAGGTGGTTGTATTATTATCAGTATATATTTAATATTAGTAGATAGTAGCCTTGTGCAGCTTAATATATTATGACAATTTAGTACATAGTCAAATTTACTTTGTTCTGGTGTACTTTTCATACACTATGCAAAAAAATGTACTTGCATCATAGCTGTGGTATGTTATCCAACATGGAATCTATATTCAACCAAAACTTTAGACTAATGACAAAAATATGTAGCAAATATAAATATTTCATAGCTTTATTACAATTATTATTACAATTATTATAATTTAGTGCACATACATTCATCTAATAAACAAACACAATTTTTTTTTAAAAATCTGCTGTAGATAAAATATTTACATTTTACTAAGCTATAGATTCATAATTCTTATGACCTTTTTTAATTTTCATCAATCCTGTCCATTATTAGATTAATCTGTTTCCTAAAATTTGATTGTACATGTACATGTAGTGTTTAAGTTTCAGTTTGAATATTTAAACAGTATCAAATTTAAGAGAACTTCTTCTGTTGGCCATATCATTTATTTCTCTTGTTAGATTCCCATAATAGGAATAATGAATTAGATTTATATTCAAACATAGATTTATCATTGGAGAAAAAAAAGATTAAAATAACAAAATCTTGTCACAGTTCTATGATGGTGTGGATTGGAATCTGATACCAAAAGCTGCAAATCGATTTTTGTTACATCTCTGCATCTCTTGTACATCTTTTCTCAACAGAAATTATTTCCATATATATTAACTTGCACTGAATTGATGACATCTGGCATATTTTGCATGAAGCCCTTTTCTGAAATAAATACTTGACTATAATTGTATTTGTAGAGATCAAAGTTAATCAAGACATCTAGGTTTCTTAAACTGTTTTGGTTCCAGATGCTGTCTACATCATCTGTAATTGAAAGGTTGTGAAAATTTCTGTTTTCTCCAGTTTAAAATTTACTAATAGTATATATACCCTTTTGGACTTTCTACTGTACGAATTTTTCACTGAGTGCTTCATCAAGGTGATTGCGTAAGTTTGTACATAATTTCACATTTTCATATCAATGTGTATGAAAGACTCAAGATATTTAATTTTGATACAAAAAAGCAGGTAAAATGGTAATTTTATCATAAAAGTGCTCAAACAGAACATTCATAAGGTGAATAAACAAAAAACTCTATTTTTTCAAGGTGCACATTATCACCTGAGATGTCATTTATACTACTAAACTTGAATATATTCTATATGAATATACTCAATTATAAAAGTAATAGGAATGAAGCTTTAGCTGACAATTTGTAAATCAGACTGATAATCAAATCTCATTCATAGTAATGTCTCCTCTCTCATTTCCTTTATCTAAGTCATAATTTATACACAGCATTAGTAAGAAAGCATAGAGCAGTAGATGAATATTAGTTACACATGTATATAATGCATTAAATATAACTTCATGTATGAAAAAGACTTTAGTTAAATCACAACCTTTGTGCATTCCACATATACCATATACACTCACTTATAAGTTGAGTCAAACTGAAAACAACAAAGACCCTGATCTGCTGTCACATAATGTGCCTGTGCATCAGATCTCTGTATTTTGTTCGATGTATATGGTAGTTTAATGCAAATTACAGACTAAATGTTAAGATAGCCTCTGTCATGTGTATAAGAGTCAAAAGAAAAGGTCTTTTTTTATACATAAATACCAATTAGTCTGTCTGTAGAGACAATTATTTCATAGCTGGTGCCTTTAAACACCTATCTTGTACATTTCTAGTAAATATCCCTAGCTTTACCTTAGGAATGGTATGCATTGAAACAAAATATGAACAGATCTAAATCACTATAAGGAGAATCTAATACAAATTTCTAACTACATAAAATAAGTTTTTGGAAACTTTGACTTGTAATAATTAATAGTAAATTATACATTTTCATTCTTTAACTGTAATTTCTGTCAAAAAATTATGATTTCTCTACATTAATTTACCATTTTTGGGGATAACTTTATTTAAACTTGATGTAAAATCCAGCAAAAGTGGAAAATACAGCACATACCTGCCAAAGAATGTATTTATATTTTAAAAACAAATAATGAGATATCTGTGATAATAAGAGATATCTGTGATAATAACTGAACTCATTCTATAAACTAGTTATCTGTGATCTTGCCTTTTGTTTTTTTATATCTATTTAAGCTGAACACAAAAGTAGACATTTTAAGTTTATTTTATTGTGACTCATACAAATAAACATTTGATATTAAACTTGTCTCTGTTGTGATTCCATTTTATAAACAAGAAATACATTAACAAGAGACTCAAGCAGAATTGGGATTGCTCACCTGACTTGCTTTATCTGAACCCCTATTAAGTAATTAACTAGTTTAAAATAACCACCTCAGAACATGTCATAAGCACAGTCTTACTAAGTTTTATTCATGCTTACTGCAAATGCCTAATGTTCTGAAAGAGACATTAAAAACAAAACAAAGCAACCACAAATTCCACAGCATTATAATGTATTTTTTATTTGTGTTATGCAATAAGTGACTTTGTCCTAAGTATTGAGTCTTGTTAATACTGTTGAATTAGGCAATATCCAGAGTATGCACATTTTTATCCAGATATCAACAATAAAAGCCACGATGTACAAAAAATTAATATTGAGAATACCTGTTACAAGGGGGCCCTGAGTGGCTGACTGGTCTAAAATGCTCTCTGTTAAAGATCACTGCCATCTCACCTGTCTGCGTGGGTACGAGTCTCAGATTCAGCCAATGTGGGTATTTGAGAAAGCTTGCCAGCAGCTTCTTGTGGGTTGGTGGTTCTTTCTGTAGATTTTCCCGGGTTCTTCCTTCAGCATTAATACTGGCTGCCATGTATAGCCTATCACATGCTGAAAAATGGCGTTAAACCCTACAACATGTTACAAGTCACTAACTGCACTTGAGAGACATGAAAATGACAATATGCCAATTCCCTGAATTATCATCACCATGGTAATGTGCATCACTGGGACAATTCTTCATTTACATCCTAGTGTAGCTAATCAGAAACAATTCTCGAGATTTTGGTGATCATATGTAACTTTAAATTTTAGAAAATTCCCTTAAAAATTTCATACTTGTTTAAGCTTTGAATAGAGTCTTAGCCTTACAAATTTTACATCTCCTGATCCCAGTTTCACAAAATTCCCCAAATATGTTTGCAGATGAAAATTTCATTATCTTACGATACTTCAGACAACACCAATTATTCTTGACAGAGGTAAAGATAGCCAATGTACATTTTGATTCTAATATGTAACACATGGAAAGTCGTATTCATTCTTGCAAGTAAAGAAGACAGAAAAAAAAAAAAAAAAAGAGTTGACAAATTTCTTCAATATGAGGAAACTTGAAAACTGTCTGTGGAAGGCATAGCTCCATGTAGGAAATTCAAGACTTTATGAAAGTAATTGAATCCATGATGCCTGTAAGTACTCTATGCAAAACCAGGGCTCAATACTTGGATCTATAGTTTCTTCCACCTGAATGGTCACTTAATGCCGTGTCTACACCGATAGTTAACAAATATTTAAGTGAAATGAGGTACAGTGTATATAGGTCCTATTTTTACACAATCCCCAATGATGGCAATGTGGGGCGTACAATATTGTAAAACACTGCAACTGAAAACATGTAATACCTTTTAAAACTGATAAATCAATAATTACCTTTGATTCTGACACACACACACATCCCAAAAAAAAAATTGGTTTGCAAGTACTGTAAGTCCTTTTTGTTACTGCAGCAAGTGAGCATCTTTAATGTGTCCTCAAGTGATGATGGCCAAAATCAAAGGCTATACATGTAGCCAGTATATTCAGTGGAGGAAAAAGCCTGGTAAGAACCACCAACCCATGGGAAGCTACTGGCATGCCTTCTGACACAGCTATGTTGGCTGAGATGAGACTAGAGTCCATGCAGACAGAGGTGAAGATGTGACTTACGTGTAAAGGCAAGCACTTCAGATCACTCTGCCACCTGGGGCCCTGAATTAATGTCTGAAGAAATTGATATATAAAGCTTGTTGTATAATTGAGGTAATACAAGTTTAGGAAATGCATTACCAACACTTCACAGTGCACCTTATGCCAAAGAGTTTTCCAAACAGTAGTTGACCTGAAAATACCATGGTAAAAAAATTATGAACATTCCAAAAACTTAAAATTGCAATTGCTTTTTAAATTTTTTTTTGGTATGACATCATAGACACATCACACCACCTTTGGCTAAAAAACAGCAATTTTGTTTTCAAAATGGAGCTATTTTTAAACAAATTAAGGTGGTTTACATGTTGCAACAAAAAATTCATATTTTTAAAGAATAGAAAGATATGTGAGAATAACTTTTCACTAGAATAATATGGTTGTCACATGTGGATCATGTGCAAAATGGAAATTTTTTAATTTAAGTCTATCAGCATACACTGGTACCTTGTATCTCGATAACGGTCAAGTATGAACTACATTTAAACTGATGTTTCTGATACAATGAACTACTAAATTCTGACACATTACACAGTGAATTAAACATTTAATTTTGTTCCTAAAAAAATAGGCTTATGTTTGTCAAAAGTCTCAACTTTTGCCACATTTCTGCATCTTTAAAGAGCTCAAAAACTACCAGTCCAATTAAGTAACGTGTTTTATCTTTTGGCTGATTTTTAAAAAAATACCCATCTTATGCATATACTTTTCTATTTCTTGATTTAAGTCTATTCCTTTTGCACTTGTTCTTTCTTTCTTATGTCATCTGTCCAAAGATCTGATTTAGCTTAAAAAATAATCCTGAAAGAAATGTGTTTTGTAATACTGCTATTTCAACTGGTTGCTTATATTTGTCATTATCAATCTCATTATTCTTTATCATTACACTTTTCCTCAAGCTGATTAGCACAAGATCTTTTGTTGGTGACCATTATATATATATATATATATATATATATATATATATATATATATATATACACACACACACACACAGAGAGAGAGAGAGAGAGAGAGAGAGAGAGAGAGAGAGAGAGAGAGAGAGAGAGAGAGAGAGAGTCCATCTTTCACATCTTTGCCAGTGTTCACTTGATGGATTTTTAATGTCATATACATGTATGTCTTTTTTAATCTCATAAATTAAAATGTAAATGTACAAGTTAAATCTGCTTGTGGATCATCAAAACCAGGTGAGATGGTCAATCATAGCTGCTCCATTTGTTCAGATCAAACTATAAATGAACAGTTTGAAAGCAGGCCTCACCAATGATAGAAAATTCTCATCTTCGAGTAAACAGCCTCTTACAAAAAGTCTTGATTTCCCTGGACTTTTTGTTTTAGTTTACATGCAATCGACTGGGTACATACACGCACATGAATGTCCAAATTTGGACACTTTTCACCAAAACATGCTGATTTTCCTATTTAAATGTTCACTTTAGCATTAGTATAAAAGTGGTGTAGACTTTTCAAGGTTTAGTCAAAAGTTTACATGCTTACAAGAAGACAAATGTTACCATGTCATCTTCAAACTCAATGCCATATGGCCATGTTTAACTGAAATGTAAGGGTTTGGGAATACAAACTTCATAAAGAAAAACCGCTCTAGTGGCCTAGTGGTTAGAGCATCTACCACGGAAGCGGGAGGTTGTGTGTTCGATCCCAGGCCAAGTCATACCAAAGACTTACAAAAATGGTACTAACAGTTACCTTGATTGGCGTTCAGCATTAAGAGGCTAGTGTTAGGACTGGTTGGCCTGGTGTCAGGATAATATGAGTGGGTGGGACATCATGCTACATGTCTGCGGCATGAAGCCACAGTGCTAGATATCACTATAAAACAGCCTTACTGCAGACATCGTAGCAATATGACTGAAAAATTGTTAAAGCTATGTTAAAAATCCTTATCAAACACAAACATAAAGAGAAAGTTCTGTGGTGTATATCTGGACATTTATAATCGAGCATCCTTAATTTCCAAGTCATTTAACATAAAATTAAAAACTTGAGGAAATAAATATAATACACATTGTAATATGCATGATTTTCTCTACAAGTAAAATCTAAAGCCGTTTCCTGTTTCTATTAACTGCTGAATATACTAATAAGGTATAATGGTACCAATTGAACAACCCCAGGTGGGCAGAGGTTAAGGTGTAGGTGTAGGGAACATTAAATTCAGAAATAAACAACAACACTAGCTGTGATTGATGCATTATGTAAGAGTTGTTAGGCTTGTGTTGTGCCTCTTGTTAAAATGAGATTATGTTAATTCATATCTAGATCATATTTTGCATTTTTTACGATACACCCTCCTCCTGTTTTTAACTCCAATGGACTCGCTATACTTATTGTTTATCTTTGTCATTTTTCTGTTATTTTATTCCCCAATTTTCACCCCTAAATCCAACATAATCAATTAGAAGCTGTGAGCTACTATATTTGGTGTCAGATTGGCTTATTGCTTCACTTTTATTCACTACACAAAGGAGGGAAGCTTTCAATTTTTTGTGACAAAGAGGGTGGGTGTGATGACTGGTGGTTAGTGAGTGTAAAGTGTTCAAAGCTTATACTTTAAAATAAGATTGGGTCATGTCTATCTGTCTCTGATGTCAAGTTCTGCATCTATCAAACAAATATAAAGTCCTTTATTTTAGATGAATTGTACATTTTGAAGAAGGAGAGGTACATACTATTTGATACATACGCCTTTGTCCTAGTTATTACATAATATGATAATTTGATTTATCCCCTATCACCCATGTGAAGTTCAATAAGTGTTGATATGAATAAAACACAACCCATAGTTAAAATAATTCATTTTATTCCCCAAATGTATTTTGGTATTAAAACACAAATATGAAAACAGCAGCTAAAATAGTTCCAACACCATTACATTACATATACATTAATACAATACACAGCTGAGTACCTTCTTTAATTGTTTTTGACAAGCGAGACTAAGTACACTTGTTACTTGTACAGTCCCGAGTTATATCACAGATTATTTAAAAAATTAAGTTTGGTTATAGGTATAATGGTACCAATTGTACAAACCCAGGTGGGTGGAGCTTAAGGTGTAAGGAACCTTGCATTCAGAAATAAACAACAACACTAGCTATGATTGGTGGATTATGTAAGAGTTGTACTTTCTGTTAGGCTTTAAAAAAGTTAGGCCTTTTGGCAAGATGTGAGATTATGTTAATTCATATCTTGATTGTATTTTACATTTTTTTTTAATGATTTTTTTTATAAATGGGACACTTTTGGGTGAAACTAGGTCTGTTTTAGATAACTCTTATCCCTGTCTAGTTCCAGCAGAGTTATCTCTCTTAAATGCAATGGAGTACTTTTTTTTTTGTCCTTGTCAAATTGACAATCTAAGATTGTTCTCTGAAACAGTGTGTGACATAAATGTTAAAGTAGAATAGAAGGTATATTTATTTCACTAAACTTTAGCAATGAGGTCTAATGAAAAACAATTGGTACCCTGATACCATAAGGGATAAATACCACGTACTGAACAAACACAAAACAATATAATAATGAGTTCTAATTTATTATGCTGCAGTAATAATACTAATAAAATCATGGGTAAGAGGAGCATTGTGCATTGGAACAAATACATATGTGTTAATCTGTCTTACTGAAATAATTGTTTTTTCAATCCATCAATTTTGTAGACCCGTTTGATTCATAATAAGAAACCAGTTCCTATCCAATCATAATCTTGACAATAAAGGTATCAGAAATGATATCTTAGGTTGGTGAAGTAATAAAACTGTGCTCTGTATGTTGAATAAGTGCATCAAATGCTGTATAGTTTACAGCTATTTTACATTTCTCCCTTACTCTTTTATAAACTTGATAGAAATAAATAAAAATTTAGGATCAATCATCATTTTAAAAAATATTTGTAAAAAATATTAATAACAAAGTAAGCTATCCTTCTAATGATGCATTAACAAAACAGTTTTTGTTGCCAACATTTTAAACATTTTTAATTCTTCTCTATATACAATATCAACATTCAGCTATTATTAATACAAAGAGTAATCACTATGTGTTTGTGTAAGAAATATTCAAGAAATACATAAATTGGCTTTTCTGGGGTGATTCTGGCAAGAATAAAACTGCATGTCAGTGCTAAACATACATGCAAGAAACGTTTAAAATGAAAACAGTGTCAGGGGCAATTAACCAAGCCTAATTGAAATATACAAATCATTTATATATTGTTTCAAAATAAAAACCAAATCTGATAAAAAGTCTTAACAATGACTTTATGCTCATTGGGTGCAAATACACAGCTTATATCTGCAATATGCATGATAGGAACATTTCTAGCCAGCATATCTATAATCCATGAACAAAGATCAAATACATTATGTAAGGAACACAGAGAGACATAACTTATCTGTAAGTTTCATCTGGACCTGGTTATGGGTTGAAACTGACTCTTACAATACCTACCCCTTTAGTATCACATATACTCACTTTTAAGTCCAACTGCAGAGACCCAGGTCTGCCATCACAATCATAATATATTGCATATCTGGGTCCATGCAGTTTGTTAAAATTAATCAATAGAACAAGTAACACAGACCCTGATCTACCATTGCATTAACCATGTCAATGCTTTTCACAGTTGGACTGGACTTACGAGTATAAAAAGTACCTTCAAGCAATAGTCACATACTTTTTGAACTCTAACTGTTACAGTGAATTAGTGAAATTTAGTTCTGTGTTTTTTGAAAAATAAAAGAGTTACAATCATAACTATATGAGTGTTGATTTACAACTCAAGTTCAGAGGTTCTGTCATAACCCAATGAAATGTTAGTTTGAGCATAAATATGCATATATTTTGAAAAAGTTAAATTGTTACTTGTGTTTGATGTATGCAAATGCTGGTAAAAGTACATTAGATTATGAACAAGAAAGACACTGATGAAGTGGGTAAAAAGTTAATGTTAGTAGGATCATTTTTAAAAATACAGACACAACACTTTCACCTGGATCTGTCATTACTGGTGTTTAACTCAAAATTTGGAAAAATAGGGGCTAAATTGCAACAGTTTTCAAAATCACTGTATGCCTAGGTTTTGTAATACGGCTTTCAGTGGCTCTCATTTTTCAATTTAAACAGATATTCAATAAATGATCACAAAAGTGACATGGTATTAAAAAACTGTGCACAACGAGTTGTACTCAGAATGTGTTGATACTTTCTTCAATGTATTCTATACATTTAACAATGTCAGGTACAAGCTGATGTTATAGAAACAAAGTTAAGTAAAATAACACAATTTTTAGAGTATTTTTAACTAATGAAGGTATTCCTATGGACAAGATCTTATGATGAAGTTGGCTGACTTGGCTGTGTGGCACTTTTTTCATGATTCACATGAGTCTGTCCTGATGGAACTTGGTCACGTTTATCCACCATCCATCGCCACCATGCTACCTTCATTCTGTCCCACAATGCTGAACCTGAATCTAATGCAGGTCGCACATCCAGAAGAGTGAACTGGTAAGTGTTGGGATCAACAGCTCCACCATCGTAATAATCAATGACATATCGCACCTCTTTACCACATCTGTCCACAATCCAGTCATGCCGGTCAAATGGAAGCTCATATCTACAGAAAAACATTTCAACAAGCTTACAAATTTTAAAATAGAGAAATCTGGTAAATTTATTACATCAGAATATTAAGGTCTGGTCTTCAAATGATCACTGCAATTAGGTAATTCTTAATTATATAAATATTTCACTCTTTAATTCATTGCACTTAGAATGATTATCAATCTGGTCATTTAAATATTTGTTGATATCAAAATATTCCATTGCAAGCTACAACTATGCCTTTCAAGCTGATCTTGTTTGAAAGCAAATATATCCTTATTCATGCTAGTGCCTGACCTTCACTACGGTCAATGCACACTTACCCCAACCAATTCCGTATTCTGGCCCTTGGTGAGAATTCTTTGGCCTTGCCTCCAAATTTTTTCAGTCTTGGATTACAGCATTGTCTGAAAATTATGCAACACATAATTCAATAACACAAATAACTTTTGAATAAAACATAACATAGTTATTATTCTCAAAGATTGCATAACAGCAATTCTTTATTTGTTTTACTGATACAAAATTTATAACTTGTTGACCATTCAAAGCAAAAACACAAAATGCCTGAAATAAATCAACTACACACAGAAAAGTCATCAAACTGCAAACTACACAGTCAAGTCCAACTGCAAACTACACAGTCAAGTCCAACTGCAAACTACACAGTTAAATTCAACTGCAAACTACACAGTCAAGTCCAACTACAAACTACACAGTCAAGTCCAACTGCAAACTACACAGTCAAGTCCAACTACAAACTACACAGTCAAGTCCAACTACAAACTACAAAGTCAAGTCCAACTACAAACTACATAGTCAAGTCCAACTATAAACTACAAAGTCAAGTCCAACTACAAACTACACAGTCAAGTCCAACTGCAAACTACACAGTCAAGTCCAACTGCAAACTACACAGTCAAGTCCAACTGCAAACTACACAGTCAAGTCCAACTGCAAACTACACAGTCAAGTCCAACTACAAACTACAAAGTCAAGTCCAACTACAAACTACACAGTCAAGTCCAACTGCAAACTACACAGTCAAGTCCAACTGCAAACTACACAGTCAAGTCCAACTGCAAACTACACAGTCAAGTCCAACTACAAACTACACAGTCAAGTCCAACTGCAAGCTACACAGTCAAGTCCAACTACAAACTACATAGTCAAGTCCAACTACAAACTACAAAGTCAAGTCCAACTACAAACTACACAGTCAAGTCCAACTGCAAACTAGACAGTCAAGTCCAACTACAAACTACACAGTCAAGTCCAACTGCAAACTACACAGTCAAGTCCAACTGCAAACTACAGTCAAGTCCAACTACAAACTACACAGTCAAGTCCAACTGCAAACTACACAGTCAAGTCCAACTGCAAACTACACAGTCAAGTCCAACTACAAACTACACAGTCAAGTCCAACTGCAAACTACACAGTCAAGTCCAACTGCAAACTACACAGTCAAGTCCAACTGCAAACTACACAGTCAAGTCCAACTACAAACTACAAAGTCAAGTCCAACTGCAAGCTACACAGTCAAGTCCAACTACAAACTACATAGTCAAGTCCAACTACAAACTACACAGTCAAGTCCAACTGCAAACTACATAGTCAAGTCCAACTACAAACTACACAGTCAAGTCCAACTACAAACTACAAAGTCAAGTCCAACTACAAACTACATAGTCAAGTCCAACTACAAACTACAAAGTCAAGTCCAACTGCAAGCTACACAGTCAAGTCCAACTACAAACTACAAAGTCAAGTCCAACTGCAAACTACACAGTCAAGTCCAACTACAAACTACACAGTCAAGTCCAACTGCAAACTACACAGTCAAGTCCAACTGCAAACTACACAGTCAAGTCCAACTACAAACTACAAAGTCAAGTCCAACTGCAAGCTACACAGTCAAGTCCAACTACAAACTACATAGTCAAGTCCAACTACAAACTACACAGTCAAGTCCAACTGCAAACTACATAGTCAAGTCCAACTACAAACTACATAGTCAAGTCCAACTACAAACTACAAAGTCAAGTCCAACTACAAACTACAAAGTCAAGTCCAACTGCAAACTACACAGTCAAGTCCAACTGCAAACTACACAGTCAAGTCCAACTACAAACTACAAAGTCAAGTCCAACTGCAAACTACACAGTCAAGTCCAACTACAAACTACACAGTCAAGTCCAACTGCAAACTACACAGTCAAGTCCAACTGCAAACTACACAGTCAAGTCTAACTGCAAACTACACAGTCAAGTCCAACTACAAACTACAAAGTCAAGTCCAACTGCAAGCTACACAGTCAAGTCCAACTACAAACTACATAGTCAAGTCCAACTACAAACTACACAGTCAAGTCCAACTGCAAACTACATAGTCAAGTCCAACTACAAACTACAAAGTCAAGTCCAACTGCAAACTACACAGTCAAGTCCAACTGCAAACTACACAGTCAAGTCCAACTGCAAACTACACAGTCAAGTCCAACTACAAACTACAAAGTCAAGTCCAACTGCAAGCTACACAGTCAAGTCCAACTGCAAACTACACAGTCAAGTCCAACTACAAACTACACAGTCAAGACCAACTACAAACTACAAAGTCAAGTCCAACTGCAAACTACACAGTCAAGTCCAACTGCAAACTACATAGTCAAGTCCAACTACAAACTACAAAGTCAAGTCCAACTGCAAACTACACAGTCAAGTACAACTACAAACTACAAAGTCAAGTCCAACTGCAAACTACACAGTCAAGTCCAACTGCAAACTACATAGTCAAGTCCAACTACAAACTACAAAGTCAAGTCCAACTGCAAACTACACAGTCAAGTCCAACTGCAAGCTACACAGTCAAGTCCAACTACAAACTACACAGTCAAGTCCAACTGCAAACTACAAACTCAAGTCCAACTACAAACTACACAGTCAAGTCCAACTGCAAACTACACAGTCAAGTCCAACTGCAAACTACACAGTCAAGTCCAACTGCAAACTACACAGTCAAGTCCAACTACAAACTACACAGTCAAGTCCAACTGCAAGCTACACAGTCAAGTCCAACTACAAACTACATAGTCAAGTCCAACTACAAACTACAAAATCAAGTCCAACTACAAACTACACAGTCAAGTCCAACTGCAAACTACACAGTCAAGTCCAACTGCAAACTACACAGTCAAGTCCAACTACAAACTACACAGTCAAGTCCAACTGCAAACTACAAAGTCAAGTCCAACTGCAAACTACACAGTCAAGTCCAACTACAAACTACACAGTCAAGTCCAACTGCAAACTACACAGTCAAGTCCAACTGCAAACTACACAGTCAAGTCCAACTGCAAACTACACAGTCAAGTCCAACTACAAACTACACAGTCAAGTCCAACTGCAAGCTACACAGTGAAGTCCAACTGCAAACTACACAGTCAAGTCCAACTACAAACTACACAGTCAAGTCCAACTACAAACTACACAGTCAAGTCCAACTGCAAGCTACACATGGTGCCAGCATATCTGGATCAAAAAAGTTTGTAAAGAGTAAACAGTAGCGCAAACAAACACAGACTTGATCTGGCACATTATGTTGTTTGCAGCTGATTTTGACATGAGAGTATATCAGGTGCCGTTACTTTCACACTTATGCAATGCAAGGTCCAGGAAAAGTGAGTCAACATGATGGATTAAGTAGAAATATTAATGAGTCATTTCCAGATTGTTGCTGATTCAGCATGAAAGATACTAACATACTGTTATAAATGGGTTTCCATCTGATTCCTTTTGGGAAGTCTGTAAGTATCTCTGAAATGTGTGCAACTCAGCATGGGACTCCCATGCTTTTGCAAAGTGTTATGCGAATAAGTGGTGTGAGCATCGTATCCAAACTCCAATGTAAAACTGTATAATAAACTAAATTAACAACAAGAATACATAAACTGCAAATACTATGCACAGAATCAGAATTGAAGCCACTAAAAGAAATAAAAACAATGTCAGCAGCAAGAAGGGGATATTTATCTGGCATTAACTACAATCCTCTGCCATTCACTCTGAATAATAATTATTACTAAATCGTTATGTAATCAAAATCTTTCATGAAACTACACTATAATATAGTCTGGGCATTACATTTACTTTGTGATATCGACCTATATCAAAATTCAATGTCACAACATAAATTTAATGTACAATTCAACCTTATTTTTATCTACAAAAACATCAAGCCAGTTTTTTTTTAAAAAAAGTTTTAAATTTGCTACTCATTAAAATGATATATTAATAACTACTTTCACAAGTTACAAGAGCATCCTAAAAAAGTGACATCCAATGCAGTAGAAAGATATTCCACTGAAGAACTGAACAGGACAATACAACGCAATTATCCTTCCTTACGGTCAAGAGGTTCAATATTACATTGGTTAGTACTATCTTTTGGTCAATTAAATGATGAATTAGGCAATATTTATGAATATTCCAATTATTTGCTTTCATTGTCCATAATATGAAAATAACTTGCTAAACACCTGATAAAAAAGTCCCTCAATGGAATTGATGCTCTGCTGTCTGAATAGAATTTCCAGGAATTTATGAGGTGACCCACTTTTTCTCTTTAAATCTTTAGTGTTGGAACCATCTCCGATATTCAGGAGACAATAAGATTTTCCAAAAGTTAGCCAGTCATACTGGATACCAGTATTCACAACAGCTGTGAATACCAAAATGCACTTCTGGAACAAAAGTCTAATAGTCACAAGTCAAGTTGCCTAGAGATTCATTGAATAGTTTTGAAAGTAAATATTAATTCAGAAAAAGTGCAGTTAATGGATGGACTGAAGAAAAAAATAAAATAAACAAAATTATTTAAAGTGAAGAACTGCAAATAGTGAAAGTTACAGCTGGACCACTAATCCGACATATACCAAGTTTCATGAAAATATCAAATGTTTTGAGAATTATGCACTTGAAACAAAAGAGCAGACAATGAATGGATGGTTTGTCATAAAAATGGACATCATGAAACTAAAAAATCATAAGTAGCAGAAGGTACATCTGGACCACTCATGCAATATTTATCCCAAGTTTCAGAGACAAACAGATGCATTCTGTTATATTAAGTACCAGGAAAATCAATTCAACCAATGTCTTAAGACACAAAAACATGACATTACAGCAAATTTAAAGTGTCCAAATATAATACTCTATTAAAAAAAAAAGAGAATGAAATTTATATTTTTATTATTTAAATTATTTACTCTTACTTGGCATGCAGTGCTTCCCATTTAAGCACCTCTTCCCATGCCATATCATTGTTAGCATTGTGTATTTTGACAATATTAGCCAAGTCTTCCGGTTTAGGATCATCCTGCCTCCAGCGCCATCCTGTAAAAGTTTTGTATAAGCAGATAAACATGATAGCAAGATCATAACTATATATACATGCCAACCACTCGCAAGGAAAACGTGTACCGGTAATCCAATTAGAAAAAAGTTATTCGAGCAGAAAAAAAAAGGAGTAATCCACATATAACATAATAAAATTCAATCTGCATATGTACAACATGATTTATTTACCCCCTTGTATTTTAACATCAATTACTATTTGAAATTTTCATATATAGCACTTTGAGCTCTATAAAGCTGTCATATTGCATTTCAAAACACTTTGTACCAGTTGAGTCTATGTTCTGTACACCAGTAGAGCCCTAAGTGCTAGGTTACATCCGAGTTCAGTTTTTATTTTTGTTAACAATACTGAACAATCCCTCACAGTCAGCATTAGAATGATCAAGAACCAATATTCCTTTCATAATGTGACAAAGAAGAGGAAATTAAGTATCTTCCAGTTATTGGGTCTTTTAGCTGGGAAATATGGTACCAATGGACGTTTACTCTGTCTGCATGAAGTATATTGTCAGGTAGAATGCCAACTTCAGGAGTTCTTATAATTTATCAGCAGCCTTACCTGCAGCAAGGTGCATCATTTGACAGGGTCTACAAAATATGTACAATGATGGATACATTTTTCAAATTATAGAATGCAACAACTTTATGAATTTCAGTCATCACTGATTTACTATCAGCTGAAAACCCCATACAGTTCTGCCAACTTATATTTATACAAAGAATTATCAAGCAAATAAAAATTGTTTTCTCTAGTGGAATATACTGTTAATTCTAGTAATGAAAGTCAAAGTCTCTTACACAGACTGTGTACAACTTTTTGTCATCATAATCACTGCTCCTGTCTGTTGCAATATATTATATTAAATAGGCCAATTTTCATGGCTTCTGCAATATTAAGTGAATTATCTTATGCTAAACACATAATAATTTTAGATGATTTTCTTCTTGCACATGCAAACGTGTCTGCAATTTTTAATCAGGAAACATCCATTTGAACAAAATTCCAACATAGTCTTCTACCAAAAGGGTTAGTCCACTTTCTATTAAGAACTCTGTACATAATGCCTCTGGATTTATAAAATATCATGCCTACAATTTGGTTCTGCTGTAAAAAAGAAGTTACCTTAGTATTGGAGTTAGTAAAACGAGCTAATTCAAACTTTCTTTGTTTTACCACCATGATGAATATTAAAATCCTTTCCACACTATCTGCAAGGGGCATGAAGCTGCCATAGAATTGAACGCCGAATTGTGTAATTCATGTGTTCATCTTTGAATCAGTTTTTTTTTGCCTTTTTTAATTCACCTGTGAAATTATTTGAAAAACAGTTCTTGCTCTAATACATGCATCAACTAGAATAAATCTGATCTGACTTTTAATGCCAAATATCTACAGACTGGTTCTGTACCAGAAAGAATCTGCGAGCAAAGATTAAAAAGTAGAAATCCAATCTGTTCTCTCCTAAGCCATACAACTGCTATAAATTGAAACAACCAGCACGTTTCTTAGAAAGAGGGTAGCTGCTATAAATAGAATTTCATACTGTTAGGAAAGTGCATTCAAGTCTATGGACATGCATCAAAGTTATGAAGAAGCTGTCTTTTCTAGAATAAGGTGTTGGGGATTAATGGGATGTTAATGAAAATGTGAAAACAAATTATTACGTTTTTGGGAGGTGGATATACCAGAACATTCTTAATCTGAATACATTTACACCATAGGCATAATTTAGTAGAGGAAAGTATAATGACTATGCTAAAAGTGAACTGGTTGGCATATATGTAACTAGGATCGAGTCAACTTGAAAGGGGTGATATTGTGCTAGCAACGTAATTTGTAAGAGGCATATAATAAGACAGTTGATTAAGATCAAGCCCGCCACTGAATAATCCGAGTAGCAAGAAAATTCTTGCTGAAATCCAGGTCTTGTTGGAAATGGACTCAAGTTCAATGATCCTGATTATGTGAACACGATGAAGCCATACCATATCCAAGTTGGTGATAAAATCATTAACGAGATGAACAAAAAGCTGGGATGGATGGAGGCTGGGCCATTCCTAGATCACTAAAAAGCATATATGATCTAAAAGTGAGAGAAGATCATTTCTGCATTTGAGTAGAATAGAACTTACTATGTTTCTGGAGGATGTTGTCCAGGTACACTACCATTGTCGTAGATGAAGCCGATTTGAACAAGGTGACGATGCAAATTGATAACCTTGTCAAAAAACCAAGGACTGATGTTGAGGCTAAAGGGTGGGACCTTTCACTGATAAAATGTGTCACGGTAAGAAAAACAGATAAATTTCCATGATAAGGGTTTGACAGGGACATGAAGATATGTTTTGGTTAGATTGTGACTAATGGCACACTCATCCTGTGAGATGAGAGATAGGTTGATCTCACAATCTCCATCTTGAATTTTGATTGCTAAATGTATTGGTTGAGGCGAATCAGGTCAATGAACGACCTCAACTTGCTGTTCACCTTCTTCTTAATAAGAAACTGCAGGGAATAGAACCCCAGCAATGGTGGCTTCTGCACTGCCAGTTTTTCAATGAGTGACCATATCTCCGTTGAAGAAAGTCATCTTCCTGTCAATCTGAGGATACATTAGTCAGGGGATTGGTTCAATTGAATCCAAAATGCCCCTCTGAAATGATATGGATCACCCAATTGTTCTGAGGCAAATGGGTGATCCAGTGAGCCTGAAACTGCAGGATGGGGCTGCCCACAGGTAGTTTGTCTGCAAGCAATGTGGATGGTAGGTGAATGTCTAGGGTTAGAAGGCACGAAGTTAACAAAACTTGGTTTCTTGCTGCCTTAGTATGGTTGTCTAATAGCCTGATTAGACATTCTCCTGGCATTGGGCTGTGGTCAATATTGTGCATCTGACTAAAATATCTCTTGTCCCTAGTCTGCTTATTGTGCATACACAGTGGCAGCTAAACGGATGGATCATTAGATCCCATAAACCTTCGTTGACCTGACCATCAAAACAAAGTCTTGATGCTAAAATGGATGGACAGCTGGTGATGGCAAGGCTCTATTGTGAAAAGGATCCATTGACTCTGGTACAAACCCCATGAATCTGAATTTAAAGATCCAAAGGACATGCTTGGACATGTGGGGGTAGAGTGGTGTACTTATGTCCGATTGGACAGCCTAAAATTGGGGTGGTTGGGGAGATACACTCCCCCAGTGAGTTGAGAAAAGGTGCGGAAGCAAATGAGGAAAATAAAGGCAATATCTGATCTGATGTCATTAACACAATAACTGTGTCATCATTTCCTGAAACAGACTGCACATCTTTTCAAAGGCTAATGGTTGTATCATCTCAACATTATTTGCTTCCACTGTTGATAATGTTACTGTGGCTGACAGCAGTCAGTGATGAACCTAGCGTCCCCTATAAAATTCGCACTGGAAGTTGACTTTGGATGTCAGCATTATCTTCCTTCATAAATTCCAATTTTTTGCTTCCTTTTGCACTATTATAGCTCAGATTACCACTGTCCATGTATTATACATGCTGCATAGCATAGATGATGTACACTTGAGACATATAATACAAGTATCATGGTTGTTTTCCTTGCTTTGAAGATTATGTATTTAGTTGACGTTTCTAATGAAACTTCACAAGAGAAAACTAAGCATAAATTCAACATGTTACTAATTTGATAATAGCATCCTGTTACTAACCGAGCAAGTGAAAAAAATGCCGGGCTAACATGTTAATAACAAAATAAGTTCAATGGTAGCATGTTGTAATGCGGCTTAAATAGACAAAGTCTGTAAAGGTGTCAAAATCATTCACATTTGAGAAAATATGTAAAAATAATTAATACAACCTGCAAAAGAATGATTGTCCGTCACAATAAATCCAAATTTAAAGTTGAATGTTCCAATTTTAAAACAAAGATGGTTTAGATTGTTGGAGGAATAATGCACATTTTTACCAGTACAGCAACAAAGTTTATATACGATCAACACCTGGCAGAAGCAAGAGGAGGTAATGGACAAGAGTCATGTTGTCAATATGAGATAGAAAAAGACAATTAACAGGCTTATATCCCTAATATTATTGTGATTGGCTAATGTATCTAAAGGAGGAAAGGAAAGGATCAAGTAGGCCTGATAATAATTACCTGGTTAGCAGACACAGATTTTGAATGCAACTCAAGCATATAATTAAACTGTTGTGGGGAAAGAAAGCTTGCAACACATAGTTGGTACCGTATATATTAATGTCGGTAACTTTCATTAACCAAATATATAGGATTACTTTCTGAGCATAAAGAGGGCAAGTCGTTTACACAACAAGAGTTGTCCTTTAGATCTAAAATATCCTCATGGGAACTAGTCGCTCATTCACAATATGAAAACTGTTCACAGCTACATCCTAATAAAGTATATGCATTTATTTTACAAACTGTGCTGTCAACATGGATGCCAATGTTTGTCCCTACCCATATGTAACTTCTTAAGTCATAACTTGTAAGCCAATCACATCCTCCATGTGTGAGCTGCTATGACTCAGTCATTAAAGCGCACTTGTGACCAAAAGGTTCCAAAATTATATTCTCACCATCTGATCGGCTTGATTTAATATACATAGATCTTGTTTATAATAAAACAAATCCAAAATCATGATTATACAAGCTGATGTTCCAGGTCTAATCATAAGCTGATCTGAAATAAGGTTTCTTATAAACAGGTCTGATCAAACTCTGATCTGAAATAAGGTTTCTTATAAACAGGTCTGATCAAAACCTAATCAGAAATAAGGCCTCTTAGAAACTAAGAATCTCCACAAGCTCAGCCAGTATGATGTAAGATCATCTCATTAATATGTGTTTGTGTCATTCATAATGAAACATGGCCTCTGGAATCTTGATAAACTCAACCAATCAGGTGCAAGATGATCTCATTATTATATTAGGTCTTGTCCACATGTCTCAGATGTTGATGAGAAAAACTATGTACCTTAACTATCAAAATGTTATGTGTGCACAAACTCAATCAGAAGAAAGATCCCCACATTAATATGTTGATATCGTCCATAATCAAAATAATCCAAGTTATAGACAATAAAAACTTCAATTCCAATTCTGATCAAAATCTGATTTAAAATTAAAGTGGCTGTGTATTCACAAGCTCAGCCAATTAGATGCATGATCACCTGATTAATAGGTGTCGATACTGTGCTCAAACTGATCTCTGATGACATAATATTGAAACATAATCTGATTGACGGCTTCATGATAAAAACTCGAAAACATAATCTGATAAAAAAAACATGGCCTCAAGAATGTTCACAAGCTCAAAACAATTGTGTAAATTTTAGTTGGATATGGTTATCTAAAATGATACAAGGATATGATGAACAATTCTATATTTTTCTTTAAATTCTGGCATTACAAATAACTTCTAGATTTAAAATCAATATGACAAATTATGCTTTGCTAAGACCAAAATAACAGAAAAAATATCTAAATGTAAACCTGTACTACTCTAATATGTCACAATCTGGATGTATTTTGGGTTTCAGATCTCAAATAATTCAAAAGGCATAGTATAGTAACAAAATAAACCATATGTAAATTTGCATAATGGTCACAATATATTCAGATAATACTAGTAACTTTGCCAGTAACACAGACCTTATATGTAATGACAAATGGACATTCTTTACTGTGATACAAGTTGTACTATTATTCTTGTATGCAATAACTGCTAAGTGCATGATATATACTGTACTGACACCAAAGTATTATGATATGCATCATATTGAGACTAAGCTGGAGTTGCAAAGTCCAATTCAGTATATGCTCCTTACCTTTCCTAAGCATAGCATTCCAGAACATCTGTTCTGATGGGTACACCCAGTTTTCATCTGTCCCAGCTTTAGGGATATTGGACTTTACCCTGTTTATGGGGAGGGGAAATGGCTGGTCTGGAGCTGGTCTCTGGTTGGGAGGGGGCATCTGGAAGCAAGAAGCAGAATAAAAGTGGGTTTTTTAAATCTCCACATATTCAAAGAAACGTGGGGATAGTTTTGTACAATCCAGTTGGCCAGATGTATATATTATTGTATATATCCTCATACTACTGCTACAACATTTAAGATAGACAAATGAAACTGGGTAGACTTGGACCCTAGGTGTTAATCAATACACCAGCCACTTTACCCTTGGGTCACATGGGAACTATTAAGATTTCAAGCCAATAACCATGTATACACTTAATGGAAGACATATTTATATACCCAACTGACACTGTCCCACATTCCATCCTTACCCTTCCCTATTCATGTCATGGGTTTAGTCCCTGGATTATAGCTAAACTATCAAAACAAAGTTTATTCTAGGATATAATTATGTTTTTAAGGGGGTAGCCTGTGTATTTCTCAAAGGTCAGAAAAAGTAGAGGGTCATTACCAGTCTAAGTCATTACCAGACCCATTCCAGCAGTCCCTGCAACTGGTGCAATAATGTGTGGCCATGTAATGTGATTAAGGCTAGCAAGCATAAACACCATGCTGTTAAATGATTACTTTACTGTTTTAATCTGTAAATATTAATTTAAATTTAGGATTTTTTTGACTATCAAAAGTATATAAAAGGATAAAATGTGGTCCATGGTGAATTTTTAGTATCAGTAGAGCAACAAAAAAAGACAGCAACAAAAACAAATAAAAAACAGAAGAGTGCCATGAATGACATATTACAGACCTGCCACTGTGTAGTCACTGCTTTAGTATGGTTGACTCCGCAGAGTAGTTACTATAGTTACTATGGTCTTGAATTAAACTCGCTGTACAAACAAACATGCCTTTTTAAGCTTACCAAAACTCTATATTTTTTTTTGTTATCTTCTGTGCAAGTTCAGTTAAAGAACTTACTGTAAAAAAAAAAGGTATTCTGCAAAAAGCCATTTTTCTTTTTTGCCACAATGACCATGACCTTTAACTCATAAAATGAACAAACTTCTTATCTAACAAGCATTTCACCCAAAACTTATTGTGGACAAGATAAATCATCTTTTAGTCAGTGACCTTGACTTTTGACTTTTGGTACAACAAGATTCTTCCATAAACCATGTGCACCATACACAAAATATGGCAGCTTTAAATGATGGAAAACTGTAATTAATGTGCAGAAATTAAATTGGTAACTGGCATGTATGCAGATGGACATAAAGCAATCTGCTTAATGCTGGTGTATAAAAAATAACTGTAAAGGCCTCAAAATATTACAAATTAATCTATATATTCATCTATATATGCATACAAGTATAACAATAATATTTCATTTGTTTATCTCAAGTAAATCATGTTAATCAGGATATCAAGGTTTTTGTCCAAAAGTGCAACAAGTTAACAACCACATTTAAACTGAAAACTGCTGTAATGACCCTTAAAGCTGATTAGGTTGTCTACTTATGACCATGTTCAAGAGTGTTTTGAATTTCATAGCAGTAAGTCTACAAGTGTCTTTGCTACTGCACTAAAATGGATTTGATACTGACAAATGAATGTGAAAACACCTGGATGACTATGTACTCTCTTCGGTTACTGCAGTGGGACCATATAAAATTCACATCAAATGGTGGTCATAATATCCGACTTAATATTACAACTAATGTATCATTTTAAAGAAGAAAACAAAACCCCAATAGTTGCAATGAACACCTGCATCATTTCCATGATGTACCTTTTCTTGTGATTGACTGGGTTATGGGTCAAGTAAAAGTTAACAAGCCAAATGAAAACTGCTGATGCCAACAGCCTTTCTTTATCTGCTAACAATGACGATATACAAATACCATATTATCTAAGTTAATATCTGTGGGCTGATCTTGTCCCTGTCTCATTGGACATTCACTGCTGTACACCTGGTGCTGCTGTTGTGATGGTTGGCTATGCTGGACTGGACAATTGCCGGTTGTTGCCATTTGCTTGTGATCGACTGGACATTTGCTACAGGCTGCTGGGCTTGTGCTCTGGGCCTGGTGCATAGGGCACTCAGTAGGGATTTTAGTGACATTAGAATTGATATCTACATGATGGCTGACAGATGCTGGCTGAGGGGTGCTAGGTGAAGAATTGGAGTTGCCCATGATCTACAAGAAAGACAGACAATAATGCAGATCAATATTCAATGTTATTTTTCTGTTAACATCTATACATAAATGCACACAAAAGTATAAAAACTCTGAATCAAGATGTTAAGTCTGGACAATGGGACCAATGCCAACATTTTCATTTTTCACCAGTGATTTCAAAATACTGGATAGTACAGTTAAGACAGCTAAGGATGACCCGGGTTCCCCCCAAAAGGGGAAAGATACAGGAAATTAACACAAAACATTAGCCATTAACCTTATAACCACTAGTACCAAAGCGGCAACACAGAGAGAAACACAAATGGAGGAACATAACTTCCGTTTGCTATCAACATAAATGGTTTAGACAAAGAGAAAATTACTAAATTGACACAGATAGGGGATTTTGACATACTGTTTGTACAAGAGACGCACAATAACCTAACAGACAATATTAAAAAACAACTCTAACATGAAATGGACTGCATTATAATAACCAATCATGCAATAGGACAGGATATAAGAGGGGGTGTAGCAACTTTTATAAAAAATAAGATGGGATGTAAATGGGAAAGATTAGAGGGGATTTTTTTTAAAGGGAGACTATTACACATAAAAGTGGCAGGGGGGGGGGGACCATTTATTAAATGTATATTATACCAGCAAAAATGCACAAGAGGAAAGAATTTATAGAAGAGTTAGGAAAATATCTGGAAAAATATACGGCAAGCAGATTGATTATCGGGGCAGATTTTAACTGGGTAGGGGACAACATTGACAGGAAAGGCGGACTATACAGAACAGACAAACTCTTCAAAAATCAAATGGACTATCTTATGAAATCACAAAACATGATTGATATTTACAGACAGTTAAACATAATTAAGAGTAGAATATACATTTGAATATAAGGGGGACAGAGGGAGTAGGATTGATAAATTTTGGGGATCTAAATTAGGCACAAATAAATATATTAAAGCAGGGATACTAGAGTTTAAAATTTCAGATCATAAATTAATTTTTATAGAAATAGAAAAAAAATAAAAGGAAAAGATGGGGGAGGGGACAGTGGAAACTGAACAATAAAATTTTGGAAAATGAAGAATTTATGGGGGGGGGGGGGAATCCAAAAGGGAAATAGAAAAATTTAAAACCCAAGGGAACCTAGATGTCATTTCGGAATGGGATAAATTAAAAGGGATCTTCAAAAATGTAGCAATATATGATTCTAAAATGAGGGTTAGGAAAATTAAATTAGAGATAGAAGCTTTAGAAAATCATATAAAAACAATAACAATACAGGGCACTAAAATACCACTAGAAGAAAAACTTAAACATTTAAAAAAAGAATTAGAAAAGGGAAAGGAAATTAAAGCGGGAAAATTTACACACTTATACAAAAATGCTGAGGGTTTATATAAAAGGGAGGAGCTAAGAAGGGGGGGGGGAATGTAGAATCATTAAAAATAGGTAGGGAATCAACGACTGACAGAACTAAAATACTCAACCATATACAGAGTTACTATAAGGACCTATATACTTCACAGAACATAGAAGACGAAGATATAGAAACATACCTACGAGAAATAAATTGTGAGGTAATAACCTCAGAACATTGAAACAAATGTGAGCAATTTATCTCACAAGACAAGATTATAGAGACTATAGGAAAATTATCAAAGAATAAAGTGCCAGGAAAAGATGGAATCTCCGCAGAATTCTACCAAAGATTCTGTGGGGAACTGTCACCCATACTAGAATGGTTATATAATAATATTGTATTAAGGAAATCAGACATGTCCAACACAATGAAGGAAGGGATAATAACACTTATATATAAAGGGAAAGGGGTCAGGAAGGATTTAAAAAATTGAGGTCCATCTCCCTCCTAAATATAGATTATAAAATCATAAGTAAAATATTAGCGGAGAGAGTCAAAATGTGCTTTGATAAAATTAATAACATAAATCAAACTAGTGGCCAGAAAGGGCGGGAAATACAAAATAACATTTTAAATATTAAAACCATAATAGAATATATAACTATTAATGGTAAGAATAGTGCTATGGTACTATTTGACCAAGAAAAACCTTTTAACAGACTTGAACAAAACTATCTATACAAGACACTAGAGAAATTTGGTTTTTGGAAACAATTTCATAAGCTGGACTAAAACCCTATATAGAAATATAAGCTCATGTGTACATGTAAATGGAATCAAAACGGAAAAATCTGAAATTCACAGATCAGTGAGGCACGGATGCCCACTATCTATGCTACTACGGTATACGTAATAGCAATAGAAATACTGAGTATTAATATTAGAAAAAAAAAACAAGAGATTAAGGGAATTAATGTTCTAAATATCAAAGAAGAAGTGAAAATGCTACAACACGTTGATGATTGTACTAACTTTGTACAAGATAGAAATTCCAATAATGAATTGGTAAGGAAATTTAACAAATTTGGTAAAGTATTGGGTTCTAAAATAAACCCCAACAAGACAGAGATCCTACTGATAGGTGACTGGAGAGGTAAGCGACATGTGCTCCCTCCCAATTCAATTAAAGACAGAGTTAAAACATTAGGGGTAAATTTTGAAATTTTGGGGAAAATGAGGACCAACAGAACCTCAAAGAAATCAGGGAAAAAATTCAAGAAAATATAAACATCTGGGCACTAATGCCATTTTGCTTATTGAAACGAGCACAGGTAGCAAAAAACTATATGTATACGCACCTAAATTTTAAACTAATATCAGTAGACATCCAAAATGCAACGCTTAAAAACATAGATAATGAGATTATTAAATATTTATGGGGTTTTAAAATGCACTACACAAACAAGGAAACATTATATAGGGAGGAAAAAAAGTGTGTGTGTGTGGGGGGGTCAGGCCTCCCCAATCCAACCCTAATTAAATACATCAACATTATAAACAGGTTTAAGGAAATTAAAGCAGAGCCAAAAATAGCTTGGCAAGGTCTCTACATATATTATTTTTGGTTCTCTATGAAGCAGAGATCAGACATATACAGAAACAATAAATTAATTAAGTTAATAGAGGTGCCAAGGAAATTAAGATCCATAAAAGAAATGTTACTTAAATATAGGGACGCTAGATAACTATGGGAAATTGACACCAAATCTACATACAAATGAATAACAGATAAACTATAAATAAGGAATAAAATAATATAGAACAGAAACACATAACCGTAAATTGGGATAGGGCCTTGCGAAACTGGGTCAGACTTAAATCACTTAAAATGAAAAGTATCCTGTTCAAATACATGCATGATGCGTGGTTGACAGGATAATTTGCAGTGCGACGGCATATGGTCAGAGTATTGCCAAAATGTCCACTGTGTAAAAATCATTCGTTCACAAAATCACACACAATGATATATTGTGAAAAAAATAAAAAAGAACTAATAGATATTATCAAAGAAATTGAAAGGAAACAATTATACAACACCAATAAGATCTTATACCTTGATGGGAATTATACTTTTAAAATATTAAATAAAATAGCAGATTATATAGTTAGAAATATGAGAGCATGCGGGCAGGTAATTATTATAGAAAAACATGTTAGATAGAAGGGGAAAAGGAACTCGGGAGGAGAAGTATTAGCAAGGAAAACATGGGACGATACCACATGGCGATAATCGAAGTGGGAAGGCCCGTGAAAGAGCGAAGAAATACTCACCTAGAGAAATCAAGAAGAACAACACAATCTAAAAACACTAGGTAGTATCATGAAATAGTTACCTATTTTTGCACATGAAATAAGCATACTCTCATTTGAAATCACTGGTGACCCAAATTGATGCATACTCTGTATAGTTCCATGAACTATACAGAAAGCCCGCTTAAAGGGAAAATAAAATAATATCCTTTCGGACTGGAGTAGAATAAATACGATAAATAAATAAAGAACAAAAAAAAGATTGAGAATGGTGAAGTACAAATAAAATTAAAAAATGTACAGATCCATTCTCGATCCAAGTAGACCTATTGTATAAATAAGGAAGACTACAAGCATGGAACACAATAGAACAAGCACTAAAACAAAGGTTGGAAACAACCACTTAAATTAAACGTAGTACACCATGCTTTGTACCAAATTCAAAAACTTAAATTAAACTTAGTACACCATGCTTTGTATCAAATTCAAAAATTTAAATTAAACTTAGTACACCATGCTTTGTACCAAAATTCAAAAATTTAAATTAAACTTAGTACAACATGCTTTGTACCAAATTCAAAAACTTAAATTAAACTTAGTAGTATAGAACACCATGCTTTGTACCAAATTCAAAAACTTAAATTTAACTTAGTACACCATGCTTTGTACCAAATTCAAAAACTTAAAATAAACTTTCTTTGAAAAAAATATATAAAAACAAATGATCATTTAGGGATCTTTATATGTTCAAACAACTGTGAAATTTGATATAGAAAAGGCTATCCTTACAAGATACACTATATATATATATATATATATATATATATATATATATATATATATATATATATATATATATATATATATGTATACATATAGCAACATACAAACAGCACAACACAAATAACAGACACAGGATATAGGGAGCCCCTAGCCAGGGTTGACTTACGGAAAATAAAGAAGACTGGAAACCCACGATGGGCCTTAGTGCTAGGGAAACCTCTTCATAGAAAACACTAGGGACCAAATATCCTCCTATTTTCATATAATCCCGATGAGGCAAACTTAAGGTTAGGTTAAATTAAATGGAATTTCTTTAAAAAAAACCCACAAAAACTACATATCTGAGGGCATACACTCACACATAAAAACTTTTTTCCAGTTTTTTTAAATTGGGGGAGGGGCATCTGTCTGGTGCCCCCAAAAAGAAAAAAAAGTTTTGATGTAAACTAATATCATAACGAAAGTTAAATTTCACTCGGCCGGGTATCGAACCACAGGAGACTCCTGTGATCGAACCCACGACCTCTCGTATCCGCTCTAACCACTAGACCACCGGATCAGTGATTTTGCTAGTAAATATTAGCTTGAATGGAGTTTACAAAATTTACAATAGAAAGTAAAAGATTCGAAAGAATGCCAATTGACTTATAATGTTGGTCTCTTTTTACGATATAGAAATTGTACTTATACGAATATGCTCAGTACTGTACTTGACTACCGATTTTCTATTCCAATTCATTGCGAGAAACAATTATAATTTGGGGAATTCGTTTCAGCTGTACTAATTTTATGGGTCAAATATAACAAGCATTTTTTTCTTAGGAAATCTTATACTTCTACAAATAGCTGAGTGTTAGTAATTTACCTATGAAGTTCGAATTTTACTTTTTCGTCGCAAGGTGACTTCTGCTAGAACGTGCTCTACCGGCTTAACTAACCGGTGTTAGAGTACTTTTTGCGGGATATTTTATCCTCAAGTTATACACTCTTTCCGATTGCGGTCGTCATTAAAAAATGTCTCATTCCTTTGAAAGTCTTAATATTCTTTTTTAGTGTTAATATTTAATACAGTAAATATAATTAATACTTATTCGTATGAGAGGAGAAAGTTAGTCTCACTGAATACATTATACAGACTGTTACCTTCCTTTATTGGGTACAAACTATTATCGAGCAGAAGGTTTTATTGTGAAATATACCAAAATGTCAATTTATTCACTATTTTTATTTCGATTGACATATACCGGGTTGCTGTTTATACCCTCCCCCACCCTTTTAAAAAATTAAGTGATAATAATATAAATATTTTCTCTTCCGAAAAATGAAAAGAATTTTCTATTTTTTTTTAAAAAGTATGTTTGTTTGAATTTGAAAGATAAACATTTAATTTATAAAAGAATCCTGATAATGAAAAAATTGATATTTGTCTGTAATGTCGTGCTGATGATCCACTGTGAAAAATATGTAAGGATTTCCATTGGTAGATAACAGTTAGATATTTCAAATATTAAAAACAAAATTTTCCAAGATAACAAAATAACTGAAAGATTAGAAAGTATTATAACTTACATGATAAAAGATGATTATCTGTTGGGGAAAAAATAGATCAAATTAATTCCTATGCATATCTCCATCTGAAAAGTACCAACTTTATTTACCACAATTTGACTTTCTGCTGGACATTTTTATCACTGAGAATTAGGTCTATTCCATGTAATTATTTCTCTGTAAAGAATGAGAACTATTTGTAACACTTTACTTGCTTTTCTCTTTTAATGTTTGATATTCTATTTGTTTTAGCTTTATATTGACTTATATTTTGACAGATTTACAGTTCAGATGAGTTAATGTGTTATAACATAGATTTACACGGACTTCAAGACATTCAACCTGTACCATCTTATATTAACTGATTTGATCATAATGTAATATTTTATTTAGTTTGATGTTTGTATTGTATATAATTTTTTGTGTTATTCTCTCTGTCTTTTGCTTGTTTTGTGTTTATTTTTATTTTCATCCCCCCCCACACACACACACTTAATTCCCTCTTCCTTACATTTTATTTTAGGATATATATAATTGAAAATATATGAAATTCACAAATTATTAAAATTTATAAATTATTAAAATTAAAAAATTAATGCAGTTTATATCATTTACATTTGGAAAAGAATAACAGCTTTGTCATATTTTAGTTTGTCCATGATTGTAGATTGTACTTTAATATAATGATCATTTGTAAACAGGATGATTATATGGTTAATTTTGTCCATGATTTTAAGTTGTAAATGGCAAGTTGATATAACCTTTTATTTCAGAACATTCTAGAAACAGATATGCTTAAGTAGCAAGAATTCAAAGTGTCTAGACTATGTTTATAACTGGAATTTTCAAGTGCTCATTAAAGTTGGATTAACATATTAATTGGGAATTATTGTAAACATATTCAAAGACATTCCAGATTGCATCATTGATAAACACTGGGACATTCTTCTGGTACATTCTGTTATGCATATTTAATTTGTTGTTATTTGTTGGTTTTTCTTTTCTTAATGATTATATGTTATATATTGTATTTTGTACTTGACCTTGTCCAAAATCAAGTTCACCCTGTACCCGACCAGTGACATTTATTTTGTGTATCTGACTAGGTACATTGATTTTCCAAACAACATAATACATAGCTAATATTTTTCAGTAATAATAGATTAAATATTTGGATTATTATCAATGGAAGTAAACAAGTTTATCCTAATATGAGTCTAGGACATTGGAATGCCCACATAGAAAAGACTGCTTAATCTGATTTTTGTCATGTTCTTTTATAAAAATTTTAGTGATACACAGTGTCTTGTTGACAATTTTTAGAATGTTCTAGAAATGAACTTTTACCCTCATCATGGTTGTGTGCTTTAGCTTTTAGCATAATGTTTTTTATTTAAGAAATTATTCATTCTCACCTTAATATTCAGTAAGTAATATAAGTATTATAGTTGTGCTCATATTTTAATTTGAGTGGAATTATTTATTCAAATTATTATTCACTGAAAGTAATTAAATGTCCATCAATAATATTCTTGAACAGATACATTAATTTGGAATTGTAACTTATTCAGACAAGAACATTTTTGGATCATATCATTCTGTATATATCAAAAGTCTGTCAGCAGATCATTGCAATTCAGGCACATTATCATGTTTAAGACTACAGGCATGTCAACACATTAAATACTGGATTTTTTTAATATAAAAAAATAAAAAAAATACCTTTGGAATTTATTTGGAACTTTACAAATTTAGACTTGTGGTAACACTTTTAGGACCATTTTGTGATTTAATTCATAATAATGTCATGTTCATTCTTAAATTTTCAATAGTAGATTATTTGTTGAATTTTACAAAACTTGTTGCTTTTCTCGCTTTTCTCTTAATTAATTTAAGACTAAAGAGTTTTAACAATTCAAAGTTATTTAAATTCATTTGGAAACACTCTATACTTTCAAATTTTGTGATAGAACGACTGTTTTTAATTCACAGTACTGCAAGTGTCTCTTAAATGGTAACTTTATAACTTACATAAATATATTGTTTGTTGATTTCAAGTGTTGGTTTTACATTTCTTTCTGTTACATAATGTGAGATACTTTTCTGCGCACCATAACTGCGTACGATCAGATGCACAATATTAATTGAGTGTTCTAAAGGATTTAACGCAGTTGATCATGATAAGAGGGATTATACTTACTGTCTGGGTACAAAGGTTAGTCTAAAAAAAATTATTAATTAATAGTGTGCAGTCCGATCATTGGTAGTTATGGTTCATGAATGTACCATATAGTGTTAATGCAGAATACAGCTGGTCTCCAAAGCCATCAAGTCAAAAGAAAAAAAAAAGGCTTAGAGACCAACTAGTCTAAGTCAGGGAGTGCCTCAGTAATTGCTACAAAAACTGTTAAAAATGTATGACACATCAAGCTCTGTTGAGACTGGAGGCATAGGAAAGAGTTGTGATTGCAGAGACTTGTTATTGCATCTCAATTGTAATTATAAAAATTTCCCAACATATTCAATTAATCTGAGACAGAAAGCAGGTAAAGGAAGTATGAAAAGTACAATGTGATTGCTAATTTTTTCCTGATACCGGTACTGAAATCATATGTTGCCCAACTTTTTGTATCCGTGTTTCTTTTTGGTCTCTAAACAAGGTTTAAACCAGTCTAGGTTCAATCCCAGTCTAGTTTTAATCGGATTAGTGCGGCCTTTTCCATCGTATGGAAAAGAAATGACATTTATCCGATTGAGTCCTATCCTCTAGCGCAAATACGAACTTCCGGTGGCTTCCTTGGCGCAAAATTCAACATGGGGAAAGCAAAGGTTCCAAAAAATTCATCCGATAATGCAATGAAAGAGAATATTTCATACAAATCTAGGTATAGAAACGTTCACCAACGTTCTTAGTAGTATATTTGCACATCTGAAATAATTTCGCAAATAATTTTGTGTAATGAGGTTTCCATGCAATTTAGTCGTTAAAGTAAAAGGAACGGATTTTATTCGACCAATGATCTGCGGCACCCCCACTCCACGTTGTGTTTAATTAATAGCCCCAACATAATTAATGTATTTTCTTATTTTCATCATCATCAGAACAGTTTTTCTCACAAAATCCCTAGGGAAAAAGGTGGCTTTTGAAGAAGCGCATACCACGTGTAAAAACCTCCACTAGTTCTTCGAGGCGTATCACACATTTTTATTTTCTTTTAGAACTACCATAAATAACATGTCATCCAGCTTACATTGTAGAACTATTTCTTCCTCAGACGAATTTATATATAACTTGTATCTGAGCCCTGCATTGTAACTTAAGACGTCAATCCTAACACCCATGACGGGTAGAGTGTGTCTTAGTCCTACAATGCAAGACAAAACACATGTTGTTTTGTTTTAGTGCTTTGTCTTACTAACCAAATAATGTCTTTGTATAGCATATTCTGTTGTTGGTTGATGTTGAAATGAGTAGTTTCAGGAATATCTCACACTTGGCAGCCTATATTGACACTTCCACTAATTTAGGTGTAATTAATATACTTATTGTGCTGTCTTTATCCTGGCAGAAAGAAAATATGTCACTAGCAAACAGACGCATTTTCATGTTCCCATGAAATGCATTTGAATTTGTTGCAATGCGACAGTAGTCCAGGTATGCCAAATTATGTTTAAGTAGGCTCTTGTGGAGGGATTTATTTTTTGAATGAAGGAAATGTTGCTTACAGTTCCAATAGTTATAATATATTTTAATTTGTTTCGTTAAATAATAACATTACAAATTAACCCGATTTTGGCATTCACGGCTTTCATCACTTTCCAGCCAACTGAAATGTAGGTCAATGAAACCTGAAAAAAGGTCCATTTATTTTGTGAAAATTTGAATTTATTAGAGAAAAGACATCAGGGTAAGTAAAGACTGAGAAAAACATGTATAGCTTTACTTTGTAGAAAACCAAAGTTTTTGGTTGCGAGTTGGGTGTGATATTCCTGAAAATGTAACTTTTGTTACACTATAGACCGTATTCATGTGACGTCATCAGTTTTGGTGTGCGCCATATTGGATTACAACGCCATATGTATCTTTGCATAGCAACACTACTAGTACGTTTTGTTTTTCTTCCACTTTGTACATTTGGATCAGTTGCAATGGTAAACTTTTGTGCCGCGTTTGGGTGCGGAAATCGTGCTTATCGTGAGAAGGACTTTTCATACTTCAGACTTCCCACAGTATGGCAGAAACATGGAGAACAGACACTACAGTTGTCAGAGGAAAGACAGCGCATGTAGCTGTCAAATATTGGACGTTCTGACATAAAGATCAGCAATTTTCCCAATACACGTGTATGCTCAGACCATTTTGTGAATGGTAAGTTGACATGAACTTGGAGACGTTTGTTATTCATTTAGTATTATATCATGAAAGCGGTTCCAACCCACGATTTGCTTTGCTCCCTTGGTCAAGTGGATAGGAAATTGAAACTAGCATGACACAGGCGCTTGATTCAGGGTAAATTCATGTATACACTCACCATATAACACTGTATACATGACTTTACCCAGAATCAAGTGGTTGTGTAGCATGACTAGATTTTGGCTACTAATAGTTATAGCTTATCTTAATCTTAGGCTGTTGAATATTTATTTACAAAATGTATCTCTTTTCTTTGTTAGAATATGTATATCTGTCTGTAGGTATACAGCCTTGCATTTAATTAATTTGTATGTGCATTTTAATATATTGTATTTTGTATTGTTTGTAAATTACAAGCTTTGTTTCTTAAGATGTTAATGCAAACCGTCACTAAATCAAATGTCAATGTCAGCAGCATCTTGATACAGTTTAATGATGTTAACCTTTTGTGTTATATTATAAATTGGATGTGATGGTAAAGTTCATGACATTGAAATATGTTTTTATATATAGGTTATAAATGTATTTGTAGATGCACAAGCTGAAACAAAGAACTGAATGGTACACTAATTGTGTCACCAAATGAAAGACTGTTAACATAGTATTATAATTATTTTCATTTTCAAACGTTATTATATTATAAATTGCTTTGCAGGTAATCCTGCTGACTTGTACGACAAGATGAATGTTGACTGGGCACCGACGTTGAAGCTAGGTCATGTCAAAGTCTTGCCATCTCCATCAGCTGCCACTAACAGATACAATAGAGTATTGGGTCCCGTAAAGAAATGGAAGAGACATGATGCTGCTGAAACCCTTGTGTCACTCCAAGACGTATTGGTTGCTGACCAAACGTGTGACAGAAGAATCTGTGGATCACAACACAAGGGAGATCCAAACAGATTTAACTGGTCATAATCTGGAGGCAATTCAACAGTTAAGAAGATTGACTATAGAAAACATGGAGTTGAAGTCGGAAATAGCTAGCCATAAGATGACAGCTGAGTTTGGAGGGAGATGATGACAAAGTCTACTATCTAACTGGTTTACCCACGCACCTAATCCTAATGCATGTCTTTTCACTTATTTTGTCATACTTAACAGAGACTCATTTATCATCCTTGACAAAGCTTCAACAAATAATGCTAACATTAATGAAACTACGACTAAATGTTCAAAATGACTTTCTTGGAATAATATTCCAGTGTGCACAACCAGCAGTATCGAGAACATTTTTGAATACACTTCATGTTTACAGCCTCTTATCAGATGGCCTGAGAGAGAGGAGATCAAGAAGACTATGCCCATGGAATTCTTCAGGTGTTATCTGAATGGTAAAGTTGTTGTAATCATCGACTGTTTTGAAGTCTTCATTGCAACTCCTTCAAATGCAGAAGCCAAAACTATGACTTGGTCTTCATATAAACATCATAATACAGTTAAATTTTTAATTGGTATAACTCCACAAGGGACTATTTCTTTCATTTCCCAAGCATGGTGCGGCAGAGCAAGTGACAAGTTTGTCACAGAAAACAGCGGTTTTCTAAATAAACTGCTACCTGGAGATGTTGTTATGGCAGATCAAGGTTTTGATGTAAAAGACAGCATAGGAGTTATGATGGCCTCTGTCAAAATGCCAGCTTTTACAAAAGGAAAAAAGCAAATGCCAGCTTTAGAACTAGAGCCTGGAAAATTAGCTCACCTTCGTATTCATGTTGAACGGGTAATAGGACTAATGCGACAGAAGTATACCTTTTTGTCTGGAATTGTGCCTATTGACCATTTGCGCACCACTGATGACAAAGGATTGACAACTGTTGATAAAGTTGCAATAGTGTGTGCTGCATTAACAAACTTGTCACCAAATATAGTGTTATTTGATTAAAAGTTTGTATGCTATTGTCTTGGAATATAGTAATATGGAATGTTGATGTATATAGAAATAGAAAGTGAGGTTTATTAATTTATAATACATGAGATCTATTGATATTTACTGTTTTCACTGAAATAGTGAAGTTGGGAGAGAGTTATGAATTGCCCGATATGGCTCATTTAGACCTCCATACTTTTCATTTATAATCAAGGTGTCTTGTTTCATGCGCCATAATATTTCTGTAAATATAATATTTCATTGTATCACATGACGCTTTTATTGCTTGCGCAGCACGTGCGAGTTAATGTATTATTGTGCACTACAGATTATATATCAGGCAGAAATTTTGAAGGGCATAGCCACTATAGAGGGAAGCTCTAAACGTATTCAGCTGTCGGGGCAGGTGCCATTTTAATTTAGTTAGAGCCAAAGAGTTGGCTCGCTTGGTACGAAAATCCGGATGGGCTTGTGAATACTGTGACGTCTGGCGTACCATTACGTGTTTAACCCACCAGTTCAGTGCCAACGTACGGGTACAAGTTCGGAGGGTGGAGTAACTGTGCCGGAGAGCAGGCCGAGTCAACATGCATTTTCCAATCATAGTAGTGTCTGACTATCTGTATTTTTTATAATAACAAGCTTTGACTACATTATGACTAGTGTCTGACTACATAAAAGTTTGCAAGAAGTATTTGATTATATGATGTTTGCAGCAAATACCTGATTATGTGAAAGTTTGTAACAACTTTTTGACTACATGAGTTTGACAGTAGTCAAATCATATTTCATAATGTGTTTCATATTCATATTATATGCCTTTGTGTGTGTTATTCTCATGTCATTAGTGTGTGTCTAATACATTGTCACTGTCACTCAAGAACGTGTTTATTATTTCTTAAAACCCTGCCCAGTCTCAAAGGGTCAGCTCAATTATGTTAGAGAAAGTGAGTATTAAAGATATCAAAGCTGTTTATTGTGTTTTTGTCTACATACATTTTCAATTTAAATAATAAATCAATAAACACATTGTATTATAAGTTATGTATTGATATGTCCTTGAAACTGAAATTTGTATCAACTTTCTACATCACTCTGTCATAATCATAATACAATACTGACAGGTCAAACACACAAGCATGCACCATTATAAAAATTAACTCTATCTCTTTCTCTCTATCTATCTTTCTCTCTCTCTCTCTCTCTCTCTCTCTCTCTCTCTCTCTCTCTCTCTCTCTCTCTCTCTCTCTCTCTCTCTCTCATAAATGCAATAGTCATAATTATTGTACTTATTATAAAAATGAAGCACACAAGACTTGTTTGCTTCTAAGCTCTTGCGTAGATACAACACTTTCATGTCACATGACTTTGCTAACCCTACTCTTGCTACAGTATTTTATGCATTCAGGACAATACCATTTTCCTTTGGGCTTTGATGCAATGCCTACACAGTCAAAATGAAACCACTGAAATTGGCAATTTTGATCATCACAGGTAACCATCTGTCCATATTCCTCATCCTGGCAGAAGCACCATACAGGCTCTGATGGCTGATGTGCTACATTGCTTGGTTCTAGTGTTGCTTTACTATTATGTTACTGTAGTGGCAAACATATAGACTTTGACAGCTGATCTATTGCACTGCTTGTTCCAGGTGTTGTCCCTTTACTGTTCTGTAGCGGCAAGCGTGTATAACATCTGGCCAACAATTCTGGCAGAATTCCAACCCTGAAAACATGGAGTGCTTTTGGAAGCATATCTTTCCAAAATGCATGACATTTCTCAATCCTCTCAATATGAATTGTCTTGTCCAGACTACAAAGTCTGCATAATTTGTATCACATACAAATAATTGGCATTGAACTTGATAATAATGCTCATGTCTTCTATCGAGAGTTAGCCCACCATTGCAATCTCTCACAAGAAATGATTTTTTCAATGTCAGCTTTACTCAGGTCCATGTCTCATTGTATATGGAAACTTGATCTCTAAAGATCCAATTCCACAACAGTCACATGATATGATGCCATCAGGTGATACTCCAATCTCTGGATGAGTAATATGAATTACAAGACCAAATGAACGAACCATGAAATTTGTATGATTTTTCTTTATAGCTTCTATGTATTGATACTTGGCTTTTGGCTCATATGTCAATCCCCAACTTGTCTGATTTGACTTGAATTTTCTCAGGTCAGGATAACATATGTTTCTGATCAGGTGAGGTGCAGGCTGTGTAGAATTTGTATGACAAACTGCTTTGAATTTTGAAGCAGTTATTCTGCCTGTTCTGTGTTTTTGCCAGAGTTTACTCATAAACTGTCCTCGTGTTGCCTGCTCCAATGCTTCTATCTGGGATACGTTAACCTCAATTTTTAATTGATTGCACTGTTTCCTAACTTCACATAAAGGAAGCTGATGTATCGCTTCATCAAACAAATCTGAAAGCAGTTTGGGATACATGTCGTTGTGCCTCTTTTGGTATGAAATTATCACTGAAGGGCTGAACTATACTCATAATGGCTGGATTCACCTGACCCTTGTTTATTTCGTGCAAAAAGTTGATAAACTCTGTCTCACTCATGGGTGGTAATTCCTTATGTTGTCTTACTCAGGAAAAAGTTGATTGTGTTCCTGTGGCTATTGCCTCATCCAAATTTTTCTTCTTCATCTGCGCTGATGTGAATTCTGTCTCAGCAACAGGTCTGTAATTGATTCGTTTCATCAGTGCAGGCAGTAACCAGTATGTTGGAGCTTGTGTTACAGTTTTTGAGTCTCGCAGTTTCACTGTT
The DNA here is from genome assembly GCA_029339505.1 of Unio delphinus. NCBI lineage: Eukaryota > Metazoa > Mollusca > Bivalvia > Unionida > Unionidae > Unio > Unio delphinus. The sequence continues at coordinate 14,029,015 of JAQISU010001240.1, read as the reverse complement.
GCTTCTACTGCAAACATAAGAGATGCCACATGAGAGTAGACTTCACCCAAACCTGCCATACAGTCACAGTGTGCAGTGCAGATGGTTCCAGTCTTCTCTGCAATAATCCATGGTTGGGTGGGCTTTTCTCTCAGTTTTTGTGAGTGGAGTACCTATAAAAAAAATTAGGACAAAATTACAACAAGTTGATTTTTGTTCCTCATATAACATGAATCCAGAATTAAAGTGGATCTGATATTTGCTTGCATGGAATACACTAAGGATACATTTCATCTAGTGGATGAGAAAAAAAATGTGTTCTCTCAAATGGCAAAGCCACAAGTGAGATTACTACAGTCAACTCCACTTAACTGCACATCGGTTAACTGCACACTCCGGATAACTGCACGTAGTCACGTCGGTCCCATTTTTCCCCAATTCTTTTCAATGGGAACAAACTTCAAATAACTGCACTTCGCTTAAATGCACACTCCGGATAATAGCACGATAAATTTCTGCCCGTGGCACATTATTCATTACAATTTTACTCCGGTTAACTGCACAATGTATAATCATGCTCAGTTATTGCCAGGGTGTGCAGTTAACCGGAGCCGACTGTAGTTGTTTTTTTTTATGGGTATCAGTATGCATGCTGCACCAGATACACGTCATAACATGAACACCGGTTTAGTGCATACGCCGCCTAATTGCATATCATAGCATGGGTCATGAGGCCATGCATATATATATATTGCATTTCTTGCTTTGCTTCCACATGACCCTGTTGAATTCTAACATTTCTGTTCTGCCCGAAAGAAGTCACTTCTCCCTAAATTTAAAGTCTTAGCTCAACCCCTGTTTCAGCCTTGTCTATTGTGCCATATAAAGACACATTAATTACTTGAAATACTCGCTGTCTTGCAATTATAAATATAGTATGATATAGCAAGTCTTATTTATTGGAGAATGAAGTACTAGGAGAATCTTGTGGTAGTCTGAGCATGTTAAGCATACAAATGTATTTTATTTTATCTGGCCTAAATAACTTTATAAGACTACTACTCACTTAGAACCTAACATAAATTTCTTGTGGGACTCTTCTTTGACCACCAGATATTTGATAGGCTTCCAAACCTACAGGTCTTTCTTGCTAAATGTAGGATTGTGGATTCCATGATCTAGTCTGCTTCAAGTGGTGAATGAATACACCTCAAGTTACTTTGTTGCGCATTGTAAACAGATGCTTTATCTAGCTGGTATTTGGCATTCATATTTGCATCTTGGTGACCACACACCATTACCTAATATTAGCTCTTCATTTAAACTACAGAACATATTGAAAGGTGCAATGAGACTACAGACCGAAATTACTTCCTATTACGTACGATATAACGTGTAACATTTTGCAATGTTTGCAACACTGTGGAATGAGTTCACTAAACTCTTTTACAAACTGCTTGTTCGCTTGCTTTTTGCGGTGGTAAGAATTTACTATTCTTGGAGCCCAGTTTTCTGCAACAAACAACCTGTTTATGTCGGACATAATATTCCATTTAGATCAGCACCTATTCATTCTGCATCTTACAGCATCTAAGACTGATGTTTTCCATCAAGGTGTGGATATCGGTATTTATGCTATGAACTGTGATGTCCTTTTAAATAAAAAGAAAAGTGCCTATTGAATCTATGTCTGTCTACTATGGTTGCTTTGCTAGACATGGTGTCATCGCCCAATGTCTTAAAAGTACAACTCAACTTTGGTAGTCGATTTTTATTTAATTTTTGTTTCTGACTTTTACAAAAAGTTTTTTTTTCTTCCATTGCAAGGTACATGTATATGCCTTGACATTGTAGCTATTGACCCCAGAACTAGATGTAACACTTTTATGGATATTGTCACAGTTGGTTGTTGCTCTATGGTCTTGAACTGAGGAACAGAAAGAAATGCAGCCACAAGTTTATTAAAATCAAATATATAAAAAAATAATATGTTCTAACACAATTTAAACAGTATAGAATCTTCTGAGTAATTTCCAATATTGAATGTGCTGATGTACCAATAGTCTTGAATGAGCTGATGTACCAACATTCTTGATGTAATACAGTGATAATCCAGAATGTCTTTGAATGAATTCACAATAATTCTACTATTGGTTCCAAAGAGCTCAGAATCTTGTATTAAAAAAAAACTTCCTCCAAACATAAGTGAGCATTTGTGTAAAGGCAAAAAATGTGTTTCACCAGGGAATAAACTGGTGACTTTTAAAGCCTGGATAGGACCTTCCAAAATTAAGACCATAGCTTCGTGTCAGCTTTGCACGAAGAATTTCATATTTTCAACATAGGACCTTCAACTCTTCAATGCAATATGCAATCATTAAAACACATTGAAACTCCATATTAAATCATCAAAGCTTCATTAAGTTCAAGAGCAGGTTCTAATATATTATTTCAGTGTTTTCAGTGAAAGCTTCTGCCACCAAAGTTGTCTGTACTAATAATACTGTTTTAAATAGTCAGTATACATCCTGTTATATTTAATTTGTATTTGTTTTTTTTCAACATGATTATATGTTATGTTTAATTTTATTTTGGACTGGACCTTGTCCAAAATCAGGTTCATTGTGTACATGTCCAGTAACGTTTATTTTGGTATATAAATAATACATATTTAATATTTCTGTGAGTGTGGGTTAAATATTAGGATCATTATCAGTGGAGGTAAATATATTTATTTGGGTCTGGGTCAAGAATTTTTTACTTCTCCATGGAAGAACATGTACCTGATGTTTTCCATGTTTTTATTATACTTTTACTGACAGTGTTTACCTTGTTGACATCTTAGAATTTTCTAGAAAAGAACTATTAACCATAATTCTGGTTCTACTTTTGTGTTTTAGCTTTTTATATAATATATTTTACTTGAGAAATTTCTCATTCCTGCTATTAACTTTTGAGGCAGAATCAGTCTTAATGTTGTGTTCAGTGTTAAAGTTTTTGGAATTATTTATTCAAGTTATTATTCACTGAAAATATTAAGTACTGTTCTATAATATTCTTGGATTAGAACACTAATTTGGAATTATAATGCTTTCAGACAAGAACATATTGGATTATATTAATGTGATATATTTGACATGTCTTCATGCCATGGACCACTACATGAATATCAACATGTTCAAACAAGCTTTTGTGGAATTCCACTGGAATTTAAATAGAACTTTATTTAGTAGGACTGCTGATAGCACTGTAGTGGTTGTGATTTAATTAATTAACAATACTTTTAAGTTCTTTTTGAACTTTCGCTTTGTATTTAAGGTTTTCTGTTGCTTAGTTTAAGACCATAATCATCATAATCTGAAATGTATTACCTAGTTAAGACACAATAACACTTGGTGAGCTCCAGTTATTTTGTTTGGTGCATTTTCCAGCAGGTATTGAATTTCTTTTCAAACATCGGAGGATTCGTCCTGTGTGTGAACATCATAATAGATTATATTCGTTTATGTTGGATATTTATCAGGATAGAACTGTTCCTATTCACTTAATAGTTGTTTTAGTTGATTTTTTTAAAAGAGAATTTAATGAAAATAATAAAACTAGGGCTTGAAATATGTGCAGATCGTTGATTATTTGGTGTGATTGTTTAGAAAATAGGTGCAAATCTTGCATCCTAGAATAGACTCATAAAAGGTAATTGTAGCCAAAAGTTTAAAAATGATTTGTAATTTTATGGATTACACTTGACAATCTAAGACTTACTATTGTGGGATTAATGCTTATTTCTAACAGAATTACTGAAATTTGTGCATATTTTCAATTGCTACCTCTATTTTTTTCCTCAAATCCCTTTTTTATTTAGAAAATTGTCTCCCTTTTATTAATTGTATGGATAAATGTTTGCTTAGAATTTTCAGTTCTAGACTATACCCTAATTTGGATGCCAATTACTGTGATAGAGATCATTAAAAAGACAGTAGTTGGTTATACGTCTAGGTACAGGACAAAATGATTAATATAACGATGCTCAATACTTTTTTTCTTCCAAATATGTTGGTGTATTTCTTAAAATATTTGGTGAAAATGTTTTGCAAAAAATAATCTTGCAGAAAACGAAAGGCCACCAGTCCATTGCAAGGATCTCAACCAAAGATGACATGGGCTTTTAATCAACAGCAGCAGACACAAAATTTGCTTGGGGAGATGGGAGTAGAAAATCTTTCCCAGAGTAGCAATGAAAGTTGCAGTTTAACTGACCGTTACTCCTTCAAGACACCATCTTTTCTCTGGAACTTACAAGATGACAGTTCAAGCTTTCACCTACCACCTGTACCGGCAGTAAGTAATTGAGTTCAAATGACACCGTTTTGTTTTTGTTTGCCTGATTTGATTGAAAAAATAAAATATGATACTTATGTTGTTCTGCTTAGTTCTGTTTCAAAATCTTGCTGGTTTCATTCTGTTGATGTCTTGAAACATTAGATTGATCTGTTTTGTTCTGTGTCTCATGATGGATATAGTACATTTTCCAGTTTAATGTGTACAAGAAAAAGTCACTTAGACCAAGGGAAAATGGTTTTTGAAAAAGTCACCTGTTCTTATATAAATCTACTTCCTTTAGGAGTTTTTATGTGATATTGTAAAATGAAACTGACAGTTAATTTTGGCAAGTAACTAAAAAAAGCTGCAAGATATGGACAAGTCTTTTCAGCTTTAAGAATACATCATTTGCTAGTGCATGCAGGCCAAGCACTCATTGCATAAGATAAACACTTAATTACGCATATTTTGATCTGGGACCCAGACAATCGCTCATGCAGGAGTCCTCCATATGTATGCAAGTAGCCAAGTAAAATTCAGTTGAGTTACACCATTATCAGGCTATTCTGTGCATACTTGGTCGCCATTATTGGCACAAAACCCATACTGAATTCGATTGATTAAAATAAAAATTCTGCAGTGCTTACCAATTGAAAAGCAGCAATTGTCACCAGAATATTCTATTCAAAATCATACTAATTCTAGGCAAACGGGATAACACATCAATATTTGCACGATTCCATATATGGTGGACTATTCTGCGCGTGACTTTAAAAAGTTGTAATGTTTATGCATCAGGCAATGGAAATGAAATACATTACTTTGGAATATTTCCGTCGGCATTTTAGCCAAAAATTAATTTCCAACCAAAACAGCACATGATTCAATGTTTACAGGAATGCTGTATCATTGTGCAGAATTACCAGACGGGCCAAATAGGCTGACTTGGTTGTACATGTCAGTGTGATAAAGAGTGTGGAAATTAAACTCAATGGCAACCAACAGTTCTTTTAATCAGCAAAGTTCAACATTTTCTGGGAGGGGACTGCAACTTTTGCTGGTGAGACTTTTTACCAAATTGAGAGTCCTGGTTTTTATGTGTATTGATAATCTTGTTATTCTCAAAAATGTTGGTTATCACTTTTGGATGCATATTTTATATTCATGTCTGATTTTAGGCCCCTCGAATTCTTCTTCCCAGCCAAGTTGATAACATTACACAAAATGGAGAAGACTCACTTTCCCTTGTTACAGCTTACTCAACGCCACATATCAAAAGCAAAAGCTCAGACGGATTCCTCAAAAATCAAGTGCTCGGTAGGAGAGCTAGTCAAGAAACACAAGATTCCTATGGTAAGTTTTAATTCTGTTTTAGTTACTTAATGCCACCACCCCTTAAATACAAATGCTCACTGCCCTGCTTCCATCCCCATGATTGGTTTTGAGGATCGATTGTAAGTTGCACATATGGAAATGTTCTCATGCATGATATATGATTTTATTCAGCTGTTTACCCTTGATTAAAGATCTTGTTGTGTTACAAGTCACCCGATAGAAATAGTTTACCACAATCTAAAATGAAATTAAGTAGTAATGCTTCTGTTTAAAGAAATGGATTATGGCGTTACTGGACTTGAAATCTTAATACTGTCATAAAGGAAGTGTAAATTTGGCACTTAAGAAAGTTGAACTTTGGCAAAGCATATGTTAGTGAAAAATCTTTTTTTGGAGCAGAAGTATCCAAAAACATTACCAAGCAACTGTGGAAAATTGTACACAACAACCATAAAGAAAAGGTTTTCAAACACGTTCCAGCTAGCTAAGTTAGGTATGTATATGTCCCTTCAGACAGCAGACTGAAAGGGTGTTCTCAGTACAGAACAATATCCAGTGGCCTATTGGTTAGAGTGTTAAAAATCTTAATCAAACAAACAAACAAACATACACAGATAAGGAACAGATTAAGCTCAAGGACCAGTAACTGTTCTTGAGTCCCCTGAACTTTGTCCATTTGCTGATCCTGTCAAGAGAAAAATTTAGACAAAGGGTCAGTGTTGATCATTGTTGGTTAAGGTGTTTTTTAAAATTATGTTTTGGGGGCAAATTTCTATATATTCAGAGACTGCAAAAGAATTTGCAAATTATTTTATTGGAAGAGGACAACAATTGAGTCCCTTGTTCCTATAAGATATTTCTCACAATTATTCAATAAAAATTTTCCTTTTTCAACAGTTTGTACAGGAAAATTTTGTATCCTGTAAGTCTGATTTATTCCCAAGATCTTGAATCCTATCCACATTTTGAATCAGCTTTGATAAATCTCAGCACAGCGAGTGTATTGGAATTTTGGTAATGGCCAATGTGTAAGGGTGTATGGGTGAAATGGTATAATTAGGTAGTGGGTCTAAAATAATACTTTTAAATTTCAGAAATTGTTAACTGCATAGGCAGTGTTTTTGCTAGGATTTCAAAGTTTTCAGACCAGGACTCGCAGCTTGAAAATGATGAGTTTTAAATTTTAGGAAATTTTTTTGGTTATCAAATACTGTTTTGACAGGGGTATTATTTTTTGTGCACAAAAGTAAAGAATTTTTTTATACTTATTAATAAAAAAGACTAATAACAACTTGTAATAAACTTATGCATAGAAAAGACAATGATTGCAAATAGCATAAACCGATTCTGATGAAGGTAAATTATTTGTGTCTTGTACAAATAAATATCAGCTAATTTTATTTTGGCCCAGCACCACAAAACTTGGAGCCCAATTGTAATCATGTTTGGCCATTCTTGTGCCCATTAGCAGTTATAGAAGATATAATAGCTTTCATTATTTAGCAGAAGCTGATTTAGGCAGCAATGAGTAAAGAATTCCTAACTCCTAGTCAACAGAATTTTACCGGCCTCAGAAAATAAGGGGTGGGGGTGACAATCAAGTCTTTGCGCATACTGCAAAGATATAGAGATGCGTCAGCTTGGTTCTGACCAGGATTTGCTCAGAGAATTCATAGTGAAGTTTGAACACCAGGACCATCTTATGTTTAAATTAAAGCAATTGATGCATTGGGTGGCAATGATATTTAAAAGGGGCAAATTTTGGGAAAATGGAGCCGTGGCTTGTGAAATTTAAGCCAGGTCTTTGTGATTTTTTTTCATTAAAGTCACCATATACTCTGATTTATTTAAAGTTAAAATATTTTTACTCTGGTTTTGATTGAAATGGATTTTGAGCATTATAAAACAACAAAAATTATTAAAAAATTTTTTTTTTAATATATCTTACAACCAGTTGGAATCATGTCAGTTTGGTAACTTTCTTCTTACCAAACTTGACATGCCAATATTCATCTTGAAATTATTGTTGATGTATTCTTTAATATTCTGTTCATGATATCAAGATCAAGGGGTCAAAGATCATGAAAGATTTTTGTGCTGCATGTGTCTTGTGGCCATTTTAACTTGGACATGTAAGAAAAGATTTTTGTTACCAAATTTGATATCTTGGAGTTTTTAAGATCTGATACAGTGTTGATGCTTAGTGGTTACAATATGCACTCACAAAGATTAATCCAACTGCACACTGCACAGACACATATCTGCTACTGTAATATGCACTGGCAGATCTGGGTCTGTGCAGATGGCAATAAGTAGAATAAACAGTGTAGGCTCTTTTCTTCGAGTGCATTACACCTGGGCAGATCAGGGTCTTTGTTGTTTGCTGTTTGACTCGACTTATAAGTAAGGATATACATATATATGGGATTAAAATGATTTCAGCAATGGACTTTTGTAAATTTCTTGCCGATTTTTTTTATGGCTAGTATAGTTTCATTGCCTTTGAGGGACTCTTGTTTGTATGTATAAGATAAAGATGTTAAAATATAGTTTGGGTATTATCAATTTCTAAAGCCTTGGAGCAGTTTTGGTATCTCAGGCTATTTGTTTTTAAAAATTTTGAATAATTTATTATACCTATAATAGGTTGACCACTGGGTCGGGGGAACCATTCCATGGTCACCTTACAATCTAACATTACATTTCTGATAATCTAGGGATAATAAATATAATCTACAGAAAAGGAAAACACATACATACACACATGCATATGGCACACGATCTAGGTGACATCGTGATATTACAATATTTTGTTCCTGTTTACTATAAAATCAGATACATATTACATATTCATTATTAAGGTCCACTGTTGAAGAAATTGGTCCTCTTTTTTTATTTACTATAGCAGTGTATTTTTAATTTTTCTTATGCATTGCAACTATATGCTTTCAAGCATAAATAGAAAAATTTTTCATATTGAATCTGCAAGTATAAATATAATATTTTGCCAAAATAAGCAAGAAATTACATAAACTGTCAGTTCACTTCCTAAAAATGTTTCTTTTTTGGACAAATGTGCATTATTTGTGTAAAGAGGTGTAAAAAGTTCAATAAAATGGTACCAAAACTGAAGTAATATTGCAATCATAAAAGAGATGCTCAATGCTTTCATTTTCACTCTTACAGAAAGTACATTTGTTGTCTTCTAATATGTTAATTCTTTTCAGAAAATCATTAGTAGCAATTATTCTATGGATTAATTTAAAGTTAAAAGAGATCAATTTGGTACAGTATTTCGCTCGGATATATATCTCATACCATTCTTCACTACTTATATTTTTATTAAATACTTGCATCCAAGTTTCATGTTTAGCAGTGTGTTGCGTTTTAGTTTTTTTTAAAAGATCTTTGTAAACAAACTTGAGTGAATTTTGTTTTTGCAAGTTCATTATTTTATCCTCCTGCTTATCAAAATTATTATGTACAAAATGTTTTTTTATGGCATCTTTCCATGTTTTTGGAATTTTGGATATTAAGGAGAAGTATTTTAAGAAATTATCACTTCTAGTTTTTTGTTTTATTATTTCAAAAGGTATTTAATTACCGTGATCATCTATTAGATCCTTCAGATTTTCAAAACCAGCTTCTGTCCATCATTTGTATTGATGGAACAATTTAGAGGGGACAGAATTTAAAATATTCATGGATAAATACTTCTCAGGCTGTTTCAGTGGTTGCTTGCCGAAAGCTATATATGGATAATAAATGCATAAATTTTTATTAAGGATAATAGTATGTATCAATTATGATTTATTATTTTCTCTTCTTTTGCTTTATTGTAGATTATTTCAGCCTATTATCTGATGAAATTGTCTTGACCGTATTCCGATGGGTGCCAAGATTTGTTTTAGCCAAGTGTGCCAGAGTTTGCAAGCGATGGAGTCGACTTGTGTAAGAAAGCATTCAAACTGTTTCTGATTTATATGTTCATGTTTAGTTATATAGGAATACAGCGCATCCACCTGTCATTAAAGAAGGCTTGAAGGATAATGTAAATAATGATGCTGTTCAGTTTTATTCAACGATTGTAGAGTATGTCCTATGCTAAATGCAATAGAAAATTTATCCAAAGGTACTGATGCTCCCGACATCACTGTTAATAATCAGGAAAAATCCTGTTTGAACTTAAATATCCCAGGCGAATTTGACAAAAAAAAAGTAAGGTAATGGAAGTTAATAAATTTAAAATCAATTGAGAAAATGATGTTATTGACTTTGGGAAAGTTTCTCAAAAAAAATGTTTGCTGAGATGATATAATTTATGTTTAGCAGCCCCAGGAAAAAAATATTCACAATTTTAATGAAACTTATTTACATTTTTTTAATACTGATTTCAGTTTTTTGACTTATTTCCTTCTTTCATTTTCAAGTTGGTTGCTGTGTTGTTTAATTTGCTAGATTCATTCTGTAGAAATATTTATTTTAACAGTATTTTTCTGGCACTCTTCATCAGTCTTTGCAAACTTTTGCTGTGCATACTTTTTCCATTTCTGGTTCCTGTAATTATGGCTTTGAATTTATGCACTCCACAAAAATATATTACTTGACGATTCATTGATTGCTGCTTACAATTTGTCAGGGTTATTGGTTGTTCAAACAATTTTCCAAGAGGTTGGATACATGTTTGATGCCCACGTCTATTTTCTTGTGGTTTAGCTTGGTTCTATTTTCACAGAATCTGGCGATTTTTGTGGCCATATATTTTTGATTCACTGTATTGAGTCTTGGGTACAACTATAAAACTACATTAATAATTTTCCTAGCAGCTGTTTGATTTCTCAAGGATAGTACAACTTTATTTTTAATGCCAGACAAGCAGTTTATTCTTTATATATCACTATGTACCACTATGTACCATAGTAAAACCGGTCTTGTATAACCACTCCTTCCAACAAAAATGTCTCAAGACAAGCGGTCTCTCGTAACAGGCTTCTGCAAGATTATCATTTTTCAAGGTCAAAGTTCAAACAGGTTTAATTACCCACAATTGCTGTACATGTATTTTATTTCATATTCCTAGTTTTTATCCAAATATTGCAATCATTCCATCTCAGGGTAATTTTGATTAGCAATAAAGATATCCACCTATTATAAGACATTTTCAATTATATTTGAAGATCTTGTGTGCATGTTGGCTAGCACATGAATTTCAAGAATATTCTCTAATGAGAAAGTTGATAATATTTGGCCATAGTACAGTGGTCATGCAAAATATTAACAGTTACAAGAGATACAGGGCAAATCCATATAGCAAGACGATGCAAAGCATATGGGTCCTTTAATTATTTTTTATTCTATAGATTAGGCAGGGGCCCATCGATAAGCTCTGTATAGGGGCATTTAGAGAGGCCCAAATATTCTAGACACACCACTGAGTGTGATATATGTGTGTACTGGTGTCATTTGCATTTGATCTTATCTTCACATTGTTTTAAATGGTGTCTGTTTAAGTAGTGTGTAACACCATTTTTCAGCACAAGATAGGCTATACATGGTGGTATTAATGGTGGAGGAAAAACCTTGGAAAACCCTGGAAAAAACCAGACTCATGAGAAGCTACTTGCAAGCTTTCTCACATACCTACATTGGCCGAATCCGAGACTCGAACCCATGCAGACAAAGGTGATATGGCAGTGATCCTTAACAAGGGTTGTAGACCACTCCGGGCCCTTATAAAGGGCATCTATAGCATAGGACCTAAATCAGCAGTTCTCAACCTTTCTATTGCCGCGACCCTTTTAATGCAATTCCAAATGTTGTGGCGACCCAACCGTAAAATTATTTTCGTTCATAACTGTAAAAATGTATATTTCCGATGGTTTTAAGCGACCCCTGGCAAATCGTTGTTCGACCCTTGATGGGGTTGCGACCCACAGGTTGAGAACCGCTGACCTAAATGAAAGTAAATCAATCTTATATGGCAACCAATGGTGGCTATCTTACCTCCCAAATGAATGGTTTTGTATATACACCAATATACTTCTTATGATACTTAGTTACCTTAAAATGATGACATTCAGCATGGTTGCCATGTTTGCCATCTTAAATCTTTTTGTCAAAATGAATGGATGATGATTTTAACATAAGGTTTTTGACTTCAGATGTACTAAAGATGACCTCCATTATGTGTGCTACAGCTCACTTAATTTGAAAATCTTGTTATTTTTTAAGAATATCAGAGATGGTTCAGCACTAAGCAGTTAAAAGAAAGACATGGTCTTATTCTGAGCATCTGGAAATTCTGTTTGCCCAGGAGAGTGCCAGTCCCTTCGATGGCATCTTGATTATTTAAGAACCTTTTTACTTGTGATGAATTTTTCCCTTTCCTCTTTCTCCTCTTCTCAGCTGCTTGTTTATGATAAGATTATAGTAGATGATACAAAGTCCCTACATGCCCTTCAGTCAAATCTTATATAATGATTTTAAATATTACACTATTATTGTGTCTTTTATAGCACTGATTTTTGTCACTTATATCCTTGATAAAAAAATACATTGCAGTCCTTTAGCTTGACAGTAAGCCACATAATAATATAGGACACTGGCCTTTTTTTAGGCAGATCTGGTTCTTTAAAAATCTTTATTATTATATTATTAGTTTTTTGATTTTGCAGGCTAGATGAGTCTCTGTGGCGAAGATTGGATCTCTCTAACAGGACTTTGATGCCAGGTGTTTTGGGACATGTTCTAAGCCGTGGTGTCTCAATACTTCGATTAGCAAAAGCAGAGGTTTGTTTACATAATGTGTAGTCAAATTTTCTTTTGAAAAAAAGTATTTAAAAAATTCCAAGCTTTTGAACAGGGTTTTTCTTTGATACTTACTCTTGCATTTTGACATGTGACTTTCATATTTGTACCCATTATTGATGCATGTATATCCTCAGGCCTGGGGCCCCAATTAGCTGAATGGAATAAAGCTCTCTCCGTTTATGATTCACTGCCATCTCACCTCTGTCTGCGTTAGTTCGAGTCTTGGTGGATCTTTCTGGGGGTTTTCCCGGGTTCTTCCTCCACCATTATTACTGGCTGCCATGTATAGCCTATCTTGTGCTGAAAAATGGTGTTAAACCATACGATAATAACATCATATCATCAGGCCTACCTGATCTTAAGTATTATATTAATGACCCTTGAAAATGGACTTAAAGAATAAAAGCAACAATTACATAAATATATAATATCCAACTAAAGGAATGTCCATGTTTGAGTCAGATCTCAGTTTCAAGTAGATTCATTGAAATTGGTCATGCAGCCAGGCTAACTTTACAAGAGTACTTAAATTGCACATATTTTTTCATGCAAAGCAACTTTATTAAGTTGTAGCTCATAGTAGTTTCATAAGCATTTGCAATACTGATTCAACTCCATACAAAATCTATGGCATCGTCATGATATTAAAATTTCAGTAACTTTACATTTCAGTTTTCTTTTTATCAAACCTATAATTTTTAGTATAGACAAATCCTTGATGTAAGTTTTTATGTCGAGAAGATATGGCATTTTCCAGAGATACATTTGCTAGAGTTTAAAGTCTGCACAAATGTCATGTGCTAATTTCAGTAATTAATATTTGAAATTTGAATCTGTTAGAGGACTGATATTTCATCATTGAAACATAATCTTTACTTTTTTCAGTTAGAGCTAGGATTTACTCTCAAAAGATTCTTTTCACAAAAATGTTTGCTTTTATTTTCAACCAATCCTTTCTTCACCCTTTTCTAGAGTGGTTCTCATTCTTCCATATTATTAATGCCTTGAGTTCTATAAATTAGTCAGACAAGCAATATGCCTCTTAAAAAGTTTAACGAACTGTACTGAAGAATGAAGAATGAAATGGAATATTAAGAATCTTGAGGGGGGATAAACTCAAGGGGCAAATATTACATTTATTGGAAATCACATGTTGATTGAATATGACTTGGCAGGAGGTATGATTGCTATTGCCATATGAAACTTGAAGAAAAAAAAACAGGATTTCAAATGGCAACAAAGTGTTAGTTCCATAAGGTTTAGAACTGCAGTTTGTTGTTGTTGTAGTGTTTAAAGGTCAAATGAAACGATTTTATATGAGTTATATGATTTCTTTAAAATGTTGTACAGTTTTGTGTTTAAAATCATTATTAACGTTTTCCCGATTGAAAAATATGATCATACCCCATTTAAATCGATCAAAATGATTGGGTACATATTTCCCGCCATAATATTTACATCGCTTACTTCCCTTAGCTGATGACGTCACTTGTGCCACAACAAGCTTTGTTTACAAGTAAGTTTACCTGTGTGAATCGATAAGCAGTGAAATGGTGTATTGCGTCGCTTTTAACTGTAAAACTGAGTCAGGTCAAGGGGTAGGATTATTTGAATTTCCGAAACACGAAAAGCGGAGAAAAGTTTGGATTTCCCGAATAAAAAGGAAAGATTTTAGTCCATCGAAAACTTCGAGGCTTTGTCAAGTTTGTGCAAAGCACTTTACCAACGACCAGTTTGTTGTTGATCCTTCATTAGCAATGATGATCGGCTACAAATTGAAAAAACTACAGCTAAAACGAGATGCAATACCATCAATTTTCGATTTTAAATCGAAAAAACAAGGATGTGAAAACGCGGATTCACTCAAAAGAAAACAACGACAATCGGGGGCAGTAGCAAAAAGAAAAAGAATGGAAGTAAGTATTTTTTTTTCCTTTCTTAAATTTATAATTGAATTGTTTTACTAATCATTATTTTTTAAAATTAAACTGTATGTTCAACATTAATATGAATCTATAAATAAACTAGATCTCTCAAATTTCACCCAAGAACAATGGGTTTGTATGTATGAGATAAGCACAGCAGGAGAGTCTGGACTATGTCTAAAGATATAATTACTAATTAATACAGTAAACAACTGCTCATTCATTATGATTAGCATGAATAATTGCTATCCACACAATTAACAATTTCAGTAATACAAAGATTTTTTTTAGTAAATTCCTTTATAATTTATTTATGTTGTTGCTAAATAAAGATGTTAAATTATTTTATTTTATTTTTTAAAATTTTTTGCAGACACTTGCACAAGTATTGAAGGATTCATCTGATAGTGATCTAATGAAAACAGTTGTTGGAACAGCTTTAATTGTAGACATGTGCTGTACATGTGAAGGGCGTTACAGATGGTATAGTCAGCCTATGTCAGGAACTATGCCGTTAGGCAATTTGATTTTATCTGGAGCAATCATGTTTGCAGGAGCAAGTCCAACAACTGTACTGAATGTGTTTATGCATTAAAAAATTCAGTGCTTTTCACAGAGAACATATATGTCGATACAAAATGCATATATTGTTCCCATTGTATCATCAGTTTGGCAATTAAGTCAGTCCTACATGTTGGATGAAATCAAAAACAGAGGGAGTGAAATTAAACTTGGCGGAGATGCACGCCTCTGTTCTCCAGGACACACAGCAAAATATGGGTCTTACAGCATCATGAACCTTGAAAGTGGGAAAATATTGGATCTTCAACTTGTTCAGGTAAATTTCCTTTCAATATATATATATGTACCTTTTGTGCCTGGAATGTAGTTTATTGCTTGCCGCATTGCATTTCAATGAGAATGTAAATAGAGATCAGATGGTGACATTAGATGGCAGTCACCAGTATCGAGTGTCCTTCCCAAAATGGCGAAAGGGAGAAGGAGTTGCAAAAGAAATTAAAACCAGACAAACATACAATAAGTTATTTGTTTAATTTTTTACAAAAATTATAGCATTCACATCTAACAATCTATTCTTCTTGTTTCAAGTAATAAACAGTTTGATTTGATTGTTTGCAGGATATATTAATGACTTGTTTGATGAACTTCTGATCAGACGGGAAATGTACACCAGCTATTCAGAAGCCTTTGATGCCAGACAAAGAGAAGACAAAGTTAGACCAGCCCCTCTGTCACAGGCATTGCCAAGACAGTCAAAAATTGAAATAGTCGATAGACATATTTCAAGATTCAATTTAAACTAGAATTAAAATTATTTGTGTTCAGTTTTGTCTCTTTAAGAAGTTAATTACGATATTTAAATCCACAATATTGTTGTGATGGAAATTTATCTCTTATCGCTTTCACAACACATGATGGCAAGATCTTTCTTTGCTTTTTACCCAGTCTTTGGTAAATCCATCGCACAAATCTTCTATAAGCTATATATCTGTACAGTCTGTAAAAAAAAAATATTCTTAAAATCATTGAAGAGGTATTAAAATTGAATGTGGCACATAGATGTACAGATGAATAATCATTTATACATGTATACATATTTATTTTAAATTGATTTGATTTCATTTTTATTGTTGCTGTCATGTTCATCATCTATTACGACATTTATTTTGCATTACTATTAAAACCTCTATAAACAGCTGTTGTTTTGTGTTTTATTTCTACAAATTAAGAAAACTATACATATAAGGGTAAAACTTGATTTGGGGGGAAAAAGAGACCGGGTGTTTAGTGTTTACTAGAAGGTGCAAACGAACTATTTAACTTGAAGAGTTATTCCTTAATAAAACAAATGTAAAAACACTTACTCGTGTATATTTTGATCATTTAGTCCATGTTCCTCCAAATACTCATAATAAGATGTTTCCAAAACATGTTCATTCAAACAGTTTGCTTGGAAACCATCATGCTCTGTTATGCAGGAAATTCCTGCTTCTTCCATTTTTCCATCCACTATATTCGTGTCTTTGCAACACTTTGACTCACTTCTTGTCTGCATTGTCATGTAGTGTTGACAAGAACACCTGCAACAATTAAAAGAATATACTAAAGTAGTGTGCCAAATCAGTTTATTCTCATTAAAAAATCTACCTTTTCCAAGATCTACATATAAACTGTAAAATGCACTAACAAATTGATCAACATTATATTTGTGGTGACAATACGGATGAACTTTTTAAGTTAAATTTTTTCAAGCAGATGTGAATAAAAATATGCACATTATATACAATGTAAGGTCCTTAGACACATGCAGGGAAATAGTCTGAAAACAAAACATCATTCCCTCCCCCCCTTTTTAAACTCTTTTTGAAACGAGCAAAACAGTAACCGAATACTTTAAAAAAAACGATTGCATTTTGTTCCTAATATAAGTATTTGTTAGAAATCTTACCAAAGATTCACTTCATCAACCTCTTCGTCAAGTAAGGAGTCTTCATTCTCTTCGGTCGAAATGTGACTGTCGTCCGAGTCAGACTCAGAGCTTGTATCTCTGTTTGAAACATTTTGTACCGAAGATAATCTTGGTTCAAACATATATGGTGTTATTGACGGTTTCGTCGAAGTCAAGTCTGGCATTTCTTCACAATCTGTCGAACTTTCATCAGAAACATAATCCATTTTGTTATCTTGCTACCCACGCCGTATATTGTTTACAATTGTATGGCACGTATGACGTCAGCAGAAGAGGTAATTCAGGGGAAGTAAGCCAGGTCACATTTGCGCACCGTTCGACTTTTGATGACCGGGTACGTGCACCCGACATTGATTTAATTAATTTCATTAGGTTTTTTATACTTCCAAAATAATAATCAATCATTTTACTTATTAAATTTGAAGATCAAAAATCGTTTCATTTGACCTTTAACGCCAATTTTCAGCACACAATAGGCTATACATGGCAGCCAGTAATAATGGTAGAGGAAGAACTGGAAAAAACCCTGAAAGAACCACTGACCCACAAGAAGCTACTGGCAAGCTTTCCTCCCATACCCACATTGGCTAAATCTGAGACTTGAACCCACGAAGAAAGAGGTGAGATGGCAGTGATCCATAATGGAGAATGCTTTAGACCACTTGGCCACTTGGGGTCCATGAACTGCAGTTTGTGAAACTACTGGAAGTAATTGGGATCTAAGGGTACTTTACAAACTTTTTTAGTTGAATGTTTACTGTTGCTTCATTGGTCTCAAATCAAACTCCTGAACTTTTTAAATGCAAGTTTTCCAACTTGATAATTGCAGTACTTGATATATTTTTACTCCTTATTGAAAACCGGTCCAACTTATGGAAAGTTTGAGAAAGTTTGAGATCTGTTATAATATAATGTGCTGGCAGATCAGGGTCTATGTTTGTTCTACTGATTACTCTTAACAAACACCAGCTGCAAGATCATTATTTGGTTGCTGATCTTGGTCTTTGCAGACTAGACTTATACCTGAGCATATGTGGTAGTTTTGTTGTGAAATTATGAGTACAAATATTTTTTCTTCTCATTTTGATTAGGTACTGGGACCGGTATTTACAGGGGTCACAAGTATTATAAATTGCACAAGGTACGTTTAAGTTCAGTATGAATGCTTTCTTTATAAATAGATGCTGTATATATTTGCATACATGCCAATCATTACGCTTTTTTTCACTAAATTACGTGTTATGCTTAAACGTATATAGTTTATGCTTTTTTGGTATATCAACCTCCCCAAAAAACCAATTATTTGTTTTCTCATTATTATTAACATTGCACTAATCCCACAGACTGTATTTTAGAAAAGACGACTTTTACGTAACTACGATATAAGAATACGCTTGACCGTGGACTTTCCTAACAGTATCATGTTCTATTTCTAGCTAACCTGGTTCTACTGTTAACCTCGAATTCTATTTATAGCATCTGGATACTTAGTGAGGAGAGAGCAGATTGGTTTTCTAAATTTAATCTTTACGTGCAGATTCCATTTTCTAATTCATATATCCTGCAGAACCAGTCTAAATATATTTTAGCACTTAAAAAGTATATTTTATTTTAGTCTATGCATTTATGTGAGAAAAAATATTCCCTTTAAAAAATTTCCCTGATAAGTTAGAAAAAGGCAACCCAAAAAACCCGAAAAAAAATATAACAAAATTCTCTACATATTAAGACGTGACATCTATTTTCGGCCATGTGGAAAGAATTTTAATATTAAGCTCTAAAAGTCTTAAGATGGTTTCTAGTCGATGTGTGTAAAGCTAAAGGTGCTACATATGAAAACTTGAAGCAGTAAGGATGTTAAAAGACAAGAATGGCAAACAATCGTTGTTTATTTAAATTTTAGCATGTTATATGTGGATTACTCTTTTTCTGCCTGGATTCCACTTTTTTGACCACTTGGATTACGCCATTTTCTCATCAGGTGTTGGCATGTATGTATTTGTCCATTGATTGGCTACTTATATTAAATCATGTCTCTTTTGCTAATGGAAACATCACGTAGAACATTTAGCTTGACAGGAACTTATGCTAGAGTCAAAACTGAATTTATTACACAACCCACAAACCCTGATGTTGCCATTTGTCAATAATTCCAGCATATGAGAAACTAATTTTATCAAGAAATATTTTTAAAAAATTGCATAATTATTGAATAAGATAGTGGATTTGGGTCGTTTTAATTGACATTTTTCTCTTTATCACCAGATTTCATGATTGTGTCAAGAATTTGTATGAATATGTTGACTGATTAAGTGAGTTGTTTATATAGTCTGGTTCATTTTAGGTGGAAAATGACTTATTAAAATCCCTACATTTTTTTAGAGAGTTTCTTTGAAACAAGGTCACTGATCATAAATAATTTATTACAATCAAAATGTAAATACTGAGATACCACTGTTTGTTACTTTTGTCAAAAAACTTTTGGACAGTTTCTGTTGGGATTTTTCTAAATGGGTATACCCATGAAAAGTTTAGTTATGTAGTTGGTAAATACGTTTTGTCCTGATTCATCAATAATTCCTCACAGAATAATTTGTTTTTGTGTGTGAAGGCCAAAGACCTTTTGGAATAAATGGTTAAGCACATGTTTGAATTCTGTGCAATGTGGCTTATAGATTGCCTTCTGAAAAACTATAATATAGGCAACACATTATGTATTATCTTACATATGGGCTGGAGTAATTCTGGGTGTAGTTTAGTGACAAGCTGGTGTAATTCTGGGTGTAGTTCAGTGACTGGCTGGAGTAATTCTGGATGTAGTTCAGTAACAGGCTGGTGTAATTCTGGGTGTAGTTTAGTGACCGGCTGGAGTAATTCTGGATGTAGTTCAGTGACAGGCTGGTGTAATTCTGGGTGTAGTTCAGTGACTGGCTGGTGTAATTCTGGATGTAGTTCAATGACAGGCTGGTGTAATTCTGACACTCATTGCTACAGTTAGATGAGGCATATAGTATAGTTGCATTGAATATCACAGGCACAATCAGAGGTTTTGTCATGTTCTGAATAATCCTAGTATGTGATTTTATTCTTAAAGAGGTCAGTAGTCCACCTAGTTTTTGTCACCATACTGGCTTCATGTGGCAGTTACCTTATGTAAAATCAGTGGGAGCTATGAAAGCCTGAATGGATGGTGGTAATATGTTTATTGGCCACAATTCAATTACTCTGAAGCATCTAGGATTATTAAAGTAGAATACTGTAGTATCATAAATTTTCACTAGGAAAGTTTTCACAGATTTTGTGTTTGCCCTTGACCTTAAATTTAAATAGCCACAGAAAAATTAACCTTATATGAAATAGAGCGCCCCCCCCCCCATTTTCTGTGTTTCATTCATCATCTATGGTATTTGATAAATCAGCATTATTTCTGTAATATTAAAAATGTTTACTTTGACAACATTTGTTTTATTTTCACCCTTACAAAGAGATGTTTCTTTTCTTGACGAGTGTGTGATTTGTGCCCATACAGGTGGTAGTATTGTTTTAATCATTCAAGCAACTATCATTTGTTGTCCTTAGATTTTTTTTCTTTTGTATTTTTTTCCTTGGCTAATTGTCATTGTTAATCCATGAAATTAAATACATAAATGCAAACCTTTATGGGCCAATCCACAAATTAAATTACATACAAAATTGTCTTTTTTTCCTTCAAAACCACAAAAATTTGAGACCGATGAAAACTAGTCATTAAATTAAAAAAATTCAAATTAACATGAACCTGTACTTTTTCTTTCTAGATTATCAAGAATCCAATATTTGGATCTCAGTATGGCAGGCACAACAGCAACTGTTTTGGAGGAATTTTTCTGTATATGCAAGGATTTAAGGAAACTGAGTTTGGAAAATTGTGAAGTGAATGATAAGATTTGTGGGTAAGTAAAAAAAATAGGAATAAAAAAACCTATAGAAATAAAAAAAACATTAGAGACAAAAATCTAACAGATTCAGTTTAATACACTGACATAATGTTGTAAAAATAACTTAAATTCATGCAGATACAAAGACATTGTATCATTTATGATATTGCATGTTTATACTGTTATGTATATTTAATTTGAATTGTTTATTGTTTTTTTATTAATTTTTTAATTTAATTATATGCTGTTGTAATGTAACATTGTATCTTGAACTTAACCTTGTCCAAAATCAAGTTTTTTTTCAACTTGATTTTAATTGTTGATTTTTTTTATTCTGTTAAAAAACTAATGCATATCTAAAATATTCTCTTTGTG
Source organism: Unio delphinus (assembly GCA_029339505.1). Lineage (NCBI taxonomy): Eukaryota > Metazoa > Mollusca > Bivalvia > Unionida > Unionidae > Unio > Unio delphinus. The sequence goes on along the minus strand of JAQISU010001240.1, from coordinate 14,007,863 downwards.
TATGAGTTTAATATTAGGATCATTATTAATAGTAATTATTTTTTGCCTTCTTGTAATTTATCATATATGATGAGAAATCAATAAGCAATACATATATTGTGGGTGACTATAAAGAACTAAGGAGAAGGACAGACAAATAAATATGAAGAATAAGACAATAATTACATCAACACATGCTTACCTCGACTTCCATATTTGTTGACGCGCGTCACGTGAAACTGCGACTTCGGAGAATATCGGTAAATTCCGTTTCTGCATAATTAATTAGAAATCCGTACAGAAAATAGTTATATTTTCATTGATCAAACTTACAGTTGTACATTTTTCGAAACTGAATGACCTGTAATTACTCATTATTTCTACTATACTTTTCATAATATCATGCATTTGCTAGAGCAAAAAAGTCGAAAATCTTAGGTTGTATGCCTTTCAATTTTCCATTAGGTAGTAGTTTTCTTTGGAAAATGCTACTTGTGACCTTAGGTCAAGTAGACTACTATATACTCTTGTTACTTTTTCTTCAAATCATTTAATTCAAGTGAATTTTCTCTGGAAATACAGAGCACTCTTTTAAAAAATGAGATTCTTGGACGGACACTCGCTTAGAGTCAATTCGAACCTGGAAATAAATTGCTGTGTTTCAACAAAAGACTCTTGGTACAACTCACAAAATGGGCCACCACAGACACATCAACACTTTCAGCATTGGATATATTTTATTCAGAAGTTTTATTCCTAGTCTTGTGTCTGGTATTCTTGGATTATTTTGGGATTTACTTTGCAATACCAGAAGTTTTTTTCTCTCACATTTTCACTTTTTATTCTAGGGAAGTAAATTATTTCTTGAAATTTGCAAAGCTTGTTGCTTTTCTCTCTTTTCTGTTACTTAAGAGCAAAGACTCATAACAGTACCATATATATATATATATATATATATATATATATATATATATATATATATATATATATATATATATATATATATATATATATATATATATACACCGCTACCTCTATAACTCGCACCCTGATAACTCGCGAACCCGCTTATAACGCGGTGTCCGGCATGGATCCTGTTTTTTTTTAAAAGAAAATATTTTTTAAAAATAAAGAAAATCGTGATCAGAACTGGTGAATGAAACCTTGATAAATCGCCTGTTTTATCGTCGAAAATGACGGTTAGTGCCCGAAAAGTTAGAATCAACATCGTGAAATTTTCAGGTTTTAATAAGGAATCACATATCTTGTTAGATTTTATCGGAAAAAAATATTTTCTCAGTTCACTGTAAATAATAATACTGTATATGTATAGGATAAATTAGTGTTTTAATCTTTTCATTGTGTTGCAGTGTAAGCAGTATAATCTTTGCATGTCCTCTTCTATTCAAACATGAAAGAGTCAATTGACCGTCACATCGATGCCCGCGAGCACATCTGTGAGAACCTAATTAACTGCCGGCTGCATTTTGATCGACGACTTGGGGAAGTGTTTGTTGCATTGTAAAACTGAATTGAAATAGACCTGCTTTGTTTTATAAGGCGGTCTTTTGTATCAAATCAGGTAAAAGACGTACAATACAAAAGTTCAAAGGAATGCAAATCCTACATGCATAAACTGTTGTGGTCAATATCGTGTCTCAACATCAATCAAATTAGTTGGACCAATCGAACATGGTTTCAAATAGTATGTAGTTATTGTCATTAAAGTATATATTAATCAGTAATTTATCCTAATCATTTGTAAATGTGATCATGGAGAGCAAGGGAATCAAGCATAAGGCGTACTCGGTGAATGAAAAGCTTACTGTCATAGAGAGGGTTCGTAATGGTGAATCAAGATCAAAAGTTTGTAGTGAACTTAAACTTGCCGAGTCGACACTCAAAGGTTGGCTCAAAGATGAGCAGAAATTTCGGGATTATTTGCATGAAGTTGATTCTGATGATGGATTTAAACGGAAACGGGCACGCACTGCAAACGACACAGAATTAGATGATGCTGTGTACACTTGGTTCACACAACAACGTGAACAAAGTGTTCAGATTTCGGGAACAATTCTCAAGGTCCAGGCAGAGAAAATGGCAAAAACTATGGATTGTGATGAGGCTGGTCTATGCTATCGGATGATTTAAATATTTATATATGTATATTTTGTTTACATGTCTGACGTTTAGACCCATTAAATTCATGGTTGGTAATGGTTTATCTTTGTAATTTTTTTTTTTTACATTTTACTCTATCTATCTAATCAATCTATCTATGTATCTATTTAGTGATAGCAGAATTTTATGTTTTAGATCAACACAAGTTTCGACGTCATTTTTCGATATGAATGTTATCTTTTTTTGATAAAATAAATCTTGATTCATTTTGAACAAACAATAAAACTAGAATGTATCCAAATCAACACAAAAAGCAGTGACGTAATACACAATGTGTTTAGCCATACACATGTTAAGAGTACTGATACCTCGTGGAATGTTTGTTTACGATCTTTTCAAGATATTTTATCCAGAAATTAAAGGTAATTTATAAAGAAAAACGAACAACGCCTTTATAAAAAAATATTTATTCACAGTTATTTTCAGCACGATTATAAAACGAGTATTTAACAATGCACCTCTCCCCCCTTTCGCATCTCTGTCGATCTCCCATCTCTTTATTAGTTTTTTTAATAGGTCCCTCGGTAACTTGCTCCCTCGCTTATAGTGCGGTCGATGTTTTTGGACCCCGTTGTGCGCGAGTTATCGAGGGAGCGGTGTACCATGATGTGCATTTAGGTCTGTTCTATGCAGTTTGTTTGGAGTAATCAGTAGAATAAACAATATTGACTCAGATCTGCTGGTGCATTATGCACATTTGGACTTATAACTGATATTACACTTGAAATGCAAGTTGGATTAATGAAATGTCATGTGATATACTTTGACAAATATACCTTCACGCAGAAGAAATACAGGAAAAGTTGTAATAAGGGTTCGAAACTTAACTTTTTTATTAACAAATCAAGTGGACTAACAGGGCAAAAGACATACTAGTCCGCATCAAAATCCATTAGTCCTCAAAATACATGTGCATAACACAATAATAAAGATTCACATTATACACATTATAAATTATATTGATTTGCCATCAGTTTGTCACATCAAAATCTTCTCCATCCGATTCTGAATAATCCTCCATATACAGTGGTCTTCTTTGTCTTGGTCCACATGAGTTCCATAAATATATAGCTGGCACTGGATCATAATCGGCAATGTCTTTACTTAAGAAGTGAATAGTTAACAAGTAATTCAATACACTGCTGCTCAATTTGCATCTCCAATCAGATTTCGTCATTTTCAGTTCACTGAATGCCTGCTCTGCATCTGCAGACGAGGCTGGAAGGGTCAACACAATATCCACCAGTGCAAGAATGTTAGTGACCTTCTTGATATCTCTTGTTAACATCAGGCCATTGTAAGTTCTCTACCTGACATCCACAAGCATAAATTAAACTTTTCAAGATTTGCCATTCCTCTTCAACCTTGTCTGGGTAGAAGCCTGCCATTGTCATGACTGGGGGAAAATGTTCCAGCAGAGTAGTAACATCCTCCTCACCAAATCCAACATGATTTGAGTCTCTTGGCCATGAACGAAAATCTGCAAAATGTGTGGCTTTCAATATATCACACTGCTGTTTGTCAAATCGGACAACCAAGTATTCTGTTAAACTGTTGATCATGTTTTCTCTAGCATGAAGTGATAACTGCATTGATGTTGGGGGACATTGTTCTTTTAGTACAAAACCATGAAATTCTTTTATAGGTCCATTACCAATATTCTGCAGAAACTAGTTTAACCTAGGTCCGTCTATTAATTGCAACTGTTCCAATACACCAATAGTTGCAAGAATGCTCAGATACACTTCAGACATCAAGGAAGACTCATTTTGAAGAAACAATGACAACTTGGACAGTAAATTTATGACATCTGTCAAGAAGTGGGCATAATTAACAAGATGCAGATCTAGCAACATTTTCAGATAGCCATCTGCTTTCCCAGTAGCTTCAGGTCTTCTAGGTGAAGGCTGATCAGTTTTAGTCAAAGTCTGGAGGTGGCTGACTATTGCTGGATATGATTTCCACAAATTGTCCAAAGCCATCTGCCAATTGCCAACCATCTAGTTCCACCAACATGAGTTGGGACTATCTTGGTGATTCCCAGTACCTCACGTGCACCTAACAAATCACTTCTATTTAAAGGGCTATTTCGATAAAAATAGTAAAGTCCTGTTAACAGCTCCTGAACTTTTTTTGCATGGATAGGCATTTTTGCAATGGCAGCTTTGTAAGTCAATTCCAAACGATGAGCATGGCAATGTATTCCTACAAGACATTTCAGGGATTCTCTAAATCTAGCAATAACACCATTGTTTTTTTTCAGTATTGACAGCAGCTCCATCATAACCAAATAATACAAGTTTACTCTTGTAATCAGGCATTGCAATTGATGCAAATGCATCATCAATAGCTTCTAAAATTCCATCAGCATTAGCTTGTGAAACTTCTGTCATACCCAAAAATGAAGTCTATATTTGCCCACCCATGGCAGTTTTCACATAAACAACTTCTTGTTCATGGAAGCCTTTATCAGTGGAACCATCAGTGATAATACTAATAAATGGTGCTGATTTAATCTTTTGTTCAAGTTTATTTCTTGCACACTGTGCAATAAATTTGAAAACACTTGTGCCTCTTTGTCATTGAGATATGTTTGACCAACATCAATTCCCTTTTTGTCATCCAATTGGACCATCCACATATAATCGCTAAACGGGCTTCTCATTTTTGCTAAGGTGTGTACATTCCTAAACAAAATTGACATTCTTCCAATAACTTTACCGTTTAGCATCATGATGATTTTACTTGCAGATGACTGTCCTTTTGGTTTCGATAATTCTCGACTGATGATCATGCATTTCTGATGGATTTGTGATTTGGTTTCATGATATACTATTGTTTCCAGTCGTAAATTGGAACATCCATCTACAAATGAGCTTTTTTTTGGCATCCTTCGTATTTTAATGCTCTCTGAATACGCTGCAAAACATGGTATTTACTTCAGGGTTAAAGTTAAGCTACGGCCGACCACATTTCCACTTCTCTAGAAAAGTTTGGTTCCTACTTTCTTTATCGTACTGTTTGTCTCGTTCCCTTTTGTCCTCGTTATTGTCCGTCTTCTGCCATTTGGCTGGATTTTCCACACCTTGTACAAATCGCCACATTGTTCTCTATGCTTTCCTTGTTTAACTATGATCCTGGTCAGTGCGACAATAGCGCTTCGCACACCATTTGTAATGCTTAATATAAAGCGTCTAGGTGATCTGGATTTACATACGGGAGTTACAACAAATCCGATAACTAAAAATGGCAAGTTATTTGCCTGCATTTCTGTTATGAAATTCATTAAAAACTACCAGGAAAACAAACTTTAAAATAATTACATGCATTCATTTTGTATTAGTCAGGTGGACTTTTATTGGAACATATGTATTAGTCCGCAAGGAAAACTATTAGTCGCGGACTAATGGACATACGTTAGTTTCGAACCATATATATATATATATATATAATTTTATTTAGGTTTCCAGGATGATGTGATTAAAGCATCTTGAGAAACAACTTTTACTTTCCAATAATCACCTTTTGGCAATACTCAATACTGTAATTTCAAATGATGGTCTGTTTAATGCAGTTTTGACTTGTTATTAATTATTATTATTATTATTATTATTATTATTATTATTTTATGTAAGTAGGTATTAGTTTTCTCTGCAGTAATATTAATGATGTTCGTTTTAACATGTGGTAGGATTCATCAATGCACTCATGGTGAGATATCAAATTCTGTTGAACACATTATCTTTACACAATATTATTATTATCATTAGTATTATTATTATTATTATTATTATTATTATTATTATTATTATTATTATTATTGTATCTTTCAGATATATTGGTGAGAATAAAAACCTAGAGGTACTGAATTTGGCAATGTGCCAAGGAATCACAGCAGCTGGTCTAGTTCCCATCACCACAAACTGTAGAAAGTATGTATCTAAGACATAATATTTTGGAAAGTAAATATTTCTTGTTACATACTTTAGTATTGTAAGTACTGATTTGTTAAGAATGCAAGATGTTTAGGTTGGAGGCATATGGAATTCAGGAATTAATAATTTTATTCCCCTGCCTTGAAGTGGTTTATTGACAGGGTGGCTCAGTAATAATGTGTGGCTTTCATAGCAAAAAATGAAAACCCCATTTGTAACTTCCTCTCCAGAATGGCCGAGTCGGTTTTGATCAATGTTCTACCAAAATTATCTTCAAGATTGCACTGTTTGCAATTAATGTGGATTTCATAGCAATCACTAAATTAATTAATGTGGATTTCATAGCAATCACTAAATTAATTAATGTGGATTTCATAGCAGTCACTTAATTACTTAATGTGGATTTCATAGCAATCACTAAATTAATTAATGTGGATTTCATAGCAATCACTAAATTAATTAATTAATGTGGATTTCATAGTAATCACTAAATTAATTAATGTGGATTTCATAGCAATCACTAAATCAATTAATTAATTAATGTGGATTTCATAGCAATCAAAAAAATTAATTAATGTGGATTTCATAGCAATCACTAAATTAATTACTTAATGTGGATTTCATAGCAATCACTAAATTAATTACTTAATGTGGATTTCATAGCAATCACTAAATTAATTAATGCGGATTTCATAGCAATCACTAAATTAATTAATGCGGATTTCATAGCAATCACTAAATCAATTAATTAATGTGGATTTCATAGCAATAAAAAAAATTAATTAATTAATGTGGATTTCATAGCAATCACTAAATTAATTAATGTGGATTTCATAGCAATCACTAAATTAATTAATTAATGTGGATTTCATAGCAATCACTAAATTAATTAATGTGGATTTCATAGCAATCACTAAATCAATTAATTAATGTGGATTTCATAGCAATCAAAAAAATTAATTAATTAATGTGGATTTCATAGCAATCACTAAATTAATTACTTAATGTGGATTTCATAGCAATCGCTAAATTAATTACTTAATGTGGATTTCATAGCAATCGCTAAATTAATTACTTAATGTGGATTTCATAGCAATCACTAAATTAATTAATGTGGATTTCATAGCAATCACTAAATTAATTAATGTGGATTTCATAGCAATCACTAAATCAATTAATTAATGTGGATTTCATAGCAATCACTAAATTAATTAATGTGGATTTCATAGCAATCACCAAATTAATGAATTAATATGGATTTCATAGCAATCACTAAATTAATTGATGTGGATTTCATAGCAATCACTAAATTAATTAATTAATGTGGATTTCATAGCAATCACTAAATCTTGTTGCAATAGAAATTGTTTGGGAGAATTCAATATTCCAATTTTTACTGATAAAATTCTGGAAAATCATAATTTTATGGGATAAATTTGAACATAAGTTTTCTGAGGACACACAGGTGGAAGAAAAATACTTCTGCAGCAATGTGATAGACTGGTACATAAAATATAGTTCTCAGTGAGAAAAAAAAATGATAGCAATAATAAGAAACCAGTTGAGTATATTGTACTTGAAGATGCTATGCATTGAAACATGTATATGATTATTCGAGGCATCAAAATCTTCATGTTCACTTTTGGAATTGGATGTAAACTCAAAAGAGGTTTTAACTGGAATTGCAACTGTCAATTGTACACAGACTACACACAAGTTATTTATATTGTCATTGCAGTGAGATTTGCAAGTGGTCAGTGTAAACAATTTCCATTATTTATTTGTCAAATGGTTTCTGTTATTTGTTTTAATATTTTAATATATAATTTGTAGATTAAATTTATTTGATATGTATAATAATCCAACTGGTCATTCTGAATGACTACTTAATTTTTGCTCCAGTTTGCTGTGAAATTAGCTGGTATCCGATTGGCAGGCTGGTGGCAGTGTTTCATGTGGTATAATGGTTTTTCTCTTATGGTTTTGATACTAACAGTCCCACCAAGATCTCGAGTCTCGACTCTCTTTGACTTTTATTAGGCTGGAACAAATTCATAAAATTTTCTACAATAAGTATTCGCTGATAAGCCGAATCCATCTGCAAAATGGACAGATCCAGATATGTCATTGCATAATGGGATGGCTGATCTGGGCCATTGCAGTTTGTTTTTCTAGGAATCAGTAGAATAAACAACATAGTCACTGATCTGGTGGTTTATCATAATATGGCAGATCAAGATCTATGTTGGCTGAACTTGATTTGTAAGCAGTTATATACATTATTTTGCCAAGAATGAATAGCATGAATTTGATTACAATTTGGGATTTTTTCTGCTTATTTTGTGTAAAACTTGTGGGGGGGGGAAAAACAGCAGACTTTACTTGAATAGCAAGATTGTAGACTTTTTTTCCTGGCTGCCCAACAAAGATTTATTCACCATTGTTTAAAATAGTTATGAAGACCCATGCAGTTTCTGAAAATCAAGAACTCACTGAATTGGATGAAAGAAAGAATTTTGGCTATGTAAGACCACTGTATGAGGAAAAACACATGGACACAATGCACTGCTTATCATTTAAATGGTTTGGTGATGAAAGTTTTTACTGGAAACATTTCTGAAAGAAGGAAAAACAGTTATTTTTTCATGTCGTGAAATACGTATTGTTAATATGGCTTTTAATTTTTGTGACTTAATACCATTGCAGTTTGTGTCTCGATGAGTAGTTTCAAGTCAAATTTAGTTTGACCAATGGTTGTTGGAAGTTTGAAATCTGTTAAAATATCTATTAGGTAAAGTCCATTCAAGAAGTAAGCTTAGTGCTGTAGATGCAGCTTATCACTGTTATGCATGGGACAAACTGACAACTGTAGTTGGGCCAAATCCATTTAGGATATAAGCTTTCAGATTGTACAAATGGTAAACTAACTATATTAACTTAGGGTAAGCATGCAGTTTATTAACATCATCCACATAATCGATCATCGCAACTGTTATCCTGTGCCTGACAGTAAAAAGCTCATCCAGACCTGCACGTTGTCCAGTGTACTGACAGAATAGGGTCTATTGTCCATGTTTGGCTGTGATTCAGGCAAAATATTAATCCCAGTACAAGTCATTTTGCTGAGATATGCCGAGAAAGCAGAGGTGGAGAATTCTCTTCACCCAAAATTGTGAGTCCAGGGCTTGAAATTAGCGGTAGTCCGCTAGCCCGAGGCTAGTAGATTTCCCGTCGGGCTAGTAACTTTCATAATGTTAATAGTCCGACGGGCTAGTAAGTTTCTGGTTATCAATAGTCAATGTTTGTTTACTCAATACCCTAATAAAGACGTGACTTCGGCCGATGTTCTTTAGAATCAACGCAGTGACCATTGTAAACACAGTCATAAAATATTAGCATGTGAAGATGAAGTCAATTTCTGCCTCAGAAATGTGTTTCTATTACAAGAAGCCATCTATCTAATTATGTGCGTTTCACTTAACAGCGCCAATTTAAGTCCCGTCATAAACAACAGAAGTTTGGAAATTTATCCATATTAATCTGATAGCGAATTAAATGGTATCATGCTTTATTCACGCGACCACAGTAGCAAATTACGAAACGTTACACCACACAAAAGAACTTAGCATCAACTATTCAAAGAAATTAGTTTACATGTTTGTTTCTTGAAGGTATTTTTTTTTTTGCTTGCTCCAAATCACAAACAAGTAACTCATATTTTACATTTGCATCGAAATAATTAGAAGAATTATATCAATTTATTATGATAACATTACTGACATCATTTTCCAAGCAACTACTTTTTCTATGATAATAAGAATAGCTTTTATATCCCCCCTCCAAAAAACCGATTGAACAAATAATTGAATACATGTGGAGATATCCAGCATTTGATGGGAATTAAAATCTCACATGGGCATCTAAGATTGAAAATATTCACGATTATTATTAATTTCAATAATACACTGACGTTCGATTAATTAGGAACTATTACCAAACATGTTATTAATGATGATACCGTAATTGGAGCTGTTAAATACCACAGATGTTTGATGCGCACTTCATGTGAAGGGAGAAAGAAATCTAAACAAGCAAATCAGAGTGACAAAAATACCTTAGAAAAATATCTAAGGAATATTTTTGGTATTTTTGTTGCTATGTATTGTTCCTTTTGATTATTGTTTTCATTTTCATTCACATCAAGCTTGTGTCGAGCACCTGAGTTAAATACAACGTGCTGATTCATATGGCTTCGTTTGATGGGAGCACACATTTTCCAAGTTGAAACTAACATCATCTTTTGATGTTAATATTTTATAACAGTGTTTACTTTAGCCAATGTGCAGAACATCCGCTGAAGTCAAGTCTTTATTAAGGATAAGCCATTTGATGGAGGGGGGGGGGGCAAAGGCACGTGCTTTTAAATGTGTTTCTAGCTCGGACACTGTGTCATTCCTTTTCTTACTTCACATAATTCACGTCAGTTATACTGTAACATCTCATATTTTAAAACGAGGCACAATTCCCGCCTTAAAGACAGGCAAAATGTGGCATTTTATAGAAGGTGTTCAGCCTCTGGAAAAAAAGGAAAAGTTGAATGAATTTATTGGTGATTTAAAGTGGAATTTATACTTCTGTACCTCAACATTTTATATGATAATGCTATTTATGAAATAAAATTGTTATTAATCTCAATATGAGTGTGTGACATTGTTTTGGGGACAGGGCTAGTAAATGTTTGGCAGGGCTAGTAAATTTCTCAGTACACTAGTCCGTCTGGCTACCAGGAAATTTGTGTTAAATTCAAGGCCTGGAGTCCAATCTGGACACTGAATCTGTACTGTTTGTTCTTTTACATTTTTGGAGTGATTAGGTGGCACAAAATCTGGGCCTCTGCTGTATATGTGGATTTTTTTAAAGTTATATAAAACCAGTGTAAGGTTACATTGCCATGTCAATTTTTGGTAACCTGTACCCCTCTTCTTTTATCACAGGTTGGAGTCTTTAAACCTGGGCTGGACTAATCTTCACAAACACAGCATTGTATATCTTTGTCTTTGTCTTCCACAAAGTCTCCTGAGGTTCAATCTAAGTGGATGTAGGGAAAATATCACTGATGATGGTAAGTCTGTGAACAGTCATCTAGATGGGAGATAAACCTCAACCCCATCATCATTTGACCCAATAAATCCTGACATGATATATTTGGAAATTGTTAAAAATTTATAGTTTATAATACTTTTCTCCTGAATATTTTGTTCTTGATTTTTACCCCAGACCCCATTTCTACTCACCTATTTGAAGGTAATCATCTGCATCAGTTTGAAACAAAGTGATACGATTTTTGTATAAGGGGCAGATTTTTTAAAATGTCATATAACAAATGTCACAAAATGAGAGACATAGTCACTATGAGTGGTGGTAATTTCTTCATTCAATTATTTTACAGCCATGTTCAGTTTAAATTTTTTGTGCTCACCAGTCATTTGAAATGTTGCATGCTTGAAATTGCAATAGAACGATGATATTTTGTTACCAATAGGATATTAAAGATTGGACAAGTACCAAAGTTCCACATAATTTGAATTTTTAAAAACTTTAAGCGAATAATGATTTGGAATATCTATGCTGGACGCTGAAGAGTTTTAATAGTAACCTGACAATTAATCCCTTCTAGAGCAAGATATTATTGCTCAATTTCATGAATTTGGACCTACTTTAGTATGATGAAAATTTAAACATCACTATGTAAATAATAATTTGTTGTTAAAATATAATTGGTGAAGAGTGTTTTCCAATTATTTTTTTTATTAAATGGAGATTTTAACTGCTGTGTTTATGTTATTTTCTTTAGAAAATAAGTTTGAAACTGTAAGTGAACCTGTAATGGTGGACATCGCTGCATCTATGAATACCACTTCATTAGATTGTCTGCTTTCGTAAATAATTGGGCAGATAGATTAGGGAAAATATATAATTCAATGAAAACAAAGTTAAAATATTATGTGATAGAGGATTAATCTATAGATTTAATCCTGTAAGTCAGAAACACTGGACAATACTATGTTGTGGAATTCGAAAAAATGCTGTAAGGTCGAGGCTGTTTTCTAACATTCATTTTTGTGAAACTACAAAAAATATAGTGAAGCAAATACTATTTAACCAATGCATGTTGTTAATACCACTATGTAGGTGAATAGTTAAACTTTAAATTTGCAGCCCTATTAATGGAATTTTGTTGTAAAGCTAGAAAGTAAGTGGTTATTTTAAGAAAATCCCCCTTTCTAATAATAGACGCACTCACATGGTTCAGTTTGTGTTCTTGGATGTGTTCATTTGGGGGCAAAATTGTATAGTTCCGTCGTATTTTGACTTTAATACTTCTGCTTGTCTTTTAATAGTAATAGTAATGTTTTATACAGGGTCCGTAGCAGGCCTTTTAAAGCTTTGAACAAAATGAATTTGTCCCTCAAGGCCTTGAAATCACCTTGAAAATTCAAAATATTGTCTGGGTACCTTGAAAAGCCTTGATTTTCTTGAATTGATAAATATTTTTCGTTTACAGATTTCTGTAAAAAAGAATACTATATAAAAAATATAATAAACCCGATCTGTCGCTACGTTTGTTCCAGGTTGGAAATTTCCACAACATGCCACTGCGCAGTTGTACGTTTTGAACTTTCGGCTGTTCGAAACCCAGATGTAGTCGCAGTTTAAATTTAGATCATTTGTATGCATTGAAAGATGGGGCTGCCGATTCCAACTTCGGCGGCTAGACGAAGAAAAATATAAATTCTGGATAATGCGATCTTTCTCAGACAGCTATGCAAAATGCAAATTATGTCAGAAAGATGTTGATTTGCGTGCTTTGGGAAAGAGTGCTTTATGATCTCATGCAGCTTGGGAAAAAAGCACCAATCTCGCGTCACAGGAGTCTGACATTTTAACAATAAAGTACGGCAAAATCTCTGACAACATGAATTCCCTTTATCGGTAATATAAATAATTTATATTACCGATAAATAATATTTATATTACCGATAAGGTTAATTCATGTTGTCAGAGATTTCGCCGTATGTTATTTAAAAAATGTCAGACTCCTGTGTCTAACGTAACGGCTTGAAAACCAGGATGATAACAAGCTGCAAGAATTAAAAAATCACTATAAAATATTGTGGACTTTGTAAATAGTGTAGTGTAGACTGTAAAATAAACATTATTCAGTGACTGTACAGATGTGGGATGTGTAGTATAATTGGAATGATATGAGTGATCATATTATTAACTGTCTTTTTAAGCAATATGCAAGAAATATTTCTCGTATGAAGTATTGTAAGTATTAACTTATTTATTTTTCATTTCTGTATCCTTTCAATTTAATGTAATAATGCACCTTGATAACCATGATTTTGAACCTTGAGAAACCTTGAAAAAACATTGAAATTTCTGAAAGAAATTTGCTACTAACATTGTTTATAAAGAACAATTTACCACAAATATATATAGCAAGCATTTTAGCATATTTGAATCTATATGTATATGTTGTTTTACAAATGCTTTTGAGAGAAACTGGAGCCTAACCAGAATTTTGCTCTGCACTTGCGCTGTCAATACTGATTTGAATTGCCATTCAGTATCACAACTTGAAATTGTCTTCACCACCAAGGAATAAGAAATGTATTGCACAAAAAGTGAAGTTAAGTTTTGAATATACCAAAAATTGGATGTGCACATCAAACCGATATACATAATACTTTTTGTACACAGTGTTCCACAAATTTTAGCATAGTTCATGGTGGCAGAGATGATGTGCTTAAGCACATTGGTAGCAAAAGCACATAAGAGGTTGGGAAAATTAAGAGCTTGGAGCAGATTTCAGATCTGGAATATTTTAAAGTATCGACAGAAGACCTGCAAGATACCAACACTGAAACATTTTGAGTTTTCTTGATAAACACAGTCTACCATGTTCAGACAAATATTTCTGGACTCAGATTGCTTGACGAAATTATGTCAAAATTGACTAATTTTTTCCTTATTTTCACATATTGCAAGCCTGTAAGGTTGGCAGCTATGCAGGTATTCCTGCTGTTAAAACATAGTTTTGGGAGTAAAATTAATTTCTCCTTTGAATACGTTCCCCAATCACATTACTTTAGGGATATTAGCCTGCTACCTCGCGAATCCAGCCCTACCAAAAGACGAAAATTCGTCTTTCCTGTCTATGTCATATAGACAAAGGGCAATAACTCTTGCCCATTACCTCCCCTTGCCGCCCGTTAGGTGTCGCTTCTTCAGTTTTTTAGCTTCGCTTAGGCGAAAACACGTACAATTAGACCTCCAATGAATCCAAGCCATCTTAGTGTAAATTCTGACCATCCGAAGTTAAATTTGGAATTACTGTGTTGGATAATCATTCCTCTACAGGTCGTATACATTATTTTACAATATTTTCCAATTTGAGTGACTTTGTCACCTTTTCTAGACTTCGGACCAGGTTGCAACGTGGTCAAAGCATGTAATACATGTAGCACTCAATAATTTCGCTTATTCCGTATGTAACGTTTACGATATTAGCGACTAATAACGTGCTGCATTGATAATGTGTGCTGTATTTATCTTCTTTGACGTTTCAGTAGACTTCAAAAAAGTCTTTGAACGACCAATTGCCACTATTTAATGGCGGACTTCGTGTTGTAGTCACGAATTCACGCGACACTTAATCATTTCGCTTCCTCCGTTAGTTACGGTTATGGAATAGCGACTTAATAGCGTACTGAATTGTTAATTTGTGCTTTGTTTATCTTCTTTCCGTTTCAGTAGACTTCGTCTCTGAACGACCAGTTGCGACTATTTAATGGCGGAATTTCGTGTTGTAGTCACGAATTCACACGACACTTAATCATTTCGCTTCCTCCGTTAGTTACGGTTTTGGAATAGCGACTTAATAGCGTACTGAATTGTTAATTTGTGCTTTGTTTATCTTCTTTCCGTTTCAGTAGACTTCGTCTCTGAACGACCAGTTGCGACTATTTAATGGCGGAATTTCGTGTTGTAGTCACGAATTCAATCGACACTTAATCATTTCGCTTCCTCCGTTAGTTACGGTTATGGAATAGCGACTTAATAGCGTACTGATTGTTAATTTGTGCTTTGTTTATCTTCTTTCCGTTTCAGTAGACTTCGTCTCTGAACGACCAGTTGCGACTATTTAATGGCGGAATTTTGTGTTGTAGTCACAAATTCACGCGACACTTAATCATTTCGCTTCCCTCGTTAGTTACGGTTATGGAATAGCGACTTAATAGCGTACTGAATTGTTAATTTGTGCTTTGTTTATCATCTTTTCGTTTCAGTAGACTTCGTCTTGAACGACCTATTGCAACATGCTCACGGTGATAACTAGTGTGGTCATTAAGAGTTAACATGGCACGGAATAATTTGACTACTCCGTTAATAACGGTTATAGTATTATCGAATTAATAATATGCTGAATTTTTTTAATCTGTGCTTTGTTCTCTTCTTTTGTCGTTTCAGTAGCAAAGTCGACAACGAAGGCATGAATGGCAAAATGGGTGTTGGCAATGTGGAAATGGAGGAAATTATGTTGACATGGTTTAGGCTGCCCAGTGGATGTAAATTTCACCGCAGGTCCGTGCATGGCTTTCGGGCCTGTAAGTCCGGACGCATGGAGTCTAGGTTGGATCAATTGGATCCATTTTATTATGCACTTTCGCCGGCCGTCCAGCCGTCCGTCCAGCCGACACCGTCAGTTCAGCCGGCACTTCAGCAGGCACCAACCGGCACTAGCCATACATCCGGCACCATCCGTTCAGCCAAATGGCACCGGACGGCCAGCTGACCTTCCAGCTGGCATCAACAGGCACCGGCCGTTCAGCCCAAATGGCACCGGCCGGCCAGCCGACCTTCCAGCCTGCATCAACAGGCACCGGCCGTCCACCCGGCAACGACCGTTGAGCCCAAATGGCACCGGTCGTCCAGCCGACCTTCCAGCCGGCATCAACCGGCACCGGCTGTCCATCCGACAACGACCGTTCAGCCCAAATGGCACCGGTCGTCCAGCCGACCTTCCAGCCTGCATCAACAGGCACCGGCCGTCCACCCGGCAACGACCGTTCAGACCAAATGGTACCGGTCGTCCAGTCGACCTTCCAGCCGGCATCAACCGGCACCGGCCGTCCATCCGGCAACGACCGTTCAGCCCAAATGGCACCGGTCGTCCAGCCGACCTTCCAGCCGGCATCAACCTGCACCGGCCGTCCATCCGGCAACGACCGTTCAGCCCAAATGGTACCGGTCGTGCAACCGACCTTCCAGCCGGCATCAACCTGCACCGGCCGTCCATCCGGCAACGACCGTTCAGCCCAAATGGCACCGGTCTTCCAGCCGACATCAACCTGCACCGGCTGTACATTTGATTTACGGAGATTATAGTGATGTACCCGTCAGTCAATCTGTACTACTGGTTACATATCACTACCATGAGAGAGATGTTATAGATGTATCTCCGTCCAATCAGACCATTCGAGAGGCAGGTGCCGGTCATAGCCGGACCTTCGCCGACATTCCGGCCGACCATATACCAGACAAATCAGTCGGTATCGCCGGTGTACACCTCCCGTCACGTCAAATACGTGTCGGTGTGATTTTAAAACAAGGGAGAATTAGTGACATTATCAGAGATGACGGAATTGAGTTATCTATGCCACTTGGTATGCGCTACCCAGATATGGCAGCTTTACCAGAACAGGACTTTCAGGCCGACCATTCGTCAGTTCAATCAGCCGTTAGTGCCGGCCGTCCATATGTTCACGGCTTCTCCACAAGGGAGATTTAGCGAAAGTGTCAATTATGACAGAATTGCGTCATCTAGGTCACCTGGTATGCTGTACAGATATGCAAGCTATACCAGAACCAACATTCCCTCTGAGCGAATGGTAGATGGGTGCACAGTGCTGGCCGCACTACATAAGCATTATGTAATTATTATTACCTTCTAGCCGGCACCAACCGGCACCGGGCGTCCATCCGGCAATGACCGTTCAGCCATATGGCACCGGTCATCCAGCCGGCACTAACCGGCACCGGGCGTCGATCCGGCAATGACCGTTCAACCCAAATGGCATCGGTTGTACAGCCAAGCTTCCAGCCGACACTTGCCGGCACTGACAGTCCATCCGGCTCCGGCCGTCCAGCCCAACAGGCACCGGTCGTCCAACCGTATGGAGATTTTAGTCATATACCAGTCCGTCCGACTGTACCGCTGTACCAGCACGGGGACTTTTATCATACCGCAATCCGCACAAATCGGATTGACGAAGATTCTAATGATGTTTCCGTCTGTCAATCCGTACTACCGGTTACATATCACTACCATGACTCTGATGTTGGCGATGAATCTCTCGATCCAACCCGACCATTCGAGCGGTCGGTGCCGGTCATAGCCGGCCCGTCGCAGGCGTTCAGGCCAAACATATACCAATCAATTCATTCGGCATTGCCGGCCGTCCATAGGCTATCAACTCATCCACAAGGGAGAGTGAATGCCTTTTTTAGAGATGACGAAATCGAGTCATCTATGCCACCTGGTATGCATTACCCCGATATGGATGCTTTACCAGAGCAAGATTATGCACATAGTGAGTGCGATGAATCACAGGCAAATCAGCTGTATGCAGATCCAACTATGGAACGGACTGAGTTCAGCTTCAAAGCCGCAGTGGAGGAAATTTTTAGGGTGTTAAGGCCCCTTCAGAATGCCCTCCACCTCCTGCTGCAATTACCGACTATAGGGTTAGTGCGTCGGTCGATCTGGATGAAGGGGAAGAGATTCTATCCTTCCGCCTCCTTCCCCAGTCGACAAAATTAAGGAAATTAATGACCGTCTGTCGACACGTATAGGGGATCCAGGAAATGCTAAGGCGTTCTTTTCTGAAAGCCAAGTACCAGCGTCGTTTTCAGGTCGATGGTACAAAACTCACTCCGATGCGTTCAATACTGAGGTCCTGGCTCGGGATAAAATAGGGCAGCAGTCCATATGTCTGCGGCATTGTCTTATAAAGTGGACAAAACTGTGTTCAATGCCACGTCCAAGCTGGTTCGAATGTAGTCGCTACGTCTTCACTGTTAGACCTAGCCTCCCTAGCCATTTTCAGGATCGCTGAAAAATTTGGCAATGAACATGCTTGGGATTCGACAGCCCGGTTAGCTAGGGTTCTTAACAGGGCAGCTCACCATTCCATGGCCAATGCGCTGACTGCTTCTGCCAACCTAGACCTGATACGTCGTGACGCATGTCTGAAGGGCACGTCGCTTAAACCCCATCATAAGCTGGCTAGATATGACCGACGCACATTTCACGTCCCTATCCCACGAGTAGCGGACATTCTCCGTTGTGCTTGTCGGGACTAGGCTTATCAGTTCCATGTCATACCTTTTGGCCTAAATTTAAGCACTTGGGCTAGTACCAAGGTTATGGGTTACGTCGTCACCCTGTTCCGCTCGACTTCATCTATTGCGTCGGCAGTATATTTGGATGACATCCTCCAGAAACATCTGTCAAGTTCTATTCTGCTCAAAGGCAGAAACGATCTTATATCACTTTACGTCATATAGGCTTTCTCGTGAACTGGATAAAGTTTGATCTCTGTCCAATCCGGATTTTGGTCCATCTGGGTGTGGAGTTTCTCCCGATCTGAATCTGGTAAGGCTTCCTCGAGTTTGCGATTATCCAGATAATTGCACTTGTAGAGTCCGTTTCCGACAGGATGCGCATTTTAGCGAGAGAGTTGCAGATCCTCGGATTATTCAATGCGGCAGCAGACTTGATCCCGATCAGCCGTCCTTTTATACGCCCTTTACAAAGGACGTTGCTAGCGTAATTGCGCTCTTTTCAAGTCCCTTCGATCCCAGAAAACAGTCATGCTCACGCCAGAGATACAATCATTCTTGAGTCAATGGCACAACCCCTGTAGGCTGTCCACAGGGATTACTCTGGAGATACCCCAAGGGGATAACGGTATGTTCCGCCACTAATACCTACGGTTGGGGTGCCCACCTGTTGCCGAACTTCGATACTGTCAGCGGCACGTGGGTGCCAGGGGCGAGCCCTTTCCACATCAACCTTTCAGAAATAACGGCTGTCATCAATGCCTTTCATTTCGGGCAGGATCAACTCTTATTACAAACTGCCCTCATTATGTCAGACAACATTGTGGTGGTGCCTTGCCTCAAAACAAGGGGACACCAATCACCAGACCTGTGCAATCTGAACTGGCAATTTCTACATTGGTTCGACAATCTCCACCTCAATGTACAATTCAGACACATTCTTGGCAGACTCAATGTCTTGGCTGACACTCTATCTAGTCATTCTCACAGAATAGTCACTCCATCAATCGGACTTTCTTCCAATTGACACACTTTGGAGACGTCCGATGATTGATCTTTTGCACCAAGATGGAATCGCAAATTCTCCACCTTTCATCTCACAGGTTCCAGACCCAGAAGCTTGGGTCGTGGATGCTCGATCAATCACCTGGGAAGGGTTGTGGGCATTCTCCTACCCTCCCACGGTCTTGGTACTGGAATTAATCCAGAAGTTAAGGGGTCAGAATTGTCAGATGGTTCTGATTACCCCTCTCAGATGGAACAACTCCTGGGTCTCCGATCTACTCAATCTAGGCGATAGATCTACCCAGGAAGATTACAGTCAGCACAAGTATTCACAAGCAACCGCGGCAAGGGGTGTTCCACCCCTGTCCGGACCGTCTTTATGTTCAAGCTTGGCTCTTGTCCAGACAGCCTTGCAAGACAAACAATTTAAATCTTTGATTGCGGAGAGACTCTCGAGAGCAAGAAGGCCCTCTACTCTGAAGGTTTACGAGGGCAAGTGGCATGTTTTCAGAGACTGGTACCATATCATTCACATTGTTCCTCTGAGTGTCACAATCCCTCAACTGGCCAACTTTTCTCTGGCTTTTCGAGGAGAAACATCTGGCTCCAGTTATTCTCAAATGTTACCGCTCCATGATATCAGACACATTCCGCCATTCTGGTACATGTGCTATCAGCCATGACAAAGATTTGTCAGATCTTTAGACATTTAAAAAAAAAAAAAAAAAAAAAAATTTAATCGACTTATATCCCTCACCCTGTTTTCAAATGGAATCTGTCCTGGGTTTTAACATGACTCAATTCAGACAGTATTGAGTCTTTAACCCACGATTAGTTAAAGCTACTATCATACAAATTGGGTTTCTTGATAGCCTTAGCTTCAGCATGCAGGGTGAGCGAGTTACATGTCCTTTATAGTGACCCGAACTCTCTTTCGTTTCGATCAGAGGGTTTGATGGTCCTCTTGACGCAGCCAGGCTTCGTAGTCCAAAATAGATTACCATACATTGCGATCAACGAGTCGTCATTAGCTCGCTTTCTTTATAGATAAGTCAGGATCAACAGCCATGTAAGATCCTGTTTGGGCACTCTAGCACCATTTCAATGCATAGAGGTGAGTCAGGTCACATACTAGCACCTCTTTCTTCTGGTGATAGCTGGGATATGAGATATCACCATTCAAGCCCTTGCTTCATGGCTGTAGTGGGTTATACGCTCGGCGTACTCTGAGAATTCGCAAATCAGTCACCTTATAGAAGCTGTTGCAGAGTCAACCTTCTACAGTTTTATCTTTAAGTTTGTACTCGCAGAGGCAAACATTGATTCTAGTAGGTCCGGTGTTGGGCAGCCCAGACGCCCACCAGACCCATGTGCAACAATCAGCACAGCCTATTAGCTTCGCTGGATTCGCCAGATAAATTTTCGTAGGTAAGAAGATTTCAATAACTATCTTCTTAACCGCATAAAAGGGTCACATATCACGTGACCCTGGGCTGTGTTGCTGATTGAAAATTAGGAGACCGGGTTATCATTCACATGGGGAATCCAACCATCATTCCCTAGAGGATACCCGGGGTGGAGGTCGGATGCTCCGCATTCCCTCCTATTACTTATTCTCCTAAAGTAATGTGATTGGGGAACGTATTCAAAGGAGAAAGCAAATTTTTTAGTAAATTATGTTTCTCCGAGAATACTTACCCAATCACATTACTAAGAAACCCTCCCAACCACCCCGCCATGCGAGCATCCTCGTGTTTTATATATCGCTCAGCTTAAAAACTAAAGAAGCGACACCTAACGGGCGGCAAGGGGAGGTAATGGGCAAGAGTTATTGCCCTTTGTCTATATGACATAGACAGGAAAGACGAATTTTCGTCTTTTGGTAGGGCTGGATTCGCGAGGTAGCAGGCTAATATCCCTAAAGTAATGTGATTGGGTAAGTATTCTCGGAGAAACATAATTTACTAAAAAATTTGCTTTCTCCTTTGAATATGTTCCCCGGTCATATTACATTAGAACATTAGCCAGCTACTTTGTGAATCCAGCCCTGCTAAAAAATGAAAATTCGTCTGGACAGACAGATCTCCATCATAGAAAGGCATGTTGCTGACAGTACAGCTGGATGGACAGATCTGTCACTGAGATCCCTGTAATCATAGTTGGCTGGAATAATTTGATGAAAAGGTCCCATGTTGGAATGGTTGGTGATGGTGCAGTTTAATATGCATTAGATCCAATGGATCTGGTGTGTGGTCGACCCAGATGCTGGTGGTGTATAAGATGGTACAGCAATCACTGCTACCATCTGCACCAATAGACAGATTTCTTATTGAAATATCTAGTGTAGTTATGATAAGATGCTGATGGCATGGCAAGACAAGATGGATCTATCACTAAGATGCTGGTATGATCTATTTGGCTGGACCATTTTCAGTGACAAGGTCCCCATGCTGGGACCGCCGGACTGTGTCGACTGGATGGTTGGCAATGTTGGGATGGCAAGTGACTTCTGGACCACCAGTAACTGGAGAGATCCAGCATCAAGCCAATGCGCTTGGATTTATGTGCTTGAAGGCCATGCTTAGACGTGTGTTTGTGTGTGTGTGTGTTGGGCTTATGACTTGTGGGTTACCTAAACTTGGGGGGAATTCTCTCCAGTGAATCTGTATTACCATCAGTGAGCCATAGGTTGACTTTTTCTGTCATTCCTTCTCTTCGATGCCAGTTGCTGTGAACCTGCATTTCATGTGTTTAGTAAGCATTCCTCCTGAAAGAACACAAAAAGAGAAAACAAAGCAAAGATTAGCAAATTAGTATGTGACTAGCTAGCTAATAGCATAAATTGTCAAATCTGTATATGACTAGTTAGTAAAACAAAAGCACAAACTTCCATTGACTATGTATTATAGATGCTACATATAAAAAACAGTGTATACATAGTGTAAACAGAAAAAGAAGAATCATGTGAGACTTCCATGTTCTGTAGCTGCATGTAAATCATTTAAATTGACATTCTGCTGAAACAACACAAAAAACACTAAAGCAGAAACTAGGTCGCTTAAACACTGTCATAACTAACCGATCAGTGAAATTGTCATAATAGAAACATATGGCCCTGCTATAAACCTGTGCAATGTTTAGTTAATAATTAAACCCTAATTCTATCTAAACAGCTTGAAAACTAGGCATACTTATCAAGAGCACTTCAGAATTTCGCTAATAAGAGCTCAGTAACAGACTGAATAAGTGAATAAAGTCAGAGGTACACTAACTTGCAATGACCTTGTAAATGGTCAACGATAGCATAGTGAGATAATGGTCTTAAGAATGTCCCGCCAAGTGACAAATTACTCAAAATTAGCAGAAATTGTTAACCTGCACAATAAATCCAAAGTGAATGTTGGTTGGGCTCACAAGAACCCCCCAAAAACGGCTGGATTGTCAGAGGATAAATTATGTGTAATCTGTACAGCAGCGAAGCTAAAAATGCAACAACTGTTGGTATCAAGGGGAGGTAATGGGCAAGATTTATTGCCCTTTGTTCATTGATATAGGCATGGAAAGATGAATTTTCATATTTTAGTAGGACTGTATTCGTGAGGTAGGAGGCTAATATTCCTAATGGAACATGATTGGCTAAGTATTCTCGGAGAAGCATAATTTACTTAAAAGTTTGCTTTCAGTTACATAAGATACATGCCAAACATTACACTTTTGTTGTAATCATTACGATGCTTTTCACTAAAATTTGGCTTATGGTTGACAGTATATGGATTGTACATTTTCGGTGTATCCCCCTCCCAAAAAATTAGTTGTTTTCTCATTTTCATTAACAGACCATATTCTAGAAAAGACTGCTTCTATATAACTGGCATGAGAGTCATTTGTTTGTTGACATGCATGCACTTCCTAACAGTATCATGTTCTCTTTATAGCATCTCTCCTATTTTCAAGAAAACTGCAGGTTTCTACTTTCAGACCTTTGACCTTAGATTCATTGTTATGATTCATGCTTGTTAGAAAACCAATGTACTATATAAATCATGTCTAATGGCTTTCATAAAAGAATACAATACACTTGCATTTACTTTCCTCACATTATCATTATATTCTATTTATAGCAGCTGTATGGATTAGTTCAGAGAAAACATACTGGTTTTCTAATTTTGAATATTTGCTTTCAGATTCTTTGTTCTAATTATTTAAATTTGCTTACAGAACCAGTCTGTATGTATTTGGTGCCACATACACAGTCAAATTTATTCCAGTTGATGCGCATCTTAGAGCAAAAAAGATTTCAGATAATTTCTCAGATGAATTAGAAAACACAGGGAAAACCAGAATCCTCCAAAGATGAATACATGAATGATTTAATACAGCATTCCATTCTTGTCAGCATGCCCCCCAGAGATTCCTTCAAAGAAGAATACATGAATGACATAATACAGCATTCCATTTTAAAGCAGCATGCCCATTGGTGGCTGTGAGGAAAAGATTTTAATAATGTTATTGGTGGTAAAGTCGAAAAATGTACTTGAAAACAAAGAAACACATTGAATTAGCATGTCTCACTAACTCAGTACTAAGGTAATGTTTTAAAAGAAAGCATAACTCTGCAGACATGAATGCTATAATGCAGAGGTGTTCATTACCGAGTTCTTAATAGAACATGGACTACCCATTGCGGTAGGAGACCAAGTTGGTTTTTTATTCAAACGAATGTTTTCTGATTCCAAATATTGAAGAAAAACATGCATGTGCAAGAATAAAATTATGTAATATTGTTGTGCTTAGCTGAAGATACTTCACTTAAAATAGCAGAAACGATGAAAATTGGGCCATCTAGTATTACCACAGATGGGTGTAGTGATTATGATGACAAGATGTTGTATCCAGTCTGTGTACTATACTTTGGCAGTGAAAAAAGGGCCAAAGTTATGAGTGTTCTTTCATTTCCAGAATGAACAGTAGATTCCACTGGAGAAAACATGTTTGATTTGCTTTATAATGTTTTAAAGAAACACGATATAAGTTGGCAGAACTGTTTGGGATTTTTCAGCTGATAATGCATCAGTGATGACTGGAATTCATAAAGGAATTGCATCCTATATTTTGAAAATGTGTCCATCAGTGTACATAACAGGTTGCAGACTATGATTACATGCTCCAGAAATTCCCATAAGGAGCTGAAGTGCTTTTAAATGCTTCACTTGTTGATGTAAATGAGAGACAGTCAAAAAGCTTAAAAAGTGTAAGATTCATTGTCAAGAGATATCCCTTTCTGTTGCCGGCCTTGTCTACCTTGGACCTTCTGGAAGGAGAATTCCTGAAGTATCAGGCTGGCATTCTACCTTACATGTGCTTCATGCAGAGCTGATGTGCATCGCCACTTCACCAAAGACTGGTGACTATTGCTAGGGAAATTGTAAATGCATTGTGAAAATAGATAAGAAATGTATAATTAAAATTAGTTTACTCCCCACCCACCCCCAATGTACATTCGTTCGATAATATTTTCCCAGTCATTATCTTGACACACCCTCCTAACCTCTGCCCACAGTAACATCCCTTTAGGAGTGTGCACACCAGCACTAACTGATTACTATTGCAGTTTGGCATCAGTCTTTCGAAGGGGAAACCACTCTTGACTGAACACCATCAAGGGAAACAGACACACTTTGAGCACTTTTATCGCTAAAACAAGCCCAAAGACAGATTTTTAGCATTGAAGGGCATGATTTGCAAGGTAGTGAATGTATTTATTACAGAATATGATAAGTATAATTATGAATGAAACCTATTTATCTTTTAATTATTAATTTCTCATCATTTCCTTGTTTGCAGGAAAAAAGGAGTCCTCAAAATCCAGGTTTTATGCACAATGTTGATTTCGATATTGTTATCATTGGTATGTCTGAAGTTGGACAATCGACAGTTCGTATTCATTTATTTTATTTTCTTCAGAGGTTAAGCAGCTAGTGAAGACATGTCCTAATTTACGAGAACTGGATTTGAGTGACTCCACTGCCATCACGTGTGAAACAATCCATCTCATAGCTAGTCATCTACACCATCTGGAACACCTTGCTGTCAGTCGATGCTACTATATTATACCCACCACAATGCCGTAAGTGACCTAGATGCACATACTTCAGATTCTGTCTATTGGTTTTATTCTAGTATGCAGGGTATCCCTCGCTACTTAGAAATCTATATTGCTTTAGAATTCTTTAGATTTAAATATTTGAAAGGAAGTAAAACTAATGTATGCTCATTAGATTTCCACATAGCAACATAAAGCATGGTAACAAAGTAAAGTCAGAATTTTTTTTCCCATATTGACTTCTATTCCATATTATAGGAATATAGTCAAACTTGTTTTGTGTGAATCATCTATAGGTTTTGTACATGATCATCAGTTTTGACTTAGATGTTTTGGAGAGTTTGAAAGAAGCATCTTTAGGTTGAGAAATTGTATATTTATAATCTAAAATGTTTATTCATTCCATTCAGTAATGGTCATATGTGAACCTTGAAAAAGTAATTTCATCCTGGAAAAACCCTGGAAGTTTATCTTTAGAAAAGCGTAGGAACCATGAGTGTGGAATACTTGCTGTTATGGATTGCAAGATTAAAACCCTGTGTAAAATGATATACCTGTCCAAGAAAAAGGACCCCTGTCCCACTGGACACATTGCCACATAAAAAAAAAACAAGGAAAAAGTTGTTGTTTTTTATGCTTGGATTCAACTGTCTCTGTTCACAAAACAATTAGTATTACTTTGCTCCAGGTAGAGCATGTTAATATTTTTGATAAATGTGCCGTATTTGTTATTAAGAATCGCTAGCACTCTGTAAATGATAGTGTTTGGATTATAACATCTTCATTAAATACATGACCTAATCACATTCACATTAGTTCCTAAATGTTCCATAACTTCCACTACCTTCACAATCCAGCCCATTGACAAATATGAATAAAATGAATATTTCCCAGCTATATTCTATCCCGCTATGAAAACAGAATCTGTGGGAAGAAACTCGTCAGGGATACAGTTATGAGCCCAATCTCTATTATATAACTATTTAAATAGCTGATGTTTATAAATTTAATATTTTGTTCTGTACAGTTAACATTGTTTCTCTCACCTGTCTCAGGAATATTTGCAATTCACTTCAAAGTCTCTATTTTTAAACTATTATAGTCCTACTCAAACCAGTTGTGGTATTATTTTTTAATTTACATGTTTATAAATTTTCATTTTATTCACTATCTGTTTGATACTGCATCATTTTTCATTTCATGCATAACAAAAATAATGTTTTGGTGTGTCATTTTCTGCATGAACCTTGCTTTAAATTAGAAATAATGTGCAACTTTTGTCAGTCGGATTAACTTTAGGTACACATTGGTAACTAGGTATGCAAAATGTAAAGTTCAAGGACCTATGTGAAATTTATGTTTTAAGGGCACTTCTACCCATTCTTGTAGAGCCTGTATCATCTGGTTTTAGGAACCTTGGTCTGCAGTGCTGGTTGAAATTCTGAGAGAAGCATGTCATCTTGTGCAGAAACTTTTATTTATCTAGCCCAATAAAGAATCTGTTACTTGTATAGTTAAGTGTGCCTCTTGGGCCACTCCTGCCTCCCAAGTATATTTTACCATCTGCTATAGTAACTTCTGGTCACTTTGAAGATAAATGAACTGAGGATGCAAACATTATCATTCCTATTCAGTCTCAAGTCAGAAGTATTATTCAGTAAACTGTATCACAGATGCTGACATTCGGGTAGTATTTCATCTTCTCATGCTTTTTACAGCTGACTTAAGAGTCAATGGTGAATTTGGCAGCCCAGTGGGTGTTATTCCCCAGCATACCAGAGCAGGATCAGATTGCCTATCAGATTTGTCTTAGGGTATTCGACCAATGAATTAAGTGGGATCAGGGATTTAGAATAAGACCTGATGTGCCCATCAGACTTGTCTTGGGGTATTCGACCAATGAATTAAGTGGAATCAGGGATGTAAAATAGACCTGATGTGCCCATCTGACTTGTATTGGGATATTCAACCAATGAATTAAGTGGGATCAGGGACGTAGAAAAAGTTCTGATGTGCCCACCTGTAAGAGGCAATTAATGAAAACATGGGCCATGGTGTCTTTGTGGCTAGTAAGCCACATTCATGACTGAAAGGATGATGGATTGAATCCTACAGTTGGATGATCCTAGTTTTGTTGCTGTGGTGGGTCCTTGCTTTGGCACTAGACAAGTTCACACCAAACCTACTAATTTTCCAACAGCCACATACAGTGGGACCCTGCTATAACGCGCACCGTTATAACACAAATTCAGTTATAACACGGTTGTGGCATGGCTCCCGAAATTTCAGGTAATTTATTACAGGTATTTTTCTCAAAAACCAAAAAAAAAAATCTTTTAAGCATGAAAAATAAAATACGTGTAGAAAATGTATTATCATTTTGGGGAGGAAATCACACACAAATTCGAATATAAAATAATCGTTGTATGGCTCCTAAAATTTCAAAAAATTAACAAATTTCTTTTAGTTTTGTGCCAAAATAAACATCGGAAATACGAACCAATTGCTGGGCCTACTGAGAACTTTAATCTTTGTTTATTGTTGAAAAATGACAGCTCATAAGTGTCAATATTATTATTACTGATCCCTGAGCAATGAAGCCATCATGTCTACTTTGTGTTTGTCTTGAATGCATTCCAAATACAATCGTTGCTCTAATAATCTTCGATATATGTTCTCTTAATTTCATACACAACTAAGCAACAGCCAATGTGGCGGTTGATAAAAGATTCTCACCAGAATGTATAAATCAATTAATTTAAGTACATTGTTTATCATCATAGTGAACTGCCAAGCTAAACTTGTTCAAATCATGGGGCAACGATTTATATAGCATCAAAGAAACAAAAGCCGCTAACATGTGCACATGGCTTGGCGGTGTTGTTTTATGCAATCTGTTGACTAGTAAATTCGAATTGTGCAACTGAGAACTAAAATTGACTTTGCCAAGAGCAAACGTGACATTAGCAGAAAGCAGCTAAAAATCAGAGTTTTTCAAAAAATAATTAATTGACAAATGAGAAATGTTGTGGTATAAAATGTATACAGACATCGTTCATTAATCGTCGGACATGCTGTTTCATCATTCATTTCGTACATCTGTTATGTAATTTTTGTTTTTTTTCTTTTCATTGAATTCAGTCACATAATGATCTCTGACAAAATTATTGAATATTTTACATCCGTGTGTGGATATTTTCGATGGAAATATTTGTAGTATGGATTCATTGTATGTTACAAGATTTGCTGAGTACACGGTGTTGATACTCTTTTCATGCAATAGATTATACATGTATATATAAATTAGACACGTGTATGTACCAATGCATGGTTCTCTAAATAAAGTAATATATTATATCTGCAATTTCTGTTACCACAGCAAATGTTTTTCTCATTTAATATATATTGATCAAAAATGATAATTGTGCATTTTTGCACTCGTCTTTATGTAAAAAAACAAAAAACAAAAACCATTAAATCCAAAAATGTGTTGGTATTGTACATGGTTGCTTATAACACAGTTCGGTTCATAACACGGTCAGATTCTATGGCTCCCAACTACCGTGTTATAGCGGGGTCCAACTGCAGTATCCCAGTTTCTGGTCAGCTGGTCAACTTGCAGATTTTAAACTTTGTATGATCATGGATAAGTTGCTGCAAGAGGCTGGACTGGAAATTGGCCAGCTTTTTCATTTTCCATGGACTTTCACATGAACCACTCAACTCTGTATATCTGCATAACTGTTCTACCATTGGTCTCTCGATCCATTTACAAACACAATACCCACCAATATTCATTTGTTAGATTCACAATTTATGGCTTCTTTCCACATACATGTATGCAGCAGTGTCATGAAATTATTGTCTACATAGAGCTGTCAACTTTTATATCACTAATATTTTGTTATATTGTTGCACTGATTTAGCCTTGTATATTTGCTTTTGAACCAGCTTCTTCAAAAGATAAAGATAAGGCTGTTGATGCACCAACATGATAGCTTCAATTTTCTGCCTCTTCTAATGGGTTGCATTTGCAGATATTTATATGAATCGTATCTCCAGATGAATGCCTTAGCACACCATCACAGGGTCAGACAAACTGTGTTAAGTCATCAATAGATGATGAGGACTTTTGAGTGTATATTGCAATTTGTGAAAAAATGAAAGGAACATGTTTTATTGTTTATGCTTAAAATAATGCAGTCTATGTCAATGTAAAGCACTTTTATTTTACTTGTATCTATTGTAGAGTTCTAGGGCAGATTAACAGCCTCCTAGCTGTTGAAATGTTTGGGATGTTAAGGGAGACGGCACTACAGCAACTCCGGGAAACCATGAGAGGTGTAGATATAAACAAGTTTCCATTCTCTTGTGTTGCCAGACCCACTACAGGAATCAGGAGAACAAGTATATGGGGCATGCGAGTTAGAGACAACATTGTATGATGATAGAGATTTAGTCAAAGATAAAATTGTATGTAATGTATGTATTAATGTATGTAATGCATGTAAGGGGTTATGTATTAACAAATTGGAAGGTACTTTGATGTTGTTTAGCAAAAGGTTTAGATTGTAATGTTGTATAAAAGTTATGATTAAGGAAAAGTTGGTTTCAAACTTTTCGTTGTAGCATAATTATTATTAATAATTCTTAATTATTATTAATTAATTAATTATTAATTATTAATAATTCTTATTAATTTGTGTGATGGAGATCAGAACAATTTTTCACATATTTATGTTTGGTGTTTTAATGATTGGTTGAGATCTGTGTCTGAGATAGCTCTGTCAGAGGAATAATTGTATTTTTAACTATTGAATAATAATATGTAAAGATGATGTAGTAGTGAAACTATTTTATGTGTGATATGTTTATGCACTGTGGTATGTCTGTGAGTTGGTTTTTTTTTTTTGTTATCAAGGGAAATATATAAAGACTGAGTTCATTGTTGTATGTCAGCTCATTTTTTTACCAGAAGGAAACAATTAAAGGCTGTGAATCCACTGTAAGCATCAGCTCAATTTGTTATCAGAAAGATAGAAGCAAAGACTCAGTCTGTGTGTCAGCTCATTTTGTTATCAGAGAGATAGAAACAAAGACTCAATCTGTGTCAGCTCATTTTGTCAACAGAGAGATAGAAGCAAAGACTGAATCAGTGTCAGCTCATTTTGTTATCAGAGAGATAGAAGCAAAGACTGTCAGTGTTTCGGTTCATTTGTTATCAGAGAAAAAGAAGCAAAGACTGAGTCTGTGTGTCAGCTCATTTTGTTATCAGAGAAATAGAAACAAAGACTCAATCTGTGTAAGCTCATTTTGTCAACAGAGAGAAGCAAAGACTCCATCTGTGTCAGCTCATTTTGTTAGAGAGATAGAAGCAAAGACTCAGTCTGTTTGTCGGTTCATTTGTTATCAGAGAAATAGACGCAAAGACTGAGTCTGTGTGTCAGCTCATTTTGTTATCAGAGAGATAGAAACAAAGACTGAATCTGTGTCAGCTCATTTTGTTATCAGAGAGATAGAAACAAAGACTGAATCTGTGTCAACTCATTTGTTATCAGAGAAATAGAAGCAAAGACTGCAAATCTAAAGGCATTGTAACTCAAGTGCCTTCTAATATTAAGGTAAGTATTGTAGAAATTCGTATTTATAGAGATTTTTTGTTTGTTAATATTTTGGCATTATATTTTAATTGGTTTAGCATATGAGACTATGAAAGGTTTGAAAGGGGTTGTTGGATATTGACTTTCAGTTTTACATTTAATAAGGGAGTGGCAAAATGGGGAATCCTGTTCAAAGAACTTTTTATGAATTTGATGTATGGCACTATTAACTCTGCACAGAATCCCTTTAGATTCCATTTGCTTTGGCTTTTCTATGAAAAAAAATTATTGATGACATACAGAGTATGAAAACCATACAAAAAAAACTGATAAGTCTGTTTGAAAGCTTGCTCAAGTTAATTATTATGTTGTTATCACTAAGATAGAGATTGTAACTTGTGATCCTTAATGTACATTAACATAAATGACTAAAAGGACCAGGAAAAGTCTGTAAAGATGACTTGCTAAAATGTCACTAAATTGATTATTATAATGATCATTGTATGAAATGTTTCATGAACATCACTCGGGTATCAGCTAATGGAAGTGTTAAGTAAATCATTTGTTTGTTTATCTTATTATTTTTATAGAAGTTTGAAATTGATAATGAACCAGAATTCAGTTGTAATTAATGTGTTACCAAGTTTATTGCGTTTGACATAAATCTAGGTTTTGAGTTAGCTTATTTACACAATTTAATTTCATCAAAAACTGTTACGTTTATTGTTGTAATTACATCCAGCTCAAGATTTTAAGATCTGAATTTATTTTGTGTTCATGCATGATACATTGCTCCAAATAATGGTTTGACGGCAATGTGATATGGACTCTATCCTTTACTAATATTATCCAGTTTCGTATTACCAGCCTGAAAGCTGGAGCTAATTTATGATGTCATATAAATCATGAGTAATCATTAGTTGTAGGACTGGAATTAATTTTTTATTTCAGCCTGCTTTGTCAGAAACTCTAATTAGTGACCACTCTGTCTGTTCAGCTATATGTCTGTCCACGTCCTGTGTCAAAGTCAGTGTTAAAGTTTCTTAAGCTCATTGTTAAAGTTACATTTTATTTTTGTTTTCTTCTCAGTAAATACAAGGCAGGCTCGACAGTATTGTCTGATGTTCAGATAACTTTACATAATTTCCAATTTTATAAAGCAACAATAGCAATGTTGACAGCATATTTAGTTCTCAATCAGTCATCATGTGGACATTGCAGAACATCTGTGGGTTCCACATTGTCTGATGATTTTTTTTCCTTCTTTGTGCAAACTACCATATATACTAATTTATAAGTAACGTCCAACTGCAAAAATCATAGACACTGTTCTGCTGTTGCACAATGTGCTGGCAGATCAGGATTTATGTTCTACTGATTTGCAGACTGCAGAGATCGAGATGTGCCAGAACATTATGTGATAGCAGTTCTGGGTCAATGCAGTTGGATATAACTTACACACCGGTATATATGGTAATTCAGTGCGAAATCACTTGTCATAGTTTCAGAAACAAAAGCACTTTGAATTAATCACACTCTAAGGAAATCATTTAGCACATAGTCATGATAATCAACAGGTGTGTGACATATCCAGAAGTAGGACAGCATATTAAAATGTGTTACATAGCATCTCACCTCCTGTTCATCTTCAACCATAAATAGTAGATCAGTATATAACTGACATATATTTTGAAGTCTTACGGTAAATTGATATGGAAAGCTATCTTATTTCTTATACCTGGTTCGTACAGTGTTGGAGAGTTCTTGATTTTGCAAGGTTGCATTTAAAACTTGAAAAGTCCTTGACATTTTGAAAAGAACAAAAAAAAAATGGAATTTTCCCACAAACACTTTGAATTTATCTTGGGAAATACAAGTTTTTGAAAAATAACACAATATATCAATTTTTCTTTTAATAAGTTCAGTATTGTCCACGAAGAATTAAATAAAATGAGATTGCATTTGGTGCATCAAATGGCACACAAGATGTGATATTTAATATTTTTCATCGTGTCATTGATATTTTTTTAACACGGGTAACATGCTTTTGGATGCTTAGTTCTAATGGCAAGATGCCTATACTTCATATGATGTGATTTTTCATAACAGAAATTCGTGATTTAATAAATATTGATAAGTTGACAAAATATTGGAATATTATAATGGTCTTTTTTATGGCAGCTATCATACAACTCTGACCTCATCCATATTTTTGTGTTTTTATGATCAAAGATTTCTTAAAAGATCAGCTTATACATTGAGCAGGTCAGCCCAAGACAAACTAATTCTGGCACATACACATGAAATCTGCATATAAATGTTTAACCAATCATAAATGCATTAAGTTGACTGTGATTTCCATCCTTTGACCATAATCCCTTTGCTTTTAAGGGCATTTTATTTGTTGCATGCAAATAATTATAAGATTAACTGTCATGGGTGCCCTGTCCATATGATGTGTTTAAATCGCTTTTTAAGAATTATAATTTTGGGCAAGGATGGAGATTCATTTTAAGTTAAAAGTCAATTAAAGTCGTTATAAAAGTTTTTAATTTTATTTAGTACTTGCAGGGTGGCATCTAGGATGTGTAGTATACATAATCCCAGTAAAATTTGTGTATGCATAATCAAGGCAAACAAAAATATAATTGGTTGCCAATTTTCTGATTTGTGTAGATTTTATTTCCAAGAAATGTAGAAATTTTCAGTTTTGCGAGTAGTGTCACTATTGTAAACCACCATTTTGATTGAATAGCATTGATAGCAGCGAAGTGCCAAATTTGGTTGAATGGCAAAATGCAATTAGACATGTACATTTAATTCCAGAAGTTGCAGCTAATTTTAGCACTTCTCACCTACCATCACTCTTCAAACAACTGAGATGCTGGTTAATCGAGTTTGAAAAATGCTGCCAACTGATTGTACTAGGGTAACCTGCAATAGAAATAAAGGCATCAGCTTGCATGTAGGAGAAAAAGAGCTGTTTAACAGGGTCAGACTGGACTGACAACTATGTGAGATATTCTGCACTAAGTTTTGCCTTCAGTAACCCTGTGCACGTTGTATAAACAAAGCTTTACAGCACTGATATGCCATGGCAGTAAAACCCAAATCCACCCACCCCAAATAGAATGTGACAGTAGATCTTAATAATTGCCTTTTTTGTTGTATTTATGAATTTAAATGGTCGATGGATGTGCTAAGTGGTATTCCAGATATGATTAAGGTTTACCATGATAGTGTTAAAATATCCATGGTGTATTTAACATTTATAAAATATGCATTATAGGGTAAAAGAATATTTAAAGTTTTTGCTTGATGGTGAATTTTGTGATTTTCAGCATGTGATGCAATTGATATCAAACTGAAGCCGGCATGAATTGCAACATTATGAAATATAATTACGCTTTGGACCAAGTCGTTATCATCAGACCTTTTCGAATCCACTTTCAATGCATTGCGTATCCAAAAGATGGAACTAGCTAACGCTATGCAGTGTCACCATAAGGTAGCCACTTATTAACTAACTTAAGCAACCTTTTTTCAAGACATGCCTGCATCAAATCGATGTGAAGATGATTTATTTAATCATAATAAAATTGTTGTTTAATCGGCAAACAGATGAGGCAAAACTGTAGCATTGAAGAAATTTGACTTTATATTTGGTTATATAGCTATCTGAATCACAGGGGGCCCAGAGTGGTCTAAAGCGCTGTCCATTACGGATCACTGCCATCTCACCTCTGTCTGCGTGGGTTTGAGTCTAAGATTCGGCTAATGTAGTTATTTGAGAAAATTTGCCAGTAGCTTCTCGTGGGTCGGTGGTTCATTCCAGGGGTTTTCCCAGGTTCTTCCTCCACCAAATAATACTGGCTGCCATGTATAGCCTATCGTGTGCTGAAAAATGGCGTTAAACCCTACAACAACAACATCTAAATAACTTGTCCATGCCATTGGTGGTCATGTTATACCAATCAAAACCTCGGTTCCAATTTTCTATACAAAAAATGAAGTCACAATGTGTTGTTTTAAATAATGAAAGGACACTTTTTGAACATATTCTGAGAACAATGACCAGAAACCTGTCAATGTCACTGCAATATTGAGAAAGGCATATTAGAAGGAAGACAGTACATATCAATGTGGTAGTTGTGCGTTGCCAGTAAAAATTATTGTTGTCACTAGCAGAGTCTGGTTTTCAGGGTTCCTTGGACATGGTGAGATTTAGGTAGTCACATGACAAGCAATGCAAATGGCAAATACCTGGCCAGATTTCATCAATGTTGTAGTTTCATCTCCTCTGTCTGTGGATTAAACATGTCATGCAAATTTCCGAGAAAATAAATCATTGTCCTATTGATCTGACGCATGCTTGTAAGTGACTACCCAAATCTGTTGTGGTTTTGGCAAATTCCAACTTTTGATAGGCAATCTGCTCTTACCACTATGCCTCAACATAAATTTCCAAAGAGCTCAGGTCTGGGATGGGTCAGAAGATGCCTGAGTTAAATTTTTGCAAACAAATTTCATGCATGGTGGTGCTTGAAAAATTACATATTTCATCCAAAGGGGTGTGTGTGATATTAAATACATTTTTTTGGATGAGGGGTGGAAGAGTGCCCAGTGATAGCAATTCAGATACATCATGTATGATATTTGTGTGTGTGCTGGTTTATGTACTTTCAAAGAACAACTAGCATATGACGTATTTATGCAGATTCATAAAATGTTATTTCTTGTGACAACAAAAATTAACATCCAATGCTACTTCAGAACTTGAGTAAGGACATGTGAGTGATTGACATTATGGGGAAAATGCAGCCTGGTTACAGTTTTTTTTACTGAAAGTTTTGAGAGGAAATTGCCCAGAATACAATGTGTTCAATTTAAATTCTTTTGATGAAGCCACTGGTGAAGGTGAAGGAATCAAATTAGGTCACGGTGTTGTCAAGGTAACATAAATGACCAGTGATCAATCTTGCCATGATCTTCCCCCAATAGTACTCAATTTTGTACCCTACATTAATTATTTAATCCATGTCACCAAGTGACTTTCCAGACCTTTTGAAACTGAGTTTCATTTATAGTTGAAAAATGAATTCAAAACCTAGTCTTAGGCAAGACATATTTTTATATTAAACGACTTTGTACTATACCATTTTCCATTTCAGTTTAAAATCTTGTATCACAATTTTGAGTGCATATGTATTATGTAGTTTTGAATTGATTCTGAGTTTAATTGTTAAGAAACAGTGATTGTTCCAATTTTTTTACCAAAGAATCATGTTTCCATCTTTCATTGATGAATTTAGGACTTGGAGTATAAATGGGAATTACTCATATTATTTTAAATCCTTGATAAGTAAATACTGTAAGAATGAAATAAGTCCTTGTTGAGTCATACTGCATTTTGTATTAATGGGATAAGTCATTGATGAGTCATACTGCATGTTTTTAAATTAATGAAACAGGTCCTTTCTTAGTACATACTTCATTTTGTAATAATGAAATGCATCCTGTGTGAGTACATGTGTAATATTGTAGTAATAATAAAATAAATCCTGTTTGAGCACTTACTACATTTTGTGTTAATGACATAAGAGACATACATTTAGTATGTATGCATGGAGGGGGGTTAACCCAAATGCATACACTTGCATATGGGGTCGTCTATTGATAATGTGATTGCACATAGGAAATGTGGATGGGTGAAGATAATCATTGGTCTAATACATAACCTGTTCGACTGGGTTCAGTTGATGTTTTGAATTTTAGCGGACACTAGAATAACTTTTTAAAGTTACACAACTTATTTGTTTGAAGCATCCGGACATTCAGTGTCGGTTGACTATCAATTTTATTTAACATATTAATATTATTAATCCTTGATCATTTCTGTGTGGATTAAATATAGGCCATTCTGTACAAATGGGTGTATGTGTATGCATCAAGTATGCATAAGCAGGTGGGGTGGTGTAAAATAGAATGCATGTGTACAGGGAGGGGTCAGGTTTTGTCAAATTTGTGTGTACATATTAAATGGATGGCCCCCAAGTCCTTGATAAGTCATACTGTGATTTGTAGTGTTAATGAAATAAGTATTCAAATTTTGAATAAGCTCAGTCGTTTCAGTAATCCTAGTTTTTTTCCTAATCTTTACTATCTAACTTGCCATTTTTTTCATACGTTTTCAAAATATGGCCCTACAATCACCCCCTTTTTTTAGTTTAATGTTGACAATTGGTTACACATTTTATGAATGGCCAAAGTGAAGTGAATTCAGATATAATCTCCTTGATAGGCAATCTGGACTAAAGAAACAATATGTAAGCAGTGTTTGCTTTTGTTTAAACTAAGAAAGTAAGGCCAATTCTATTTCGTCAGTAATTAACATAAATATCATACTATCTCTCTTATATTTAAACTAGTACTACTTCTCCACCATTGAAGCCTTGCTTTATCCCTTCTCTTTTACAAAGAGTTGTAGGAATGACTGAAATTAAGGACTACAAATCTTGTATTATAAAGAAAGGAATAAAATGAAATGTTCAAAGAAAATGATTGCATGACTGTTTCAAACATGTTCATATGTGTAAGTTTACTAGTATTAAAAACTTTAGTTACAGGTTAGAGTTAGTACATATGCATCATGTATTTATTCATTGATTCAAAGATCAGCTGTTAAACAGTGTCTGTTACAATAAACTATTTGCAATCAATCAATCATTTTGTTAGTTGTGTTATATAAAGTTATAGAATAGAATACACAAGCTGTTAGTTGAAATTTCTCCATCGAATACGTTCCCCAACCACATTTAGTATGGAATATTAACCTGATATCTCGTGAATCCAGCCTTACTAAAGGACGAAAATTGTCTTGTCCTGTCTATTTTTAGATAAAGGGCAGTAACTTTTGCCAATTACCTCACCTTGACCCCACTAGGTGTCGCAAGGTTTTAGCAGAGCGAGATATTAGGTATCACTGGACAGTTTTTCTGGCGAATTTTCGTCTGAAAATGACCTATTGCAAAAAAAATGAGATTAATCTTAGACTGAAGTTAAAAATTAAAACAGACTAATGATTTTTGACGAATGCATGCATGTGAGATTTTGATTGCAACAATCATGTTAATACCTTATACAGATGGTTGTTTTCATACTGAACCAACACTGCCACCAACCCCTCTTTTTTACATTCATTTTTGACAGCAAAGAGATATTTTGAATATTTTATATGACAATGCAGCTAAAAGAATCAGTATGTGCCTTATGCATGAATAAAGTTCACTAGTGTTGTAAGAAATTAGCATACTTTTCATTACTCCTCAACCATCTCGATTTTTAGATATTTACCTCTCTTAAGTGAAGTTGGCTGTTCGTTTGTAGCCAAAGTTACGCATTTGATCTCCAATGCTAGTCTAACTATGACAGGCAGTCACCAAACAAGTGAACCCATTTCCAATCCTAATTCAAAGTAAATCTAAACCACATTACAGATTTAACTTGTGTGTGAATTTATATATACTAGGCTTATAATAATTAGGTTCATGCCTTCTGCCTTAAAAATTAGGTGTGTGTGTCAAAATACAAACTATCCAGTGACACCTTAACGCTAATGATCGCATGTTGGGGTGGTTGGGAGGGTTTTCAAGTAATGTGATTAGATACGTATCCTCTAAGAAAAATAAGTTACTTTAAAAAATAAATTTGCTCTCTCCTTCAAATACGTTTCCCAATCACATTACGTTAGGAGAATAAATAATAGGAGGAGATGTTGATCACGTACATTATTATTTTAACGCTACACATTTCATTAGTTTAACGCGAATCCATTTTCAGCACAATAAATCTTTGAAATACATTTTAAGTCCAATGTTTTCTGAAGATGCTCTACCAGTAGTAGTAACCACTACTCGCATTCTATGCCCATGTTCTTGTTTTGCCTCGTGCAGGTGTCGTTCACAGTAACTATTTGCGGCATATCTTCCGTGAAAGGGATTAAACTATACGACCAATATTTATTAGATGTTTTGATGAGAGTTCAATGATTTAGTATGTAATTTGTGTGGTTTTAGATTCTCTCTGGCAAATGACTTTAGATTTCTGCATCAGCATTTACAGCCTTGTCCCTGCCTTTCGTCCGGCCGTTTACAGGGACGCATGGCCATGTTCGAAGTCTCTGATATCAATGCATATTTTCAGAAAAAGGAGGGAAATTTAACAAAGGAGTTACCCCCCCCCCCCCCAATGACAAACATCTTTTTGGGGGAGGGGGGTATGGGTTGGTTAATAACTATGATAATATTCAGGAATATATATTTTTGTAGTAGCAATTTTGTCTGGTATAGGTAGGGTAATAACCAATATAATACTATGAGAATATATACTGTTGTATTATTAGCTTTTTTTCTTCTGTTTTTGGATTAGGATGAATGTTTTATTGCATATGTGGTGTAAAATTGGGATTCCGATGATAAAAAGTTTGATATTTGGTGCTGAAAACTACAGCATAAGCGGGATTTGATTTACGTGAGGATCGTTGGTAGTATGAAAACTAATTAGAACATATTTGTCTTATCATAACTAGTAACAGTTTGGAACGATCCAGAGAAAGTAAAAAGTTAATAGTTGAGTTAAGTGTGTGTGTGTAATTTACATTTATAACGTAGCTTTAAAACTTTCAGTCTTATCTCTACGGTATCTGCAGTATGACAGTTTCTAGTCATATCTAGCACTGGGGCATCATGCAGCAAACATGTAGGATGTAAACCCACTCAGTCACATTATCCTGATACCAGGCCGAGCGCCTAGCAAGGCAGCTGTTAGTATCATTTTATATAAAGAAATGGTATGGCTCGGCTGGGTTTCGAAACCGCGACTTTCCGCATCCGAGGCGGACGCTCTAACCACTAGGCCACCAGAGCGGTTCAAATAGGTTTAGAATATGCTGTACATTTACAGCTTACATTTTGGTAAAATTCTAGGTTTACTTTCTAGTACCGTATATGCTTTTATAATTCCAGTCTAACTGCAAACGTCGTATAATAAGCTGACAGATGAGGGTTTATGTAGTGTGTTCTACTGATTATTCCTAACAAACTACAGAGACCTAGATCTGCCGGCATTATGCCACAGCAGATCTAGTTATGTGCATTGTGCAGTTGGACTCCACTTATAAATGTGTATATACGTTACCTCGACTTAGCATTTTCTCGAAGATATTTGCATAGTTGAATAAAATAAAATAAAAAACAATGAGGCGCTATCCATTTAGTACGTAGGCAAAAATCTTGCAAATCTTGAACCACCCTCCCTTCACTTATGCTTACTTTTCTTCGCCACCCCCCCCCCCCCCTGCGTAAGTACGCTTGACGCACCCACCCCTACCCCGAATTCTATAGAACGGCCTATGCAAAAAGAAACTTTCAAGGATATTAACGTGTTTAATAAAAATGACAGTCCACCGACGTTGAATGTCTGGCTGCATCAAAGAAATAAGCTGCATAACTTTAAAAGGTTTGTCTAGTGTCCACTAAAGTTCAAACGCCGACTGAACCAGATCGAACAGGTTACGTATTAGACAAATTATTATCGAGGTCCCCCCCCCGTTTCCTGTGCGTACGTACATTAAAGGAACGTAATTGGGCGGAGAGGGTCGGGGGAATTTGCATTTGCTGTAAAATTGCTGTAGCATTTAAAAGAAAATTATCAAGCCCATCATGTATTGCCATGTTTTGCACCCGTACCCCTGTCCCCGCCAAAAAATGAAATGATCTCTCTAGTACATTATCAGTAGAGTCTTCCCCAGTACACAAGCGTATACATTTGTGTTAACTCCCCTCCCTCCTCCCTGCGTACGCAGTAAGTGGACGGCCTCTGGAGAGAGACAGACACATCCTAAACACAAGAGCGGAAATGTTGCCAAACCAGATACAAATTTTGTTTGGCAAATATAGTCAGAAAAACTTTAAAGCATTCGCAGAAAGTAAAGTTGTATTGAATGTATATTTAGTTTGCCATATGGTACAGCGATACCCCGGTTAGTAGAGTGTCTGAATTGTAATCCAAGGTTTGAGCGTTCGATACCCTCCCAGTCTACACAAGGTGTTCTGCCTTGGTGGTAAAGATACTTAGCTCCCATTTCTTCGGCATGGCGTCTTCAATAATGTCTTCAATGCACAGCTGACCAACCATGCTTTTCTACGAATTGGTACACCAATTGAGCCAGTCCAGTGTCAAAAAGTGCAGAATATACAAGTCCTAAAACGCCAGTTACAACTGTACTGTAAAAGCCCATCTGGTTGTCTACATCCAACCATTTGCAGCTATGTGATATTATCCATGTACCACCTTCTATCTTTCATTTTATTTCGACAGGTTTTTCACATAGATACAGTTTTCGATTTTTTTCTTTCTTACACATAAATGAACGTTATCTCATATCTTTAACCCCATACAGATTATTTGCAATGATGAGTG
This sequence comes from Unio delphinus, assembly GCA_029339505.1. Lineage (NCBI taxonomy): Eukaryota > Metazoa > Mollusca > Bivalvia > Unionida > Unionidae > Unio > Unio delphinus. The sequence goes on along the minus strand of JAQISU010001240.1, from coordinate 13,966,170 downwards.
AACAAATAAATGAATAAACGGAGAAAACAAAAAGTAAGACGAAGAAAAGCAGATACATAGATTTCATTAAAATGTCTTTGCTTCTTGGGCAAATTATATTGTGTTGACATATAATGTTTGATTACTCTGAGCTTAATTGTTCCAGTCAGTTAAGATCATTGTAGGCCACCAACTCTATTTCAGATTAAAAAAAAAAAACCAACTCCAAAACAAAAGCATTTCTCTATGCCCGTGGCTATTTTCTTTCTCTCTTTGTTTTTATTGTTTTTTTTTTTGTTTCTTTGATTTTCGATGATGGATCGCTGTCTAGACGGAATTGTATAAGTTTTCACTTCTACGCGTTGTATCGGATACTTGGCGGTTCTTCTGCTCAAAGTGTGACGTGTGTCGTTTCCCACTTTAGGTAACACTTCCATGGGTCGTACGTAGAGTCTGACTTCTTGGATGATGGTTTTGTATTTGTTCGCATCATCGGTTATCAAATGGAAAGCGGTACTGCTGAGATTCAGTCTCAGGCGGACATCCACATCGTTCAGCAGATACTTATCTTGCAACGACATGTCTAAATGCAAACGATCAATCAGTGCTAAACTTCTGTTGGGTGGTGTGATTTTGCTTCGACGAATCCCGTATTTTGATCCTTTGTACTGTCGAATGCATTCAGATGGATGTTGTAGTCTTCTGTTTTGAACATTAAGAGATTTTCCATGAATGGTCGGTAAAAGTAAGTATTCGTACTGATGCTGAGCAGGTTTGTTTTAAAATTCAAATAGAAATCCACTCCACTGGGCTACTTTATCGTCTTCCTCTGGATTGGTATTGTCTGTTGTTTCGATCACTCTCACATTCAGGTACAATTAACTGCTGATCAAATCATTGTAATCTTCGGGCAGTCCTTTGATTTCAACTCAGTGGGAGCTGAATCAGTCAAAGAAGAAAAGGAATGACATTCTACCCATTTGGATTCGCCATCATGGTGGGTGGCATGGCAAACAGATCCAGTTCCGACAAAAAACAAACGCAAGATTCTCGGTGCATCATTTTGTTCTTTCTCTTTTTATTTATTTCTTTCTCTCTGCGATTTTTTTAATAATCAAAAACGTATAAATCTCGGACGGTTCTTCTTCTTTTCTTAGTCTTTCTAATTTTATGAGTGTGAAGTCCTCAGGAAGGGTGTCTTCGTCGTCTCTTTCTGTCTTGTCCTTGCTGAAGCTTAAGCGAAGCAGGAATGCCTGACTCAGCAACGTCCAAGGCTTTTATAGGAGTTTCTCTATGACCCAAAATGTCTTTGCCCTTTGCAGCAAGACATGTTCACCCGCTCCCAAGAAAGTTTCTTTGGGGTTTTGCTTGTCGATGGTGACATTTTGGAGAAATTCGTTGTCGCGGAAGTTTTTAAGGAGTGTGTCACGTGGTAAGAATTAACCAGATTTCAACATGTATATGTTAGACCATGAGGCTAATAATTTCGCGCTGTAAATATGTACGAAGGTCAATTTGGCGAAAATGAGGTGTCAAGCCAGTTAATTGACATGGCCATAAAACTAGTGACGCGCGCTTTGTTTTGCCAAAGCTAGTTACGTAATAATTGTCATCGCATGTTTCACCGGTAAATGGTGGAATTCATTGTTCGGATCAAAGGAACATCAAGTCTTAAAACCTACCTTGATAGACTGTTGGGAGCGGGCAGTGTCTGATAATTATATGAATAAACATCCACTTGGAATTGAGCAATTCGTGGCCAACATTAGAATCGCAAGCTTGAATATATTATCTTGAGAACTAAGCGTTAATAGTCGCTAATACCAGCTTGTGTAAATTATAAGGGAAGATAAGCTACTCCGACGTCAATCGAAATTGGCGGTATAATTGTATTCTGGGAATTACAAAGAGCTTCAATACAGACGTAACTATTTGCTCGATTGTTGTACTATATTACTGCAAAGTAAGTGTACTTTAATTATTGTATACATGAGTAAGTAGAATTAACATTTGTTGGGTGATTCATTCGTAGCGATGATATACATGCATATTTTGAGATATGAGCAATGTTTATGTAAATAATTAATATTGTAATTCGTTATTGGGTTAATTTGTAGTAACCTCATGCATTTATTCATTGGATATTCTAGATTTTCAAATGTTGAATTGAATTATAACTTTGTATGATGGTTACTAACCACTTGTTAGAAAGTGAAAGTACTTAATGAATGAACTTTGATTTTTATGAAAAGATTATGGTTCACTAACGACCATAATGATCCACTAAACTTAAACATGTTATTACGAAATCTTGCTCAAAACCTCAAAGCGTTTTGATAAACCTTATGCTTAATGGTCGTTACATTTTCATGAATTTAACTGCTGACTGAGTGATAGCTAAGTTATTCTTTTAATCGTTACTCCTGGCAAAGTCGTCGTTGAAATGTTAGGACATGAAACCTGGTTCAGGGACAGCCAAAATAGTTGTTTTAGGAACAATATCCCTGAACCTCTTGATTTTGTAACAGTTCATACAGCAAAAGGGCCACCTGCATGACCTACTCTCATAAAAATGTTTCTAACCGTCGCCAGTGCATGAACACCCACACCAGGAAAAGTATATGATATAAAGCTAGTACCAATTCCCCTTGCCCTGTTTTATTAACTATCAAACTATATAAATATTTGTTTTGACTGACCTATCACGTTCACATTTGATCTGATAAATATAATAATAAAGAAATACTTTATGTATATTAACATATTTATAGGCCTTATGGTGCATCTCGAAGAACACAACACACCAAGGCAACGAAATAATCCATTGTCCAACTTGTCTTTAATTTTAGGATGATTCTATACAAAGAATTAACTGCTTTCCCTGAAGGCCTCAGTCTCGCGGCATAAACATAAGCATGACACAGGGATGGTTTTTAGCAGCATATCAGGATGAATATATGGAATTATTTGAAGAATGTAACGGAGTGAGAATCTATTTAAAGCTTACTCACACCTGTCTGCGTTGATTCGAGTCTCTGGCTTGTCATACAGGAGTCTGTGTGAAAGCGGGCTTAGGTCTCTGTGTATCGCTGGTTCTTCCCAGCGTTTCCCGTGTTTTTACACCGCTAATAAAACCGGCCATCATGTATTCGACCTTGCGCTGAAAAATACCGTTAAAACCACAAGACAAATAATTATCTTCGAAAACATTGTATTTTATTAAGTATATTAATTAGGGTGACGTTAAAACTAAACTCATTTCCAGTGTGTGTAGCATAGACATGTATATTCAATAAATAATTACATGAGGAAAACGTCTTTATGAAGCAGTGACATTGTATCAAGTTTAAAAGATGAACATGTCAAATCTTACAGAGGATGATGCTATTTCAGTTAAGTGGGTTAGGGCTATCGTATTACGAGATTGGTTATACATTTATGACTATGTTGACTAAAACAGAGAAAGTGTTTTTATAACGTCACTACAGATTTGGCTTGTGCGAAATTTGAATCTTCTACCTTCTAAATATATTTGTGTCAGCCGTGCCAAGCACGAGGTTACGGTATTTATGATAAAAGAAAGTAATTTTTGCTGGTGACGAGTGCTAAGTGGGAATGGGGATGTAAATTTTATTTTAAATTTGTAAGCATATTCATCTAGAGGTTAGTCTCTAAATACTCAGTTGTTTAAATTAGGCTTTGTCATGCTAGTTATCTTTGTGACATACAATCTTAGCATATTGAATGTATTTACCATCTTTTGGACACCATTAATAAATAAAGACGAAGTACATGTTTCACTAAAATCGGCTTGATACAATATTTTAATTTTATTCTTCAGAATGCATCTAATATATGGGTCTTTTACACGACATTATTGTTTCTACACGGGTTTTAATCTTCGCTGTTTTTTTAAAATGCAAAATGACGATAGTGTTAAATAGAGTAGAAATATTAGGACAAAATTTTTAGTAAAAGTAATAAGATAGACATTTTCTCTAAATTGCATTAAAGTAACTTTTTCACTAATATATATATATATATATATATATATATATATATATATATATATATATATATATATACATATATATATACATATATATATACATATATATATATATATATATATATATATATATATATATATATATATATATATATATATATATATATATATATATATATATATATATATATATATATATATATATATATTGAAGGAATTTTCTACTAAAATATATTAAGAATTAATTTAATGTATTTCCATATGACAGCTATATACTACTTTAATAAGTTGCGCGATTACAAGCAAGGAACAACTGGCTTGGATTGTAAATTACTCTTGAAATAGACGGCAAGAACAGAATGCTCGTTAAGGTACGTGATCGCGGACGGAGCACCCTGGGAATTACAATTGGGTTAGTGGTTTGAATTAGATGCACTTCTAGAATCCCAAATTGGATAGTGGTTTTAATTAGGTGAATGGGTTGCGGATGCGTCAAACTTTCAGACACTCATAAAATTCCAATTAGGTGAGTAGTTTTAATTAAGCAAGTGAGCTGTTGACGCATCAAACTTTCGGTCGAATGACGAAACCAAACATGGTCGTCCCTGTGGTAGGGATGAGGGTCTTTTTCTGGCTAGAGTGAATTGAACATCGACATGTATTGCACTACCATAATTGGTCAAGTGGTTGCGTCCGATTTGCATTTTTAAAGAGGCGCTATACTCGCCCATCAGTGCTTTCATTCTGAAGCCAGAAAAGACTCTCTCTCTCTCTCTCTCTCTCTCTCTCTCTCTCTCTCTCTCTCTCTCTCTCTCTCTCTCGTTACAGGTAAGCACCGTCTATGTTCTTAAACCTCTTTGAGGAATAGGCACATTTAATGTTTGAGATTGTAACGGCAACGTACATATGTTTACAACATGTTTTTACTGAAATATTTTATTTTATAATATATTGCAATGGAATGTTTAATTGTTTTAAACAATTCATATTCATTTATATTTATGGTAAATTTTATTGCAAAAGACGAATCTGCTTCCAACTTCATGTTTATATTCAATGTTGAAGTAAAGTATTCTTTAAGTAACAGAGAATAATATGTAGTAACATATTCCAAATGAGTATTATATTTTAAATGAGTGAAATACATTTCTTAGAAAGTGATTGTGCATTAATCGCAGCTATTACATTTCATACCCTTTAGCTCTCATGAAATTAATTGACATTTAACTATTTGTATTGTATTCTAATATGGAGAAATTATACAAATGAATGAAGTGATAAGCTCTAATGAAAAATGTAATTTCATATGTGTTTAAATAGAAAGCTTTATATATGCATTTCTGGAATGTAGTATCATATGTATATTAATTATTTAAATAAAGTGCTTTCATTCTGAAGCCTGAAAAAACTCTCTTATTATAGTATCCCTGGACCTCTCGCACTGCCAATGTTCCCCATAATGTAGCCGTATCTACACCGTTATGAGTGACAACCTTCATTTAAGAGAGTCTGAACTCTTTCTTCTCTCGCTCTCTCTTACCGTGGACATTGACATTCCTTAACTTATGAGTAATTCATTCTCACTGCACGAAATGAAAAGGTATGATAAGTCACCACAGAAACTTACATAACAGAAAAACATTAAATGACGCGCATCGACTTTTTGATGTACATATACTGTTGGGGAACTATAACGTAAATATAAATGTATAAGTCGATTCAATTTGTATACCATTTCCAGTTTATATTTATAACACTGATGTGTTTTTATATTATGCTATTCTTGAAGATTCTTTAACCAGATAAACAGTTTCTTCTTCCTTATAAAGGCTTGTTGCATCAGGCACGGTCGGTTATCTTTGAGAATAGTTTTGTTGGGGAAATTATGTAATATATACGAAATATTTATTTTAGCAATGACATACTGTTACGTTTGCTTTTTGTAGACTAGTCAAAGATGCTGAAGTTACCACCGTATAATAAATAACATGAACGTTTCATTAGTCTGGTTATTTGCTTAAAATTTATATTGTTTCTGCGTTGCACTCCGCTATTCGAAATAACCTATAACAGACGATATATTGTCACGTGATCAAGACAAATGGCCCCATATAGATATAGTTAATCTAACAGCGGCACATTTATTTCTTTAATGTTATGCATGTTAGTGACACACTGTGAACTTTACTAATACTTTCGATTTGAACTATAACAGTTGTTATCCTGTGTTCAAGCTTAACCACCAAGAAAGTCATATTATTATTTTTACAAATATTTTACTAGTAGGAATGGTACACAATTCTTCTTTGTTAATATTGTAATTTAACATCGAGTCAACTCAAACTTTCTTTATCAATCGATTCCTTGATAAATGTGACGTCACAATGGATATGAGGTGATGTACGACAGCATAAATATAACCCAAGATTTAGACCAAAGTATCACTCCAGATTTTATAATGGAGTGAGCGTAACGATTGTTTCGCAAATATTACACACTTCATGACATGTCTTCTAAAATATTCTAGTTGTAATAAATTCCTTGATTAATTTTAGATTAATATTGATATCTCGCTCTGTATGACACCTTAGACTTTGCCAAATATTACTTTACCATCAAATCAGATCGTGTAACACCAAGCATCCTAATTCAGTTTCATCAGTACTAATCATGTAGACTGTCTAAGTCATTTGACAATATGGGGGAAACCTTACATATGTCAATAATTAGATTGTAGAGGGCTGATTGTGTGTGTGTGTGTGTCTGTGTGTGTGTGTGTGTGTCTGTGTGTGTGTGTCAGAGACCTCACGAGTTATTAAGAATCGAGAGGGATATGTGAATGTGAGAATGCTTTCTGTACAAAATGCGTGTCTCAAGCCCAAATATGTGCACCTTGACATGTATGGCGCTTGGGTGCGTCGATTTGGAGAAATGTGCTTGCTTTTGCTTTTGAAAATAATTGAAAACTTACCTGGGAGCTCACCAACAAGGATCAATTATCATATAAGTACAAACAGTCTTTAAAATCTTTGAATTACGTTTATATTTATTTTATCAAAGGAACACATAACTTGCATTGGCAAGTTGAACATGTACTATGCGCTGCAGTACTAATGCGATAATTTGAAAAAGAGCCGAGCTGTTGTATCGATTTCGATTCACTATAAAACACTATTCTTATTATAAATTAGCGATGCGGATCTCCACGGGATCTTTTCAATACTTAATGGACAAAACATTAGGGTTTATGATCCAGAGTTGGCAATGAAGTTCCGTTTAGTATTACTGTGTAACACGTGCACTATTCTGTCTGTAATTTAAATGGCACCAGAGTTAAGGTTTTGGAAAGGGTACAATATAAATAAGAAAGTTGATAGTTCAATATATATGAAAGAGAGGGAGAGAAAGAAAAATCCTAATACAGTGTCTTGTGCGCATCTGTCTATGCGTAGTTTCACCGAATATATTTATATAGGACAATTGTGTTTTTAAATTATTAATAATTGGACCAAATATTTTCATATAACCATGTGTATTAGTAGTAAGTATTTTCAGCTTATATTGGTCTCGTTTGATACAAAATTACAGAACGGAAAGGCGTCTGTAACGAATCCGCGAGACCATTCCAATTTTAAAGTGAAATGCGCTTGGTTAGGGGATGACCGAAGAGACAGAGAGAAGAGGTGAGCGAGAGAGAAAATGAACGGGCATTTAAATGAAAGAGAGAAATACAACTCGCTAACCGCGAAAATGTAACATCAACAGAGCATCGGAAATATATATTTTTCCTGATATAGTGTGTTTTTCAACCAACTACTATTGCGAAACGAGGGAATGGGCGCAGACTTAGTCTCACCCTATTCCAACTGTTCGAAATATTGTTGTCTGGAGCTAGTTTTAATGTTATCTCACTTGTCGGAACGAATATTATACAATTATTGACAATTCTGCACATGCTACAACTCAGTCACTCATGGAGCAACTTCATAACTTGTTCAAAACTCCGATGACTCGTCTGTGCAGTTTCGGTCCGTATTTCCGCTCAATCGGACCATCGGCTTGTTTGCATAGTGACCTGTCCGCCTATGACAACTAATCTGACTGAACGTCATTGCATCCTTTTATTGGTCTATAAGTCTGTCCGCCCATCAATTCCTTTAGCCATACACCAGTTCCCCATCTATCTACTTGCTCTTTGCTGATCCGTTGTTTTTATTAATTATCTCTGCATCGTCCAATTATGTCATCAGATTTTGATCTACTGTTCTGTTTATCCTCCAATATAAGCAACAGTCTGTTACTTTTATCAAAAAGTTGAATGCTTACGATGACGTCAAATACATTTTGTTGAAACAGAAGATATATTGAAATGTAATTGACTATCAAAGTTTGCTTTATTTCATAGCTGTACCCACAGTTTTGCGCTTTAAGGGAGATTTTTAAACTTTTATTCACATGAAAGAAATTAAACAAACAGCTGTACTGGAAAACAGGGTTGTTATTCTTTATCATGTCCATATATACGTACGTACATACATTGTTCATATATACAGCAACTGCATATTTGGAAAGAACTCTGGATGCATGTCATTTAACTAACAATACTTTCAAGCACATTTTCTTAATGATGTCTTAATGTTGCATAAAATAATTCAGATGGTTCACCACACATTTAATCGCAAGAAAATAAAGCATGGTGTATAGTCTACCATTTCATTATCAATGCATGATAAAGCAATATTTATTCTTCAGACTGTTTTCCATTGTACTGTAACATTATTGACTTGGTCGTTTGCTAAATGTGTTCATCATTCAAGCAACCAGAATCATTGTCAGTTCTAAGAAAGCTGTCCCAAAGCTGTAGAATCAGTTGTTGTATTCACTGTCATGCTATATTCATCGTGAGTTATTTCATTAATGACTGGTTACTGAATCTTTCATTCATATTATTGTTATATTATGTTACAATCTGAAATTGTTTATACATTAACTGATTTTTCGTTCTGAAGCTTTTACATTAAATCCTAGCAAATTTCCACGAAACCCCGTAATAGGTAAATATATAATAAATCTGAGACTACTCGCTGTTGCAGCTTCTAGACTTGGAACGTAACTCCCATTCCAACGATATTACATGTAATACCAACATCCACCGATAAGACCTGTTCTTAACATGACAGTTGTCTCTAGTATTCAACTGTTCTTAAAATGACACTTGTCTCCAGTATTCAACTGTTCTTAAAATGACAGTTGTCTCCAGTATTCAACTGTTCCAGTTCTGTAATCAGTTCTAAGAACTTAAGTCATGAGTTGGTGTAGGTGGATGACTTGATCTTATTTATCTCCTAAAAACACATTATAAATATATTATTTTTTCGATACTTTGTCTCAAATCATGAGTTGTGGGACAGTAAACTTATTAAAATAAATTACTTTAATCAGATCACTTTCGTTGTATGTGCTGGATTAAAGGCGTATCGTATATTTATAGCATTCAGTATTCAGAAAGCATTTTTCATATCTGAATGACAAATACGACAAAAATCCTGATTTTGCAGTTCTTTTATACTCTCATCTAATAAATGGGCATCATTGGCCTCCATGGCCCAAAGAAAAAAAAAATGGGTTACAGAAGATATTCTGAATTTGTGTGAAGCCCGAAGAGAACTAAAAACACCATGCACACAACAAGGGTCGTGGAGTACCGATAAATAAAAAAAAAATATATAAAAACCTTGAAGAAAGGATAGGAAAATTAGATTGGACAAAAGTGCACAGAAATATAGAGCAGTATGATAAAGAATGACAGCACAAAGGCATTCCAAATTGTGACCGACCTCACCAGACTGAAGCAGCCACGAGTCAGTACCATTCAAGACGAAAATGGAAAATGCCTCACAGAAGCAAGTGACATTGCAAAAAGATGGAATCAGTTTTGTAAGGAACTCTACAACCATCTGTCCACAGGAGACCCAGAGGTGATTGAAATTCCAAACTCCATAAATGATGATGATTTTCCCATTCTCAAAGAAGAGGTGGAGTCAGCATTAAGAGAACTGAAGAATGGGAAGGCAGCTGGAGTAGACAACATCCCAGCTGTACTTATCAAGAATTGTGGCTAATCAGTGATAGAGCTATTATCAAAAATCTGCAACTAGATCCGGCAGACAGCTGAATAGCCAACACAGTGGACCCGGTCAGTAATTATAACACTCCCCCAAACATGCACTCTCCAGCTGTGCCAAAATTACAGAACTATCAGTTTGATCAGCCATGCTAGTACCGTGATGCTAAAGATCATCTTGAACAGACTGAAACCACAAGCAGAAGAAACAATCGCTGAAGAACAAGCAGGGTTCCGGAGTGGAAGAAGCACAACAGAACAAATATTCAACCTAGGGTTATGTGTGAAAAGTATTCAGAACATTAACAAGACATCTATCATGTGTTCATAAATTTCAAAAATGCGTTTGACAGAGTATGACATGAGGCATTGTGGGCCACAATGAAGAAGTACAACATAGAGCAAACGTTGACCAATACCATCAAGTTGTAGTATGACAAGGCTACCAGTGCAGTACTTGCTCAAAGTTCTGTTGGTGACTGATTCAAGACAACAGTTGGAGTAAGTCAAGGCTGTCTGCTGTCACCCACACTTTTCAACATCTACTTAGAGCGCACCATGAGCGAAGCCCAGGAAAACCCCCATGGGGCAGTCAGCATTGGAAGGCGTAAGATCACCAACCTACGCTTTGCAGACGACATCGATGGGCTGGCAGGCAGTGAAGATGAGCTTGCCATCTTAGTGAAGAACCTGTATGAAATATCTTCCATATTTGACATGGAGATAAGCGGCGAGAAGACAAATCTGATGACAAATAGTGGCAAGCAAATCTCAACCAAGATTAAAGTCAGAGTACAGGAACTGGAAACAGTAGGCCAGTTCCAACATCTTGGTTCTGTTACCTATATTTGATTTAAGTCATTTATATTTATTTATTTATTTTTCGATTTAAATTTGTCATTTTAATTTTTAAGATTCGTTCATTGAAGGGGGTGGGGTGACCTGTACCTTACAGGATAAACACCAGGTGTTGACCTCATTTCTGATCTGGTTTCAGAGTTGTAAACAAGCTTTTAAAATGATTGGTTGGTTCCAAGGACAAAATGGAGTAAAGTACAAACATCTTTCTAATTTAGTTGGGTCATACGCTGTTTACGTGATTTCTTGAACGTAAAATTGTTCTGAGAGATTCTAGATGGTCGTGACCCCTTTCTTGTTTACGTAAAACCAGGTATATAAACTATGTTTTGGAGCGAGCTATTCAGTAGAAGTTTGGGCTTTTAGAATACTAAGTTGTGTGTGTCTTTTTGAGTTATTTTTAATAACCGTGTACGGGAAATTGTGTCAATTCGTTTGGATCAAGAGGAATTATTTTGTTAGTTATCTGGAAAAGAATATGTGCTCATAGATTTTCATTAAAAAGAACTGACTTCATCAAGAGACTTCGTCTTCCATGCTGGATACTTCGCTGGAATTCGAACTTAGAATTATTTGGACATTTTTATTACCACTACTTTTGCAATTTCTCTAGTGGATAATATTTTGAATTAATTTTGGATTAATTTTGGAATTGATTCTTAAAACCGTAAGTTTATTTTTCTTTTCTGAAAAATGTTTGCACTCAATAAATTGTAAAAGTATACACATATACAGACAGCATACAGCACCATTTTATTAGCTAAGTCTACAGTTGTGGCTTCACCACATGTACAGGCATACGTACATACATATAGACAGTCCTTGACCGATCTACGTGTCAACTGAACTCGTCAGCTAAATTCGTCAGACTCGTCACACTCGTTACTCCCGTTATCTACAATAAAACCAAACTGGTAATAATAATGAGTTCTGGAAAATGCTAATACAGTAAACTCTAATAGGAACTTGTAATTCACAGTTCACAACGTTTCAGATCTGCATTATAATAAATTAATCATTACACGATATGACAATACAACTCAATAAATTTCGCATCGCAAAAAAAATATAAATTTAACACTCACCCTTATGGCTATATAACATAATGGAGAACGTGTACTTCTCGACCAGATCCAAAGCTACCAGTGTGTCGGTTACAAATTGATCTTGCTTAAATCCAAAAGACAGTGATTAATATTCAGGGTAAAATTAATTTCCGGCGAGATACATGGGTCCAGTCGCTTACCTGGAAAAAAGAAACACCTGTTCACCCTAGATAACGTTGTACGCACGCACAACGAAAAATAGTCAAATATTTCTAAGGCATAACCAAGTTATTTTTGCGCCTAATTTTGTGACAGTTGCCATTACCTTATCGTTTGTCTATCAGGATCCGGTAAAACGAATGTGCTAATAAACCTGCTTCTCAACAACACCTTTAATTATGATAGCGTCCATATACACTATCAATCCACAACAAGAGAAACACATACAGCTGAACGGGTACAACGAAACAATACATGACGATCTTGGGTTACCAGCCTAGGCTCTTATAAAATGTAACAGAAAAGACTGAAGACAACTGAAGACAACCTGCTTTGGAAAATTTAATAAATAATTTATTTCCTTAGAAAAAAAAGGTAAAAGCGAGACAAGAACTTAAGGTTTTACGAAACAAATCCAAAATTAATCCAAGAATTAAAAAATTAAATTCAATCCATATTAAATCCGAAATGGAAGGCGATGACGTCCGTTGTGACATGTACAGTGCTGCAGTGTCAACAGTCTCTTGTTGAATCACATTAAAAATGTACCTGTTTTGTTTTAGTCTGTATAAATTTCGATAAATGTCCTTGCCCAAGAATCTATTTGGATCTCTTGTGTTTCAGAGATAACAATTACTTAAAATCCAAATAGTTTGAAGAAATTAAAATAGCTAGCCCAAACTGAACAAAACAATAACAATAAATACCTGGACATCTCAAGTTTTAAGGCACGAGTTAATTTTCTTTCTCAAAACATAAATAATAAGTATGACTACAACGGAAAACAGATGCCCAGACGATAGTCACATGGTCATGTTTCAAGAACAAACTAAACGCTCTTTACATGTCTAACATCACGCATTCATAGTATGACTATTAATTGAAATCAATGGTTCTACTCTGGAAAGAATACAAGAAACCACCACCAAAAAAAAAACCCCACTGTTTACCAGAATGCCACTATCTATGAATAAGGTCAAGAACTAGCTCAGCATTAGATACAATGTCTCTATAGATATGCTTACGAATCAGTCAGAACTATATTTTGGACAATATCAAAGACCGCTCTCGTGCCCTAGTGGTCAGAATATAGAAATCCGAAGCGGTATGTCCTTGGTTCGAACCCCGGACGAATCATACCAAGGACTAAAACAATTGGTACTAATAGCTGCCTCGTTGGGCCCTTATCATTAAGCGGTTAGTGTTATGACTGGTTGGCCTGGTGTCAGGATAATGTCACTGGGTGGGACATCATACTATATGTTTGCGACAAGATTTCCAGTGCTAGCCATCACTATAAACTGCCACAATGCAGACATCATAGCAATATGACTGTAAAATTGATAAAGCTACGTCAACAATCCAAATCTGACACACACACACACACACACACACACACACACACACACACACACACACACACACACACACACACTATCAAGTTTAGTAAATATAGTGACATTATAAATAATATCATGTACTGGAATGAAAATAATTAAAAACTAACAAACAAATACACATACAACTTGATGCTACTGAAAATATTTTTGATATCAAGCAACCTGAAAATCTTATTCCGTTGGACAAAATTGATTCATGCGAGCAAACGAAAAGTTCTTCGATAAGTATATCATATTCTTAGTTGATAAACTTACACAATATTCGAAGAAATTATTTTTGCTGTCATATTGATCGATTTTCGTAATTTTATCAGACCCATTACAAAAACATGGATATGTTAAGAATTTATTTGCTAATCCAATTTGCGGCAACAAGAGTCATGTTTAAACAGACTGTTGAGCGAGAGCGTCGAGGTCAAGTTCCAGCAGCAGAAGAAATCGCATAACTTATTAGACCAGTTTACGTAGCTGATTTAGGCAAACAAAATATCAAAGATATTCGCTGAAGAACTTACGAAACTAACTGCAGAAGGGTTGCTTGGTCTGCTAAAAGAGCAACAGCAAACAAGGATAGATAAAAGTTGTTGAGAGACTTAGTGATCCTATAGCTTGCAGGAAGAACGATTGCAATTTGAACGGGAATAAGAAAAAAGAAACAACGAATAAAGGAGACTCTAAGAAATTGGAATGGCTCAGACCAAAGTCGACAACAGTTGGAACTAATGCTTTTAGTGTGTTAAGATCGACCAGGGATATAACAAATATGCAAATAACAACTAGTACATTAAAAAACTACAGGAAATACATTTTTAGAACGAGAAAGAGTACAACGAGAAAGAGTACAACGAGAAAGAGTACAACGAGAAAGAGTACAACGATAGCTTATACTACTCCAGTATTTTTACTGAAACTTATGGTTACGTAACATATACAGAAATGCATCAATCGCTAACGTTTCTATGTACATACTGTGTCTGATATCTGAAGACAAACGTATTGACCAAAAGCTAACACTTAGTATCATTCTAATACCATGTTGTTTAGTGTGTTTAAATCAAAGTGAGCAATGACACCACAAAGTTTAGCGCAACATCGGCCTTATACAGCAAAAACACAAATATTACAATCTGTTCAAGATCGCTCCGATAGCCTAGATGTTAGAGCGTCCGCCTCGGATGTGGAATATTGTGGGTTCGGTCCCATACAGAGTGATACCAGAGACTTCACTATCAATTACCACACTGCAGATATCGTAGCAATATGTCGGAAAAACTGTTAAAGATACATTAAAAAAAACACATTTTTACGGCACACGGATGAGATAGTTGATAGACGGATGTTGCTGAAAGAAGTTGGAAATGTTAGCATGGAAATCAACATCGAGATCGTTGATATCTTGGATCATATTTGCTCAAACGGTTCATTAACAACATCAGAGTATCATATCGTGCATCGAGATCTTATTCAATACTTTCGTCTTGCACTAAAAGATAAATGTCCTCAACAATTTTACTTGATTCTACGCAATAAGCGGAAGACAGTGCAAACTTTTCAATTAGGTATGCTAATTGTACTTGATCAAGTTTCACTTAAACTCATCAACTATCAGTATTATCAATTCTTTGATTTCACATCGTGAGGAGTGCAATAAGAATTACAACTAATAAGCATCCCAAACAAATCCAGGTTTACATTAACAAGAATACATTTTTTCTTCAAGTTTTATTTCACTGTTTGATTGCTAGGCTTATTGCAAAATTAGGACCATTTGAACCTTCTAACCTTATTTATTTTAAAAGTTTATGCCAATCCAAGTGTCAGTTTGTTCTGAAGCAGCAGAATGGGTGAACAAACCAAATTTTACAAGCGTCAATTTAGCAAACTGAGGCTTCCCGAAATCTGCTTATATAGGCTCAATTTAGTAAACTGAGGCTTCCTTGAAAATACTTAATTAAATTTTTCAGTAAATTTATGAAAATACTTAATTAAATTTTTCAGTAAAAAAAAAAGACGCCAAGTATAAGGCGTTCACCCTCGTTGCTGCGTTACGCTAACTGAAACAGCTATAGATACGGTCTAATCCAATTCGATATCGTGTTTGAGGATCGTGTATACTTATCGTTACAAATCCATGTTGGGTTGTTTTAGCGCCACCGAAGAAATTTTGAAATCGATTATAATCCATGTCGGGGCACCAGGTCTGCCAAATATTTCTTAACGTGTGCATGTCAACGCCGTCAAACACGCATAACAAATTGCAGTTGTCTCTGATCACTTTTGGTATTTGTGTATAACGTTGAGTTACGTATATTACGTCGGAGTTTATATGACGTCCTCGGGAAAATATTCTAGCGGGGTTCTTTTGTTGGTCCAACATAACATCGTCGTACACGACAAGATTATTAACGGATCCATCCAGGTCTTCCATGGATGGTGCCTCTTCAATGTCGGTGATAAATTCAATTACGCTTCCGCCGTAAGCTTCTGAAGCAGTTTCGTCGTAATCTTTTAGCACCTGATAACAATGTTGATCATCTACACTTGGGGCAATCAAATATAATTTATCCCAGGTTAAATACTTCATTATCATCGTTAACAGCAATTGGGTTTTACCACTTCCGGAAGGTCCGATGATAATCATTCTGATTGAGTTTGGTAACATCGGGTGATGTTTTATTGGTTGTTGTTTTTTCAACGCGGAAAAATCGATCACTTCCATTTGTTGATATAACATAAATATATTATGAATCTATATTGTGTGAAATGTAGAGCGCGTACATCGACAATTGACCCAACGACTGTTGCCACAAAAAATAACAGAAGTGCGGTCACAGGCAAGTGTGAAATATGCGGTACAAAAAAATATCGATTTGTGAAAAATCCTTTGAAGGAAAATCCTTTAAAAAAAAGGAGGTGATATCGCCGCTAGTTTAAGTAAACTTCCGGGTTACCATGGTCAAAATATCCAGGTGAAAAACACCTTCCCGGGTATAATTATTGTGGACCAGGAACACGATTAGATATAAGACTTGATGATCAAAATAATCCACGTCAGGGGGAAAATCCTATAAACGCCATCGATGAAGCATGTCGTGTACATGATATAGCTTACCGTAGTGGTGATCTACAACAACGTCATCTCGCGTATGTAGCATTGATTCACGCGTTAAATGCTATTCCTGATAAATCGTTAAAAAAAAATTAACCTCGTGGTTAATAAAATCCGCCATGAAAGGTAAATTAATATTTGGTGCGGGTAATTAATAACAACATGGAAAAAATTTAATATTCTCCGAGAGGATACTGGAGAGGCAAGGCGGCAATCAATAAACTCGCAAGCGCTGCAAAAGTAAACAATACAACAGCGGCGGATTGGTTATCCAAACAGGCGATATGGCAAATTTATCTACCACCGTCTAAACAAATTAATTACTCACATTTTGATGTGTCCGTTCCTAATGAGGTTCATCAAGCTGATATACTATTTCTGCCGCATGATCGCGGTTACAAATACGCGTTAACCGTAGTTGATATTGCGAGTCGATACAAACAAGCAGAACCGCTAAGGACAAAATCATTAACTGAGGTGGCTTCTGCGTTTGAAAGGATTTATCGACGAGGTCCTCTGCGTTGGCCAAATCTATTACAAGTTGATCCTGGCAAGGAATTTCAAGGTGTTGTTTTAACAACGATGAAACATCATAATGTCACCATCAGACGAGGGTATACTGCGCTACATCGCGATCAGGCAATTGTTGAACGATTTAATCGGACACTTGCTGAGCGGTTATTTGGATATCAATACGCAAAAGAATTCATCCAAGAAAAAAGATCCCGTGAATGGGTCAAGAGATTACCAGGTGTAGTTACCGCAATCAATAATGAGATTACTAGAACAATCAACATGAAACCTAGCAACGCTATTAAAAAGAAGTATATAACCGTACAACCACAAAAAGATTTCAAGGAACCAATTCTTGGTAGTAATGTCACTGTAAGGTATTTATATGAACCAGGAGAGCTTGAGGGTGGTAAAAAAAGAGCAACCGATCCTATTTGGAGTGTCACTGTACATAAAATATCTAGTATAACACGATCAACTGGTAGACCGCCAATCTATAAACTGGATTCAACTGCTCCTCAGCGAGGATTTACTCGACAACAACTACAGGTAATTCCCGAGGATACTCAATTACCACCGCGTGGTCTTAACTAGCACACAATGTGCCGGCACCCCGGCGTCTGTTGCACTCAAGATAAGTCAGCATAACGTTATCGTTGGTATGACCTACGCTGCTATTCTTTCTGTCTACGGTAAATTGGCGAGGATCTTTATCCGACCAACTCCAACGCATTATACAATTGCAACTCGCGCAGTGATTATTCTGTTGTTGCTTCAGCGTAATTATTAATTCAGCATCAATGTCAAATTTTCTATTATTTGTTTTGTCCTGTTGTTTATAACCAGAGAGTTTTTTTCTGATTATGTCCCGGATGATATCATCGGCGCTGATAATAGTGTCATTATCGTCACTGACTTCGTTAACAACGATTCTTCGAAGTTGGTTTATTCTTCGTACTCTGGATACAGCGAGATAAACTAAATTTGACCACTCAATGCGATTATCTACTATCCAAACAATTGTGTCTGTGATAGTTAATCCCTGTGAAGAGTGTATTGTCGCTGCGTAACCTAACGTCCATGGGGATTTATCAGCACGCAATGCATCTTCGACGACGCTGATCTCAACCAGCACAGTATCATTTAACACTAAATTCTGCTTTTCACGTTGTCCAGGAATGTCAACGTCGATATTTTGTCGCCGTGTATCCCTGGGTCTATAACAGAGCGGCACTGGAAGTGTTGCAAATTTACATTTATGCAATTCAAATAATTTCATCTGAAGTTTATCTCTGACTATTTTTCTACTTGCGATTATCAAATCGTTTGGTCTCCATGCTTCCCAAAAATCATTCATGTGAGTTTCTGAAATTATTTCCCGGGCTATATCACATTGGATTCTATCTGGTTGTAATCTGATTAGTTGTTTCAACTCCTTTAATACTTCATCTAATGATCTATGGTCGGTATTAATCTCTTCGTAATAATCAACGTGTTCTTTGAGTCAATTATGTGGAGATGCACCGACAAATGGTGGTGGTTGACCGTAATCTCCGCACATAATAATTTTTGTATTTTTCGTTGACAACCATTCGAGAAATATTTTTAATACTTGTAACGGTACTGTACAAATTTCATCCCAGATTATCACCGGTGGAATAAATTTCTGTCCCATTCTTTCAGGAGTCCATGAGTCACCTTTCCATCGAAAGAAACTGTGATAAGTGCATGCATTTACCCCACGCTGTATCATCTCTCTTGCAAGTCTATGAGTTGGTGTTAACACAATCATGTTTGTGAAATTTGTAGACTTTTCCATAAGGGTTTCCTTAGGGGTTTACGTAGAATTTTCCCCTAAGATTTGTCGTATGATTTCTGGAGACTCCTCGTGTAGAATTTGTTGTATGATTTCTTGTATTTGTTTTTGATCATCTGTAAGTTTTTCAATTGGTTTTTCAACGGATTTTTCAATTGGTTTTCTTTTCCTATTGAACATATTAATTACTCGTGTTGTCTTTCCTGATCCTCCACAACCATTCAAATAAACGAATTTATATCGCGTAACAGGATCTGATATCGGTGGTGCATTAGAAAATTCTGATTGAATCTCAGAGAGATTCTGGTTGCTTTTCAAGTATTTATCGTCGTTGGTACCATCTGCCGATTTACAATACTCGTGTAGCTTCTCCTTTTTAAATCTCCAACACCCCCACGCTTCCTCCCGGGATGTGAATTCAGCCACTGCTGATCTGTATTTGTTGTGGATATACATCGAATCAGTAGCTACTCTAACCGCGGTATTAGGAAATTTATTTATCATCGAAAATAGATTAATAGTAGAATAACTGAGCAAAGATGCTCTTAAGTGTGTATACTGACAACTATATCCATCACAGTAGGTAACAACCGTACCCAATTTCTCACCATTGGATAGAAAAGCATCTTTACGAGTTACAAGTTTTCCATTTTTCGTTAAATCCGCTATGATAAAATCGTATGCAGCGCTGTCTATGATCAACCGCGAAGAGTATTTTGCATTGTCGTATCTTCCACCTTGAGTAAATTTACCGATTATTTTTCGTCCAAAATCTTTTGCTAGTCCATTTTCAATTTCAAATAACTTCCTAGACCTATCTATGATTTGTTGTTCATTTAAAATCTCCGATTTTCCATCAGAAAACTGTTTTCGTTGTTCGCGTATTATCCTATCTAGATCGGGTTGTGGTAACCAAACTTCTTTCTGAGCTCGATAGCATATAATTGCTTCGCTGATAATCAACGATATCAGCATACCACTATCAATCATATATCGTAGTAACACTATTGGCATCCAGTGTTTTTCAGCCATATGTCTACCAATCCAAACATAACTACACGGATGTAATCCTGACGCTAATTCAAATGATACCACACAAGCGAATCCAGTTAAGTCAAAATCAGGCAAACGACCATTAACTGAAACACGAGTCATTTCATGTGTGGGGTGTCCAAATAGTTTAAAGTACTTGGCACATTCTCCATATCCGAGAAAACTCCCTGGATAACACGCAGCTATATCAATTGAAATCATACCCTCGCGGTGGTATTTTGTATTCCACAGTCCTCCATGACCGAATTTGACGCAACTCAATTTGACATCTTCGAGAAAATCACTTCGTGTTGGACGCCATGAGTTTTTTTCTCGTGCAAAATGAGCTACCACTGATGGAATGGTAAAACTATCCGTGAGTAGTTTTTCATGGAAATTATTCGAGTATTTTACAGCGGTTTTTTTCATCTTCGAGTGTAACTCTTCAGTGCGATATAATTCTCCATTCGGTCTTACAAACTGATCAAATCCTGAATCTTCAGCGCTGCGAAGTAGCCACACTGACACAGGATCATCTTTACACGGCGCATGAATAGCATCAAATAATTTCTCTTCGTGGAAAACATCCTTACAAAATTCCCCGGGTATATATCTCACGATTTGTTCTCGTGGAAATACATTTACAGCAGGTGTCCACGCGTGTTTGTTATGATCGATAATTTCAATTGGAGCTCCTCGCGATTGATATTTCGGTTCGTATAATACTTCTTCGGTTATTGTCGCTATCGATATTGGAAATTTTAATGACGCTTCTAATTTAGCTATATCGGAAATCATTGCCCCGCGCTGTTCCACTGTCAGTTCCCATTCGGTTATTTTCTTACGTCGCAGATCAGTTAGTTTATTTCCCCGGGATGCATTCGTGAAATGTTCCAT
This sequence comes from Unio delphinus, assembly GCA_029339505.1. NCBI lineage: Eukaryota > Metazoa > Mollusca > Bivalvia > Unionida > Unionidae > Unio > Unio delphinus. Next base: position 13,945,168 of record JAQISU010001240.1, on the reverse strand, counting down.
TACCCGTGTTGCTACACAATTGAGCCTTGACGAAGTCAACGGTGACGCCGTTTTCATAGGTGCTAGTTTTGCAATACTTGGCTTATCATTTAGCGGATATATTCCGTAAACAACTGCTGTTACAGGGTAAGATCTCTCGTAGTATGGTTTGTCAATTCCAGTTAGAATTCCTGGTTTGGAATCTCTACTCACAATGATAATTTTTTTATCCTTGAGAATTGGTTCAAATTTATCTCTGATAATCCATTCACCTTCGACTTCGATAATGAATTGTATTCTAAAAAAGTACCTCTGTGAATTACTTTGTTTGGGAATTGCTTTGCTTGAAATCCTTTGGATTTCCACCTTTGGATGCTACACCCTTGGATTTCCCCGTTGGCTCGCCAAGGTGTGAGATTATCTCAGCTGCTCTTGTATCGTTCATGGTAGCATCGATTACGGGTACATTGACATCATCATTGATAATTCGAAATGTCGACCAACAGTGTGCTGCACCGTCTCGGTAGAATTCATTAAAACACTCTCTGATTTTACCCAGTATAGTTCTATCATCGATTAGATGTTTTGGTATATCAGAGATTTTATCGAGATTAAATCTAGCATTTTCCCAAGGCTTAATTTTCGATAATCTCTCGAACTCCTTCATATCAGAGATTCTATCGAGATCGAATTTAGTATCCCGATTAAATCCAGGTTTAATTTTCGATAATCTCTTGAATTCTTTCATATTATAACTAAAACAAGTATTTAAATAAAAAGTATTTTATATAATGAATCATTGCAAATGGCTCATGATTGGATCAGTAACCGCATGTAACAAATCATGCAGAAATGAATTCTGTGGGTATCATATGCAAAGTTTTCGTCGGGGGAGCAATGGTCCTCTCCCGTGCCTGTATTGTGGGGTAGGTGTTAGAGGCAAATCGCAGTTATGCATTAGTTGCGGTGGTAAGTGTTATAGAGAGTTGAAGCGTTATTATGACAAGCGAAGAATAAAAATTCCTGACTTTGTCAATGACGTTACCAAATAAATTTATATTAGTATACAAATGAACCAAGAATTTCAAAGACACCCAGTGATCACCAACTACGAAGCCTCTCGTGATGAGTGTTGTTAGACACTGTAAAAATAAGAAATCTGTTGGGGGTGATAATGGTATGGGGTATTTGAGGTTTAATGCTGGAGGGAAGAATTATTATAATCATCGTTTTGTATTCGAGGTGTTTAATGGATTGATCAAGGATGGTTTTGTTATTGATCATATTGATCGCATTAAGACTAATAATTCTTTGAATAATTTACGAGCTGTTACACAAAGTGAGAATACTGCATCTGGAAAAACTGGTACTTGTAAATCAATTGGGAAGAGACCTGTAAAGTCATTTAATACTGAAAATAACGAAAAAAAAATATTTCAGTCAATAACCGCAGCTGGTAAGTATTTCGATATTTATCCGTATTCTATTCAATGCGTTGCAGAAAATATAACCAAGACGGCTTTTTCAAAGCGTTTTAAAAACAGCATTAGGTTTACTTATGTATAAGTCATAATCTTGCATTGTTCAAGAGGAATAACTCCCTTAGGTATATTTCAGTCTAACACAGTTACGGATCTTAAACACAGTCATTGATTTTTGATTGGTTGATTTCGCTATTATGAAATATCAATGGAGTATAATCAATTTTCGTTTTTTTCAAGTATTAACAGAACTGTTTTATATACACGTCGTATATAATTCTTTTTTTTTAGTGTGTTTTTCAAGTATTATGTGTTAATTCAACGTTGACAGTGATAATTATTAAACACAACAAGGAATAAAATCACCACACCGCACTGTGTGTTAGTCATGTAACAGTGGTTTATATACGTTAAAACCGTCTTATATTATTGGGGGTTTTCGCGTTCGAAAATCATACATGTGATCATTACAGCCCATACACTACCGGGTGTATGGATATCTTTTGGTATTCATACAACCTAGGTTTTATATAGGTTGTAAATGATCACGTATGAATGTAGACCCACCCCCGTCATCCATTGCCATTGAATCAATTCATTCATTGGTCACCCTATAATCGTTTGTTGTGCCGTCGTCATTCATTGTTCACCCTATAATCGTTTGTTGTGCCGTCGTCATTCATTGTCATTGAATCAATTCATTGTATATAACCATAATCACCTATTGGTTATGTGTTTGTCCGTGTCCACGTACCAAACGTATCCTCTTGTAGGTCTAACCCGCTAATCCGAGTTAGACTCTACTCGTGGGGAATACGCTTCGTGATTATATGTAACCGTTGAGCGCCGCTTGATGTATAAATACACCAAGGGGGTTCAAAACGGTGATGTGGTGTAATTGTGCCGTCGTATATGTATAATACAACCGCCTACAAACTAGATCATGGGGTTGTAATATGCCGTCGTCATCCATTGTATTACCTATAATCGCATTAAGCTTCTGGATATGCTAAGATGACCAACACCTTAGCGTGTCCAGAATTCATTTTGTGTGAAACTCGAAAAATTCTAAAGAATTTTCAGAGTTTCCATTCACTCGAAAAATTCTAAAGAATTTTCAGAGTTTCCATTCACTCGAAAAATTCTAAAGAATTTTCAGAGTTTCACAATTAAATAAATATACTTTTTCATATATATGAATTCTGAAAATATCAGATGTATTATTGTTGAAATTAATAAGCTCAAAGATCAAAATATAAAACTATGTTCAGGGTTAGATTGTGATCAAATCATGACCGATTTTGACGATATTGAATTTGCAGCGCGCAATGGAAAATATGTACTCGCTAAGCAGTATTTTTTCATTAAGCGATTACAAAAATTTATACGTGAAAGCTTAGTTAATACCGAAGACGTTAATGTATTTGTACCATTATGTAAGATCGTAGAACATATTAGGAGGCAATTAAGTTCTGAATACGAAAACAGAAAACTTATCAATTGTAAAGTGAGACAGATAAAAGCCTTAATCGATCCCCACGCGTAGAGAGCCTCCTTTGTTGTATAACAGGTACATAGGTAATGTGAAACGCGCACATGTATAAATACTAGAACAAGTTTGTAAACCTGTGTCAATAACAGGGAAGTAAAATTACATTGTGTGATTAATACCTGTGTCAACAACAGGGAAGTAAAAAAGTTATGTAGTATTTTTTTTAGCTGAAAATTCTTTCTTGAAATCTTTTAGATTTCCCATTTTAAAATCGTGAATGGAAAATCGAAGATTTTCAACAAAGCAATTTCAATGGGGAAATCCGTAGGATTTCAATCGAAGATTTTCAACAAAGTAATTTCCATGAAAAATCTTCGATTTTCAAGAAAGAATTTTCAAGATTTTTTTAAGATCTTCCACGAATAAGCATGAATGGGCGTATTGCATTATTTGATCACGGGTTAATCGTACTAAGGTTATAACGTTTTGCTGAAGATTTAACATTTGATAATCAGTCAATAGAAAATTTTCCGTGCCTAAGTTATCTATGACTATATCCACGTAGAATTCTTCTGTTGTGTTACCCCCGAATACCTCTCTGATAGCGTTTTCAAGAAGATTTTTGTCATAGATAGATACTAGCACGTGTTGATAGATTATTATACTATATATGAAATTCGATGAATTTCTATTTTGAAAATAGTAGAATCGTTTTTGAAATTGCAAGTGAAAATCTTCAATTTTCCATTGAAATTGCTTTGCAATTCACGATTTTACATCTAGCGTTATTTGTAGTGTTTCCCCGCGAAGGTCAATTAGGTTAAATTCTTGGTCGGTTATTGAAAAATTCATCCTGGACAGAAATGAATTAACAGGTTCAAGATAAGTCAAATTAGGTGGGTTTTTCATTATAAGACTTCCCGGGGATACGTCTGGTGAGAACGTGTACATGATATATCCTTGGTTGGCGCTGTTTGATTTTGAAGTATCAATTGAGAAACTTCCTAGGATACTATCACAGATAACATGTATTGCAATAACAGATGATATATCAACGTTGCCGGGAGATCTGTGTTTGTTGTTGCGGTATACTGAATTCGTTGATGTTAAAATTTCCGTGGGAGGATTTATTTTAAACCATAACGCGTGAATCTGAGGAAAGAATTGATCGATGAGTTTTTTCAATGATGCTTTTAACGATGGTACATTATACCCCGGGAATTTCATGAATGGTAAATTGTCATTGGTGCGTGAAAACACTCTTCGAAATTTTTCCTTGTTTGGTGATTTATCTTCGTATACAAACGAGAGTAATCTATCATTGAGGAAGTTCATATCAGCAATAATTTGATTTAATTGTTGTTGTTGATGTTTGATTGTAACACGCTGAGTTGTTAAATCTAACAACAGAGATCAACAATACCAGAAACTGGCATAATTAATCTAGATGATAACACTGGACCTGGAACTCATTGGGTTTGTTACGCGATATTTCCAACGTCAATTATTTATTTTGACTCGTATGGATTACCACCTCCGATTGAATTTGTCAAATACGTGTCTACGATTTCTTTGAAATCGCGAAGTAATTCAATCCCTGGAATTTAAAGAATTCCCATTTGGTATTCAACGTTGCCCACGCAGACATTAACAGATCCTCCGATATGTGGACAAGAAACCCTTAACGCGTTAATTGTTATCTCGGCAAATCCTAAATTACCTCACAAGGCCATCCACGAGTACACGATGATGAATCATCGATGACAAGTCAACGTCGATGATTTTAACAAAGAAAAACGTGTATATATAACATGTCAGATATTTTTGGAAGATCAGTACCACGTGTTTCCGCAGAAGGAGTTACCGTTGGACAAGTAAAAAAAAATAATCAACAAAGCTATCTCCGCGATAGCAAACTTAGATGAATTAAAAAAATTATCTGATCAAATAAATGCTATTACAGGATTACAAAAAACCATCGATGACATTAAAGTAACTGCTGGTAATTCCGCCGCGGATACGAAAAAACTACGTGATGATTATAACGATCATATAACTAAATTTAATCAGCTCAAACAGGATATCAGTGCCATTGAAACTCCAATTAATAACTTCTTTGGTGTTCCGCGTGAATCTCTTGATTTACAGATCGCACACGTAAAAGCAGCTGTTGATAATTTACCAAAATTACGATCAGATTTTGATTCTCATGTTGATCAGTTTACTAGTTTACGAAGAAATTTTAGAAAAGCTGATGACGCCGTCGATAAGTTCTTCGGAAAAGATGCAAAATTAGATGATATTAAAACAACTCTCGGAAATATTATTACCAAACTCGATGAAATAACCGCGATTAATACCCGGTTAGGTGTTATCAGGGACACGAAATCAATTTCAGATTTAATCGCGATTAATAAAAAATCCATCGATGAACTTAAAACTAACATAGATGCCATAGTATCAGATGGAACGAGAATGGCACCTATCGTTGAAAAGGTAAAAATCCCTCATGAAAAAAAATTATTGTCAACAACGTATACACGGTTCAACACGGATCATATACGTGGACACCTACAAATAATATTTTACACATTACTGCAACCGTAAAGGGAATTTATCGATTAACGTTAGTAACACCAACCTTGTTTAATATATCATCGTCGAGTTCATCTGGAGTCAATAATACGATATCAACAATTATCGACAAGGATACGATTGAACAATTCACGATTACATCCACTGATAATAATCTAGCTAGGGTTTCAATGTCATGGTATGTTGAATTTGTAGCTGATTTAAGTAAACAGTTAAATTAAAATGTATCACTTTCAAAGAATTGTTGACTGCGTTAATAGATAAAATGTCAACGATGTCATTGGCACCAACTGTATTTGAATACCGTTATAACACTGTCAAAGAATATCAAAATAAACTTGAAGCGTTAATTACCGAGTATAAAACAAAAAAGAAAAAATACCAGCGTAGAATTACCATGTTAGATGTAACTGTTTACTCGGTATCAGGTGTAATTGCCGGCGCTGGAATAATACTATCTTCGGTGGTTATGATATCCCCTGTTGTTGTACCAATTTGTATATCCACGGCTGCAACAATCGCAGGAGTATTCACCGGAATAACAAAAAAAATATCATCGTGTTCTCAACAAAAATTACACGATTACACTGTTAAAGTTATTACTGCGTCAAACGCTTATTCGGAATTGTCAATGCTGATCTCGTCAGCGATTGATGATCAAATAATATCAGACGAAGAGTTCTCTAGGATGGTACGGTTATATGATTCAACGATTTCAAAGTTGGAAAACAATAATAATAATGTCATCATCGCAAGAAATCCTTCAACGAATAGCAACAAATACTACCACGACAAAAACAAAGTTGATCTCGGTGGTAACGAAAACACCAGAATTCAGCGTTGAATTAAATCCTCCGTTGGCGGTGTCTGCAATAGCGCTAACGCAATTAAGATGCTATTATAGTTGGCCTAATGTCAGATCAGCACCATTCAATGGTAAACCCCCCAACAACAGTTTTACGTTTTCATGGAAAAAACCCAACACTGATAAACCTGTATCATATACAATACATCTACCAACTGGCGCAAACGATATCGAAGATATCAATGACGCAATCATAGAATCAATCCAGGCAATCACAGGACCAAATAAAATCGACATCAAAGATGAACCTGATAAATACTCAATTGAGATAAAAGGACATGAGCCGCTGCTATCAACGGTCATCGAAATAAATTCACCGGATTACTCCGTGGATATATACAACAGCTCAATTAGAAGATTATTAGGTTATCCTGAGTTTATTCCAGGCACCGCTGATATAGCGGACCTACCACGAGAACCATTAAAGTCTGATTTTATTTCCACGAAAGCAAATTATCACGGGTTTAGTAATGTACACAATCGAGCTTTTACTGAACATATCCGGACTTTTCATGAATCGCGGCCGGGTCCTTGGGTTAATAATTTAACATATGTTTTACCGTTAGATCATGCTTTAACTCATCTACGACAAAATATAAGTACCGCCCATTCTTTTGAGGATTTATCAATAGATGTAGCATATATTGCTAGACAGATCACAAATATGAACGAATATTTTAATAAAATTTTAAGTTTTTTTTATAGACGAAATTACTTCAATTCCACCACATCGCGTTGAGGCCGTCAAATACTTTGAAATATGTAATCAAATTATTTCTGACATGGAAGTATTTAATACAGAGATAATTAAATATATCATTGGTAGCAAAATTTCAACAAAAACAAATTTTGCACCTCATTATAATATCCGCGTCGAAGACATCCCAACGTTTAAGTTTCCAGGATATAACGTACCAGAGATGCGTAAAAAACTCGTTGACGCTATCGATGAATCCTTCCTACTGATTCATCAAAATTGGTTAGATAGTCTTCCCGCGGTTCATTATCAATTGCCGGAACCTAGCAAATCTGACTTTTTCACTGATGATCCACCAGCGATAGATCCAAAATTCAATTACAATTTCGACATTAGTTTTCTACGTCCTCAAGATATTTACGGTAAATACTCATACAACGTCTACGATGGAACAGAAACTGATGCACTTAGCAAATACGAATACAACGAGCACGGTAAAATAATATGGAGATTTGCTCTTGGTGATCAAGGTGTATTTGTAATCACAGAGAAATCTCTTACTGGGATCTTCAACTCAATGACACAAATGTTCCAGATGAAATTGGGACAATTGAAAGATTATCTACAACGATTTATTTGATCCGCCGGTCATTTGATTATGTTTTAGCGTAATCGTAGTTCCGCATTTTTTGGCTGAACTCGATTGAAGTTTTTTTTATCTGACCAGGTGTCAATGTGACATTAATAGTGTTATACGACATTTTTATATAACACCGATTGATTCAATTACAGGTTTTCCACTGGTGCATCAACGATTCTCATTCTTCCACCACCACCTTCAAGTATCATATTTTTATCGCTGAGAAGAACAGCAACTGCTCTAAATCCTCCAAGAGCATCACCGATACGAGCTTGGAATTTCACATCAACGGTAGAGTGTTTAGATAAATCAAGATGTTGCAACGAAAAGTAATAAATCGGATACAATTCTTTAAAATCCAATTGTGATATCTGAAGTCCAGTATCGATGTTTTGATCACGACCCATAAATGACCACAATCGATGATAAACCCGTCCTATTTGATTATTATCATAGTCGATGATAAGATTTTCTGCGGGTTCTTGTTGATTACTTATTCGCAATGATACTTCACTGACATCACATTTATCAAATATCATATGAGATCTTAATTGTAGACTATCATTTGCAGCACCGGCTATTTTTTGAGTTCTATTCGAGTTCTGCAACACAACAAAAACATGTCTTGGTGCGGAAACATTTTTCGTCAATGCAAGTTGCCAAGTAAAAACTCCAGTACCTGTACCGGGTGTAGTAGCTGTTGTAACATCACACCAACTCAATATTGATTTTCCTCCTTGATCCATAAATGATAACAACCGAGTTTCAACAGTCAATGATGGAGTCATAACTGGCATCCACAACGCTAACTTTGTTAATGTTACACTACCATCTCGTACAGGATCAGGACCGTGCCAAAGAGCATAATCATCAGTTGATCTTCGTGTAAGTGTTACAGTATGACTAGCACCAAATATTACTCGCCGGACATCTCTGCAAAATCCAAATATATGAGACAACGGAATCGTACATGAAAATCTACCAAGTTTATCTATGTTTGCTTTTCGTGATGCAAATCCTGCGTTATAATTAGGATTACTACCTACAACAACAGGTTCACTTTTAGAACCGTCAGCGAAGGCAGTAGTTTGTTTGGTGTTCTTGTAGTAAATTGACGATGATCAGCGTTATTGGAAGTATCCTTCGCAAACATCATTGAATGACCCGCAGATTTAATAAAATCATCAGAATATCTAGCTAAACCTATAATTGTGGTTGCAACATCAACATCATTATCGATAGATTCAATCTTACTAGAACCAATTGTATACTGGGCGTTGTTAAATAACGTCATTATTCCGTTGTTGACAAATCCAATCGGAATATTTTCGAGATTATCAGCATCTACAAACGGAGTCTTACCGGGATCACCTTTCCGCAGTTGTCCTTCTACTTCGATGTATGCTTCACACGGCAAGAAGTATTTAGATGTGTCATCGAATCTAAGTTCAATTCGTGATCTTGTATCTGGATCATGAGCTTGATATGAAAAATACTGATAATCGCGTATAGAATTATTTCTTCCTACGGGGTCATCTACTTTAAAAGCATCATCGATTTCATCCTTGAACATTTTATATTAACGTAGTTGATCTAAATGTTTAACCGCGCCAACCCGGAACCAGCAATTTTTCTTAACCGTGCAACTGCAATTTTATTAATCGCGCTACCTATCTTAGGAGGCATTTGTTCCGTAGACTGTAATTGAAACTTTCTTCGTTGAAATCCATATCCGTTTTTCTTTGAATTTCTATTTCCACGTCTCGCCAACGACATAAGTTTTTCTTTTGCGCTACCTAATATATCAAATGCGCTATCATCGATAACTTTACCAGCTCGGTCACCGAAAACCCCAATAGCTTTAGACGCTATTTCCTTACCAACAGGTAAAATCTTTGGAGCAATTCTAGTCAATAATCCAGAGACAATATCACCAAGTCCATTTCCATACGTGAGTTTATAAACCGGCAATCTTGAGTTTACAACGTAAACAGGTCTTGCTCTGTTCATACTACGATGTACTATCATTTTATTTAAATGCTATATGTCTAATTACTGTAATAATCATCTGTAAGTTCATCGATGAAACTTCGATATAGTCCGATATCCATTACACGTCCTTGAAATAACCGTTGACAGATTTCAGTTGCCACGTTAATTATTTCCGGAGAATTATTTCCAGCTCGCTTTCCCCCAATAAGAACTTCTAGCCGCGATATATCATCGAGTACACTTCTTGAACAAGGTATTGAATTTCTAGAAATTTCACCACCGCGATATCCCTCGCCGGATTTTTCTTCTTGAGGTTCTTCTCTAAATATATCAAACTTAGGTTCTTCTTGTTGAGGTTCTTCAATAACAGGTTCTGGTTGTTTTCGTGGTGGTCGTCCTCGCTTTTTTGGAGTTGATTGTACACGTTTTCGTTCTTCTGCTCGTTCTTGTTTTTTTCTTTCTCGTTCTTCTGCTCGTTCTTGTTTTTTTCTTTCTCGTTCTTCTTTTTCTCGTTGTTTTCGTTCTGTTGATCGTCGTTGTTGTTCAGTTTCTAATAAACCCCCTTTTTCCTGATATTCGTCATATTTTTTTTCAGCAGCGGCCAAATATCCCTTATATATAGGATCCTCTTTATCCTCTTTTGATAGTCCATATTTAATTTTGTAAACCGCTTTAGCAAACTCACCTACGTTTTTTATATAACCATGTTGTCCAGGTTTTAAGTATTTTTTTTATGATAATATCCCAACGCAGCAAAATCTGTTAAATCAGTTAAGTCTTTTTTATTAATCTCTGCTAAAGTTTCCTCGGTAAATCTATCTCGGAGTTCTTGAACTCGTTCACCATATGATTTTTTAGGTTTAACCTCTGGTTTTAATTCTTGTACCGCGGTTACAACTTCCTTAGTTGCCGTAGTTATAGGCTTAAATAATTCTTTAGTGTCAGTGGTAAAATCTTCTTTTGCTTGTTGACGCGCTTGAAGATTATCTCTGAAAGAATCTCTCACCGGAAGAAATTTCTTAATTGCAGCCAACCGTTCTCGTGTTAATCTAGTTATTTGTGCTTCTCCGATGTTTGCCATTTTATATAAATATATATCGCTAATTCATCATCGTATCTATAGCTGTTTCAGTTAGCGTAACGCAGCAACGAGGGTGAACGCCTTATACTTGGCGTCTCTTTTTTTTTACTGAAAAATTTAATTAAGTATTTTCATAAATTTACTGAAAAATTTAATTAAGTATTTTCAAGGAAGCCTCAGTTTACTAAATTGAGCCTATATAAGCAGATTTCGGGAAGCCTCAGTTTGCTAAATTGACGCTTGTAAAATTTGGTCTGTTCACCCCCTCTGCTGCTTCTGATATTGTTTAATTATCTATATATAAGCTCACCTAACGATCGCTCAAAGCTCACCCTACGATTGCTCTAGTTCACCCTACGATCGCTCCAAGCTCACCCTACGATTGCTATAGTTCACCCTACGATCGCTCCAAGCTCATTCTACGATTGCTCCAGCTCACCCTACGATCGCTCCAAGCTCACCCTACGGTTGCTCCAGCTCACCCATTTTGAACGATTTGGCGTGCCATAGTAAAGTTCAGAAATGTCAGCTACAACAGCTATGGACTAGGCAAACAACAAGTAACTGAGCGACTATAACCAGAAAGCTACGCCGAGTTAGATAATTTATCTTGTCCCAAATGGTATGGATACGCAGTGTCCGAAGAAATGGCGGTCAGTGGATTTCATTGGATTCAACCAAATCATTTTTTTCGGGGGTCTGACAAGGAAGTACCTGACAATATTTCGTATTTCGTTGAAGTTCATCTTAATTATCCTGTCGAATAGCATGAACTACATAACGATTACCCATTCTGCGCAGAATGAATGACCATAGACTACGAGATGTTTTCAGGTCAACAGCTAATGATTGCCTGCGACAGAAAAAATAAATTCAATGGATCGTAAATTAGATTCAAATTTAATGGACAAGAAATTATACATGCTTCATTAGAAAAATCTAAAACAAGCTGTAGATGATGGACTTTCATTACAAAAAGTTCGTCGTGTGTTAAAGTTCAAACAATCGAAATGGATTTAAGATTACGGTGACTCAATTATACACGCAGCGCAATTGCTGAGACGGATTTTAACAAGAACTTCTTAAAGGTGAAATTTTGGATTAGAAGAAACTAAACAATTCAATTTTGAACAAACTTATCAGACAGCAATATTTAAACATTTGAAACATTTTAATCGCCTTTTTTATTTATATAGTCATTCGTTGTTTATCTCGCTAGCTCCTTCCTAGTGACCTTCCTCTTACATCTTTCTCAAGGCCATTACACTTTAAAAATGGATTATTTTTGCAATATCAATGAAGTTCTTGCCCACGTCTTCCTGTTTTGTAATGATTATTACAATAATTTAGCTATCACTCAGTGCGGACATAAACTCATGAAAATGTGACGACCAATAGGCAGGCGGCTTTCTAAACATTTAGACTTTTTGAGCGCAATGTGCAAGAAATGACAGGTGTGGGACTTGAGTGCGTTGTCCTTGATAGATTTTTTAGTTGTTAAGCACTCGGATTTCAATCAAAGCATGACCGATGGACCGAAAATGTAACACCCACAAGAGGTGTGTATACTCCGCAGTTTAAATAGTAGTTAGCAGGAGACCGATACGTAAATAGTAGTTGGCAAACATGAAATGAATGAAATTTAGTGTTCTGATTCTCATTTACAAAAGGGTTTGTCATATAGTTTTATGCATGGTATCGATTTAAATAAATGATAAAAATCAGATAAAACTGACTTACAAAACGCCCCCGAGGAACACGATATAATTAAATCATTGATGTTGTTTAGTTGGGATTTTTCTTCGGGGTGAGTAGGGGTGGGGGTAGAGACTACTAGTATAAATAAAACCAATTACATGCGACAGTACTTTAACACTCACTATCTCGATCGTTGTCTTTACAAATACAAAAACATGCATATTTTGTACTCGGGTCCGCATTGTCGTTGTCTGTCATCAACATATCTACATCGATAATTTAACTCAGGTTAAGTACATGTATTTTCACAGTAAATATTTCTTTCGATATCGACATAGGAATGTAGTTGCTTTGCTATTTGATGGCAAGTAGTATAGAAAGTTTAACTCATGGATCTCTTGACCTTTGAGTTTTACCTCTTACGTTCACCCTTCACCTCTAAAGTTTACCTTGAACAAGTAGTCTGCACGATGCTGCTGAAAATCAAGACCAATAACAGCCTTTGAGAAAATGCAGTCACTGACTGAATGATCATCCAAATTTATTAAGTCAACACTGTTCACTAACGCCAAATTTATTTTTCAAACCTTCTGACCTAATAACCGTTAACATGTTATTAAATACTCGGACTCAGAACCTCAAATGTTTAGAAAGTCTCTGCCTATTGGACGTCACATTTGCATGAGTTTATCTCCGGATTGAGTGGTATCTAAGTTATTCTAAAAATCATTACTCCTGGCAAAGTGATTGTCAAATGTTACAGGATTAAACCTGGTTAAGGGAATGTCTAAACAGTTGTTAAAATAACAATAGCACTGAAATGCTTGTCTTTGAAATAGTTCGTATAGAAAAGCGGTCCCCTGCCCAGCTGGCTCTCAAAATATATTTTGTAACTTTGAAAACCGGTGAATAGACACCCACACACGCAAAAGTATATTATATGAAACTAGTACAAATTTGCTTCGCCCGTTTATATCATCTATCAAATAATATAAATATCTGCTTTGACGGATCTATCACGTTCACATTTTATCGGATAAATATGACACTAAGACATTTATTGATGTATAATTAACATATTATTAGGCGTTACTAGGAACACAACTCACCTAGGCATGAGAACAATCCATTGTCCAACTTCGTTTTCACGTCAGGAGGATTATATTCAAAGAATGAATAAGTTTATATGTAGTTACCTTTAAAGGGACTCGTTGCTATAGCAATGTGTCACAACTAAATGCGGAATGAAAAGAGGAACAGGTATGACATCTACTAGATAGACTAAGGCAAATCATTGGCATTCTAGTGCATTTTTTAAAATTTTTAACATCTTAAGCGTTCCCTTCTGATCACGTGCCACGAGAATCAAACTGGGTAGGGGCCCTAAGTTTTGAGTATGAGATATATTGTTAGTATTTTGTTTAAACGATTCCATGTACAAGAAATGGCACATCATTTGTTTTGCAACAGGCTAAAACAGTGTACACACACACACGTACGTACATACATACATACATACATACATACATACATACATACATACATACATCCATCCATCCATCCATCCATCCATCCATACATCCATACATACATACATTTTATAGTCTCCTTTTAATTTATGAAATACGTTATTCACCTGAGTGATTTATCATCACTTTGAAAGCAATTTCTTTAGACCAAATATATCAGCCGATTATTTGAAGTAAACATGTAAATTGATCTACCGTTCAAGCGTAGACTAGTACGGATATTAAAAAGTTGTGCTATACAATCTACTACAAAAGCATTAGTAAATAACGGTGTTCAGTAATGCAGCACATTTTACTTAAAAGCATTACAATTTTCATACAGATTTAGGCACGAGAAGAGCGCATGATCGAAATGCAAATGTTGCTGTTGTCAACCATATTAGTTGTCCCGTTTACTAACATTCTTGCAGTGTCATCTCATACTCAATGGTGTAATGATCAACGATATTAGTCCTCCTGTTTAATAACGTTCTTGCGGTGTCACATCCTATTCAACTGTGTGATGATCAACGAATGTTTAGCTGGAATTGGATGGATATGTACCTTAGTGCCATACTCTTTTGTTTTCTATTCTTCCTCGCTCGTGAGTGCCATGCCGTTTCTTGGTCCAGTGTATCGGCTGAGGTTGTAAACATAGCCGCGATATATGAAGGAACGACCAGCGTGATTCCACTGCAAGACCTGTCACAAATATTGAATGTTTCCTTAGGGATGCAACTCCTGGCATTAAACAACTTTGATGATGTTGGGGGTATCATGGATATAAGCACATATCTTTCGATGGAGTGGACAGAGGAAATTTATTTCAACGCACATGGTGCGACGGCCCCTGATACATCAGTTACTATATCTGCAGCTAGCATCTGGAAGCCGTCATTGATACTTGTCAATTCGGCTGGAGCGAGCACAGAGATCGTACAAGCACAATCCCAGGTGAGAATGTACTTAAAATCTGGTAAATGCGAATGGACTGAAAATGTTGACCTTCAAGGGTCATGTAGGCCGAATGTTTATTTTTATCCGTTTGACGTTCACGATTGCTCATTCAAATTTACATCGCGAGCTTACAATTCTAGTGAGCTGACTCTTCTAGCGTCTAGTTTAAAGAAGGATGATTTTGAAGAGAACGTTGCGTGGAGTGTGGAAAAGTTATCTACAGAAAAGTTAACCCAGGATTCAAAATCCCATGTCAAATTCCAAATTAGAATAGCCAGAAGGTCATTGAATTATGTTCTGAATTATATTCTACCTATTTTAATATTGTCCGGATTAAACATATTTGTCTTCATGTTACCGAGAAGTTCTGGAGAGAGAGCAGGATATTCTGTGACTTGTTTTTTGGCTTTTGTGGTTTTCATAAACAGCATTGTTACATCTCTACCAAAGTCCTCTGCACCCGTCTCTGTTTTGGTGTACTACCTCACGGTAATGATGACCATTAGCGCAATTATAACCATCCTTGTATTGTTCACTCTGATGATCGAGAAAAGAGTAGTCAAGCAGAATCAGGTTGAAGAGAAGAAAAAAGAGGAAAACAAGGAAGATAGAGGGACGAAGATCGAAGAGAAGAAGGAGGATGACGATCGAAAAGGAAATGATAAAAAATCATCAAGTCATAGACTTTGCTGCTTGTGTTGTATCCCGAATCGTGTTGAAGATATATCAACCCAGAATCAGCTATTTCTTGAACCCCCAAGGTGCCTTCAAAAGTTTGCCTGGTACTGTCGTCGCATAGTTTGTAGATATTGTTTATTGCCTAAGGATGCAACGGAATTGCGATGGGTTGAGGTTGCAAACACTCTTGACGTTTTCTTTTTCGTCTTCTTCCTAGTAGGAGAGATCATCTTCAGTATAGGCTACTTATCACCCATTTCAATACAGTATTGGTCAAGCACGTGAAGCAAACGCCTTAGTACATATATGACAATCATATGATTTTAATGCAAAATACTTATCTGAATTTTAAATGGGAAATGTTATGTCTTTGTTTCCCTTCAATGAAATACAGATCGTCGATATTATAGTATATGCATGTATGTATTTTTTCAGTCTGTATTTATGTATGTATAATTAATTGCTCACGGAAAGTGATGTTTGACATAAATGGGTTCAAGATTCTTGTTAGCTTAAATCTCAGTTTAACGTTTTGTTTTCTTGTTATTGATATATTTGACTACATCTGTTATAGCTGAAATCGTTTCGTTCAACATTTACAAATTAACTGTGATATTGACTTATGTGATTGTAACATACCGTGCGTCTTTCTAGTATGATGTCTTTATGACTTTAAACACACACACACACACACACACACACACACACACACACGCACATATATATATATATATATATATTTACAAATGAAATAAAAACATATATTGTGATATCGCACATCTGCATTATGATTGGTGTTTTTTTCAAGGTGACGCATAATGGTATATAATCATTATATGTAAGAACAACATATAAACTGGAAAATGAGTGAATATAAAGTAATTTGTATTGAAAAGTGTACGGACTGGCTCATTGTTATTTTTAAAGTAGAATATTCGTTTGGATATTTTTGTCAACAATAATGAAGAGAGTTGAACAATACAACCTACACGTTGGAAAGTCGATACTAAAGTTATGACATTTAAGAAAACAACTTGATTGAAAGAAAAAGACAAATGTGTCGCATAACAATCAGAAATAGCAAGAAACACTAAATATATTACGATGACAATTAAACTAATTAAATACACGTATTAATTTTGGCTGTAAATATAAACGTTAGCTATGGCAATTAAACTAATTAAATACACCTATAAACTAATTAAATACACCTATAAACTAATTAAATACACATATAAACTAATTAAATACACTAATTAAATACACCTATAAACTAATTAAATACACCTATAAACTAATTAAATACCAGTACAAATTTGACAGTAAATAAAAACGTTTGCTATGGCAATGAAACTAATTAAATACACTTATTAATTTTGGCTGTAAATATAAACGTTAGCTATGGCAATTAAACTAATTAAATACACCTATAAACTAATTAAATACACCTATAAACTAATTAAATACACATATAAACTAATTAAATACACTAATTAAATACACCTATAAACTAATTAAATACACCTATAAACTAATTAAATACACATATAAACTAATTAAATACACTAATTAAATACACCTATAAACTAATTAAATACACCGATAAACTAATTAAATACCCGTACAAATTTGACAGTAAATAAAAACGTTTGCTATGGCAATGAAACTAATTAAATACATAATGCGCTCGGTTATGCAAATGTGGCAAGATGGATTGCTGAGAGTGTCTCAAGACACGGACAATACACAAGGTCAAATGTAATTTAAATTGAAACCAATCTAGAAGGTTAAAAAAACAAATGCTTTCCTATTTAGAAAAGAAGGGTATGGTAAAATGTACATCTCGCCTGGATTATTGAAAACGTTCCCGCGTCTCAATCGAAACGTATTTTAGTAATGAAATTGTGTAGATCTTGTGCGAGATTGTCAAAAGCACCCAATTAAATTAACATTGATGTGAACCATTTAACCTACAGCGGAATATCGGTTACAACCTAAGTTTTATTTAGTGTCAGTTACTCAGTAAAATGCATTAGATCATTTGAGCTATTATATCGACTTTAAATTTAAATAATTATCGTTACGGTAGTCGTGTAGTGGAAAGTTCTCGCCTTTGTGGATCACTGCCATCTCACTAATATCCGCATGGGTTTGAGTCTCTGTCTTGGCTGATGTGCGCACTCGTGTAAGCTTGATGGTAGGTTCCCGTGTATCATTAGTGCTCCTTTGAGATCTCCCGTGTTCTTCCGACCACTAGTTAAACCGGCCACCATGTATAGTCTATCATGAGCTAAAAAACCGGTGCTAAGCCCACGACAACAATTATCCTCAAAAACATCGTATTGTAAAAACTGGATTAATTTGTGTGACGTTAAAATTAAACCATTTACAATGAAACACATGCATGTATATGCAATAAACAGTTACATGATGGAAACACATTTTTGAAGCAGTGACATTGTATCAAGTTTAAAAGATGAACATATCCAATCTTACAAAGAATGATGCTATCCCATATATAAAGATTAGGTTAGTCGTACTACAAGATTGGGTATATCAGATGATTTTGTCAAGAAACAATGGTCAGAAATTAAGTTGCTTTTCGCAGATACCGATTCACTCATGTACAAAATTGAATGCGAAGATCTGTATCAAGAGATTGATGACAATCGAGAACTCTTTGATTTGTCCGATTATTGAAAAGACAGCCGTTTTCAGGATAATTTAAATAAGCAAGTCATCGGAAAGTTGAAAGACGAAACAAACTATCCCGATATCCAAGTGTATTGGCTTGCTTAGTAAAATGTATTGCTAGAAACTGACCAAGAGCATCAAACGTCAAA
The DNA here is from genome assembly GCA_029339505.1 of Unio delphinus. Taxonomy (NCBI): domain Eukaryota; kingdom Metazoa; phylum Mollusca; class Bivalvia; order Unionida; family Unionidae; genus Unio; species Unio delphinus. The sequence goes on along the minus strand of JAQISU010001240.1, from coordinate 13,926,662 downwards.
CAAACAAGAAACGATCGAAGAGAAGCAATTTTATGTTGTCGAACGTTTGAAGGAGAAATGAAACACGTGCGGATAATGGCGATTAGATCAAATCATCACAAACTGGAGACTGACGTGATTATAATACACTGATTGTGAAATTTTGACGACATGGGGTAATTTGAAAATGGATTTGACACATTTGCACTTGGGTATTTTAAAGTACGGTTTTCATTGTAATGTTATTGTCGTAAAAGTATAAAAGTTTGTCTAAATTTTAAGATAATGTTTGACACTATGACAGTTACCGATAGCAATAACCGACAAATCAGATATATTCTACTTGACAATGAACCATTGACCGTTACAATAACAAATGAAATTTCGTTGTCTTCTTTAAAGGTGGATTTGATAACCTTAACCTTTCTTTGATTCGACGAGCAGACACGGAGAGTCCGTTGGAATATTTCATGTTTCTTGGACAATTAATTGTAGTTTTTTCTATGAAGTTGAAGGAATTTCGTGATCCGATCAGTCAAGAAAAATATAAGAAAATAACTAAAGACCTTGATCGATGAAAAGTATATTATTCAGAAAGTAAGTATGCGCTTAATAAACTAAAGAGAAAGACCTTTTCGGGTGCCGATAACGAAACTTTATCTGTATCATGATGATGATGAAATAGTTCTGATATCTTCTGTTGAAATATTGACGATTGGCGAAGAAGTTTAACAACGTAAGGTAAATATAATATCTGCCAACTTTAGTTTAATCAACAACATGTGTCCTATACCGCAAGGGAGGAGTGCTTTCGATGGGAAAAACCAAATGCATTTGGTGCACGGACAAGCTGTATATAAACACCTCATCGCATGTAAAGCTCTTTACATTACGGATTGTCTTGTCAGTCGGTAGTCTGTTATTAGGATTGTACATTTCCAGCTCTAGTGGTATGGACGTTTGATAATTTCCTGTATATACGATATCACTATTGTACTACCACATCAATTTTGTAAACATATTTTGTAGCTTTGGATTACGCAGTATAATGCATACATTTATATTCTTGTTTACGACTTAGCGAAGGGTTTATATTAGTAATATAAGGCTACATTTTTAAGAAATGTTTAATACTGTAGGAATCTTATCGAATAAGGTTAGGTGTATTTCTGAACTTGTTGTTTTGTAATTATTGTGCAGGTAAAGAAATCTGTATAACTTACCGTGTATAACGTTATTACGTTTTTATATCCGTGCCATATATAGTACACGGTATTGGATATGTTTTCAGCTGTCCAGTGTCTGGAGTGCCCAGAGTGTAGAGTATCCATTGTTGTTCAAAATCTAGAGTCCGAAAGTAGGATGTAAGTAAATTGTTAGGTGTTCTTGGATGTCATGCATTAATTTGGTTTCATTTATCATACGTAGGTTTCTCTTAGTAGCAAATAAAGGTGGAGGGTTAGGGACAGATACGTCAAGCTGGGATATAATACAGAGGTGATCTTATGCAAGTTCGTGGGATACAAGGGTGGATTGCAGAATATTTTCATCAGGTCTATGAAGAAACTAGTCTTAAATGTGACCAAGTTTATCGGTGGGTTGATTAAGTGACTGTTTTAAGGTTGAAAACATGAATTGAATCTAGAAGTTTTGACTTGTATGGGTAACCAGGACAGTCAAGGTGAAAGTTGAAATCTCCAAGAATAATTAGGTTGACATCTATCGAATTTCCATACTCCAGAAGATTCGGAAACTGCTCCAAAAAGAGAGATTCGGTCAGCTTGTGTTTTCTACTACGAGGAGGGCGGTAGAGACAGAAAAAATGAACTGACCTTTGTTTCAGTGTGAGTGTTGTTTGGACTAGTTGAAACGATGCGTGGCAGAAATGGAAGGTTGTGTTGTACTTAAGGCATTTTATCTTTGAATTCCTTGTGATAACAGCGAATTCCACCTCCGGGTGTTAAATCCGCGCACTTGGGCTTATCGCCTGATGTTTCTGTCAGGAAGAAGACGTCGATATTCTGGTCGCTGATAAACTAACTGTGCGCTTTTCCGGTGATCCTACTGATTGGGCGATGAATAATGCAATAGTAAGTGGCATCCCTGTGACAGTTGACGATTTAAGATGAATTTTCACCAGGTTATCAAAATTAACGGGCAAATTTTTAATTTTTTTATCTGTTACGGGTGAAAGGGAGATAACTGGAATTGTTCTTCCTGTTCAACGCCGGCCAGCTTTTGGAACAACGTTTCTTTTTTCGCTTCCGTTTACATTAAGTAATGGTGAATGTAGTCCCAATTCGTTTAGTCTTGAGCACAATGTGGTATTAAGAGCCAAGGTGTGGTCATTTAATGCAATTAATGAGGGCCCATCATAGCGTAAGTGGGTTGACTGGCGATCACGTGATGGAATTTTATTAAAAAAACCAAAGGACATCTTAACAGTGGAACAAGACAGCTGAAAAAATTCTAATTGTCCTTGTTTCCAAAACAAGGAGATGAAGAAATATATACGAACTAAACAGAAAATGATGAAACACACTAATGTAGACGAAGACAGACAACAAGCACATATATCATGAAAAATAGCACAAAAACGGAAGAGCCTGCGTCAAGCAGTTAAGCGATGGCGGCCATCTTTCTGGAAGTCAAGATAAAGGGAGGCAGGACTGTCAAGGCAAATTAGAGTTTAATCCGAATTCAAGTGAATTGAACATTACATCAAAGTCAATCTGTTTTTAGGATTTCCATCGAGCGAAGGTGGACATTTACTAATGAGTTAGGAAACCATAAAATCGTGGCATTAAAATATACGAGGAGACATTTGATAAGATTGCGTGATAACATTCATGATGTGCATATGAGCGTGTTTGCGATATTAAAACAAGAACATTGCATATATTTGAACATTCTAAAGTTTCTTCAACCCACACCTACATGCACACATTTAAGAGCTCTGATCTCACTCTGAATCTGGAACTATCGTTATACTGTTATTTGTGTCTTTATATATATATATATATATATATATATATATATATATATATATATATATATATATATATATATATATATATATTCGAAAAAGTCAGTATTTGAACATACCATATCAGACACACTTTATGGACTGTAGGCATTGCGTATTTATAATCGTTAAACGCTTGGCTAACGGAACTGATGAACGGACAAATTAAAAGACGAATAATATTTTGGATGGACGTTCATACAGATGAATTCATGTATAAATGGAGTGGCGGCCAGATTGATAGGGAAAACGGAAACCGAGATTTGGAAAAGTAATCGACTTTTGTCTCATGAATAATTCGATGGAAGAAAATTTCCAATAATTGAATAGTATTAGTTTGTACATCTAAACATCATTGGACGACAACAAATATTTCAATAGATGTAATTAGGTATCGCAAATTTTGTGAAATTTCAGGATTGGAATCTCAACAAATCAATTTTGAACATGCATTATCAGAGAGCAATACTTCCACATTTTCAACATTTAGTCGCCTTTGGTATGTGTATAGCCAATCGTTGTTTATCTCGATCTCCCCTTCTTTGTGTCCCTCTTCTTATATCTTTCTCAAGGCCATTACACTTTAAAAATGAATTGTTTTTGCAATATCAATGAAGTTGTTGCCCATGTCTTCCTGTTTTGTAATGATTGTTACAATAATTTAGCTACCACTCAGTCCGGACATAAACTCATGAAAATGTGACGACCAATAGACAGGAGGCTTTCTAAACATTTAGAGTTTCTGAGCGCGTGCGTTGTCCTTGACAGATTTGTTTTGGAAATAAATTCTACCCGCCACTAGTTATTAAGCACTCGGATTTCAACCAAAGCATGACCGATGGACCGAAAGTGCACACAATATGTGTGTATAATCTGTAATTTATATAGTAGTTAACAGGAGACCGATACATAAATAGTAGCTGGTAAACATTAAATGGATGAACTTTAGTGTTCTTATAATCAATTACAAAAGAGGGTTTGTCAAATATTTTGATGCATGGTATCGATTTAAAGGTGATAAATGATAAAAATCAGATAAAACTGACTACAAAACAGCCCCTGAGGAACAGAATATAATTAAATCATTGATGTTGTTTAGTTGTGGTTTTTTTCCTCGGGGTCGGGGTGGGGGTAGAGACTACTAGTATAAATGAAACCAGTTAAATGCGACAGTAATGTAACACTCAGGATCTCGATCATTGTCTTTACAAATACAAAAGCATACGCATTTTGCACTCTGGTCCCCGTTTACTAGGGCTGTCATCAAAATATCAACACCGGTACTTTAGCTCAGGTTAAGTACATATATTTTCACAGTAAATATTTCTTTCGATATCGACAAAGGGGTGTAGTTACTTTGCTATCTGACGGCAAGTAGTATAGAAAGTTTAACTAATGGATCTCTTGACCTTTGATCTTTACCTCTTAAATTCACCCTTCACCTCTAACCTTTAACTTGAACAAGTAGTCTGTCTGCACGATGCTGCTGAAAATCAAGACCAATAACCACCTTCGAGAAAATGGAATTACTGAATGAATGATCATCCAATTGTATGCAATCAACACCGTTTACTAACGCCCAGAAATTGGTGTGTGTCGAGCTCTCTGACCCACTAACCGTTAACATGTTATTAAATACTCGGACTCAGAACCTCAAAATGTTTTGAAAGCCTGCAGACTATTGGACGTCACATTATCATGAGTTATCTCCGGATTGAGTGGTATCTAAGTTATTCTGATAATTATTACTCCTGGCAAAGTGATCGTCAAATGTTACAGGATTAAACCTGGGTAAAGGGAATGTCTAAACAGTTGTTAAAATAACAATAGCACTGAACAGCTTGTCTTTGAAATAGTTCGTATAGAAAGTCGGTCACCTGCCCAACTGGCTCGCATAATATCTTTCTAACATTGCCACGGTGAATGGACACCCACACACGCAAACGTATATTATATGAAGCTAATACCAATTTCCCTCGCCGATTTTATTAACTATTAAAGATATAAATATCTATTTTGACCAATCTTTCACGTTCACATGTTATCTGATAAATATGATAATAAAGCATTTATTGATGTATATTAACGTCTTTATAGGCCTTACTATGAACCAAACCCAACTAGGCATGAGAACAATCCATTGTCCAACTTGGTTTTCAAGTCTAGGAGGATTCTATACAAAGAATGAATACGTTAATATGTAGTTACCTATTAATGTGCACAAAGCTACGGCAATGTGTCATAACTAAATGAGGAATCAAAAGAGGAACGTACAGGTATGACATCTACTAGATAGACTAAGACGATAATTGTCTTTTGTTGGTGCGGCAAAGTCTACATTGTAGATATTAGAACCAAACAAAAATAATATAAGCTTGAGACAACTGGTCACTTTGATTATACAGTATTGCGTGAACATTCAAGTTTTGTATTAATATAAAAGAGCAGACGGACATAGTAATAAAACAGCACTGCATTTATATGTTCCCCTTTTAAATTCCATCAAAATGTTGTTTTAAAATTTATACATTAAACATATAATTTACTGTGGTTACTAAGGAACATTTGTGAGTAACAGCTGAGTGAGTATTTATTCATTTTAAGTCAACAATTGGCGATTGTATATTCCATGACCTTCAATATAAGCTTGGTTATACATACATACATACATACATACATACATACATACATACATACATACATACATACATACATACATACATACGTACGTACGTACGTACGTACGTACGTACGTACGTACTGTTTGCTGACATTTTAGAGTCTTCTTTTAATAATGAAATCACTTATTTGACCTGAATGATTTAACATCTCTCACAAAGGAATTTCTTAGAAAAAATATATCAGCAGATAGTTTGAAGTTGACATGTATATTGATCTACCATTATTATTTAGACTAGTGCGGTTATTCGAAAAATGTTTATGGTATACAATCAATTTCAAAAGAAGAGAGTATATGAGAATAAATGGTGCTCAGTGAAGCAGAACATTGTACTCAAGGACATTACAATTTTCATACAAAACTAGACACGTGGTGAGCACATGATAAAATACAAATGTTGCTATTGTCAACGATATTAGGTGTCCTGTTTGCTAACATTCTTGCAGTGTCATCTCATACGCAATGGTGTAATACTCAACGATATTAGGTGTCCTGATTGGTAACGTTCTTGCAGTGGCACCTCGTACTCAATGGTGTAATGCTCAACGAGTGTTTAGCTGAAATTGGATGGATATGTACCTTAATTACATACTCTTTCGTTTTCTATTCTTCGTTGCTCATGAGTGCCATGCCGTTTCTTGGTCCAATGTATCGACTGAAGTTGTAAACGTATTCACGAAATATGAAGGAAAGACCAGTGTGATTCCACTACAAGACCTGTCACAAACATTGACTGTTTCCGTTGGGATGCAATTATTGGCATTAAACAACTTTGATGATGTTGCGGGTGTCATGGATATAAGCACATATCTTTCAATGGAGTGGACAGAGGAAATTTATTTCAACGCATATGGTGCGACGGCCCCTGATACATCCGTTACGATTTCGGCAGCTAGCATATGGAAGCCGTCCTTGATACTTGTCAATTCGGCTGGAGCGAGCACAGAGATCGTACAAGAACAATCCCAGGTGAGAATGTACTTAAAATCTGGTAAATGCGAATGGACTGAAAATGTTGCCCTTCAAGGGTCATGTAGGCCAAACGTTTATTTTTATCCTTTTGACGTTCATGATTGCTCATTCAAATTTACATCTCGAGCTTACAATTCTAGTGAACTGACTCTTCTAGCGTCTAGTTTAAAGAAGGACTTTTTTGAAGAGAACGTTGCGTGGACTGTGGAAAAGACGTCTGTGGGGACGTTAATCCAGGATTCAAAATCTCATGCCAAATTCCAAATTAGAATAGCCAGAAGGTCATTAAATTTTGTCCTGAACTACATTCTACCTATTTTAATATTGTCCGGATTAAACATATTTGTCTTCATGTTACCAAGAAGTTCCGGAGAGAGAGCAGGATATTCCGTGACTTGTTTCTTGGCTTTTGTGGTTTTCATGAATACCATTGTCACATCTCTACCAAAGTCCTCTGCACCCGTCTCTGTTTTGGTGTACTACCTTACGGTAATGATGGCGATTAGCGCAATTATCACTGTCCTTGTATTGTTCACTCTGATGATCGAAAAAAGAGTGGACAAGCAGAATGAGCTCGAAGAGAAGAAGAAAGAGGAAAACAAGGAAGATAGAGGGACGAAGATCGAAGAGAAGAAGGAGGATGACGATCGAAAAGGAAATGAAAACAAATCATCAAGTCATAGACTTTGCTGCTTGTGTTGCATCCCGAATCGTGTTGAAGATATATCAACCCAGAATCAACTATTTCTTGAACCCCCAAGGTGCCTTCAAAAGTTTGCCTGGTACTGTCGTCGTATAGTTTGTAGATATTGTATATTGCCTAAGGATGCAATGGAATTGCGATGGGTTGAGGTTGCAAACACTCTTGACGTTTTCTTTTTCGTCTTCTTCGTAGTAGGAGAGATCGTCTTCAGTATATGCTACTTATCACCCGTGTCATCACAGTATTGGTCAAGCACCTGAAGCAAACGCATTGGAACATATATGACAATCATATTATTTTAATGCAAAATACTTATCTGAAGTTTAAATGGGTAATATTATGTCTTTGGTTCCCTTCAACGAAATAAAGATCGTCGATATTATAGTATATGCATGTATGTATTTTTTCTGTCTGTATTTATGTATGTATAATTGCTCACGGAAAGTGATGTTTGACATAAATGGGTTCAAGATTCTTGTTAGTTTAAATCTCAGTTTAACGTTTTTTTTTTTGTTATTGATATATCTGACTACATCTGTTATAGCTGAAATCGTTTCGTTCAACATTTACAAATGAACTGTGATATTGACTTATGTGATTGTAACATACCGTGCGTCTTTCTTATATGATCTCTTGATATATATGTAACTCAAATAAGAACATGTATTTGGTATCGCACATCTGTTTAATATATTTTGTTTCTTCTTTTTAAGGTGACGCATACTAGTGTATATTTAGCATGTGTAATAACTACACATGAAATGGAAAATCGGTGAATACAAATTTATTTTGAAAAGTGTACGGACTACCTCATTTTAAATTTTAAATTGGAATATTCGTTGGGATATATTAATCAACAATAATGAAGACTTTTCAACAACACAATATACACGTTGGAAAGTCGATACTAAAGTTATGCTAGGGATTTGACATTTAAGAAAACAATTTGATTGAAAGAAAAAGACAAATGTGTCGCATACCATTCAAAAGTAGCTTGGAACTCTATAAATATAAACGTTTACTATGGCAATTAAACTAATCAAATACCCCTTTTAATTTGTATGTAAATATAAACGTTTAATAAGGCAACCAAACTAATTAAATACAGTTTTTAATTATTTCTTTTTCGTCTGCCTGCATGCATATATTTCTAGACCGTCATTGCATATAATACTACGATTAATTACGGAATATCTATGTGTATCTATAATTAAAATTAAGAAGACAACTTGGTTATTATTGGAATAGATTCCCTGTTTATTTTTGTTTAAACATAAAAGAAATAACCCAGTTGCTCTTGGTTTAAATAGCCAATGATATGTACTGCAACCAGCTAGATCCATACGCTCTTCTTCTGATAATCGTATACTCATTGTTCCCAAGGTGAAAACAAAGTCATATGGACAACGTTCGTCTGCACACCAGGTCCCGGCGACGTGGAACCAATGGCCCATTGAAATTAGACACAAAGACACAGTGGTCCCTTGTAAGAGTGCTCTCAAAACTCACCTGTTTCGACTCCATTGACAAACTTAGCGACCTAATCATGTTTTGTATCTTATATGTTTCAGCATGTTTTTATGTTTTCCAATTTCATTGTTTTTGTCATTTGTTGTTCTGTAGTGTAGTCATATCATTATTGCTGGTGTAAAGCGCTTAGAGTTTCGAAAGATTAGGTGCTATACAAAGTCCTCATTATTATTATTATTATTATTATTATTATTATTATTATTATTATTTTTCAACCTGTAGTAATCGGAAATGACATTCCCTTGTTTGTCTCTTACATGCAAATGTAACAAAAGGATATCAACAATAAATTTCACATGCAATGTTATTTCATCCTATTCAATTTTAATTCTAGTTTGATGGTGTAAAGCGCTGAGAGCTTTTAAAGATTAGGCACTATACAAATCCTCATTATTATTATTATTATTATTATTATTATTATTATTATTATTATTATTAACTTGACACCATATTTGATATGAAACTTTTAGTTGTTGTTAAATCGCTGTTTTTCTCTGATTTTATCCCGTTATTTGACAGAGAGTACACGATTCATTGCATTCCATTATACTAAAAAAGGAACATAAACTGGAACTGAAACGACAATCGAAATTTTCAGTCTCCTTAAGTTTAGTAATATAATCTGGTTGCATGGAACTACGTAACACGTACACATTCTGTTACAGCGTATTTAGCGATTCCCTGACCATACATATACAAGTATTTCACTTTCAACAATGGCTGACCGTTTTGGTGACTCGAGATTTAGTGACGGTTATGTGGCATGAAGATGGATTGGTGAGAGTCTCTCAAGACAAGGACAATACACAAGGCCAAATGTAATTCAAATTGAAACGAATCTAGAAGGTTAACAAAACAAATGCTTTCCTATTTAGAAACGGAAATATATGAGAAAATGTACATCTCGCCTGGATTATTGAAAACGTTGTCGCGTCTAAATCTAAACGCATTTTAGTAATGAAATCTCGTAGAGATCAGTCTCCGTTGGTGAGATCGTCAAAACCACCCAATTAAATGTTATCCATTTAACCTAGAGCGGAATATCGGTTACAACAGAAGTTTTATTTAGCGTCAGTTAGCGATACTCCGTAAAATGCATTATATCCATTGAGCTATTATATCGACTTTAAATATAAATAATTATCTTTAGAGTCCCTAGGGAGCCGAGTAGTGGAAAGGGCTCGCCTTTGCTGATCACTGCCATCTCACTTATGTCCGCATGGGTTTGAGTCTCTGGCTTGGCTGATGTGGGCATTCTTGAAAGCTTGATGGTAGGTTCCCGTGTATCGTTAGTGCTCCCCCGAGATTTCCCGTGTACTTCCGACCACCAGTTGAACCGGCCATGTATAGTCAGTCTATGGTGAGATGAAAAACTGGCGCTAAGCTCACGACAACAAATATCGTCAATAACATTGTATTTTAATAACTATATTAATTTGGGTGACGTTAAAACTAAAACCATTTACAATGTAACACATGCATGCATATTCAGTAAACAATTACATTGATTATAACACATTTATAGAGCAGTGACACTATATCATGTTTAAAAGATGAACATATCAAATCTTACAGAGGATGATGCTATGCCAGGCATACAGATTAGGAATATCGTACTACGAGATTGGGTATACATTTATGACTATGTTGACTGGAACAAGGTAAATATTTTCCTAACGTCACTACAAATAGACCTGTGTGAAACTGAAATCTTCTAACTTTTAAATCTATTTGTGTCAGCAGTGCCAACTATGAGGCCACGCTTTCTAGGAGGAAAGAAGAAAGTATTGTGTATAGTGACAGTGCGACAAGTTCTTGCAAGTATAGTTCTTGGCAATTCATGTCATTATCAACTTGTAGTGATTTATCTACATCGATGTGGAACATACACGTACTAAGTGGGGCTTGGAATGATATTTTTCTAATTAAATTTGTAAGCCTATTCATCTGAAGAGTCGCCTCTAAATAATCGATTATTTAAATTCGCTTGTCATTCTGCTTATCTTCTTTACACTTGGCTTAGCATATTTTGAATGTATTTACAAGCGTCTGGAGACCATTAATAAATAAAGGACAAAGTATACGTTTGATTATGATAGGTTCGTTATAAGATTTTAATATCATTTGTCGGAAAACATATACTCCATGGCATGATTCTGTAGAAGACTGTTTTTTTTTCTATATGGTTTTTAATCTTTGCTGTATGTTATACTAAATGACAATGATGTCAAATACAGTAAAGAAAGATTTCATGGTGTGTATCACGTTACGATGTAAGTGTACTGCGTGTGAACTACAAAGTATGCATATTCTGGAAGTTTCTTCAACATTTTCTTAGTCTTTATAAGGCTTGTTACATCAGGTACGGATATGTCTTGAATCTTTGGGAATTGTTTTCATGGTGAAATTATTTAATTAGATGTGCAGTCGAATAAATAACACAGCCATTATTTGGTCTGGTTCCGTGCTTCGTATGCTCCCTGCCTTTCACTCCTCTATTTGATGTCAGGGGAACGCCGATACCATATTGTCACGTGATCAAAACAAATGGCCTCATGGAAAGATCTAATTAATCTATCCGCGTCACATTCATTTTTTTAATGTTATGTTTGTTGGTGATATAATGTGAACTTTACTAATACTTTCAGTTTGAACTATTGCATTCGTTATCTTTTGTACAAGTTTTACTAATATATTTTACTAGTAGGCGAATATGAAGGAAAGCGGCAGAAACAACGATAGTTTGCTAATATTGTACAATTTTCATCACGTCATTTCAAACATTCCTTTTCCAATCAATTCTTTGTTATATTTTACGTCTAAATTGATATGGAGTTGTACCTGACACCTCCGACTTTGCCAAATATTTTTTCACCAACAAATCGGATCTTGTAACAGTAATCACCTTAAATCATCAACAGTATCTGTCGTGTGGACTGTCTACGTCACTTGATCATATGGGTAAAAACAAAAGGTGTCTAGAATTATATATAAGTAGTAGGGGTGTCTGTGTGTGCGTGTGTCAGTAATGTAAAGATTTATTAAGAATTAAGTGTGAGATGTGCATGTGACCATGCTTTCTGCAGAGGACACGTGTGTCTCATGCACAATATACGAAACTTGACTGGTATGTCGCGTGTGTGCGTCGATGCGGAGGCGACGGCTGGCTGTAATGTTATATAGATTCCTTTGCCTATTTTTTCAAAATAATTCCCTTGGGAGGTACTGTTTATTACTAAGTGACTATGATGACTATAATGGGTATTGTTTCAATGAAATCAAATTATCAGGATGAAATTTGGTCACATAATGGAGAAGCATTCGGTTTCGACAGGCCATGACAACACATACATTGGTGGCTGTTATTTCCTAGTTGTGTTTCGCTTGCATGTTCGACCAGATTGGAAGAAATCATTACAACTTTAAACAGTTCTGTTTCCAACATATGTTGGGAAGCGGCTGGGGTGAACAGATAGTAAATTTGTCCAGTGAATACGGAAACACGTGGTCTTCCAACAATTCTTTAGCATTCGATTATTCAAATAGGTGACAGACGAACTGAATCGAATATCATATTACAAACACTGGAATTGAGGGAATAGCGTGCGACTAATTCTGAGCATATTCTTTCGTCTATAATAAAGGGATACCTCTTGATGACCTACAAGTTAATTTAAAAAAAAGTCATTTGATAGACACTGTGATTTAAATGTCCACCTCTCATCCAAGATATCTCGCGCGTTACACTCTAGTTATCCAGTATCCACATCAACGTTACCGACTTCTTCCTTGCTTTTTTCATATAAGCAATACTACAGTCAGAAAAAGGTCCCATGGCTACGATCTTCTCAAATAGTCTAATTGTTACAGTGGTTAAAGACTTTCGTTTCCATACCATATAATATTTCAACCATGCGTTGCAAAATTCAGGATGGGGTAGGGAGGGCGGCGGTGATGTAAGCTATATTTGAGATGTATATGGAATTTTACTGTTTTATTTTGTGCTTTCATTGCTCTCTTTCTATGCATATGCACATGCATCTGCATATATATATATATATATATATATATATATATATATATATATATATATATATATATATATATATCCCAAACGCTGTCTTCCGCCTCGACGTTTGCATCGGTATATATGTATTTGGGGTTACAAGATAATGATCATGAGATCTTTCACTGTTGTCGATGTCGGTCATTCGTTGTCCTTAACATCTCGCTTAATATCACCATCCTCTTTAAAGTGGTACACAACAAAGTTCACATCGAGAATCAAATGACGGACGCAAAAACGGGAAGTTTTGATTATTTTCTCTAATTAACCTCAAAGGTGAGTGTACAGTCATTAAAGAGGATAAAAAATGCTAAACCGTTGGCATATAGAGCGGGAAAGTTCTCATTGATAGGACATACTTTCATTTTTGGTAGGAGATGAAACAAAGACTACATACAGTGTAACACTTCTGGTATACACTAATGAGAAATACGAAAACGAAGAGTGAATAGAACACCTGAGAGAGACGAATTCCTTTTCTTATTTCATCACACACTATGATATATTTCAACACTGAGTTCGTAATGTTTGCACATATTTCATAACGTGTGTGTAATCGAACTGATTCGAAACTCAACCGTTCCACGTACCAGGTTAGTCTATGCTAAACCCTGCTGAAAAATTTGTTTCATAAATACGAAATAATACATGACTTATTTTCACCAGTGATCAGGTTCACACACCTCTGAAGGATTGACTATCAAACAAATGAACACATTTTCTTCACAGCCAAAAATGAACAATTGCTTTGAACATACAGGGAGACCAGGGTGTATTTTGAAATGTGCTTGCTTTTGTATTTGAAAAATGAAAACTTACCTGAGAGCATACCAAATAGAAACAATTATCTTATAGGTATAAACAGTCTTTCAAGGGGTTGACTTACATTTCAATTTATATTTTGTCAAAGGAATGCATAACTTGCTTTGGTACGTTGAACACGTACTATGGACTTTAAGTATAAATCCAAAAATTTGAAAAGAACCGAGGTGTTGAATGAACAGTCAATGGATTTTGATTTAGTATAAAACACTAGTTTATAGATAAGCGACGCGAATCTCTAATTGCTCCTTTCATACACGTAACTGACAAAATATTAAGGTTTGTGATCCGGAATTGGCAATGAAGTTCATTGAAATTATGCCGTATTACAGATTTCTATTGCATCTGCATATATATATATATATATATATATATATATATATATATATATATATATATATATATATATATATATAGAGAGAGAGAGAGAGAGAGAGAGAGAGAGAGAGAGAGAGAGAGAGAGAGAGAGATTGTAATACAGTGTCCGAATACTTGTGTTTTGAAATTTTGAATAATTGAACCAAATGTTTATAAGTAACCATGCATATCAGTAGTTTCTGATTATTTTGATATCTTCGGATATAAAACGAATTTGTAACGAATTCCTCCACCCGCTGGGACACAGAGAAGCGGAAAGCGAGGGAAAAATGTACGGGCATTTAAATGAAAGAGGATAAGAGATATTGGTAACGGCGAAAATATTACATCAACAGAGCTTTAAAAATTATTGAATTTTCTTATAGATTGTGCTTATCAACCATGTACCAGGGCCGGACCTAAGTTTTTCAGGGGGGGGGGGCAAAGTTGTTATTGGGTTAAGCGAAGGCGCGAAGCGCCGAACCTTCTAGGGGGGTCCGGGGGCATGCCCCCCCCCCCCTCCGGAAATGTTTTTTTTCAAGGATGCAAAATGGTGCAATCTGGTGCTATCTGAACCTTGAAAAAGGGATCTAACAAAAGTGACTAAAACCTGTAATGTTTCAAAAACAAAAGCAATGAATAGATTTTTTTTTAAAGGGGGGGGGGGGCGTACCCCCCTGGGCCCCTATAGCAGGTCCGGCCCTGTGTACTGTTGCGATAAGAACGAATGCGTGCAAAGTCAGTCACACCTTATTCCATCTGTTCGAAATATTGTTGTCTGGTACTAGTTGTAATAGTACTTGACATGTTGGAACGAATACTATGCACCTTTTGACAATTTTGCACATGCTGCCATTCATTGTGTCATTTAGCAACATCATTACTTATCCAAACACTCCGTTGATTCGTGGATGCTTTAACTCTGTCCGTTTTGCAGCTCAATATGACCATGTGTTTTCATGCGGATCTGGTCCATTTATATGTACATTGATTTGTCTGAACATCCTTGCATCCTTTTATTCGTCGATACGTCTGTCTATCCATCAATTCCTTTTGCCATATGCCGAATACCCATCTTTCTATTTGCTCTTTCCTGATCCGTGATTTTCTTTTTCATCTCTGTTATCGTCCAATATGTCATCCCATTTTGATCTCTTTCTTGTCCTGTTGATTCTCCAATCTAAGCAACCATCTGTTTCTTATTAAAAAGTTGAATGTTTGGGATGCCGTCAAATACTTTTTGTTGAAACAGAAGATATCTTAAACAGTAATTCACTATAAAAAGTTTTTCTTTCATAGCTGTACCTGACGTTTGATAATTTCATAATTTTAAAATTTTTATTCAGATGAAATAATATAGAAGAGAAAGTTATATTTAAAAGCGGAGTTGCTATTGTTAATTATAGGTATATCTGCTTATCTATATACATTGTTCATATATACAGCAACTGCATATTTGGAAATAATTGTGGATGCCTGTCATTTGACATATAATAAAGCAGCAGCGAGGGGAACCCAACAACTTCTAGAAGCTTCGTACGAAAATAAAAAATATAGGTCTATAACACCAAATTAGGACCCTTACCAGATTTTGATTTCACTGGATTTGCTCGTGCCAAATCATTCGAATTTGCTGAAAATTTCCAACCGATTTGTTATGCTGGGTTTGGCATTTTTCAGAAACACATTGGGCTCCAATAGTTTATTACGATAAAAATACTGATATCGTTGAATGTCAACTAAGTTGAATATCACTGAAAATTCGTGGAAACCAACGCGATTGGAATTTCTCGATCATATAATATCGACTTGTGTCGAATATGGTCACGTTGGACTGTGTAATACCAAATACGATTATTAAGATATGATATCACTCGATATTGTTGTGTGTTATCCAGGACGTTCTTTTGGGATGGGAGAGATGCGAGATGACCAGGATATCGATAAAGCTTGTAATGTGTGACATAATAACGGACTAATAAATTTTCTTTTGATTGCCTCTAGTCGTTCTCGACCTTTGCTAGCTGTATAAGATTCCATAACTGGTGGCATAGTATTGAGTAATTACGCAGCAGCAGGGAGGTGGACACGACGGGTAAACTCAAATGCATACTCGTTGAAAAAACCTGAGGACAAAAAATACAGTAACAAATTAAACTAACCCAATTAGAGAATCTCTCGGTTAGTTAGAGGCTTCAGTTTGGCGTTATAAACCTATATTTTCCACTTTCCTAGGAAGCTTTAGCTTATTAAAGGAACTTCTTGAAGCTGGTGGGTTACCCCTCCGTACTGTTAATACTTTCCAGCACATTTTCTTAACGATGTCTTATTGTTTGCAGAAAATACTTTATATATAATTATTCGCAAGAAAAAAAAAGCACATTTATGTTCAAATCACCTCGGTATGGTGTGGAATGATCGTGGGATTGACAGATAAACTGTAAATGAGAACATTCTTAGATACATTCGCTATGTCGTAGTGAATCCTCGCCAGTTATTTGGTACACATTTTATGTACGATTCGGAGGACTGACCGAGAAGTTGCTAATAAATTTATATCCTGAAGCTAGTTATTAATTCATCCAAGTGATTATTACTTGTTATTTATTTCATTAGTGACTGGGTTTTATTCCCCACTAGTGTGTTTATTTATTTAGTATTTTCAAATCTTCTTTCGCCTAACTTGTACATATTATTGTCTTTAATATAATTAATACTAGCGCTAATAGTTTTACATTTTGATTACTTCTTGTTTTTTATATTTTAATTTTTAGCAATTTCTTCTTACCATACATTACGATATATCAAATTAGTATAAAGTCCCATATACTTGACTCTTTGTGCCAACAGTCCAGTAGATGCCTCAGCTAATGCTAACAATTTACTTAAATTTGTAATACGGCTGTTTTTGATATTTAGCATTTTTTGTTGGGCCAAAAAATTTCATTAACCACTCTAATGAAATTAATTTACCTTTCTATCATCATCTTCAGCAATGATATATTAAAAAAATTGTATCCCCAGTATTTAAGCTCTAATATATATATATATCTATATATATATATATATATATATATATATATATATATATATATATATATATATATATATATATATATATATATATATATATATATATATATAACATTTCATGAATAAATAGAGATAGTTTTACTAATAGTTTTATTATGTATAATGTACATTCAAAGGATTAATGAATGTCGTATAGTGTTTTAGAATTTAGTCCTTTTGGATATATCGTATTAAGACTGTGAATCCAATAAGTTTCCTTTAGCAGACGTTCCATTTCAGAATCAGCTATGACAATAGGTTGAAAGAGAAATCTTGTGCAGTATGGGAACTCTTGTTACTATGTTCTTTGAGTTTAAATACTGGGGATACAATTTTTTTAAAAATATATCATTGCTGAAGATGATGATAGAAAGGTAAAAATATATAATTCCTGAAGATGATGATAGAAAGGTAAATTAATTTCATTAGAGTGGTTATTTTTTGCTCCATCACTTTATTGCTTCATCAGACAGTTTGAATACAGTCTGATGAAGGAATAAAGCAAAACCGGTCACACATTCTACGTGTTGGTGTTGTTTATTCTGTTTTATAATATATATATATATATATATATATATATATATATATATATATATATATATATATATATATATATATATATATATATATATATATCTTTCTTTTCTACTTCTAAGTAATACATTTTTGAATATTTTTGTTCTAATTGGTTAGGTCCAGTAAGCAATGTTTTTCAAAGTTCTTCATTTATAATTACTACTTGAAAATGATTTAAAACATTTGTCATTCATTCTGTGATACGTTTCAAATCATCTATAAGCAGGGTGTGGTAGTCGAAAAATAATCAATACAAAACCAACATTTACTGGAATAGCAATATATTATCAGGATCTTTAAAAGTGTAAATTGTATGGGTCATTTTCTTGTGCTAACCATAATAACACCTTTTGCAGCTTAACAAAAATAGTAAAGTAATATACTTCCGTGTAATTAATGATACAACTTTTCAAACCTCGTATAATAATCATTCATCGTTTTATTAATATCAATATTTGAAATACGTTTTAATTCAATATATGATGTTTGGTTTCATATTACACTTGTTTCTATGTCACAGAAATGATGGCATAACTTTAATTCATTACAATTTAAAAAAAAAAAACTCAGGTTATCTCCCCTGCAGAGATGCTACCAGGTCTTTATCTAAAGGATGCATTTACCCCATGTCACGCAAATAAGGGAGTAGGAAAAAAAAAGGAGGAAATGGCCATAGTTCGATATTTGCCTAACACTGAAGTTCAATCTATCTTTCTTGCTGCTTCACTGCGTTAGGGTTGAAATACAAATGCTCAAATATATTTTCTTTTAGCTGTATAAGCATTAGTCTTATAATTATTTCTGAACTTAATATGTTCGTTATATATTGTTTATGGAGAAAATCGTTCCCCATTGCAGTTTGTAAGTATTTTTGAAAATCAATCATATAGCTATACTTGTTGATCAATTGTGCATATTTATTTATGAATTCGATAGATTGTTCAGTTGTTCATAAATTAAATACATTCCGATTGATCCATATATCAATCAGGTGTATTGATCAATCGATACATTGAAAATATATGTTGTTAAAATATATGTTGTTAAATCAATAGATCAGTCATATATACGTTCAATATAGCGATCGTTTCCTTTGACAAACGAAATCTTTTAAGTTATTTTGCTGAAATCCATATTTTTTACTGTATCCATTTAGGAGATGTTTCGTTTTGTTTAATCCCTTGCTGCATTTACGTTTGCATATATTGCTTTTATCTTGTGATATGAAATATTTTAATAGACAAGCATACAATACATTCTTTGTAATGAAATGTATAGTTTACCATTTGATTATCAATGCATTTTAAAGCAATTTGTATTCTCCAAGCTGTCCTTCATTTGTAATGTAATTTGCCTTTATCGTTGGTTTAGTTGTCTCCACGATTGAAGCGAACATATTTATTGCCTGATTCTAAATGTCCATGTCTATCAGTTGTTTTATCCACTATCATGGCATATTCATTGTGATATATTTCATTATCTCCTAATGATTATATCAATATTATTTAACTTAGTTATAGCAGATGGTGGACATGTATGACATTTTTCCATAGTAATGTTAGTTATGGAATCTATTTTGAAAGTAGTGCCTTCTATGAAAGCTCACTGTAAATTTCAGTATTTGTCCTATTTAATGCTGCTATGAACAGAATGATAATTACGTAATTAATTTCTCTTGGCATTTATTAATATAATCTGATTAAATTTACCCATATCTCAACTACTGACAAATCCATTAAATTGGTAATACAAATTAATTGACACTCGGAATGATCGAATATTAGGCCCATTGGTAACTAATTATTTTGGAGATGGTTAATTTAGCTTTGTTTTTGTTCAATATATTGTATGTTAACCTTCATACTTATGGCAACCACTACGCAATGTATTAGTATTCACGTTATATCGTACAGAAATACTGTAGTCAACTGTTTGTCCTCTTTGCACGTTCTCCTGAAACTAAATAGGCGCACAAAATATCAAGCTAGCACATGACGCTGAAATTATAATTTAGACATGACAGATAAAATACCACTTAAGTATCTAATCCGTTGTTAAATAGTCGTCTTTCAACATTTTTTTGTACTATATTTAAGTTGCCAATTGGTAGTAATGTACTCATACAAATCTTTTACTTGCCATTATGGAATGGAACAATAACGCTGAAACCTTAGCTAATATAACAAATACTCATAGTTCATAAACTCTCTTAATTTGTTCTGAATTTGTTGTCAAACGTCTCATCAGGTAAACGCCTAACATTTATTTGCTTGTTTTTTTTCTTTAACTATACAAAATAAAATGGCTACTCAAAGATAATGTGTAATAACTGCTACTGTTTTTTTTTAATTCTTCAGCTGTGATAGTATAGCATCAATATTGGCATAATGACAGCAAAGTTGTTAAATAGAGTAGTAGGTATAACGTAGTTAGATACAAATAAAAAGCAATATTTATTTACATTTCGGCTAAAGTATAGTATGGTAATTGATAATACTTTGATATCGTAATTAGCTAGCTTTTAACATTGGCCATTAAAGTTATGCTGCGAATTTGTTAACACATTGATTAGCATGTCCTCTGCAATTTGCTTTAACGTTTAATTCTTCTATCAAACGCGATTAAATATTAAACAACTAATAACGATTAACTACCTAGTTATTCCGTTAAATTGTTAACTTATATCAACATGAAAACTGTGTAATAAATAATACCCATATATTTATTTGTAGTTTCAATTTATATTCTCAGGACCATCTAGTCTGTCTGCATAACGTTTGTTATGATTTATTTCCTTGTTGTCTACCTTATGACGAATTATTATCAGTTTCAGTCATCGCATTCTTTATCACTTTTCTATTTATAGTAGGAGTTAACCATAGTTTAAATGAATCCAGTTTTATCAGTAGTATTTAAGTTGGTATTATAATTTCACAACAGCTGCATAGGGTAGATTATCTTTTGAATTTTTAACATATTGTAGGAATCAGTTTAAAACGATGACATCGGATTCATAACGATATTTACTTGACATTAAACATTCAAAAAAAATCTTGGATAGCTTCTGTTACAGGGGGTTCTGTTTTTATACATTTGCATCTGAGAAAGAACATAATATGACCTACATTTAAATTCATTCATGCCTAGTGCATACGTTTCTTTCTTTCTTTCTTTCTTTCTTTCTTTCTTTCTTTCTTTCTTTCTTCTTTCTTTCTTTCTTTCTTTCTTTCTTTCTTTCTTTCTTTCTTTCTTTCTTTCTTTCTTTCTTTGTCATTTCAAACCAGATTTTCATAACGTTTGTCCCACTCATTTGGGACAGACTCGGTCAACTATGGGGCTCGTGCACATACATGAACACACAGTTGTGTGCTAAATGTCGCATGCAACTGGTTTACATTCTAGATAAGTTAAAGACAAGTTACGCATGCCATTTGTCTAGAATTACTATAAAACCTTTTCTCACTGACAGCATCATCGAGTGAAACTTTTCACATGCTGATATAAAATTCAACTTAGCAGTTAGCCACGTCCATTATACCTGACCATAATGACATTACTACTTTATCTTTAATTTTTAATATTCAAAAATCATATTGAAATATTAAAATCACTATTGGGGGAGGGTAGAGCGCAAATCAATCAGAGAGTTTCCTGTAGTAAACTTTTCTTGACGGCTCTGGAAACGCTTGATTCCTAGGAACTTCCGAAATCTTCAATTCTTTGATCTCCTACAGAGGTGTCATCCCACATAACCCTGCGCACGTGCTTTAACCCCCGTCTTCTCTTCGGTCGTTTCTTGTTTGTTTGAAGTTTGATGCTCTTGGTCAGTTTCTAGCAATACATTTTACTAAGCAAGCCAATACACTTGGATATCGGGATAGTTTGTTTCGTCTTTCAACTTTCCGATGACTTGCTTATTTAAATTATCCTGAAAACGTACAGATCTACGCATTCAATTTCGTACATGAGTGAATCGGTATCTGCGAAAAGCAACTTAATTTCTGGCCATTGCTTCTTGACAAAATCATCTGATATACCCAGTCTTGTAGTACGACTAACCTAATCTTTATATATGGGATAGCATCATCTTCTGTAAGATTGGATATGTTCATCTTTTAAACTTGATACAATGTCACTGCTTCAAAAATGTGTTTCCGTCATGTAACTGTTTATTGCATATACATGCATGTGTTTCATTGTAAATGTTTTAGTTTTAACGTCACACAAATTAATCCAGTTATTAAAATACAATGTTTTTGAGGATAATTGTTGTCGTGGGCTTAACACCGGTTTTTCAGTTCATGATAGACTATACATAGTGGCCGGTTTAACTGGTGGTCGGAAGAACACGGGAGATCTCAGAGGAGCACTAACAATACACGGGAACCTACCATCAAGCTTACACGAATGCGCAAATCAGCCAAGACAGAGACTCAAGCCCATGCGGATATTAGTGAGATGGCAGTGATCCGCAAAGGCGAGAACTTTCCACTACACGACTACCGTAACGAAAATTATTTATATTTAAAGGCGATATAATAGCTCAAATGATCTAATGCATTTTACTGCGTAACTGACACTAAATAAAACTTATGTTGTAAACGATATTCCGCTGTAGGTTAAATGGTTCACATCCATGTTAATTTAATTGGGTGCTTTTGACGATCTCGCACAAGATCTACGCGATTTCATTACTAAAATACGTTTCGATTGAGAATCGGGAACGTTTTCAATAATCCATGCGAGATGTACATTTTCCCCATACCCTTCTTTTCTAAATAGGAAAGCATTTGTTTTGTTAACCTTCTAGATTCGTTTCAATTTAAATTACATTTGACCTTGTGTATTGTCCGTGTCTTGAGACACTCTCAGCAATCCATCTTGCCAAATTTGCATAACCGAACGCATTATGTATTTAATCAGTTTCATTGCCATAGCAAACGTTTTTATTTACTGCCAAATTTATAGGTGTATTTAATTAGTTTATAGGTGTATTTAATTAGTTTAATTGCCATAGCTAACGTTTATATTTACAGCCAAAATTAATAAGTGTATTTAATTAGTTTAATTGTCATGGTAATATATTAAGAGTTTCTTGCTATTTCTGATTGTTATGCGACACATTTGTCATTTTCTTTCAATCACGTTGTTTTTTTAATGCCAAATGGCTAGCATAAATTAAGTATCGACTTTCCAACGTGTAGGTTGTATTGTTCAACTGTCTTCATTATTGTTGACAAAAATATCCCAACGAATATTCTACTTTAAAAATGACAATGAGCCAGTCCGTACACTTTTCAATACAAATTAGTTTATATTCACTCATTTTCCATTTCATACGTTGTTGTTACATATACTAATTATACACTATTATGCGTCACCTTGAAAAAACACCAATTATAATACAGATGTGCGATATCATAATATATTTTCTTATTTCATATATATATATATATATATATATATATATATTCAAAGTCATGAAGACGTCATACAAGAAAGACGCACGGTATGTTACAATCACATAAGTCAATATCACAGTTAATGTGTAACTGGTGAATGAAACGAGTTCAGCTTTCACAGATGAAGTCAGATATATCAATAACAAGAAAACAAAACGGTAAACTGAGATTTAAACTAACAAGAATCTCGAACCCATTTATGTCAAACATCACTTGCCGTGAGCATACATACATAAATACAGACAGAAAAAATACATACATGCATATACTATAATATCGACGATCTGTATTTCGTTGAAGAGAAACAAAGACATAATATTACCCATTTAAAATTAAGATATGTATTTTGCATTAAAATCATATGATTGCCATATATGTTCCAAGGCGTTTGCTTCACGTGCTTGACCAATACTGTGTTGCCACGGGTGATAAGTAGCATATACTGAAGACGATCTCTCCTACTAAGAAGAAGACGAAAAAGAAAACGTCAAGAGTGTTTGCAACCTCAACCCATCGCAATTCCGTTGCATCCTTAGGCAATATACAATTTCTACAAACTATACGACGACAGATCCAGGCAAACTTTTGAAGGCACCTTGGGGGTTCAAGAAATAGCTGATTCTGGGTTGATATATCTTCAACACGATTCGGGATACAACACAAGCAGCAAAGTCTATGACTTGATGATTTGTTTTCATTTCCTTTTCGATCGTCATCCTCCTTCTTCTCTTCGATCTTCGTCCCTCTATCTTCCTTGTTTTCCTCTTTCTTCTTCTCTTCAACCTCATTCTGCTTGACTACTCTTTTTTCGATCATCAGAGTGAACAATACAAGGATGGTTATAATTGCGCTAATGGTCATCATTACCGTGAGGTAGTACACTAAAACAGAGACGGGTGCAGAGGACTTGGGCAGAGATGTAACAATGCTGTTTATGAAAACCACAAAAGCCAAAAAAACAAGTCACAGAATATCCTGCTCTCTCTCCAGAACTTCTCGGTAAGATAAAGACAAATATGTTTAATCCGGACAATATTAAAATAGGTAGAATATAATTCAGGACATAATTCAATGACCTTCTGGCTATTCTAATTTGGAATTTGGCATGAGATTTTGAATCCTGGGTTAACGTTTCTGCAGATATCTTTTCCACACTCCACGCAACGTTCTCTTCAAAATAATCTTTCTTTAAACTAGACGCTAGAAGAGTCAGCTCACTAGAATTGTAAGCGCGCGATGTAAATTTGAATGAGCAATCATGAACGTCAAACGGATAAAAATAAACATTCGGCCTACATGACCCTTGAAGGTCAACATTTTCAGTCCATTCGCATTTACCAGATTTTAAGTACATTCTCACCTGGGACTGTTCTTGTACGATTTCTGTGCTCGCTCCAGCCGAATTCACTAGTATCAATGAAGGCTTCCAGATGCTAGCTGCAGATATAGTAACTGATGTATCAGGGGCCGTCGCACCATTTGCGTTGAAATAAATTTCCTCTGTCCACTCCATCGAAAGATATGTGCTTATATCCATGATACCCGCAACATCATCAAAGTTGTTTAATGCCAGAAGTTGCATCCCTAAGGAAACATTCAATGTTTTTGACAGGTCTTGCAGTGGAATCACGCTGGTCTTTCCTTTATATATCGTGAAAATGTTTTCAACCTCAGCCGATACACTGGACCAAGAAACGGCATGGCACTCATGAGCAAGGAAGAATAGAAAACAAAAGAGTATGGAACTAATAAGGTACATATCCATCCAATTCCAGCTAAACATTCGTTGATCATCACACCATTGAGTAGGAGATGACACTGCAAGAATGTTAGCAAACAGGACAACTAATATGGTTGACAACAGCAACATTTGCATTTCGATCATGCGCTCTTCCCGTGTCTAAATCTGTATGAAAATTTTTATGCTTTTTAGTAAAATGTGCTGCATTACTGAACACCGTTATTTACTAATGCTTTTTGTAATAGATTGGATAGTACAAACATTTTAATATCCGTACTAGTCTACGCTTGAACGGTTGATCAAGATACATGTTTACTTCAGACAATCGGCTGATATATTTGGTCTAAAGAAATTGCTTTCAGAGTGATGTTAAATCACTTGGGTGAAATACCGTATTTCATAAATTAAAAGGAGAGTATGTATGTATGTATGTATGTATGTATGTATGTATGTATGTATGTATGTATGTATGTATGTATGTATGCATGCATGCATGCATGCATGCATGCGTGTGCGTGTGCGTGCGTGCGTGCGTGTGTGTGTGTGTGCACGCACGCCTGTTTTGGCCTGTTGCAAAACAAATGATGTGCTCTTTCTTGTACACGGAATCGTTAAAACAAAATACTAACAATATATTTCATACTCAAAACTTAGTGCCCCCTATCCAGTTTGATTCTCGTGGCACGTGATCAGAAGGGAACGCTTAAGATGTTACAAATTTAAAAAATGCATTAGAATGCCTTAGTCTATGTAGTGGATGTCATATCTGTTCCTCTTTTGATTCCGCATTTAGTTACGACACATTTCCGTAGCAATGATCCCCTGGAAACGTAACTACATATAAACTTATTCATTCTTTGAATAGAATTCTCCTGACGTGACAACGAAGTTGGACAATGGATTGTTCTCATGCCTAGGTGAGTTGTGTTCATAGTAACGCCTATTAATATGTTAATTATACATCAATAAATGTCTTAGTATCTTATTTATCAGATAAAATGTGAACGTGATGGATCGGTCAAAGCAGATATTTATATTATTTGATAGACAATATAAACGGGCGAGGCAAATTTGTACTAGTTTCATATAATACACTTTTGCGTGTGTGGGTCTCAATTCACCGGTTTTCAAAGTTACAAAAGATATTTTGAAAGCCAGCTGGGCATGTGACCGCTTTTCTATACGAACTATTTCAAAGACAAGCGTTTCAGTGCTATTGTTATTTTAACAACTGTTTAGACATTCCCTTAACCAGGTTTTATCCTGTAACATTTGACGATCACTTTGTCAGGAGCAATGATTTTTAGAATAACTTAGATATCACTCAATCCGGAGACAAACTCTTGCAAATGTGACGTCCAATAGGCAGAGACTTTCTAAACATTTTGAGGCTCTGAGTTCGATTATTTAATAACATGTTAGCGGTTATTGGGTCAGAAGGTTTGACCAATTTTTGGCGTTAGTGAACAGTGTTGACTTAATAAATTTGGATGATCATTCAGTCAGTGATTGTAGTTTCTCAAAGGGGGCTATTTGTCTTGAATTTCAGCAGCATCGTGCAGACTACTTGTTCAAAGTAAAGTTTAGAAGTGAAGAGTGAACATAAGAGGTAAAGATCAAGGGTCAAGAGATCCATGAGTTAAACTTTCTATACTACTTGCCATCAAATAGCAAAGCATCTACACTCCTATGTCGATATCGAAAGAAATATTTACTGTGAAAATACATGTACTTAACACGAGCTGAATTATCGGTGTAGATATGTTGATGACAGACCTAATTAATGGGGACTAGAGTACAAAATATGCATGCTTTTGTATTTGTAAAAACAACGATCGAGATAGTGAGTGTCAAATTACTGTCGCATGTAATTGGTTTCATGTATACAAGTAGTCTCTATCCCTACCCCCGCCCCACCCCGAAGAAAAATCCCCAACTAAACTAAACTAAACTAATTATATCGTGTTCCTCGGGGGCTGTTTTGTAAGTCAGTTTTATCTGAATTTTTATCATTTATCACCTTTAAATCGATACCATGCATAAAACTATCTGACAAACCCTCTTTTGTAAATGGGTATAAAAATACTAAATTTCATTCATTTAATGTTTGCCAACTACTATTTATGTATCGGTCTCCTATTAACTACTATATCAACAGCGAAGTATACACACCTCTTGTGGGTGTTACATTTTCGGTCCATCGATCATGCTTTGATTGAAATCCGAGTGTTTAATAACTAGTGACGAGTAATATTTATTTCCAAATAAAATCTATCAAGGACAACGCACTCAAGTCCCACACCTGTCATTTCTTGCACATTGCGCTCAAAAAGTCTAAATGTTTAGAAAGCCGCCTGCCTAATGGTCGTCACATTTCATGACTTTTCTCCGGACTGAGTGGTAGCTAAAGTGTTATAATAATCATTACAAAACAGGAAGACATGGGCAACAACTTCATTGATATTGTAAAAATAATCCAATTTTAAAGTGTAATGGCCTTGAGACAAATGTAAGAGTAAGGTCACAAGGAAAGAGAGAGCGAGATAAACAACGAATGACTATATAAATAAAAAAGGCGATTAAAATGTTTCAAATGTTTAAATATTGCTGTCTGATAAGTTTGTTCAAAATTGAATTGTTTAGTTTCTTCTAATCCAAAATTTCACCTTTAAGAAGTTCTTGTTAAAATCCGTCTCAGCAATTGCACCGCGTGTATCATTTGATTCACCGTAACCTTTAACCCATCGCGATTGTTTGAACTTTAACACACGACGAACTTTTTGTAATGAAAGTCCATCATCTGCAGCTTGTTTTAGATTTTTCTAATGATGCATGTATATTTTCTTGTCCATTAAATTTGGATCTAATTTACGATCCATTGAATTTTTTCTGTCGCAGGCAATCATTAGCTGTTGACCTGAAAACATCTCGTAGTCTATGGTCATTCATTCTGCGCAGAATTTGTAATCGTTATGCAGTTCGTGCTATTCGACAGGATAATCAAGATGAACTTCAACGAAATACGAAATATTGCCAGGTAATTCCTTCTCAGAAACCCGAAAAATTTATTAGGTTGAATCCAATGAAATCCACTGACCGACATCGCTTCGGACATTGTGTATCCATACCATTTGGGACAAGATAAATTATCTAACTCGACGTAGTTTTCTGGTTATAGTAGCTCATTTACTTGTTGTTTGCCTAGTCCATAGCTGCTGTAGGTGACTTTTCTGAACTTTACTATGGCACGCCAAATGGTTCAAAATGGGTGAGCTGGAGCGATCGTAAGGTGAGCTGGATCAATCGTTGGGTGAGATTGGAGCGATCGTAGGGTGAGCTGGAGCAATCGTCGAATGAGCTTGGAGCGATCGTAGGGTGAACTAGAGCAATCGTAGGGTGAGCTTGGAGCGATCGTTGGGTGAGCTGGAGCAATAGTAGGGTGAGTTTGGAGCGATCGTATGGTGAG
Organism: Unio delphinus; assembly: GCA_029339505.1. Taxonomy (NCBI): domain Eukaryota; kingdom Metazoa; phylum Mollusca; class Bivalvia; order Unionida; family Unionidae; genus Unio; species Unio delphinus. The sequence goes on along the minus strand of JAQISU010001240.1, from coordinate 13,898,211 downwards.
CTGGAGCAATCGTAGGGTGAGCTTGGAGCGATCGTAGGGTGAACTAGAGCAATCGTTGGATGAGGTTGGAGCAATCGTAGGGTGAACTTAAACAATCGTAGAGTGAGCTTGGAGCGACCGTAGGGTGAACTGGAGCAATCGTAGGGTGAACTGGAGCAATTGTAGGGTGAGTTGGAGCAATCGTAGGCTGAGCTTGGAGCGATCGTAGGGTGATCTGGAGCAATCGTCGAATGAGCTTGGAGCGATCGTAGGGTGAACTAGTGCAATCGTAGGATGAGCTTGGAGCGATCGTAGGGTGAACTAGAGGAATCGTAGAATGAGCTTGGGGCGATCGTATGGTGAACTAGAGCAATCGTTGGATGAGCTTGGAGCGACCGTAGGGTGAACTGGAGCAATCGTAGGGTGAGCTTGGAGAAGTCGTAGGATGAAGTGGAACAATCGTAGGGTGAACTAGAGCAATCGTAGGGTGAGTTGGAGCAATCGTAGGCTGAGCTTGGAGCGATCGTAGGGTGAGCTGGAGCAATCGTCGAATGAGCTTGGAGTGATCGTAGGGTGAACTAGAGCATTCGTAGGATGAGCTTGGAACGATCGTAGGGTGAACTAGAGGAATCGTAGGGTGAGCTTGGAGCGATCGTTGGGTGAGCTGCAGCAATCGTAGGGTGAATTTGGAGAGATTGTATGGTGAGCTGGAGCACTCGTAGGGAGAGCTTGGAGCGATCGTAGGCTGAGCTGGAGCAATCGTCGATTGAGCTTGAAGCGATCGTAGGGTGAACTAGAGCAATCGTCGGATGAGTTTGGAGCGACCGTAGGTTGAACTTGAGCAATCGTAGGGTGAACTGGAGCAATCGTAGGGTGAGCTTGGAGAAATCGTAGGATGAAGTGGAGCAATCATAGAGAGAACTGGAGCAATCGTAGGGTGAGTTGGAACAATCGTAGGCTGAGCTTGGAGCGATCGTAGGGTGAGCTGGAGCAATCGTCGAATGAGCTTGGAGCGATGGTAGGGTGAACTAGAGCAATCGTAGGATTAGCTTGGAGCGATCGTAGGATGAACTTGAGCAATCGTAAAATTAGCTGGGAGCGATCGTAGGGTGAACTGTAGCAATCGTAGGGTGACCTAGAGCAATCGTAGGGTGAGTTTGGAGAAATCGCAGGATGAAGTGGAGCAATCGTAGGGTGAACTGGAGTGATCGTAGGGTGGGCTGGAGCAATCGTTGGATGAGTTTGGAGCGATCGTATGGTGAACTAGAGCAATCGTAGGATGAGCTTGGGGCGATAGTAGGGTGAGCTGGAGGAATCGTAGGGTAAGCTTGGAGCAATCGTAGGGTGAGCTGGAGCAATCGTAGACTGAGCTTGGAGCAATCGTAGGGTGAGCTGGAGCAATCGTAGATTGAGCTTGGAGCTATCGTAGGGTGAAATGAAGCAATCGTATGGTAAACTGGAGCAATCGTAGGGTGAGCTTGGAGAGATCGTAGGATGAAGTGGAGAATTCGTAATGTGAACTGGAGCAATCGTAGCCTGAGCTTGGAGCGATCGTAGGGTGAGCTGGAGCAATCGTCGAATGAGCTTGGAGCGATCGTAGAGTAAACTATAGCAATCGTAGGATGAGCTTGGAGCTATCGTAGGGTGAGCTGGAGCAATCGTAGGGTGAGCTTTGAGCGATCGTAGGGTGAGCTGGAACAATCGTCGAATGAGCTTGGTGTGATCGTTTGGTGAACTAGAGCAATCGTAGGATGAGCTTGGATCGATCGTAGTGTGAACTGGAGCAATCGTTGGGTGAGCTGGAGAAATGGTAGGCTGAGCTTGGAGCGATCATAGGGTGAGCTGGAGCAATCGTAGGGTAAGCTTGGAGCGATCGTAGGGTGAGCTGGAGCAATCGTAGGATGAGCTTTGAGCGATCATAGTGTGAGCTGGAGCAATCGTCGAATGAGCTTGGTGCGATCGTAGGATGAACTAGAGCAATCGTAGGATGAGCTTGGGGCGATCGTAGTGTGAACTGGAGCAATCGTTGGGTGAGCTGGAGCAATGGTAGGCTGAGCTTGGAGCGATCGTAGGGTGAGCTGGAGGAATCATCGAATGAGATAGGAGCGATCGTAGGGTGCACTAGAGCAATCGTAGGCTGAGCTTGGAGTGATCGTAGGGTGAGCTGGAGCAATCGTCGAATGAGCTTGGAGTGATCATAGGGTGAACTAGAGCAATCGTAGGATGAGCTTGGAGCGATCGTAGGGTGAGCTGGAGCAATCGTAGGGTAAACTTGGAGCGATCGTAGGGTGAGCTGGGGCAATCGTAGGGTGAGGTTGGAGCGATCGTAGGGTGAGCTGGAGCAATCGTCGAATGAGCTTGGAGCGATCGTAGGGTGAACTAGAGCAATCGTAGGATTAGCTTCTAGAGATCGTCGGATGAAGTGCAGCAATCGTAGGGTGAACTGGAGCAATCGTAGGGTGAGCTGGAGCAATCGTAGGCTGAGCTTGGAGCGATCGTAGGGTAAGCTGGAGCAATCATCGAATGATCTTGGAGCGATCGTAGGGTGAACTAGTGCAATCGTAGGTTGAATTTGGAGCGATCGTAGGTTGAGCTGATATATAGATAATTAAACAAAATAAGAACATACTGACACTTGGGTTGACATAAACCTTTAAAATAAATAAAGTTAGAAGGTTCAAATGGTCTTAATTTTGCATTAAGCCTAGCAGTCAAACAGTGAAATAAAACTTGAGAAAAAAAATTATTCTTGTCAACGTTAACCTGTATTTTTTGGGATTCTTATTAGTGTCTATTCTTTTTGTATTCCTCACGATGAGAAATCAAAGAGTTGATAATACTGATGGTTGATGAGTTTAAGTGAGACTAAGTTATATCATTCTGATGGAGGACACTAAGTTTTAAATACAGTCTGATGGTAGAGTCTAAATTGCATACATTTTAATGGCAGAGACCCAATTAAATACATTCTTAAGGAATAACACAACTCGAGAGATACTGCTATTTACAGACCTTTAATCATCAACATCCTGTTCTAAATAATCTTTGTAATATATTTATTAAATTTTTTTGTCTGAATACATCATTATAGAATCTGTATTAACATATTAACACTAGAAGAGAAATTAATATTATACTATTATACTAAAGTATTACTACAAGTGAAACAATATCCAAGTGCGACACCTACTTGCAGGGATAAGCATTTAATGGTTAGAGCGCCCTCTGCCTTTCTCGTTAATCCAGAATGAGCACATCGGATGTATGTAGCGGAATGATTTCGACATTTTGGGGGGAAAACAAATATTAAAACAGCATATTGTGACTTTCATATTGGATTTGTTTGAACAATGATGGTTTGAGAAAAGTCACAAACTAACTTCAATGTCCTTTAAGTCTACAGTTTCCCATCAGTACCTACTTAAGATCTAATCACTTTTACCTTGGCCGTACTGCACCCTACAATGAATGTAAATTTATTTATTTATAGTTGCATACTTTTTAGTGCCCAAGATAATATTGCTAATGGAAATTAGAATCAAATAACTCATCCATTTTGATGCCACAGACAGTAGATTTGCGTACATATTACTTAAATACATTTGGGTATTACGATTGCCAATTTAAACATTATTTATATAATGTCGATTACAGATTTTGATGTGATGACACCAGTATCCTTGAAGCTTCGTTAAAGAAAAAAGAAACTCATGCTTAACCTCAAAACCTGAAATTGAATAATATATTGAAAGTGCAGATTATAAGCGAAATAAATCTAGTATATTATTGAAGACATCAAAGTATAGCAAATCCTTAAAGTTTCTTGATCTAATTTGTTTTTAGATTGATATGAACTTGAGTGTCTTCCTCAAATAATTTAGAAAATACATGAAATGGTCTTGAATTTGGAGGAAGATGTAGAACTGCGAGGAACCCATCAGGTTTTGGTTGGTTACTACAAATCAGTAACGCGTGAAAACTGTCCGAATACATTCTACACAAAGTGACATTATCTTGCTGATAGCATTTCCATTGCTAAAGTTGATTATAGCGAACTACCACCATCTTCTCAAACGGTCTCATCATAATAGAATGTAAACTCTTGTCTGATCAGATAATAATTTTGTATATTTTGACTTATTTTGTCCATAACCACGCCCAATCCCTAAGTCCATGTGAATAAATTAATACCAATTACCCATAAATGGATTCCCACTCATTTGATCGCTATATTATTTGGTCACTATTTCCTCTAATGGGCTGTCTAGGAAACTCATTTTTAAATTTTGTTGTTAAGGCAGTACTTTGTTTTAGTCTGCAACATACCACTCAAGTTTTTATTAATTTTAAACTGAATCGACAATTCACAACTTGTAAAGTCTGTGATGACAAGAAAACCATTTCTGAACTAAATTAAAAACAGGAGGCCCAAGATGGTTGACTGATATTGCTGGCTTCACAGGAGACCACTGCACAAAGTAGGTTTATGAAAGAACACAACCAAGGTGAACACTCTCAGAAGCTTCATATTATCTTAGTTTTACCCACTTTACCATATCCTCATAAAAATGTGTTCTAAAGATAATGACATAATATGCACAGACTCCTGCTTATAATTGAAGTCATCCATGTCCTTTTTTATATCAACCCATTTACAGAGTTTTATAAAACTCGATCATACATATATAATCTCTGAATCAAGAAAGTCAACAACCTCAGTCAATTAGATGCAAGGTATGTCATTAATATGTGCTGATCTGACTTACTATAGAAATTTGTCTGACAAAGATAATATAAGCTTAAGGTGAACCAAACTCCAACCAGAATTTGGTCATTAAAGTCAATCAGATAAATGATTACTTCTTTAATATGTATATCTCTTGATCCTGAACAAACTTGTGTAACGTCTTGATAATATTTAGCTATTTAATAACCTTGATTAAAATATAACCTAGATTAAAATCTGATCAGAAATGTAGCTGCTATATTGGTAACATGTTCACTCATAATCAAAGTAAATCAACATCTTAATAGTCCTGTTTACCAAGCTTGATCATATGCAAGATCACCTCATTAATATGCAAAAATCTTTTTTAACATAAAAATTAAATATCTTGATATCAGTGAAACTGACGACTGATAACCTCATTAATTGTGTGGATTCTGTTCATCGGTAAAAATGTCAAACATCTTGATAATACAAGCATATATTCCATGAAATATTTCAGATCTAGTGGACAAAAAGGGTAATATCATAAAAATAGTGACATATTTCCTTCTTAACTGCCAGTTGAAAATTCACAGAAACTTCTTACACAGATTGCATGTGATAAGCTTATAGTTTTGGGGACCATAAGGAGGCGGGGGTGGGGTGGGGGAATAGTAAAAGCATTGGGATGTACCATGTCAAGTACAGTTAAGTAGCTCTGTTATTACTGAAACTAAATTTTACACCATGAAAACAATGACCTGCCTTCTAAACTTTGCTGAGATTAATATGTTGTGTTATTCCTTAAGAATGTAGATAACGTGGTCTCTGCCATCAAAATGTATGCAATTTAGACTCTACCATCAGACTGTATTTGAACTTAGTGTCCTCCATCAGAATGATATAACTTAGTCTCAGTTAAACTCATCAACCACCAGTATTATCAATTCTTTGATTTCTCATCGTGAGGAATGCAAGAAGAATTAAAACTAATAGGCATCCTAAAAACATCCAGGTTTACGTTAGCAAGAATACATTTTGTCTTCAAGTTTTATTTCACTGTTTGATTGCTAGGTTTAATGCAAAATTAGGACCATTTGAACTTTCTAACCTTATTTATTAATAACGTTAATGTCAATCCAAGTGTCAATATGTTCTTATTTTGTTTATTTATCTATATATAAGCTTACCCTACTATCGCTCCAAGCTCACCCTACGATTACTCCAGTTCACCCTACGATTGCTCCAGCTCACCCTATGATCGCTCCAAGCTCAAACTACGATTGCTCCAGTTCACCCTACGATCGCTCCAAGCTCACCCTACGATTGCTTCAGTTCACCCTACGCTCGCTCCAAGCTCACCCTACGATTGCTCCAGCACATCCATATTGAACGATTTGGTGTGCCATAGTTTACGAATACGTCGGCGAGCAATAAGACATCGTTTACAGATCAAGATCGTTATAATCGCTGCAATACTTAAGCAAGATAATATTACACATTTGTATATTACGAGCAATAAAACAGTTGTCCATATTTTGACTCGGTCAGATTTTTCCCACTAAACCTTGAGGCGAGAGAGATTTATAACTTTGTATAATAAAAATAATAATAATAATAATAATAATAATAATAATAATAATGAGGCCTTATATTTCGCCTAATCTTTAGAAGCTCTAACCGCTTTACAACAACATAACGATAGGAATACAAAAAAAACCCACCCCACCATGAAATTGAAAAACATAAAAAATGCTGAAAATAGTTAAGGTTGGAAACATTTTTAGGTCTTTAAGTTTGTTCTTGCAGTCGGAAAAGGTGGGTTTTAAGAGCACTCTTGAAAGAGATCACTGTTTCTTTGTGTCTCATTTCAATGGGCAACTCATTCCACGTTGATGGGCCCTGGTATGCAAAAGAACGTTGTCAATATGACTTCGTTTTCATAGTGTGAACAATTAGTATACGATTGTCAGAAGAGGAGCGTAAGTATGTTTCTAGTGTCTATGCATGGATGAGGCCGGATAGAAAAGCTAAACTGGATTTCGTTAGTGCAACGTAGTACAGAGAACACATTTTGTGTTTGATTCTGGATCGAATGAATCTTATGTAGGATACATAGCAGTGGGCAGGTGTGCTCTGATCGTGGTACTCTAAAGATGATCCGAGCAGCTGTGTTTTGAAATATGTCTACTTACCAGTTGTATTAACATCAGAGTTTTCCAAGCAGCTGTGTTTTGAACTATTTGAAGTTTCTGGAGTAGATATTGTGACGAACAAGCCAGAATTGAGTTACAATAGTCCAGTCTTGAAAGTACTGATGAACACACAAGTGTTTTAGTGGCATCAACTGAAATATATTTGCGAATGGAGCCGATGAATCTAAGCTAAAGGTATGCATCCTTTCATATGTTCATGACATGTTGGTGCAATGTAAGATTACTGTCCAGGGTAACACTTAGGTTTTGTACTGACTGTGTGAATTTAATGTTGGTGATGTTGATCTGATATTTATTGTTTTAGGTAAAAGATGTCAATGAGAAAGTCTGTGTGTTGTAATCAGAATGGCGTCCATTCACTTGTCATTCATCTGCAGCTTGTTACATGTCATCCATGATTTCCCATCAGAAATGAACCTCTATATCCATGGATGGTAGCATCAACATCAGTTGGGTGACTAGACTTGAATGTATATTTGGGTGTAATTAGCATACCATTGGTGAGATATTGGGTGATCCATGACACATATGAGTGGCTCAGTGCATATAATGAAGCGAACAGGCCATAGAACAGTTCAAAGTGGAACATCACAACATAGATCAACTGGAATAGAGTGTATTCTATTTGCAGATACAATTTGTGTCTTGTTGACTACGTAGGACTTGAACCACTGTAAGGCTGTATTGTGAATACCAAATACATGCTGGAGAAGGTGAAGTAATATATCATGGTGTATTGTGTGAAATGCTGAGACAAATCAAGGAGGGTGAGGACTCTAATCTTTCATCTATCCAAGGCAGAGAGAACGTTATTAACTACTGTCAGAAGAGTAGTTTCAGTACTGTGGCAAGGGCGAAATGCAGACTTTACATTGCTAAAAGACTATTTGAATTCAAAAGTGATACAAGTTGGGTTTTAACTACTTTGAAAAGAATAAGATTTGTTTTTTGAGCGGAAGATTAGACACTGGGCGGTAGTTCTTTACATCGATGTGGTCAAGTGATGGTTTCTTTAACCATGGCATTTTTGAAAAATGATGGGGATTCCCCGGATGAGAGGGAGGTTATACTAACATCATTTAGGGTGGCAATATTTGATGTAAGCTATTCCTAACGATTGTCTATACTAAATCTATAGAGACAGGTTAAAATGCTGCAAACTGTTGTCGCTGAAATTCTGTATCGCAATTGTATGGTGACGATGAGACAAATAAAAGTTTGTTGTCAAGCTTATCTCTAATGGTTTGTACCTTGTCACTGTATACATTTGCAAACAGGTCCAGAAGGTCGACAGGAGAAAATGTAGTTGGAAGTGGTGTACATTTGTTCCTTGATTAGTTTGTTAATAATCGCGAAGAGCTCTCTCTGATCTTAGTACTGTAGCTGGATAATTTGGCTAAATGGACTCTGTGACTTTCTTTTTAACGGCTGGAAAGCCAAAGCCCTTTTGCTTTACGACTTTTTTTAACAGCGCGAGGCTGGTCCCTAACACTACTATACCACGGACACTTTTGAATTAATATTCTGCACATGGTTGCTGGGGAATGTTTTTCAAGCAATGAACGCAGGCAGTTATCGAATATTTTTGCTGTAGGAAGATAGCAAGTTATTAGGTTTGCTTTGATGCCATGCATTAGAATGGTTCTATTTATCATACGGAGGTTTCTCTTAGTAGTAAATAAAGGTGGAGGGTTAGGGACTGATACGTCTGGATGGCATGTAATGCAGAGATGATCTGATGCAAGTTCGCGCGATACAAGGCTGGACTGTAGACTATTATCATCAGGTCTATGAAGAATCTTGTCTAAGAGGTGACTATGGTTATGGGTAGGTTGGTTAACTGGCTGTTCAAGGTTGAGAACATGAATGGAATCTAGGAGTGTTGATGTGTATGGGTTTCCAGGACAGCCAAAGTGAAAGTTAAAATCTCCAAGAATAATCAGGTCGCTATCTATCAAATTTCCATACTTAATTAGAGTCAGAAACTGTTTAAAAAAGAGAGGTTCAGTCAGCTTGTTTTTCTACTAGGAGGAGGTCGATAGATGTAAAAAAAATGGACTGACCTTTGTTACAGTGTGGATGTTGTTTGGACTAGTTCAAAAGATATATGGAAAACAATGAAGGTTGTATTGTGATTAAGACATTTAATCGTGGAATTCTTTGTGATGACAGCAATTCCACCTCCTCGACAGTGGTAGGGGAATGACTTGATGGAGTACACGGTGAGCGTTAGACCTGCGCAATTGGGCTCATCGCCTGATGGTTTTAGCCAGGTTTCTGTCAGGAAGAAAAGGTCGATATTCTGAAAAAAAATATCTATTTATTTACGCTTTTCTGGTGATCCTACTGATTGTGGTGCGTTGAACAATTTAAATTATGCAATACGCAGTGGTATCTCTGGGATTATTGACACCAGGTTATCTAAATTAATTGACGAATTGTTACATTGTTTAGTCGAAAAGGGCAAAAGGAAGATAACTGATTCTCATTTTCCTGTCCTACGCAAGCCCGTTTTTCAACAACGTTTCTTTTTTTTGCTTCTGTTTACATTTAAATAATTTTGAATGTAGTCCCAGTTCGTGTAGTCTTTAGCACAGTGTGGTACGAAGAGCCAAGGAATGATCATTTAAAACAATTGATGATGGTCCATCATAGTATACACGGGTTGACAGGCGACCACGTGATGTCGGTTTATTTGGTAACAAAGGACGTTGTAGCAGTAAAGCGAGACAGCTGAGAAAAAATATAATTGTTCTCGTTTCCAAAACAAGGAGATGAGGAAACATATACGAACTGAACAGACAATACATGATGAAGCACAATAATGTAGACGAAGGTAGACAACAAGCACATATATCATTACAAAACAGCACAAAACAAAACAGCTGCTTCTAGCAGGTTTAGCGATAGCGGCCATCTTTCCGGAAGACACATTGTGATTGAAAAAAATCTCATGTTGAGAAGCCAAATTTTGGGACCATAGAGCCTGAAGTGTCAAAGGTCTCCTTGTGCAGGCTGGGAATGGCGGGCCACTTGTGCTAATACCTTGATCATTCGACAGTGGTTGTGTTTGTTATCTGGACTCCAAAGGTTATCCCTTACCTTTGGAATACATAACATTATCACTACTCGAGCATAGAAACCACCATCATTGCTATATGATCAGGAATACGTTATTATACCTAATTGAGCGAGTATATCTTTTTGCTATTGTGTTTACTATCATTTATCTTTACTTGAGTGAAAAAAATCATTTTTTACTATTGAGGGAAAACATAATTTATCTCTATTTGAGTGAAAACGTATCATATTGTTTTTTGTGTGAAAAATTCGTAATTTTATGTGAATCATTTTATCATTATTTGAATGGAAACACATTGTTAGAGTCGTTAATCTTCGTTTCTTTATTTCGTTTTGTTCAATACCAGTACATTTTTTGCTTTACAAGTTCAATTTGTTTCAGTTAGGAATATCATTATTTATGTTATTTAACTCTGTACGCATCAGGGTATTAAATGTCAAATAGTTGGACTTGTTGCACACGAGGTATGCATAGGCTTCTCTACATTTAAATTGTCTTAAAAACAATATGTTTTCGCTACCGTTCCTAATACCTTTGATGTGATCTGGACACAAACCGGTTCATCTTGTTACACTATTGAGTGTATGCTCAAGGGCTTCTTTGGCACACACACACACACACACACGAATAATGGTGGTTCCGGATCCAGAATGTCATATTAACTGATGAGTGTGTGCATAAAGGTGTTGATTTAAATTTAGAAGAGACCGCTTCGGTGGCCTAGTAGTTAAATCGTCTGCCTCGGACTAGGAAGGTCGTGGGTTCAACCCCCGGTCCAGTCATGCCAAAGACTAAAATGTACTAACTCTTGTCTCGCTTGGATCTCAGCATAAGGAGTATCACGGAATTGTAAAAACCCTTTCATTTATTAAATATATATATATATATATATATATATATATATATATATATATATATATATATATATATATATATATATATATATATATATATATATATATATATGTATATATATATATATACATATATATATATATATACATATATATATATATATATATATATATATATATATATATATATATATATATATATATATATATATATATATATATATATATATATACTCGGGTTTCGTTTATTTGTACAATGTTTTACCTTAGATAAACTTCTTTTCATTACGGAACGTCTTGTCAGTGAGCGGTCTACATAAGGACTCTTCAGCTGTAGAGGTATGAGTTATTAATTCCTTGCGTATAAGTTATAACTATTGTACTACCACGTTTATCTTTGTATATTTTCTATGTAGATTCGGTCTACGTGGTATAATGCAAATATTTTATATTCTTGTTTGTGACAAAGCAAAAGATTTATATTGCCAATACAAAGTTACATTTAAAGAAACGTTTAGTACGTAGGATTCTTCTCGGTTACGGTTAGTTTCACTTCTGAACGTGTGTATTATCTTTTAATTCTTGTGTCGATAATGTAATCTGTATAACGTACCGTATATAACGTCATTACGTTTTATCGTATTATGCCCGTGTCATGCATAGTACACGGCGTTCAATATATTTTCAGCTGGCCAGAGCAACCAGAGTGACTGGAGTGATATCTGTCCGGAGTGATCAGCTGTAGTGATCGGAGTAAACGTGGCATAACTGCAGAGCTAGCCATAGTAGTCGACCAAAGCAGCTGTGAAGCTGAACCATAGCAGCCATAGAGCTGGATATTGTTGTTGGTCTAGTAGCAGGTGATCGGACTTTGCTGATCAAGATTGGTGGGCGCTGATGGCTTGATTGGCCAACATGGAATACTGACGGCCAAATTGACCAGTTTGAGTTGTAGCCGAATGGGCTGGTGACGGGGTGTGTAACTCCATACGGGTAATCCTTTAGCCGTAGGTTAATTTTTATAGTTCATAAAACATAGTGCGTGTTTGGGACCAGAAAATAAATTGTATCTTTTCCTTGTATTTACATAATTTCACGATTTGAGTGAATACATCTTAATATGAGTGAAATACATTTATTAATGTTTGAGTAAAACGCATCATTCTTTTCGTGGTGAAATCACTGTGAATTATTCACCCAATATTTGGATCACGCACATGTTAATCAAAATTAATTTCTCATTCAAATCATTGTGGCTTTAATATTTACTCATGGTCTTCAAAGAAGAATGTAAATACAATAAAAATGGGCTAAGTCTTGCGTGGGAAAGATTAATCTGCGGGGAACATGTTAAATGCGACTTGGTAATTTGACACCCAATAACTCGATGACTGTCTTTACAAGCACAAAAGCATGCATATTTTGTACTCTAGTCCCCATTTACAAGGTTTGTCATCAACATATCCACACCGATTATTCAGCACAGGTTAAGTACATTTATTTTCACAGTAAATATTACTTTCGGTATCGACATAGGAATGTAGTTGCTTTGCTATTTGATGGCAAGTAGTATAGAAATTTTAACTCATGGGTCTCTTGACCTTTAAGCTTTATCCTCAATTTTCAAAATTTGTCTGAAATGAACATGGCTCACTATCGCCCAAATGTTGATCAAAATCTCTGACCCACCAATCTTAAGCATGTTAATACAAAGCCCTGTTCACAACCACAACACGTTTAAAAAACTTAATGGTCGTCACATTTTTTATGAGTTTATCACCTGAGTGGTAGATAAAACTTAATGGTCGTCACATTTTTTATGAGTTTATCACCTGAGTGGTAGATAAGTTATTCTTATAATCTGTACTCTTGGCAAAGTGGTCATTATACTATTATCAAATGAAACCTGGGTGAGGGGTCGCCAAATTAGTTGCTATAGCAACAATAGCCTTAACCACCTGTCTTTGAAACAAGGGCCACCGCTACAATCAGCTCTCAAATTATTAACTATCAAACTATATAAATGCATGTTGTAACCCATCTGTTGCATTCACATTTGATCTTTGAAATATGAGAATAAAACATTTATTGCTGTATCATGACAACAGTCCATTCTCCAACCTATCTTTAATTTCAAGAGAATTCTATTTAAAGTTTTTATGTAGTTACCGGTTTATGGGCTCATTAATACATGAAGTTATTAAAAAAAGCAATGAAAATGCAGGCAATAAAATATTAATATAAATAACTAAACCGAACCGTTTTACCTAAGGGTCTCAGTCACGTGACATAAAGATACGTATGTAATATATATTATATTTTACCAACATGAATGTATCCTTATGAATATATAGATTTATTTGGAAAACAAATTATTGATGCGAGAAATGTATTAAACGCTCACATAATCAGAAATTAGCGAATAAAGTTTAAGAGTGTGTAAACGGTTTTATTTAATATTTGAAACTAATTTCTTGGCGGTCATCGCAACTAGTACGTAACGAAAGATAAATAAATGTTCAAGTTTTAAACAAAAATCACAGCTGTGTATACAATTAATTAAAAGGTAGATGTAGCTCAAGATTAAAGTATAAAAACAAATTAGAATTCATATGTGTAATTACTAAATGCGGCATTAGAGTGCATTTTTATTACAACATATTAAATTTTCCATCCTGTTCATATGTAACTAGAATTAAAACTGGACTTAACGTTTGCATGTGAAATTTATTGTTGATATCCTTTTGTTACGTTTGCATGTAAGAGACAAACAAGGCTATGTCATTTCCGATTGCTACAGGTTGAAACATAAAGCAACAGGATACTGAGAGAAATATTCCAAATGCTATTATATTTCAGAGGTCACGGTCATTTTCTCCATGCTTGCAACAGAGTGGGGAAATCATTGACGAATATTAAATGTGTTAAGGAGTTGGGATATAGAGCGACAGTATTCTCGTTGGTACGACAAATTGTACAGTGTAGATATGAGAAGAAATAACGGATAAGTTTGACACTTATTTTATGAAGTAATACCTGTACATTCAAGTTTTTTGTATTAATATGATCAGAACTTGTGATAAAATAGCACCGCATTTACTGGTGTTTCCATTTTGATTTCCAACAAAACGTTGATTTAAAATCAGCTTATAAATAAATCTCAACAAAACCCTTATTTAACCGTGCTTATTAAGGAACACTGGGGAATAACAGCTGATACATTTTCATTGAGTCAACATTGAGGAATTCGCCATTCCATGACATTCAATGTAAGCCTAATTCAACATGGATACATACATATACAAACGCATTCATTCATGCTGCATATATACACACATACATTGTTTGCTCTTATTTCAAAAAGTCTTCTTTACATTTATAACATTACTTGAAACACACAATCCATAAGGCAATTTCTTTGACCAAATATATCAGCAGATTGTTAGAAGTAAACAAGCACGTTTATCTACTATTAAATGTTAGACTGGTGCGGATATTCACAAAGATTATTGCATATGCTCACTACACAATACAATGCTATACTAGAATGAAAGGTATCCAGTAATGCAGAAAAAATAATTTTACTCGAGAACCGTTTGATTTTCATACAAGTTTAGACAAGAGTTCAAGTATGCAAACTTGAAAACTAGTACTATTGTCTATGACATTAGTTCTCCTGTTAAGTGTCACCTCATACGCAATGGCGCAATACATATATACATCCTACCATCCATCCATACATACATTTCTTTGTTTGTTTATTTAGGATTTTTAGCGTAGCCTTAACAATTTTTCGGTCATATCGCTACGATGTCCGTAGTGATGCAGTTAAAGTGATGTCTAGTACTGGGGCATAATGCTGCAGACATGTAGCATGATGTCTCACCCAGTCACATTAACCTGACACCAGGCCGACCAGTCCTAACACTAACCTCTTAATGTTGAGCGTCATCCGAGGCAGTTGTAAGTGCCATTTTTGTAAGTCTTTGGTATGACTCGGCCGGGGATCGAACCCAGGACCTCCCGGGGCAGCGGGGGACGCTCTAACCACTAGGCCACCGGAGCGGTTACATACATACATACATACATGCATACATGCATGCATGCATACATACATACATACATACATACATACATACATACATACATACATACATACATACATACGAACTTGACATACATACATACATACATACATACATACATACATACATACATACATACATACATACATACATACATACGTACGTACGCACGTACATACATACATACATACATACATACATACATACATACATACATACATACTGCTTGCTGAAATTTTAGAAGGTCTTCTTTAAATTTAGGAATTCACTTACAGCACGTTTGTGAAATAATATCACTCAGAAAGCAATTTCTTTAGACAAAATATATCAGCAAATTGTTTGAGGCAAACATTTGAATCTCTTTACCATTAAAGTTTAGACTAGTGCGGATATTCGAATGTGTATGGTATACAATCCATTTCAAAAGAGAATAGTATGAGAATAAAAGGTATTCAGTAATGCAGCAAAACGATTTACTAAAGGACATACTAATTGTTACTCAAACTTAGAAACCTGATCAGCGCATGCTCAAAATACAACGATTACAATTGTACATGATATTAATTCTCAGGTTTGATAACGTTCTTGCAGTGTCACCTCATACTCAATGGCACAATGATCACCGTAATTACAGATACAGTTGGCATGGTCATGTATATAACTTCCATTATATTTTGTTTTGTATTCTTCTTTGCTGATGACTGCCATGCCGCAACTTGGTCAGATGTATCGGCTGAGGTTCTAAACATAACCACGATATATCAGAACAAAATCAGCGTGATTCCACTGCAAGACCTGTCAAAAACATTGAATGTTTCGTTAGGTCTGCAACTCCTGGCATTAAACAACTTTGACGATGTTGGGGGTATCATGGATATAAGTACATATCTTTCGATGGAGTGGACAGAGGAAATTTATTTCAACGCACATGGCGCGACGGCCCCTGATACATCAGTTACTATATCAGCAGCTAGCATCTGGAAGCCGTCCTTGATACTAGTCAATTCGGCTGGAGCGAGCACGGAAATCGTACAAGAACAATCCCAGGTGAGAATGTACTTAAAATCTGGTAAATGTGAATGGACTGAAAATGTTGCCCTTCAAGGGTCATGTAGGCCAAACGTTTATTTTTATCCTTTTGACGTTCATGATTGCTCATTCAAATTTACCTCGCGAGCTTACAATTCTAGTGAGCTGACTCTTCTAGCGTCTAGTTTAAAGAAGGATTATTTTGAAGAGAACGTTGCGTGGAGTGTGGAAAAGACGTATGCGGCGACGTTAATCCAGGATTCAAAATCCCATGTCAAATTCCAAATTAGAATAGCCAGAAGGTCTTTGAATTTTGTCTTAAACTACATTCTACCTATTTTAATATTGTCCGGATTAAATATTTTTGTCTTCATCTTGCCTAGAAATTCTGGTGAGAGAGCAGGATATTCCATTACTTGTTTCTTGGCTTTTGTGGTTTTCATGAACACCATAGTTACATCGTTGCCAAAGTCCTCTGCACCCGTCTCTGTTTTGGTGTACTACCTTACGGTGATGATGGTCGTTAGCGCAATTATAACTGTCCTGGTACTATTCACTCTGATGATCGAGAAAAGAGTGGACAAGCAAAAGAATGATGATGAGGAGAAGAAGAAAGACGAAAAAAGAGAGAATAGAGGAACGACGAATGAAAGGACGGAGGATGAAGAACGAGAAGGAAATGGTAATACGTCATCAAGTCATAGACCGAATCGTGTTGAAGATATATCAGCTCAGAATCAGCTATTACTTGAACCCCCAGGGTGCCTTCAAAAGTTTGCCTGGATATGTCGTCGTATAGTGTGTAGATATTGTATATTGCCTAAGGATGCATCGGAATTGCGATGGGTTGAGGTTGCAAATACTCTTGACGTTTTCTTTTTCGTCTTCTTCCTAGTAGGAGAGTTGATCTTCACTATAGCCTACTTATCGCCCGTGTCTGTACAGTATTCGGATGTTTGGTCGAAAAACTGAATTTACATACCGTCTTAGTACATGGGACAATCATATGAGTTTAATGAAACATACTTATCTAAATTTTATATGAGTAATATTATGTCTGTGTGTCACTTCAAACATGTGATTATCGTAGTCATTATAGTGTGTGTGAGTGTATGTGTTGATTTATATCTGTATTTATGTAAGTATGAACGTGCATCGGAATTGATGTTTGATATGAATGGGTTCGATATTCTTGTTAGTTTAAATTTCAGTTTAAATCTTTGGTATATTCTTATTGATATATTTGATCACGTCAGTGAAGGCTTTAATATCTACATGCAACATTCACAAATTAACTGTGATATTGACTGATGTTATTTTAACTTATTATGGACCTCGATTGTATGAAATCTCATGAACTAAGCTTGCTTTATAAATGGATATACACATAATAGAAATAAGCAAGCGTATGTTTAAAATATTTAGTGTTTCCTATTAACAGTGACGTTTCTTTAGTGTAGGATTAATATGTGTAATAAAATATGATACGGCAATCGAGTAAATATCAACTTATTCGTTGTTATAAAAAAAAATAACGTTTTGCCATGTTTATACTTAAGATAAAATATTATTTTTAAATGTTTTTCCAAAATATAATCAAGTCTGTACAATCACAAACTTTACACTTTGGAAAGTCGATTGTAAAACTTTCGAGCGTCATGCAAGTGAATTGACATTTAGGAAAAATATATAATGGAAAAAATGCATCCTGCAAACATTCAACTCGTGGATTCCCACAGCTTCTTTGACTACAATAAGGCCTCTGAAATAATCTTCTCATACTCTTCGATCCCGCTCTTCCCTATATTACATTTCGATGCATGCTCGTGAAGACCCATAATGTGACGCATTATACTCAGAGGTTGCAAGATTCAAACAAATTCTTAAGGCAAATAAATTAAAAATAATCAAATAAACGTTGTAATCTGGGCGTTTCCGTTGCCTCCATGCATGTTTTTGTTGACCTGCGTTGCACACATTGCTAATATTTGGTATCAAATATCTATGCAGTGCAATAAGTCAAATTAAAAAGGCAGTTTGATTATTATGAGAAAAGGTTCCTGGCTTATGTAAGCTCGCATAGGAAGAAATGACTTAAATTGGTCTTGGTTTAAGCTGCAGATGACATGTTTTAAACGAAATATTCAGTTATTCTTAATTTGCTGTATTTAAGCGACAAAAAAGTAGATGATTCATTATATTCTATTATACTAAAACAGGAACATCAACTGTGTACGAGTTGTTGGATACACAGTTGAAGATAATATTACAATTTAACTCTTTCAGAGTGAATCAATATTATATGCTTTGAGGGGGCAACAGGTTGGGTTTTGGACACCAATCCATTGGTATGATACTCAAAGAGCATTCGTATCTGTCGCTGAATGGCAAGATCATACTGTTTTGATTTCGAGATAGGTACTCTGTTTAACAGGGCGTTGCATGTGAGCAACATTTTTGAATAAAATAATTGCTTTTTTATTTAGAAATTTAATAAAGGTATATACAAATATACATATTATCTGAAGTTTTTAAAACTCTTTAACTCGTTTAAATCGAAATATATTTTAGTCACGAATTATTTTTATAGCACTGGCTCCATTCAACCTACATCTGACTATCTGTTGAAACAATTTTTAATATAATTTCAGTTAGTAAATACTCAGTAAAATGCATTAATTAGATCGTGAGACTTTAAGTATATGTTAAGAATTATGTTCAGGGTCAGCGTGCAGCCGAATGGTGCAAAGTGCTCGTCTTTATGGATCATTGCCATCTCACATCTGTCCGCGTGGTTTTAATTATCGTGCCTGGCTTATGAGGGAATGTCTGAATGCTGCGTGCGTGTAGGTTCCCAGGTGTAGTTTGCTCTCCCGTGGTGTTATCGTGGTCATCCTCTATCAGTTAAACTGACCGCCATAGATAGTGTAGTATGCGCTCCAAAATTGCGCCAAGACCATATCAACAACAATTATCTTCAAAATCTTAACAGACATCGTATTACATCTACCATGTTAGAAAGGTGAGGTAAAAAACTAAAGTCAATTCCAATTTAACTCATACATGTACAAACAATTTCGAATTACATGCAGAAAACGCATTCATGAAGCAATGAAACTGTAAACAGTTCAAAAGATGAACATATACATATTTACATCGGATGCGTTTATCTCAAGAACGAGGATTAGGATTGTAGTTCTATCAGATTAGGAATACGTTTGTGACTATGATGCCAGGAATGTTTCCATAAAGTCACTACAGAAAAATGCAAGAATCCAATTATCTGACTCTGAGTCAGCAATGCCAACAACCAGGCTGTCCTGTCACATCAATGTCAGACTGTCTTTAGAAATACTATTGCGCGAAGGTAGCAAGGAAATCCTAAATTCATTATATCAATAATACACGAGGAAACACTTATAAGACTGCGCGAAAACATTCAGGATTTGCTTATAAGCGTGATTTTGGTATAAAAACAACAATGTGTCTCAAGCGAAATGGAGATCGGTACGGTTATCAAGTTTTAAAGCATATTTTTAATTAATTATATTGCCTTTTTGCGAGTTGTTGCCAATTTATGCTCTAAGGAAATGTACTGATGATTAGAATGGATACATTTTCAAGAATTATAATCTTCAAACAAGTGAAAGACAGATGAAAGCGTTTATAGACGACAAACAGTCGAATTGGGTGAAAACGTTTGCGACTTAATCTGATGAGAATCTTTCGTTTCTGACTAGGTGAAAAGTGATAATTTACCAAAATTCAACTTTTAAAAGATTCCGTTGATAGGCGTATTTATATGTCCTCCCTACCGCTGAGATACCTCGTGTTACAATCACTCTACGTTTGCTGTTTTCACATAGCAAATACTGATGTTTTACCTGTTTTTTTCTTTAATCCGGAGAATGCGAGCAGAAAAACGTGTAGGGTTGAGAGGGATCGTAGCGTTTGATGTATTCGTTGTTGGCAAGGGCGTTGTTTTGGCTGATGATGCAGATGCTTCCTCGAAGCATGATCACTGTGAACATAAAGATGTCTAGATCTTTGAAGAGTTAAAGCTGCACTTGACTCATCTTGAAAAGTGCATCCCATGAGACCAGGTGAGTGGAGGAAATACCAGAGTGGATCAAGTTGATCATGATCTAGTTACATGTGTCTGACATTTGCGAGAGATCCACGAGTAGACGTATGTTCGTTTTCAGGTACAGGTCGTGATAATCGCAAAGTGTGTGAAATCCTAGGTCGTTTCATATCTTGTTCAAGTACTAGTAGTTTTCCCTCAGTGAAGTAGGAAATATAAGTGAGAATATTAGGCATCTAGAGTGGGTAATGCGGTTTCATCGAATCTGGACCACTCGTGGAGAAAAACTCCTTTTATCGGCAGCAGAGGTGTATGAGCTCCAAACTCTTTTCTAGATGCATGAACGTGGGACATTTTAACTGTAACGAATCGATCAAACGAAATGTACCAATTGAAAACAACATGTATTTTTCAATATTGTTATGGGATCCATTTGATACGACAGGACCACCTTTAGCGAGAAGTGTCTTGGCTCGTGGATGGCTGAGTGCTGCGATGATAAAGTCTCCCTCGTATCGTCGTAGTTAATGAGCGATGACTGGAATGAAGTCTGATTCTTTGCACCGACGATTGCATTTGCATAAGCAGCTCTCGTGGAAGAGGAAAACAAAAGACAAAAGAAAACGAAACAATAATTATTATAGCATTTAATATAACACCATGTCGCACGTTCCAGTCGATGTTACGCTGTCACCACAGCAGAATAAAAGCGTTGCTGGGACAGCCACTCGTAAAAGACCTGTCTCAGTCAGGCTGAAAGCATCAGCATTCATGAGACCCATTCTTATCATGCTGACATCAAGCGACTTATGTCGCCAAACATAAGGATGAGCCGAAAGGCCTCGTTTTGAACTTATCTGCGACGCAGCTGACCAAGCATGGAGGATTCATCGGACCTCTGTTGCAGGATACGTTGAATCGTTACTGCCCAGACTGCTCGAACTTGGAAAAAAACTTCATCTGCAGAGATGCGCGCGTGGTGAAGGCATGAAAAAGGTGTTAAGTAACTTCGATCTCGAAAGTATTAGGACCCAGCATTAAGCATTTCAGAAGCGTCTTTTCTAAAGCTCAGCTTCCTGAACATGTCAACTCCGACGAGAGCTGTATCATTAACCTGCAAAATTATTACGAACCTTGTCACTCACTGGGATGATGTGAAGTATTTTAATTTGTTTGTTTTACCGCCTCCCGATAAAGGCTTGCGATTTCTTCAAACAGCACACAGAGGAGCTGTCTATAACCAGTTGCAACTTAGAAACGTTCACGATGTTACCCGTTGATGGTACTGCATTGATTCCATTCAGAAAAGGCAGGATGAACCCCGTCGAGGTGGTCACCAAAAATCATAGACACACGATCTAGTCTAGGTGTGCCGCGTGTTATTCTAACAAAGCACATATTAGCACCGGCAAAGAAGGTTATCATGAGTTTGTACACAAAATTCACCATTGCAGACACTGCGATCTCCATACAAGGTGCGAGGAATTTCGCGTGGAAAGCAATCTGTGCGTGGGAGACTGACAATAATGTGGACATCGACAAGTCACGGAGGTTGCCATGGATCACTCGAAATATCTTATGACAGTCTTCAATGTCTTCAGTAAATACGACTGAGTCATTCCTCTCAAAACATAAAAGGTACTTCTATCGTAGATGCACTGTATAAAATTGAACGATAGCCTCAAAAGCTATGAGCAGATCATAGTAGTGAATTTTAAAACAAAAAACCGTCTCAGGTTGACTTAAAGAAACAATATCACCTTGTACAGCACAAATAGTTTCGTCGTCGAACGAATTAATAGAACTCTCCAAAATCACATGTGGAAGAGATTCAGTAGCAATAATAGCAACCGATACTTACATTTCTTGCTAGATATTCTCGACCAATGCAATCATACCTGACATCAAAACATTCGAATGACTTCAGACGAAGCCCCTTCCAAAACTCCAAAAGAAAAGGTCACAGAGACCTTCTTTTTAATCCAAATTTAAAGTAGGAGATCATGTCACCATTCAAAATGCCATTCCAATTACTAACACAATCAAAGATTGTTCAGGAGATCCCATCCAATGGTCGTTTTTGAGAATGAATTACAAAAACACTCAGAACAAAACCTCTTCATAACTGGTAATTCATCTATGTTTTAGAGAAAATATCGCTCGTCAGGTGATTTGAATATCATGCAAAAAATTCAACTCGTGATTCCCACAGCCTCTTTGACTACAAGAGGGCATCTGAAACAATCTTCTCATACTCGTCGATCACGCTCTTCCCAGAGACTGTATTACATTTTTATGCATGCTCGTGAAAACCCATTTTCCCAAAGATACGCTTGAGCACGTACTCATATTGTATACATTTCGCAGACCTACCAACTGAACACGAGACACCTTATTCAAACAGTAATAAACCTCATCTCTCTCGGGCGATGGGAAATGAAAATGCTTCAACTTAAGTTTGATGTAATACTGCACTGGACACTGATGATTATACTTCACTAAATCTTCCGTCTATTCTGAACTCTCTTTACAATACATGTATTTCATGTTAAGTTCGTTACTCAAAATCTTTTTGGGGAAGCAAGCAACTCCTTCGCACGCTTTAGACACGCCTGAGATTCTTCTTCATTTAATTAAAACACTGGATAATTTCCCAACTTCGGTCGATTCAATCTATAGGGCCGAATCGGAACCTTCATCTTCAAGATTATATAAACGCATAGCTAACAAAGTGAGCCATCTTTCTCAGGAACCTATGCTACAGTGATATAGTTCCATGGGAGGAACGTTTCACACAGTGAGTCCGAAACTCCATAACACAGTAGTATTGGTCATGGGAGGGACTCCTCACACACTGAGACCGAAACTCCATAGCAGAGTAGTATATTTAAACGGGGGAGATCACTAGGTCATTCCTTCATCACGCAGTGATGAAAAGTGAGCCAGAACCCCCCATTCATTCCTACTGCTGTGCTATTAGGGCTATATTGTGTCAGTATTTTAAATGTGTAATTGACTATAAACGGTACTATATTATCAATAATACATTGTTTACGTGAGAAAGTGAGTGAGAGTACGATAGATAAATATTGAAACACTGTCCGTGATCTCTACTACTATGATCATTTTCTTGCATGTATTTATTTGTATATAGCGTTGTATTTCCCATTATGATGGATGTGATCAAATAATTAATGATAACCATAAGTATTACGATAAAGTATTTTTTGGTACTCATCGATTGCTTGTGAAAGAAAGAAAAAACAACAGCACTCCCAAGCCTCAAAAAAAAAAAAAAAAAAAAAAAAAAAAAAACCAGAACTAAAGAACAAAATAATAATGATACAAAATAAAATTGGAATACATCAGCAACAATTCGTTCGATACTGAAAAACTAATTCATTTTAGAAACGAAATGACCCTGGGAGGGAGATAGGAGGATGATTCCAAGGAAGGGAGAAAAAGTGAACCAAGGAGTGCCTATATAAACAGAGGAGGTGACTTAAACATTGCAAATGTAGAAATAACAGATCTTTCTACATGCGTGTCTGATAAATCATTTTCAGAAATGATTTGTTTTGGCATATCCGGTTGGAGTTCCGTATCAAAAAGGCATCCTAACCGTTGATAGTGAATGTTGCGGACAATACAGACTACTGGATTATATCCGATGTGGAAAATTTGTGTCTGATATGGCGTGATCAAAAACTGATTTTTTCAAAGATTGCTTTGTTAGCCATATCAAGTTTAAATTATTCCTAACCAAACGAATTCAGAAATTGAAACAAGATCTAAACCAAACGTACATTAAATAATAATAATTTATGTTTATTTACGTTTTTCGTATTATATTGATATCGGTAAAAGGAAATAAAACGTATTAAGGAAGTTGTCAGAAGAAAATGCCAGTCACTAAATTTAACACGATGACATTGTCACACACAAACACACACACACACACACACACACAGGAATACTATCCGTTGAGTTTGTGAATTAATATTCGGATTTAGACACAATGTCTTCAGTCTTTCGTAGTACAAGTTTTAAATCTAACAATTTGTTCAAGATAGATGTACTCGATAGGAAACAATGAAAATGATTTCAAATAATGGTTAATTTATGTTTTCATTTCTTTTACTCAAAGAAACAATAAATGCAATACATGGGTTAGGTCTTGCGTGGTAAAGACTACTTGCATGAAATGAACCAGTTAAATCCGTCGGTAATTTAACACCCAATGGCTCGATCAATATCTTCACAATTGTAATAACAAGCATATTTTGTACTCTCGTCCCCATTTAGCAGGTCCGTGATCAATATCTATATCGGTAATTCAGCTCCGGTTAACTCTACTTTCGATATCGACAAAGGAGTGTAGACTAGTTGTTTTGCGTACTGTTGACAAGAAGTATAGAAAACAGAAGAAGAGAGGGTCTACCTACCATTTATCCCTAGTGTTATTTTGTTAAATAGAGCTTTGTATGCATGTTTTTATCAACTTTGTTTTTTTTTGTACGTGCATGAAAATACTAATCGCGTGGTGGTTTCAAATACCCCGCGTGTACCAATATATATGAAAATTACTGGGTGGTTGACACAATTAAAAATTGACTTTGTAACTAGTACAGAACAGTTATTTAAACTTGTTACTACAGCTACTGGAAAGGCTGCTATTGCTACTGAACGAGCAATATTGGGAGACATTAAAGATGAAGATAAGGGGATAAAAGCTATTCTTCTTGAACTTGAAAAAATAGCGAGGCGGTTTAAGCAAACAAAAAAGATTTACGAAGTCTTCCAGCTGGTGTAATCGCTGCACAACCTCAACCTAAACCAGAGGGAGATATTGTTGACCCTCAAGAAAAAGGTGTTAGTGAAAAGGTTTGCTTCATCGATAAATGAAATTTGATACTTTATCGGGTATAACTGATTTTGTAGTCAGAGCTTTTAGTTATAAAGATAAATATTTAAAACCTGAATATGTCAAATTGGTATGTAGAAAACTGTTTAATAAATGGATTTATTGTGTATTTACTGGTAAAGAACGATTTCATAGCCGGATGAAACATATACAGAATATACTGAGAAAAATCTCCTTTGACGCATGGTGCCACTAGTGTAACTGAGAGTTATGGTGATGGTCTTTCTCAGAATGTAAACTCCTCTGGAACTCATGGTAGTGGTCTTGTTCCCTGTCCAAGTAATATCATGGGTGATGAATCCCTGTTGGAAGTTCTCATCGGGGGTAAACGAGTTGGAAATAATTCCCCGGAAATAATTAAAGAAACCGCTGATATCTGTCAACGATTATTTCAAGGCGGTATAATATATATATTAGTTTATATCGAGCTCTCATCGATGAAATCATAGACGATTATCACAGTGATTAAATGGTTTAGATAAACGGAGATCATATAAGTTGATTATACATGATCAACGTCGACAACAGGTCAGACTTGTAAATTCAAGACTGCCGGTATATAAGGTAATTTATGGAGACTGACTGGGAAATCTTATTCGAAGTTTATTCACCAGAATCGCTCTTAAAGGTTTGCCACTCGCAAAACAATTATCGATGGAAGCAATTGGTGTTATTCGTGATAAAGCTACTGGCGCTGTTGGTGATCTCGCCGGAAAGCTTTTTCTACAGTCAAAGATAAAAAAACGAGACTAGTAAATAAACCATAATCAGTCTAACCTGTAAAACTACCTATTACTGAAATTATGTCAGCGAGTGTCGGTAAGGTAGTAAATCAAATCGCGAATAAAAGAAACTATCCGAGTTGGGTGGGATATCGATAAACAACAACAGAGAAATATTACCGCGAGTATGATAGCGGGGAATGATCTTCGTTTTAGACGATAATCAATTATTATAAAATGCTTGAAGAGATATCCAATCCTGTGTTTGATATAGATGTACCGGTACCGAGAAATACATCTCTACGTGATTTTCAAGAGTATTCATATGACGCGAAAACCCCTAATGCACGGGGTAGAATTGAAATTCAAGTTCAGGATACTAGTAGTTATTTTCTCCCCTCAGAGGGATATACTGAGGTTGAAGGTCGACTTTTAAAAGATAATGATACTGGTCATGGGATCGGTGATCGAGTTGGTTTCGTTAATAATGACATCAGGGCCTGGTTTAACAGTGTTTAATATAGTATCGATGGAAGAGAAATTGAGGCGATTCACGAAAACTATACTAGGTTTGGCAAGATACTCAGATGATTATGCAAGAACCGCTGGACCGTCTATAATGTTTGTAAAAGATACGACGGATCAACCAGAAAATCTAAATGTAACAATGAACGCTGCTGGGGATGCAGTTGCATCTATGAACGAGAATTGCAACTTGGGATTTGCAGCCCTTAGAGCTATGTTAAATGACAACGAGGAATTTTCATGTACGATTCCTCTCTCTCATATATTCGGTTTTTGCCCGTGATGTTAAAAAGGTAATATTTGGTGCAAAACATACGATTGTACTTAACAGAAAAGGTAATAACAATGACACAATATGAAGAGCAAACGGAGTTGATCCTGGTAAGGTAACTTTGACAAAAGTCACATTGTGGATGCCATCATTGACCCCATCAATTACTTAAGAACAACGACTGATCTCTTTTATGGAATCAGGCGGTAAATCAATGTTATCATGGTTATCGATGACTACAAGTAGTACAGCTGGCCATAACGCAGGATTATTTACATTGCAAATAGCATCACAACACGGATTATCAGCTCCGAGACATGTTTCATCGCGTTTCTAGATAATGCGAGAATAGGTAACCAAGAGAGAACACCTATGATATTTGACCCGCTTAATGTTTCACAGGTTTCATTGAGAATAAAAGGACATCAAGAGCCATCAGAAGATATAATAATGCGTTTTGATCAAAATCACGTTGCACGGGTGTATCATCGTTTGATGACTTTCCTAGTACGCGACTTAAATATCGACACAGGTTTGATAATATCTCAGCATGATTTTACAACGTTGTATCCAATCTACTATTTTTCACTAGAGCATTTGGAATTGTATCGGCAATCTGTCGTTGATATAATCATTCGAGCTCATATAGTTTGCTGGTTTTAGAGCAATCGCTGTTATTCTCAGTGATAATTCAATGTTACTTGAAGGTGCTGGTGGAAAGATGAAGGTCGTTGACACTCCAGTAGAAAACATGTCAAACAATTAGATCAATCTATTATTTAAATAAAAATGTCGTACAATCACGTTAATGTCACATTGATTCCCGGTCAATCAAATAAATTACAGTCAAAAAATGCTACCACATGTGGCACAAAATAACTTTAAAACGAGAACAAAATGCTAATGGTGGACCAAATACGAAACTCAACTTAACCACTTCAATAAAGCATTAAAGGCAAATTATGGTGTTCAATTTGAATATTGCTCATTAGGCGGTCAAAAATATGATAAAATCAGGAGGTATATTTCCTCTACTCGCCGCGATTTCTGCGTTCATTGCCTCCGCAGCCCCGCAGTCGCTATGGCTGCCGCTCGAAGTGCTGTTGTTACTGCCGGTAGAATGGCATTAAAGAAAGCTACCGGACACGGATATAAAAAAGGGAAAAGGTCTGAGACTTCCAGGCACTTATCTGAAGTTTTACTCCAATGTCAAATTTTGGCTTAATCGCGTGGTAAAGCAATCCCGTATACAGAATTTCAGAGGTGTTTTATTTAGGACCAATAACCAAATAAGCCATCAAATCCCTAAACAGGTATAATTAATCTCGATGATAACACTGGAACGGGAACTCATTGCGTGTCGTATGCAATTGATCCCAGATCAATTATTTATTTTGACTCTTATGGATTAGCTCCGCCGAGGGAATTTCTCAAATACATATCCGGGTTATAGATCCCTGTTTGGTACTCCACGTTACCAACATAGACACTAACCGATCCTCCGATATGTGGCCGAGAAGTTATTAATGTACTTACCGCGACTTCAGCATCTACTAACCCACTTCATAAAACTGTACATTAATACACCAGTGATAACTTTTTAAAGAGATTTTATACGTATAATGGTAGACATATGGGGTAGATATCTCTTCTCACGAGGAAAGAAAACCGAAGGAGTTTCACTCGAGGAAGTAAAAAACACTTATCTCCAATGCGTTATCTGATATATTACATCTCGTAGATGTATCACCGGATGAAATCGTTGTACCGGCATGGTAAATTAAAAACGAGTAATGTTTCCTTGAAATATATTTTAGTTAAACTCGACAACGCAGTTGAAAATCTCATCGCGGTGTTTTGTTTTCAACGGAAAATTAAACCTGGAGCTGCTTATTCGACCATGGATAGCAGACTAACATCGATGAACAACGACTATATATCATCGACGAATACCTTAAAAACGCTACGATCTGATTATGATTCTCATATAAATCAGTTTACAAGTTTACAAAAAGTTTTGAAAATTTTCAAACTCCTGTTTATAATTTCTTTAGAATTTCACCAGCGATCTCCTTGAAAACTCTCTGATATAAAAACCGCCGTTGATAAACTAACACCACTCTGATCTGATTATGATTCTCATATTTCTTTCTATAAACGATTACATAAAGGAGCATGTCCAGGTTAAAACCGAATTGAGAAAATTTCTGGGAAAACATTCACTTGAGATCTCGTTGAAACTCTGATATAAAAATCACCGATGATAAATTTACAACACTACAAGCTGAGTATAATGTTCACGTAGGTAAGTTTTCAAGTGTTCGTAATAATTTCAGAAAAGTTGATAAAATCGCAGATGGTTAAAGCTGTAAGAAAAAAAATATATTACTCGCTGATATTGAAAAGATTATTCAGCGATTACGTGTTGTTAGAGAAGAAAGGTCATTTTCAGATCTGATCACAATAGTACAAAATACTATCGTTGATGTAAAAGAAATATATCACCGAGATAAAAACAACTCATGAAGCTATCAAGGATTGTTTTTTTTTTCGTATGATCAGGACACTTGATAAAGTTAAAATCCCTGATGGGGAAAAATCTTAATAGCGTATATTTGATACAACACGGATCATTCACTTGGACACCTACAAATAATAGTATTAATATTACCGCCGAGATGAAGGGAATATACAGATTAACGTTGGTATTACCTGTACAATTTAATATATCATCGAGCTTATCCGCGGAGATAAACAATATGATCAGCGAGGTAATAGACAAGAGATATATTACGATAACTTCCACACATAAAAATTTAGCTAGATCATCAATCGCATGGTATGTAGAATTTGTAGTTGATGTAAGTAAACAACCTAGTTAAATATAATGACCACCCAACAGTATCGATATGATTAAGTCTGAGAGCTACAAATTAAACTAAAATCTCTCACAGATGAGTATCGAACAAACGTTAAAAAATATCGTAGATGAATTGCCTACATCGATGTAATCGTGTACTTGGTTTCAAGTGTAATCGACAAAACCGGTGTGATATTATCTTCGGTGACAATGATCGCTCCAATAGTTGTTCCAATCTGTATATCCGCGGCGACGACAATTACATGAGTGCTAGGAATAATTACAAAAACAATATCATCGTGTAGTCAGCGTAAACTACTTGATTGCCCTGTTAAATTTCATACCGTGTCAACTGCATACTCACAAATATCCGCGATGATATCATCAAGTATCGATGACACTATAATATCCGATGATGAATTCTCCGCTATGGTTAACATCTACGACTCCGCGGTGTCAAAATTAGAAAAATATATAGAAGATAATATCAACAATGTCGCACACATCGACACAAGAATTACTTCAACGAATAGTCGAGAACACCATACCGGTGAAAACAACGATGGTATCACACACGGCAAGCAAACCTGAATTCAGTATTGAATTTCCAACTCCGATTCCAGTAAAGAAAATCGCGCTAACTCAATTAGTATTATATTACATTTGGCCTAATATTCGACCTGACTCATTTGTTGGTAAGCCACCTAATAACTCATTTGTGTTCGCGAATAAGGAGAAACCAGACGGCGAACCATATTGGTAAACAATATATCTCACCAAGGGAGCTTATCAAATCGAGGATATCAATACAGAAATTCAACGCAGGATAAAATCTATCACTAGAGTAGAATCTAAGATCGAGATAACTGTTCATGAACCGTCGTTGTCAACAGCGATCGAGAAAAACTCTCATGGGTACTCCATAGATATATATAACTCATCGATAATAACTGTATTAGGATGACCTAAAAATCCACCAGTGGAAGAACCAATTGAAAAACCGCGTCCACATAAAAGAGAAAAACCACCAGTGGAAAAACCTCCACTGGAAGAAATACCAGAACTTAAAAGATCTGATTATACTTCAGATACAGAATCATATCATAATGCAACGAAATCATATGAATTTGTTTTCGTGTCCTGGAATTTTTTAATGGAATACTAGAACCAGCAAGGAGGTGGACTCAACCAATTCAAAGTAACATTCAAAGTCATTTCATAAAAATAAGTAATGATTTTGCAAAATATAAACATATACTAAGAGAAAATTTTTTTTTCTAATAACCCCCGCAAAATGAAATCATAAAATACATAGAAAAATGTAACCAAATTATAGCTGATATGGAATTATTTAATTTGCGGATTATTCAAACAGTGTTCAATGATATAAGTCCTAAAACGAGATCAGAATTTGCAAGGGAATATCGTATACGCGTAGAAGATATTCCCACATATAACTTATTCGGTTATGCTGTACCTAGACTAAATGAAAGATGAAAGGAGACCAGAAACCAATGGAAATATAGAATATTAATAACAAAACTAACGAAGAAAACCTTATTCTGAAGTATTATATGTGACCGCAATCGCAGTATTTAAATATTGGCATTTGTTTCCGCACCTATTCGGTTACTCTCGTGATGTGACGTCATAGTAGCGACTCCAGCATCCCGACTGGCGATTTTGTATTGCTTACGGGTGTAAATATCACATTAAGAAAAGGCTGTGGACAACATTTTTTCTTCTTTTCCAAATGATAAAGGCATAAAGAAAGTATGGACACATTATTACATGCGAGTCGATTGCTGTTTAAATATCAGCGATTAAAAAAAAAGAGATCAGATATAAAATCAAAGTTTCACATTAACTGACTGACAATTGAAATTGGTGGAGGCGATTATTGACCCCACCCATTTGCCCCAATGTGCAAGCGCCCATGGGACACGCCATTTCTCCCATGATACGCCTTATTATTACCCAGGACAAGACCTTTTTTCATATTCTGGTCTGCATAATAGTTAGAGTGTGTGTGTAAGTACCAGAAATTCATTGGTAAATAAACGATGCCCAATATTGTTGTAACTTCGAAGTCAAAGACTTCACCTTAAGAGTTCAAATCTGCAGTCAAGCTTTACGGTACATGTATGTGGCCATTGTTTTCCCACATTTTATATCCCACTCTACTTCCTTTAGTTTAAGTATTAAGATATGTAACACTGTTTACTGAATGAAATATTTATTTTGGATTAGTTTTTTGGGGGCACATATACTGCATCGCATATTTTATTTTATTTCTTCTTTTAATTTGATCATTGTAATGCAACTTTATATATATGGTAGAGGAATGTCAGGTGTTAACTGTCCGAGTTTCTTTGGTGGAAATGGAGATTTTGTTTGCAGAGAAAATTACGCAGCCTTCATTGTGATCATTCACGGGTTTTAAACTAATTCGTGACAATTTGTTTTACAAGAAGAACTTCTGTAGTAGTTAAACAATCTGAAATTTACGTGAATAATGTTTAATCTTAATCTATTTACTGAAGACAAAAACTGTCATGTGATATTTATTATTTCTTCACTACAATATTCACAATTAATAAAAAAGAAAATGGCATCTGTGGATTGCACACTTGATGAAAATTTATATTTGGTTTTTCTTCTTCTGAGCAATGAAAATTGACAGAGATATTGATATAATCGGGAGTTTTATGCGAAAAATCAAGAAATATTACGAGATATGGAGGAATTACATCCGGAATTGGGATTTGTTTTCTTTCGTTTTTCTCCCGGCTTGAAAGTTTACAGGTATGAACTTTTCGGGTTTGTAAATTTCAGTCAGGGCTAGTCAGTTTATTTCAGTCATCAGCCCGGGCCCTGTGCTTAAAACATTTCTTTCAGCACTGACCAGTACAGTACATAATCTGTTTTAACGATGCATGTATATACGTACAGATTTGTCAATACGCTAACTGTAGCCTGCATGTAAAATACACTTTTATTGAATCATAGAAAGGAAGCTTCTTAATGTTTAAATTAATTAAGTATCATTTCCTCCTTAAAAAAAATTTTGTTGGGTGTTTTTTTTTGTGTGTGAAACATTACTTCTGATGAAGACCGTTCTCAATGACCTTTTACACCTGCCCGGGCGGTAATGGATATTGTTTCACACACGTCTATTCCCGATCAAGTCTCTTAGCCCATAATTCAGTATTATCTCTCATGGATGTATATTTTACAATATATCAGTCCTTGTGTGTGTGTGTGTGTGTGTGTGTATTATGTGTAGGTAATGCATATGCTATTAACATATATGCGATTGAACCTCATCTTTCTTAAATTAATATATTGCATTGTGGCAACAAAAATTTTGTTTGCATTGGACACCATCACTTAATCATTTTCACATTTTTGCACAGCACACATCTCATCAGTATATACTTTGAAATTACATTGTTTTTTGTTTTTTTTTTAAATTCCAAGATATGAAATATGAGCACCTTCTTACTGCTGTACCTTTCTGCTGATATGTCTTAAATACATTGTTAAAACATACTTCAACATATAAAGTTAAGAGCATATCTCGGAAGCAGATTCAACGTTTGAATGTGCAAACCAAATCTGGTCTCCTCCTGACTCTCTCATTTGCCATGTTTCTGTTTGAATACGAGGACTGGTTTGTATGACGTCACGACACCACGTGATCTGTCGTTTCATTAATACTCGGAAATACTCGGCAATTTACGGAATCATGTTTCTTCTTTGCAATATGATTCAATATCCGCACACGATATCTTTTTAATAAACATTATATTCGAATTAGAATTTGTAAAGAATAACATTTATAAAATAAAAAATTTCATTTCTAGTCTCCTTTAACTGATCTCATCAATGATGGATTTTCTAATTTACAAACAATGTGGCGGTTAGGTAGACCTCTCAACGATGCACCTATCAAACATAGATATCTTACATACAATAACTTCCTCGATGGAAGAGGTAGACATGTCTCTCCGGGCAACGTTGATATAACATCGGTGATCGCGGTAAACCTCTCATGTGATATAATCGATGGAAATTACCACGCGAATACAGAATTGTCAAATCAAGCTGTTCAAGGATATATTCTATATACATTTTCCCCTCAAGTACCTCCTAGAAGTCTGATCGTACAAAAACCGATTAATTTAGTATATTTGGCATGTAATAATAACTGGATAACAAAAATAAATTTTAAACTCGTTGAACAGATTTTTAACCTGATCGATTTACGAGACGAGCAGTTACAAATTACTCTTGATGTGAAATCCTAAGACTTTGTCTTTGGTGAAAAGTCTTAAGATTTTGCAGTCATTAAAAATTACAACATTTTAATAATAATATATCAATACGCACGAGTATACATACATGATAAACAATAGCTCGAAAACGCAATCAGACATGCATTCGCGAAAACTATCACGGGAGGTTTTACACTTGTCATCGATGAATTCGGCAACGAAGATTTTCTGTTGACGGAACATCAACGAGAGCAACTTCAACTTGATCATGTTATTTCAAGTAACAGCGATCGGATATTAAATTATAGTCACTCGTGTATTGCTCTGGAACGTCTCAAAGAAATATTATCGGCGAAAACTCCCGATGATGTCCCTGACAATACTAAAGGTTCCATCAGAAAAGTCATCGAGGTAAAGAAATTTTCACTGAAAATATCCATCAAATTTAAATAAGTTTTATGATTATTGACTATAATTATTACTGTCATTTTTTATTTCTATGATTTTCATTAAAATTTCTATGTCGTAATTTCCGCCATGATTTTTTTCTTAAATTTTCCAGCGTGTATATATATATATATATATATATATATATATATATATATATATATATATATATATATATATATATATATATATATATATATATATATATATATATATATATATATGAGAACTTCAACTTATCTTACCGACGACGACCAAAAATAAATAAATAAAAGCGTTACATGGGATTGAACGACCCGTCGAACTCGCCATCGAATTCAAAATAGGATTATCCAGGTTATATAAAATTTGGTCAAAGAGCCAATTTCCGCTATAACTGAAGGATCCGCTGAAACATTCCGCAAGGCTCAACAACAATACCGAGCTCACAAGCAAAAACTCCGAGAAGATATCTCCGAACTTAAAATAAAAGATTACTTACGGAATTAACAGTGCTGCGTGATCAATTACAAACCACCGCGAAACACACTGAGACTGATTATCAGCAGGAAATTTCCACGCTGAGAAAATCCAACGAAGAATATCTTAGCATCGTAACAGATTTACAAAAAAAAAAAATAAACTAATAATAATAATAATAATAATAATAATAATAATAATAATAATAATAATAAAATAACAAGTATGCGACCGAGGTTTAAAAACAACAACACAACAAAAAGGTGTTAATCGATCACTATAAAATCTTATCAAGGAGAATAATAAACTGCAATCGTGGAACGAAAAAATAAAATTCGATAGATAACTTAACCAAACGATGAAAAAGGATTATCAAAATATGAAAAAAACTTGAACAAGATCTCAGACCACCAAAAGTATATATTCATCGTTGAAATTAAATTGTTTAAAATTAAATTTGAAAAACTCACTCACACATACAGAAACTCCTTTTCGAATTCTTTCGCGTTGGAGTCCATGAGAGCTTCTTCGTTAAATATATCTCCGATCGCCTTGAAAATTTCCCTTATAATCGTAGATACCTTGATGAAATTTCCCTCAATGGCTTTATTCTTATATATAATTCGATTTCGTTCCCTGAGAATAATATTCATTACCCGGTACGTTGCCTTATATGTGGGAAAACCTAATCGTGCCGCGGAAGTTATATTTTATATTTGGCGTCGATAAAATTACTCGTAAAAGTGTTACTGTCGTGGAAATATGGTACACGATCGAGTTCGGTTTTCAACTTGGCGATATTTTCATCATTAATTATATTAAGTTTTTTTATTGTAAATTTTGACATCTAGATCGCGGGAATCATATCATCACGTATGCCGTTGAGTATTTTAATCAATGGGTTAATTTCATTCGTGAAGTAATCTCCGATTATAGCAAATTCGCAATACAGTAAAAGATTTTTTTTTAAAAATTCCATTCATTGTACAGCACTAAAATCGTACATTCATGTTCAAAGGATAATGTTTTGGGATGAAATATGTAACGTAGCACTAGATATATTAAGGCCAACCACCGCCTATTGTGGAAAATCTCCTTATCGATGGCTAAGAAATTAGTAGATTACTACGAAGTAATTAACACAGACAATTGATCACTTAACACACTTACCTAAAACATCGATTAATGATTTCTAAGCAACATGGAAAATGACAGACATAATAATCGCAAGTAGAAAAAACAAAAATTAGAGATCTACTTCACCTGAAATTATTTCATACACACAAAGAAAAATTTCCAATGGATCAAGTTCCGTTATGTTATAGACCTACGGATACACGACGACAAAATCTCGAAGCTGATATTCCTGAAACTTCGGAGAAACAAATACTCGTGTTAAAAGATATTGTCCCGGTTCATATCAATGTTGTCGAAGACGCATCACGCGCTGATAAAACTCCATGGAAGTTAGGTTACGCGATGACAATACATTCTTCGCAGGGATTAACTATCACTTATACGACTGTTTGGATCGTAGATGACTTCAGCGAGTGGTCAAATTTAGTTTACTTGGCAGTATCACGAGTACGAAGAATAACACAACTTCGAAGAGTTGTTATTGATGCGAATGATATTAGTTAAGTCCACACGGCGGTAAATAGTGTCATCGGGTATAACTTGTAATTGTTCAAGAGTAAATCCTCGTTGTTTTCAGTTGAATCTAATCTATATATTGCCAGTCTATATTTTTTTTATTTGACAACATTGAATATTTTATGTGATTTGATCATTTGATCTTTATCTACCACCTTCAAGTTCACCAGGTTTATACAAATATCTTACGGTGACATTACTAGGTAATATCAGCGATGAAAAATCACGGCCGGGTAAATTTATATATTTTTTTTGTGTAATTGCGATAATAGTTTTCATGCTTATCATCCGAGTAATTTCGTTGTTGAGTGCGGCAATTACACTTGGTAATCTCTTGACCCATTCACGTGATTGTTTATCCTCGATGAATTCCTTCGCGTAATGATATCATAACAATCGCTCAGCTAGTTTTAAATTAAATCGTTCAACAATTACATGATCACGGTGTATTGCAGTATGTCCTCGTCGTATAGCAGTGCAATCTTGCTTCATTGTTGACGATAATTCACCTTGAAATTCCTTGCCGGGATCAACCTGGAGGAGATTTGGCCATCGTAGAGGACCTCGATGATAATTTCTTTTGAGCCCGGAGGAAACTTCAGATGAGGACTTTGTTGATAGTGGCTCAGCTTTTTATATCTACTTGCAATGTCTACGACGGTTAACGCATATTTGCAAACATGTTTTTTGACAGTATCATGCGGCAGAATTAATATATCCACTTCATGAACATCATTTTGGACACTAACATCAAATTAAGCATATTGATGCTTGATCGGTGGTGGTAGATCAATTTGCCATATTGCTTGCCTGGATAACCAATATGCCGTGGTATCTTTTTTTAACCTTTACCGTGCCGGCAAGTTTATTAATCGCGGCGCTACCTTTCCAGTATCCGGTTGGAGAATAATTAATCGATTCCAAACTATTAATTACCAGCGCCTAATACTAGTTTACCCTTCATCACGGTTTTTATTAACCATGAAGATAAATTTTCTTTGAAAGTTTTATCAGAGATAGAATTCAACGCGTGGATTAATTTAATATCTGCGATATGTCGTTGTTGAAGGTCTTTACTTCGATATGCAACATCATGAGCATGACAAGCTTAATCGAGAGCATTTATCGGATATTTTTTGTTACAACATGAGTTGGGTCTATCGTTGATGTAAGAGTTCTACATTTATGTTAAATCTAATGGAGATTACTGACTTTTCCGTGTTAAAGAAACAACTACCGCTCAAAACATTATACAATGTTGCCGAATATAATGCTCATGATAATAATTGGACCGTCCGTAAGTGGTAAAACACTATTATTTTTTTAATTTAATTATGAAGTAGATGAAATGGGATAACTATATTTGATAACTCCAACAGCAAAATACCAACATGGCTATAAGGTGTTAAGAGATTTTAAAGAACGCGCTAAATAAATAACGACGATAATGTTATTGAATTTATTGACAATGTCGAAGAAGCATCCGTGTCGAAGATATCGACGAGAACATCAACAATGTTATTGTGTACGACGATGTGGTCATGGACAAACAAAAAAATTCTGCTAGGATATATTTTTAGGCAGACATAAATATATCGATATAATTTACATTTCTCAACGATACACTAGCATACCTAGTATGGTCAGGGACAACTATAATATTAGTTTTGATTTTAACGGAGTTAACGCACATACGCTACAAAATATTCACCGTAGTTCGTGCAGCGGAGATATGGACTATCATGAATTTAAAAACGTTGTTAATTAAACTTGGAATATCCCACATGAATTCATAACAATAAAGTTAGAAGACCCTAAAACACGATATCGAATCAGATTAGATAAAAAATATGTAGTTGGAAATCAGGCAACCACCTAGTAATTTTCATATATATGGGTACACGCGGGGTATTTGAATCAACCACGCGAGCAGTGTTTTCACGCGCATACTAAAAACACAAAGTTGATAAAAACATGCATACAAGGCAATATTTAACAACATACCACTTGGGATAAATGGTGGGTAGACTCTCTCTTATTCTAAGGCTTAACTTATGGGTCTCTTGACCTTTGATCTTTACCTTTTGCGTTCACCCTTCACCTCTAATCTTTACCTTGAAAAAGTAGTCTGCACGATGTGGCTGAAAATCATACTCAATAAACACCTTCCCGAAAATGCAATAATTTACTGAATGATCAAACTTTGATCAAAATTGGATCAAAATCTCCGACCAACTAACCGTTAAGATATTATTAAAACCTCTGACTCAAAAGCTCAAAACTTTTGGAAAACCTTTTGCCTAATGTTCTTCACATTTTCTTGAGTTTACTTCCTGACTGGCTGGTATCTAAGTTATTCTTTTAATCGTTACTCCTTGCATTGTGATACCAGAACGCTATAGATAAAGACCGATTCAGGATTAACAAAGTATATGTTATAATAACAATAACCCTTAACTGCTCGTCTTTGAAATACTTCTAATAGCCCAGTGGCCACCTGCCCAACTGGCTATCAAAATAAATATTCTAACAGAAGACACATTATGATTGAAATAAATCTCATGTTGAGAGGTCAAAGCTCCGGGACTATATAG
This sequence comes from Unio delphinus, assembly GCA_029339505.1. NCBI lineage: Eukaryota > Metazoa > Mollusca > Bivalvia > Unionida > Unionidae > Unio > Unio delphinus. Next base: position 13,859,442 of record JAQISU010001240.1, on the reverse strand, counting down.
CTTGCAGGGTCAAATACATCCATGGACAGGCGGACAATTTGTGCTGATACCTTGACCATTCGATAGTGGTTGGACTGAATATGCCATGTGTTTGTCATCTGGACTGAACAGGTTATGTCTTATGTTTGGAATACATATCACTACTCGAATAGAAACCACCATCATTGTTAAAAGATCAGGAGTACGTTATTTTACCTAACTGAGCGAATATATCTTTTTGTCATTGTGTTTATTATCATATATCTTGAAAAAGTCATTTTTTACTATTGAGTGAAAACATTATTTAACTCGTTTTCTGTGTTTGAATATTTCGTAATTGTATGTGAATCATTTTATTAATATTTGAATGGAAACACATTGATGGAGTAGTTAATCTTTGTTTCTTTATTTCATTTTGTTCCATATCAGTACATTTGTTCTTTAAAAAATCAACTCGTTTAAGTTAGTAATAGCATTATTTATGTTATTGACTTGTTTCACACGAAGTTCGCATAGATTTTGTCTACCTTGAAATCGTCTGTAAAAGCAATATGTTTTCGATACCTTTCCTAATACCTTCGTTGTGATCTAGCCACAACCCGGTTTATCTTGTTACACTATTGAGTGTATGGACAAGGGCTTTGGTACATACATACATACATACATACATACATACATACATACATACATACATACATACATACATACATACATACATACATACATACACGCACGCACGCACGCACGCACGCACGCACGCACACGTACCTACCTACCTACCTACCTACCTACCTACCTACTTACCTACCTAGCAGCAGAGGAGGCGAGCCGGACAACTTTTCAAACAAAAAATCGATAAACCCCTCAAAACAACAAATAGAGCCTTCCTACGAAATCTCGTGTTTTAACCAAAAAAAAAAGAAAGTCTCCATTTGGCAAATGGTGCCTTAGTGATTTTGTCTGGAACACGATCTTGCAGGGGTGAATCCAGGCGTTGATGAGGCAAACTGAGGCTTCCTGGAAATGCCTCCATTGGGTAAAAAAAAAACGACGGACACTCACCCCCCCCCCCCGTTGCTGCTATGATTTCAACCGAATATTTTATCAAGTCCGATACGATATCGTGTCCTCGGGACTGATAAATTTATCGTCACACATCCGTGTGGTATTGACTGAGCGTGACTAAAGAAATTTATAAATCGATTATGATCCATATCACCACAACACCAAGTTTGCCAAATATTTCTAAGAGTATGTGTGTCAACTCCATTAAATACACACAATAAATTGTAGTTATCTCTGATCACTTTTGGTATTTGTGTGTATCGTTGAGTGACATCTATCACATCAGTGTTTTTATGCCTGCCTCTGGAAAATATCCTAGCGGGATTTTTTTGATTATCTAACATGATATCATCATATACAACTAAATTGTTAACACTTCCATCGATATCATCCATGCTCGGTGCATCGTTGATATCAGTAATAAATTCAATAATATCATCATCGATTTGAAATTCTTCGAATTTTGATTTTGCTTTCTCGTTAAAATCCTTTAGCACTTCATAGCATCGCTGATCGTCTACACTCGGGGCTATTAAATACAATTTGTCCCATTTCATACATCTCGTTATCAAATTAAGTAGCAGTTGTGTCTTGCCGCTTCCAGATGGTCCGATTATAATCATTTTAATTGAATTCGGCAACATTGCATGGTGTTTAATAGGTTCTCGTCGTCGGGTAGCTGAATAATCAATTACATTCATGCTGTTATATATAAATTATGGATCTATATTGTGTGAAATGTAGGGCGCGTACTGGCACAGATGACTTGACGACGATTACAACTAAAAATAACCGATCAGCGCTTTCTGGTAAATGCGTACAATGTAGTACAAAGAAATTTAGATTTGTTTCTACGAAACCTTTAAAAAAACTAGGAGGTGATTTCGCAGCCAAGCTAACTAAACTCCCTGGAACCCCATGGGCAAAGTATCCAGGAGAAAAACACCTTCCAGGGTATAGTTATTGTGGACCGGGAACAAGACTTGATATCAGACTCAATAATCATAACCAACCCAAACCCGGTGAAGAACCAATAAACGCCATTGATAAGGCGTGTCACGCTCATGATGTTGCATATAAGAGCAGCAATTTGCAGCATAGACATCCAGCAGATGTGAAATTAATTCATGCATTAAAATGCTATTCCTGAAAAATCCTTCAAAGAAAATTTGGCTTCATTTTTGATAAAATCGGCAATGAAAGGTAAATTGATGTTAGGTGCTGGTAATTAATAACAACATGGAATCTATGTATTATTCTCCGAGTGGATACTGGCAGCAATCAATAAACTTGCTAGCGCTGCAAAAGTGAGAAAAAAAACCCCACTGCGGCTAATTGGTTATCCAAACAGGCTATATGGCAAATTTATCTACCACCGCCTAAACAAATTCACTACTCGCATTTTGATGTGACCGTTCCTAATGAAGTTCATCAAGCTGATATACTATTTCTGCCACATGATGGTGGTTACAAATACGCTCTAACCATAATTGATATTGCGAGTCGATACAAACAAGCAGATCCGCCGCTAAAGACAAAATAATCAACTGAAGTCGCTTCTGCATTTGAAAGGATTTATCGACGAGGCCCACTACGCTGGCCAAATCTATTACAAGTTGATCCTGGTAAGGAATTTCAGGGTGCAGTGTTATCAACAATGAAGCATCATAATGTCACCATCAGACGAGGACATACTGCGCTACATCATGATCAGGCAATTGTTGAACGGTTTAATCGGACGATTGCTGAGCGGTTATTTGGATATCAATACGCGAAAGAATTCATCCAAGAAAAAAAATCTCATGAATTTTTTAAAAGATTACCAGCTGTGATTACCGCACTGAATAATGAGATTACTAGAACAATCAACATGAAACCTATCAACGCGATTAAAAAGAAGTCTATGCTAAAACTCCCACAAGAGGATTTTTCTAGAAACGCTAGCGTTTCCCATCCAATTCTTGGTAGTAATATCACTGTTAGGTATTTATACGAACCAGGAGAGCTTGAAGGTGGTAGAAAAAGGGCTACTGATCCTATTTGGAGTGTTACTGCACACAAGATATCTAGTATAACACGATCTACGGGTAGACCAGCAATCTATAGGCTGGATTCAACTGCCCCTCAACGAGGATTTACTCGACAACAACTGCAAGTGATACCCGAGGATACTCAATTACCACCGCGGGGTCTTAACTAGCACCCCCCAGAGGCATTGTGCTGGCACCCCAGCGCCTGTTGCACTCAAGACATGTTAGCATCAAATTATCTCTTGTATGACCAATACTGCTATTTTTTCTGTCTACGGTAAATTGTCGAGAATCCCTATCTGACCAACACCAATTCATTACACAATTGCAACTCGCGCAGTGATTATTCTGTTGCTGTTTCAACGTCATTATTAATTCAACATCAAATTCTCTATTATTTTTTTTATCCTGCTGTTTATAACCAGAAAGTTTTTTCTGATTATGTCCTTGACTCTGTCAAGGCTGACAGTATCACTTATTGCATTGTCATTATCAAAATCCGTAGGATTTTCAAGGACAACTCTTCGGCGTTAATTTATTCTTCGTACTCTGGAAGTGTTGCAAAGTTTTCTTTATCCAGTTCAAATAACTTCATCTGAAGTGTGTCTCTGACTATTTTTCTACTTGCAATTATCAAATCATTTGGTCTCCTCGCCTCCCAAAACGCATTCATTTGAGTTTCTGAAATTATTTTACGCGCTATTTCACACTGGATTTTATCCGGTTGTAATCTAATTAGCGCTTTAAATTCTCGTAATTGTTCATCAAGTGATCTATATTCAGTGTTAATTTCTTCATAATAGTCTACAAAACCCTTTAGTCATTCATGTGGGGATGCACCGACAAATGGTGGTGGTTGGCCGTGATCACCGCACATGACGACTTTTGTATTTTTCAATAACAAGCACTCGAGAAATGTTTGTAATACATCTAATGACACTGTGCATATTTCATCCCAAATTATGATTTCAGGAATAAATTTCTCGCCCATACGCTCAGGAGTTCACTTATCTCCTTTCCATCGAAAGAAACTGTGATAAGTACAGGCATTTACCCCTCGCTGTATCATCTCTCTTGCAAGTCTGTGAGTTGGTGTTAGAACAATCATGTTTGACTTCCCGCGAAATAATTCAATTGCACTAGTCGTCTTTCCTGATCCACCACAGCCGTTTAAATAAACTGTTTTATATCTACAGATTGGATCAGATATCGATGGTGAACACTGCTGCGCCACGTCATATATGTATTGCGTTACAGGATAACACACGAGTTGGCGATCAACGTTTCAGCCATATGATATTTGATCAATTAGGTGTTAAAGACGTCCTACTGAGAATAAATGGCCAGCAGGAACCATCTGAAGATGTACAACTTGATTACGGTCAAAATCATATTGCTCGCGTGTATCATAAGTTGTTGTCATTTATGGCACGATATCAAAATGTCGATACTGGTCTGCAAATATCACAATACGACTTTAAGAATTTATACCCGATTTATTACTTTTCGCTGGAACATCTTGATTTAACAAGACAATCCGTCGTTGATATACACTTTAGAGCTAATGTGCTTTGTGGTGCTATTGCTAATTATAGAGCAGTTGCTGTCATTCTCAGCGACAAATGAATGCTAATCGAAGGTGTTGGTGGAAGAATGAGAGTGGTAGATGCGCCAGTGGAAAATCTTTGAAAATTCTACGAATTTTTATTGAAAATCCTTGTTGAAATCGTAAACGATTTTTCCATTGAATCGGCGATTTAGAATTAATTTATTATGTATAATGTCATACAGTCATATTAGTGTTGCGTTAACTCCCGGTCAACTCAAGAAATTGCAATAAGCGATGTGGAACCACAATCACGTTGAAACACAATCAGATGACTGGCGGGGAGAATAAGTTGTCGCTGACAACTCGTCAAGTAAAACACTTCAATGATGCTTTCAAGGATAAAAAAGGAGTTCAGATCACTCTCTCTGCGGCTGCTATCAAAAGCACGATAAAAACAGGCGGTATATTTCCGTTGTTAGCTGAGATTCAAGCGTTGATTGGAGCAGCAGTCCCAGCGGTGGCTAAAGCGGCAGCGCTAGGATCCGTTGGTACCGCGGCAGGGATGGCACTACAGAAAGCAATTGGGAAGGGATATTAAAAAAAGGGAAAGGGTCTAAGATTACTAGGAACCCCGTATTCATGGTAGAAAAGAAGCGGCCTGAGAATCCCAGGAACGGTTTACTAACTCGGGAATCTTTGCTTGAGGGACCTATGGTTGTGGAATCTTCGATTCCAATGTCCAATTTTGATTTACTCGATGCTGCTAAAAGATTGGCGATTAAAAACTTCAGAGGTGTCTTTATGAAAGATCAGTTGACGACACAACCAAACAGTGTTGAAACCGGTATCATTAATCTCGATAACAGCACCGGACCTGGAACTCACTGGGTTGCATACGCGATTGATCCACGCGGGATTGTTTATTTCGATTCATATGGATTAGCGTCACCGAAGGAATTTATGCATTATATAAACCGCTTAAAAACTTTTCCAATGAAGACTTGGTATTCCACGCTACCAACACAACAAATGAATGACCCACCAATATGTGGCAGCGAAGTATTAAATGTCCTTGACGCTATTTCAACATCTGGAAAACCACCAAATGGTGTCGTAAATGAATACACCAGTAATCGCTTTTAGAGAAAGATGTATAAAATAACATGATTGATATTTGGGGGAGATCTTTATCAACGCTGAAGAAACCAACCACAGAAATGCCTACAACCGGTGATATAAAGAGAATAATCGAAGATGAAATAGCTGAGACGTTGAATCTAGCAAGTGTTGACCCCGGGGAAATAGTTGTATTTCAAGATCGTCAGGGTAAATTGAAAACTAGTAATGTGTCGTTGGATGATATTTTGGTTAAACAACGAAACGCAATCGAGGATACTATCGTGTTATTTTCCGATCAGGGTAAACTCAAACCGGGTGTACTTATTTCGACGATTACAGATAGATTAAAAACTCTCAATGATGAGTTAAAAAATTCTGTGTTGGTACTAACAACACTTTAATCTAAAATTGAAGAACACGGAAAACAGTTTTCAAATTTTCGTAGAAACATCGTGGATAAATTTCTTGGAGCCCCGTTGGATAAAATTGAAATAAAACTCCCTGATATTAAAACATCCATCGATGAGACGAAAAAATTCATCGAAGCAATCCCGAGGATGATAACAATCATTTAAAAAACAAAAATTCCTGATGAGAAAACCAATTACGTAGTATACACGATCCAACACGGATCATTTGCGTGGACACCTACAGACAGCAAATTAGATATCACTGCAACCGTTAAAGGTATTTATCGATTAACACTAGTGACACCGACTCAATTTAATATATCATCGTCGAGTTCATCCGGGGTCAACAATACGATTTCAACGATCATCGACAAGGACACAACTGAAAAGTTCACGATAACATCTACTGATAAACATTTGGTTAGGGTTTCAACAACGTGGTATATGGAATTCGTAGCGTATTTAAGTAAATAACTGTTCCAATTGAAATCTGTTATAATAAATAAAATGACTTCGTCATCAACGGTACCTTCGGTATCTAAATATCGCTATGATCAGGCCAGAGAGTTTCAGACTAAACTCAAAGCGTTCACTGAAGAGTATGCAATGAAAATTAAAAAATACCAACGAAGAATCACCGCAGTTGATGTGACTGTATACTCTGTGAGTGGTGTAATCACCGGAGCTGGTATTATACTATCTTCGGTGACAATGATTGCTCCGATAGCTGTTCCAATTTGTATATCAGCGGCAACAACAATCGCGGCAATAATTTCGATAATAACAAAAAAAAATATCATCATGCAGCCAGAGTAAACTGCAAGACTACATAATTAAATTTCATGTTGTATCAACCGCGTACTCGCAATTATCTTCGATGATATCGTCGTCGCTCGATGATACATTTATATCCGATAGTGAGTTCTCAGCTATGCTAGATATTTATGATTCCGCGATGTCAAAATTAGAGCGACAACATGAATATAATAACAATGACAACACCGCAGGAATTACTTCAACGAACAGTGGAAAACACAAACCCAGTACAAACAAGCATGATATCAATAACATCAACGAATCCTGAATTCAGTGTGAATTTCCCTATTCCGATTCCCGTGAAGGAGATAGCGCTAGCAAAACTACGAGTGTATCACAGTTGGCCTAATATTAGGTTAGCACCATTTGGCGGTCAACAACCGAATAATTCCTTGGTATTTGCGAATAAGAATCGCAAAGACGGGACTCCAGACTGGAACGTTGTTTCAATACCAACAGGGTCATACCAAATCGAACAAAGCAATGCTGAATTCCAGCGTAGAATAAAATCAATTACTGGAACAGAATCGAAAATCGCTATAACGGTTCATGAGCCGATGCTATCATCCGCGATTGAGATAAATTCACCAAATTATGTCGTAGATATTTATCAGAGTTCTATTAGAACCGTACTAGGATGGCCTGAATTACCACCTCGGGGAGAAACCGTTAATTTACCACCGGAACCACAAAAAACTGATTATATCACCGACAGGATAAAATCTGATAATCCAGTAAAAAGCTATAACGAATACATCAAACCGAATTTTTTCATTGGAGTGGTAGAAAGCTACAAACCAACATATTACACAATTCAACAGGATAAAATCACTGAAAATTTCACAGCGTTCAATAATGATATTTCACTGTTGTTAATATCTCTTAAATCCGGTACTCTCACCCGAGATGAATTTATCAGCGTCATAGAAACATGTAACAAAATCATCAATGACATGGAAATATTTCATTTGCAAATCATTCAAGAGGTATTAGGTGACGATAATCCTAAAACAAGAACATAATTTGCAACGAAGTATAATATACGCGTAGAAGATATTCCAAAATTCAAACGTCACGGATATAATATCTCAGAACTAATAAAATCTCTCAGTGGTGCCATCGATGAAGGTTTCAAAAAAATCCATGACGCATGGAAAAAAACGGCACCACAACCAACTATCCTCAAACATAATAATGACCCAGACGGTGGCGGCAGGCATATCGCTTCTCAAAATGTGAATATTTCATCGGTAATTGCGCTCAATTTAGTATGTGATGTTATCGAAGGAAGCTATAAAATAAATCTCGAACGATCAAATCAAGCTCAGTAAGGATATATTCTATACTCATTTGCCCCAACAGCTCCTCCAGGATTTTTAATAATTGAGGATCCAACTAATCCAGTCTTTTTTGCGATGTCATAATGATTCGCTAACAAGAATTAATTTCAAACTCACTGACCAGTCCAATAATCTAATTGATCTACAAAATGAGGTCTTACAAATTTAAATTAGTCTGTTTGTGAAGTCGTAAAGAATTTCATCCTGTAATTATTGTTAACCACATAGGTGAGTGTCCGTCGTTCTTTTTTACCCAATGGAGGCATTTCGTGGAAGCCTCAGTTTGCCTCATCGACGCCTGGATTCACCCCTGCAAGATCGTGTTCCAGACAAAATCACTAAGGCTCCATTTGCCAAATGGAGACCTTCTTTTTTGGGTTAAAACACGAGATTTCGTAGGAAGGCTCTATTTGTTGTTTTGAGGGGTTTATCGATTTTTTTGTTTGAAAAGTTGTCCGGCTCGCCCCCTCTGCTGCTTACCTACCTACCTACCTACCTACTTACCTACCTACCTACCTACCTACCTACCTACCTACCTACCTGCATGCATGCATGCATGCATACATACATACATACATACATACATACATACATACATACATACATACATACATACATACATACATACATACATACATACATACATACATACACTCGGTGGCCTAATAGTTAGAGCGTCTGCCTAGGATGTCGGAGGTTGTGGGTTCAATCACCAGTCGAGTCATGCCAAAGACTTATAAAAAATGTACTAACTGTTGTCTGGCTTGGCGAAAAGCCTTAGGAGTGGCACGGAACTGTATATATCTTTCATTTAATAATACATGTACTCGGGTTACGTTTATTTGTACAATATCTCACCTTAGGTAAAAGAAATATTCATGTCGGAACGTCTTGTCAGTAAGCGGTCTACTTCAAGGACTCGTCATCTGTTGAGGTATGAGTTATTAATTCCTTGTGTATATGTTATAACTATTGTAATACACGTTTATCTTTGTATATTTTATATGTGAATTCGGTCTCGAGGTACAATACAAAAGTTTTCTATTCCTGTTTGTGACATAGCAAGAGATTAATATTGGCAATACAAAGCTCCATTTTTTAAGAAACGTTTAGTACCATAAGATTCTTATCGGGCACGGATAGGTTCACGCCAGAACGTGTGTATTGTTTTTAATTCTTGTGCCGATACTATAATCTGTATAATGTACCGTATATAATGTCATTGCGTTTTGTCGTATATGAACCGTATCATGCATAATACATGGCGTTAGATATATTGTCAGTTGGCCAGAGCAACCAGAGTTACGAGCGATATCTGACCTGAGTGATCAGCTATAAAGTGATCGGAGTCGACGTGGTATTAACTGCAGAGCTAACCATAGAAGTCGATCAAAGCCGCTGTGACGCTGAACCAGAGCGGCCCTAGAGCTGCGTATTGTTGATGGTCGAGTAGCAGGTGATCGTGCGCTGCTGATCAAGATTGGTGGGCACTGATTGCATGATTGGTCAACCTGGAATACTGACAGTCAAATTGACCAGTTTACGTGGTAGCCGAGTGGGCTGGTGACGGGGTGTGTTAACTCCATACGTGTTATCCTTTAGCCATGGGCTAATTTTAGGAGATCATAAAACACGGTGCGTTTTTGGGACCCAATATTTGAATCACGCACATGTTAATCCAAATTATTTTCTCGTTCAAATCATTTGTCATTAAACATTGTATTTGTATCACCATATATTGTGTTGTGTTGTAAATCCGAAATCCCATCCGGTGATCTTATTACAAAGAAGTGAGTGTTATGACTGGTCGGCCTGATATCAGCATAAGCTGAATAGGTGGGTCATCATTCTATATGTCTGTGGCATGATGCCCCTGTGCTAGACATCACAATAACCGGCCGCACTGCAGACATCGTACCGATATGACTGAAAAATGGTTAAAGCTACGTTAAAGCTATGCCTTCAGTATTTCGTAAAACAAATTTTAATTCTAAACTTTTTCAAAATAGATGCACACTATTGGCGACAAATAGAATAATTTTAAATGCATGATTTAATTAAGGCTTTAATTTATTTACTCATGGTATTCAAAGAAGACGGTAAATGCATTCAATGGGCTAAGTCTAAGAGTAATATACACGGAACCTGCTAAATGTGATTAGGTAATTTTACACCCAATAACTCGATTACAGTCTTTACAGGTACAAAAAGCATATTTTGTACTCGGGTCCGCATTGTCGTTGTCTGTCATCAACATATCCACACCGATTATTCAGCACAGGTTAAGTACATGTATTTTCACAGTAAATATTACTTTCGGTATCGACATAGGAGTGTAGTTGCTTTGCTATTTGATGGCAAGTAGTCTAGAAATTTTAACTCATGGGTCTCTTGACCTTTAAGCTTTATCTTTAATACATACATACATACATACATACATACATACATACATACATACATACATACATACATACATACATACATACATACATAAATGCATGCATACATAAATATGCACATACATTCGTACATACACACACACACACACACACACACACACTTACATACATACATACATACATACATACATACATACATACATACATACATACATACATACATACATACATACATACATACATACATACATACATACATACATAAATGCATGCATACATAAATATGCACATACATTCGTACAAACGTACATGCATACATAAGTACAGACTGCTTGCTTAAAATTTAGAAAGTCTTCATTAAATTTAGGAATTCACTTACAGCTCATTTGTGAAATAATATCACTCAGAAAGCAATATTTTAGACCAAATATATCAGCAAATTGTTTGAATTTATTTACCATTAAAGCTTAGACAAGTACGGATATTCGAAAGTGTATGGTATACAATCCATTTCAATAGACAATAGTATGAGAATAATAGGTATTCAGTCATGCAGAAAAACGATTTACTTAAGGACTTACTAATTTTCATACAAACTTAGAAACCCGATCAGCGCATGCTCGCAATACAATTATTACTATTGTCTATGATATTAGTTCGTCTGTTTCGTAATATTCTTGCAGTGTCAACTCCTGCTCAATGGCGCAGTGATCACCGCAATTATAGATACAATTGTCATGGCCATGAATATAACTTCCATTCTATTTTGTTTTTTATTCTTCCTTGTTAATGAAGGCCATGCCGCAACTTGGTCAGATGTATCGGGTGAGGTTGTTAACATAAGCACGATATATCAGGACAAAACCAGCGTGATTCCACTGCGAGACCTGTCAAATACATTGAATGTTTCCTTAGGAATGCAACTCCTGGCATTAAACAACTTTGATGATGTTGGGGGTATCATGGATATAAGCACATATCTTTCGATGGAGTGGACAGAGGAAATTTATTTCAACGCACATGGTGCGACGGCCCCTGATACATCAGTTACTATATCTGCAGCTAGTATCTGGAAGCCGTCCTTGATACTTGTCAATTCGGCTGGAGCCAGCACAGAAATCGTACAAGAACAATCCCAGGTGAGAATGTACTTAAAATCTGGTAAATGTGAATGGACTGAGAATGTTGCCCTTCAGGGGTCTTGTAGGCCGAACGTTTATTTTTATCCTTTTGACGTTCATGATTGCTCATTCAAATTTACCTTGATAGCTTACAATTCTAGTGAACTGACTCTTCTAGCGTCTAGTTTCAAGAAGGATTATTTTGAAGAGAACGTTGCGTGGACTGTTGAAAAGACGTCTGTGGGGACGTTATTCCAAGATTCAAAATCCCATGTCAAATTCCAAATTAGAATAGCCAGAAGGTCATTGAATTTTGTCCTGAACTACATTCTACCAATTGTAATATTGTCCGGATTAAACATATTTGTCTTCATCTTACCGAGACGTTCTGGAGAGAGAGCAGGATATTCCATTACTTGTTTCTTGGCTTTTGTGGTTTTCATGAACACCATAGTTACATCTTTGCCAAAGTCCTCTGCACCCGTCTCTGTTTTAGTGTACTACCTTACGGTGATGATGGTCGTTAGCGCAATTATAACTGTCCTTGTACTATTCACTCTGATGATCGAGAAAAGAGTGCAGAAGAATGATGAGGAGAAGGAGACAGAAGATAAAAGAGAGAAGAGAGGAACGACGAATGAAAGGACGGAGGATGAAGAACGAGAAGGAAATGGTAACACGTCATCAAATCATAGACCTTGCTGCTTGAGTTGTATCTCGAATCGTGTTAAAGATAAATCAACCCAGAATCAGCTATTTCTTGAACCCCCAAGGTGCCTTCAAAAGCTTGCCTGGATCTGTCGTCTTATAGTTTGTAGAAAATGTATTATGCCTAAGGATGCCACGGAATTGCGATGGGTTGAGGTTGCAAACACTCTTGACGTTTTCTTTTTCGTCTTCTTCATAGTAGGAGAGTTCATCTTCACTATAGCTTACTTATCGCCCGTGTCAGTACAGTATTCGGATGTTTGGTCGAAAAACTGAATTTACATACCGTCTTAGTACATGGGACAATCATATGAGTTTAATGAAACATACTTATCTAAATTTTATATGAGTAATATTATGTCTGTGTGTCACTTCAAACATGTGATTATTGTAGTCATTATAGTGTGTGTGAGTGTATGTGTTGATTTATATCTGTATTTATGTAAGTATGAACGTGCATCGGAATTGATGTTTGATATGAATGGGTTCGATATTCTTGTTAGTTTAAATTTCAGTTTAAATCTTTGGTATATTCTTATTGATATATTTGATCACGTCAGTGAAGGCTTTAATATCTACATGCAACATTCACAAATTAACCGTGATATTGACTGATGTTCTTCTAACTTATCATGGGCCTCGCTTGTGTGAAATCTCATGAACCTAAGTTATCTTTATAAATGGATATATACATAATAGAAATAAGCAAGCGTATGGTGATATAGTTCATATGTTTAAAATATTTAGTGTTTCCTTTTATAGGTGAAGTTTATTAGTGTAGGATTAATATATGTAATAAAATATGATACGGCAATCGAGTGAATATCGACTGATTCGTTGTTATAAAAATACGTTTTGCAATGTTTGTTCTATGTGATAAAATATTCGTTTAATTTAATTTTATTCCCCAAATAATAATCAAGTCTGTCCAAGAACAAACTTTACACCTTGGAAAGTCGATACTAAAACTTTCGTTCGCCATGCAAGTGAATTGACATTTTGGAAAAGTATCTAATGGAAAAAATGTATCCTGCAAACATTCAACTCGTGGATCCCCACAGCTTCTTTGACTACAAGAAGGCCTCTGAAATAATCTTCTCATACGTTTCGATCACGCTCTTCCCAGAGACTGTATTACATTTCGATGCATGCTCGTGAAGACCCATTTTCCCGAAGATAAGCTTGAATACATACTCAGATTCTATAAATTTCGCAGACCTTCCAACTGAACACGAGGTTTCTTATTCAAGCAGTAATAAACCTCTCTCTCGGGCCATGGGAAATGTAAATGTTTCAACTTAAGTTTGATGTAATACTGCACCGGACACTGACGATTATACTTCACCAACTCTTCCGTCTCTTCTGAACTCTCTTTAAAATATATCATTTTAGGTACATTACTCGAAATCATATTCTCTAAGTTAAAAACTCCTTCGCACGCTTTAGACACACATGAGAGTCTTCGTCACTGAATTAAAACACTGGATTATTTCTCAACTACGGTACCATCTCTCTCAGGACCCCATAACAGAGTAGTATAGTTACATGGGAGGAACTCTTCACACAGTGATCCAGAAACTCCATAACACGGTAGTGTAGTTCCATAGGAGGGACTCCTACACAGTTATTCAGAAAATCCATAACACGGAAGTATAGTTTCATGGGAGTTGCTCCTCACACAGTAAGCCAGAAACTCCATAACAGAGTAGTAGATTTAAATGGGGGAGATTAGGTCATTCCTTCATCACGCAGTGATGAAAAGTGAGCCAGAACCCCCATTTATCCCTACTGCTGTGCTATTAGGGCTATATTGTGTCAGTATTTGAAATGTGTAATTGACTATAAACGGTACTATGTTATCAATAATACATTGTTTACGTGAGAAAGTGAGTGAGAGTAAGATAGATACATCCTGATACAGTGTCGATGATCTCTGCTAGCATTGATCATTCTCTTGCTTGTATTTTTTTGTATATAGCGTGGTATTTCCCATTATGATGGATTTGATCGAATAATTACTTATAACCATAAGTATTAGGAGAAAGTAGTTTTTGGTTCTCATTGATCGCTTGTGAAAGAAAAGAAGAAACAATTTCACCCCCACCTATCAAAAAACAGAACGAACAAAATGATAATAATATAAAAATATAAAACAGGAAGTCATCAGCCACAATTCGTTGATACTGCAAAACTAATCCATTTTAATAAACGAAATGACCCTGGGAGGGAGATAGCAGGATGATTCCAAGGAAGGGAGTAAGTGAGCCAAGGAGTGCCTATACAAATAGAGGAGGCGACTTAAACATTGCAAATGTAGAAATATTGTATCAACAGATCTTTGGACATGCGTGTTTAATAAAACATTTTCAGAATTTTTTTTCTTTTGGCATATCAGATAGGAGTGTTTGTTGTCGTTTTAACGATCTCTGATTTATATATATATATATATATATATATATATATATATATATATATATATATATATATAATTCCGAAATCAGTCACACATTATTCCATCTTCTGGAGTACTTGTTGTCGTTGTAATGGTCTCCTGATTGTCTGAACTAATACACTACCAATATTTAAAATTTTCTTCCATCGATTATTCATTAGACAACTCCATTAATTGTCCATATCTCCGTTGATTCGTTTATGCATTTTTCTGTCTTTTTATATGCTCACTCAACTATCTGAATGTCCTTCCATCCTTTTAGGAGTCACATTTCTTTACATCAGTTCTTTTAGCCACATGCCCCCAATTAGCCATTGGTCATATATTAAGCATATATTCTCAATATTTACAAATAAGACAATCACAACACTATTATTGTCAATTAAAATTGAAACAAGATATACACAAAACATTTAGTACATAATAATAATTCATGTTTATTCAGGGCCCTATTACCCATAAGGCTGACTAGGCTGAAGTCTAGGGGCCCCCCAAGAGCAGGGGCCCATGCAACCTTTAGCCATGCCATGGCAATGCTGCGTAATCGAAAATTCCACCTTTTACAATCATTTTTGGTACGTTTATATTAACTAAAAGAGCGCGAAATTTGCGGGTGGATGCCGAGGGACCCAAAGAAGTTCGAAGACTAGGGGCCCTGCCATGGGTTAATACGGCATTGTGTTTATTTACGTTTTTCTTCTTATATTGATAGCCGGTAAACAGAAATAAAACGTATTAATGAAGTTGTCAGAAGAAAATGTCTGTCACTAAATTTAAAACGATAACATTGTCACACACACACACACACACACACACACACACACACTGGAATACTAACTGTTGTGTGTGCATAAATATGCGGATTTAGATTTAGAAAACAATTTATACTGCTCACATATACACAATGCCTTCAGTTTTTCGTAATACAAGTTTTAAATCTAACAATTTGTTCAAAATAGATGTAACCGATAGGAAACAATGAAAATGATTTCAAATAATGGTTCATTTATGGTTTCAATTTATTTACTCAAAGAAGCAATAAATGCAATAAATGGGTTAGGTCTTGCGTGGTAAAGACTACTAGCATGAAATGAACCAGTTAAATGCGTCGGTAATTTAACACCCAATGGCTCGATCGCTTTCTTCACAACTGTAATAACAAGCATATTTTGTACTCTGGTCCCCATTTACTAGGTCTGTGATCAATATCTATATCGGTAGTTTAGCTCCGGTTAATGCTACTTTCGATATCGATATAGGAGTTTAGACTTGTTGTGTTGCGTGCTGTTGATAAGAAGTATAGAAAACTTAACTTATGGGTCTCTTGACCTTTGATCGTTACCTCATACGTTCACCCTTCACCTCTAACCTTTACTTTGAACAAATAGTCTGCACGATGTGGCTGAAAATCATGCTTAATAACCACCTTCTAGAAAATGCAATAACTTACTGAATGATCAACCAATTATTATTTAATTAGCATCGTTCATTAACGCCCAAATTTGGATCAAAATCTCTGACCCACTCTAACCGTTACAATATTATTAAAACCTCTGATTCAAAATCTCAAAACTTTGGGAAAAAAAATTGCTTAATGTTCGTCACATGTTCATGAGTTTACCTAATGACTGACTGGTAGCTAGTTATTCTTTAAATCGTTACTCCTTGCAAAGTGATCGTCATAACGCTATAGATAAAGACCTGGTTTAGGGTTGCCAATGTAACAACGATAGCCCTGAACCGCTTGTCTTTGAAATAGTTATAATAGCCTAGCGGCCACCTGCCCAATTGACTCTCAAAATAATTATTCTAACAGAGACACGGGTGCAAGGACACCCAAATACGCAAAAGTATATTAGATGAAGCTAGCACCAATTTCCTTCGCCACGTTTTATTAACTATCAAACTATATAAATGCATGTTTTAAACTATTTATCACATTCACATTTTGTTTTGTAAATATGTGGAATAAAGGATTTATTGATGTGTATTAACGCATTTATGTTGAATATTTAAGAAGATTAGTCACCAAGACCATAACAATAATCCATTGTCCAACATCATTTTTATTTCAGGAGGATTATGTGCAAAGAATGATGAAGTTTATATGAATTTACCTTTTAATGAACCCTTTACTACGGCAACTTAATTTAAAGGTATAGAATAAAACATCAATAGAAGCAACTGGAACAAATCGTTGCACATGAAGGTCTCTGTCAAGTAACACGAGTATACACATTGAACCTAGATTGTTTTAAAGCAGCATAACTGTATCCTGTGTTAAACGTTCAGCGCATAGATTTTACGAAATTGTAAGCGTTATGTATTAATTGAAAATTAACTTACTTGGCGGTCTTTGTAACTAAGATAACTTAATATTAATTCCGGGTTTAAAAAGGAATTTATGTTCATGAATAAGATGCTAGTCGAAACATGAAAAAAGCAGATTTAGAATTCTAACTGGAATACGATATAAGTCATGACTAATCATACGGAATCAAAACAGGAACAGGTAGGATACCCAAAAGATAGGCGACGAAAAATCATGAGCTATTCCAAAGAATCTTATTTCTAAGAGGTCAAGATCACGGTCATGTGCTGCAAGCAATACTTTTGCACTAAAGATGCACTAACGACTGTACTAGATTAATCTATCCATGTCTGAAAAAAGTGTACTCAAAATCTATGATGAAGTTTAAACAATTTATGTAGGCTGTATATAGAGCGATAATATTCTTGATGTTACGACAAATTACACAGTTTAGATATGAGACCTCCCCCAATAAAAAAAATGGACACAGCTAGCAACTTCCGTTATACAGTAATGCATGTAATGCGTGAACATTCAGTGTCTTTTGGTATTATAATCGACCATACGGCCACAGTGATAAAACAATACTGCACTTACTGTTTCTTTTTCCTTTTGAAATTCCAATAAAATGTTGAGTTAAATCTTGTAAAGAAATTTCAATTAAGCATAAAATGAACTGTCCTTACTAAGGCGCATTCTTGGGTAACAGATGAGGGAACATTCATATATTTTGACCTAGGCAAGAATGAGCGTATATCCATTCCATGATCTTCGCAATAATAATAATAATAATTAAAAATAATAATAATAATAATAATGATAATAGTGATAATAATAATAATGATAATAATACTAATAGTGAGTACTTTATATAGCGTCTAATCTTTAGAAGCTCTAAGCGCTTTACAACAATTATAATGATATAAATAAAAAATAATATAAAAAAAAAACAAACAAAAAAACCCAACACATTATTTTCCCCTGGAATGAATTGTGCTCGGAATAAATTCTTGGACATAGTTATTGATATTTACAGAATTCAAACACCGGACTATTTTTTTATGTTGTCCTACAAGGAAGTGTAGGCATCACTATTACATAGACCACATCATACGTCATCGCATTCCATTTTTGATTTTCGTTGGGACTCGAACTCAAATTCATTAGAACATCCATTTTAACATTCATTTTATTACTATGACTTCTAAGTTTTAAGTTTTGGAATATCCCTGGATTATTTTTGGATTTTGATTCAACTGTAAGTTTTTTTTCTTATTTTAACCTTGTTTGTGTAGGGTAATAAATTATTGTTATATTTTAGTAAGTTTGTTGTCTTCTATTTTTTTTCGTTTTACTGTTTATGAGAGCCTAAACACATATCTAAATTACTGAAAAGGAGAATCAGGCGTTCGGTAGCAATCATTATACGTGGATTACAGCCTCCGGCTAGACTTATGCGGGTATGTGAGAATGCTTGCGAGTAGATTCCGGTGAGCTCTCCCCCATGTTTTCCTCTAAAAATTTAAATGGCCGCTAAGTATAGTATAGCCTATCAAAGCAAAGGCATTAAGCACACAACAATAACAGCGAGTATCGTCAAAAACTTAATAGACTTGAAAACATTTTAATATATTTATGTTAAATAGGGTGACAAATCTAAACTTATTTCCAATTTAGTACATGCATATGTACACAATAAATACGTGCATGAGGACAACACATTTATGAAGCACTGTAACAAATTTAAGAAATGAACATATTAATCCTTAGAACCGATATTCTTATCCAGGCACAATGAGTAGGACTACAACACTACTGGATTGGGTAATCTGATTCGTCGCAACTGGAATCATCTACCTTCTAAATCTATGAGCTTCGTCATTACCAACCACCAAGCTACGATATCTATGTTGACATAAAATTATCTGAGACACTAAAACAAGCTTTTGCAAGTTTCGTACTTTACAATTTACGTATTTATTTTGCAAGTTTCGTACTTTACAATTTACGTATTTATTTTGAAAGTTTCGTACTTTACAATTTACGTAATTATTAACTTGTGGTGAATTATCTGAATGGATATGGAATAGAAATTTCTAAGTTGTGTCGTGAAAGCAAATATTTTGTACTGAATTTGTAAGCACATTTATATGAAGTTTCGTCTCTAAATTGTCGGTTGTTTGAGTCAACTTTTGTCAAGCTGGATATCATCTTCACACACGTCTTAGCACGTGTAATGTATAATTATGTAATTTATACGGAAACCTTATTTTAGCAATGACATGCAGTTACTTTTGCACTTTTTATTAGTTAAAAATTTCGAAGTTCGTATTGTAGAATAAATAACATTACAGATATTTTCCACCAACACGTTGGATAAGGTCACACCAAGTTCCCTAATTCATCTTTACATTTTTACGTCGCTCTATCTAACATATTAGATCTTGACATACTAACCACATAAATTCATTTTCTCGTTTTTACGTCACTATTTTAACATATTCGATCTGGTAACACCAAGCACCCTGACTGATCTAGTCGTTTTTGCGTCACTCTGTTAAACATTAAATCTTGTAACACCAAGAATTCTAATTCATTTTGACGTTTTAAAGTCACTGTATTTAACATATTAGATCTGGAAACACCAGTTACACTATTTGATCTTGACGTTTCCACTTTACGCTGTTCAACATATAATAGATCTGGTCACACCAAGAACACAAATTTTCAGTAATACACTTACTGATCTTGTTATATATGTCTAGAATTAAATAATAGTAGAGACGTGTGTGTGTGTGTGTGTGTGTGTCTGTGTGTCAGATATGTTGAGTTATTAAGTATCAATGGAGTGATGTTTCTGTGAACATAATTTCTGTACAACATGCGTGAAAGCTGCCTTATGTGGCGCCTGAGTTGTTCGAAGCGGATGGAGATGCCTGATTGGTTATACAGATTCTTCTGATATGTTTTTTGGATAAAAATAAATTAATTCCTTACCGTTTTGGAAGTTATTGCCTATTTATGCATGTCTATGGATAATGTATCATGTACAGGAATGGGTATATCGTGAACGAAATTACATTATAAGAACCAAAGCTGATAACACGTCAAGTCGTTTTCATCCGTAGAATGAAAACATCCTGTTCACTGATGGCTGCGCTTTCCCGTTTGTGTTCTACTTGAATGCTTGACTAGCTGCGAAGAAATCATTCCCACATTAACAAGCGCGATACAAACAGGGTTATGTAAGAGGCGGGATTGGACAGATAATACAATAATCCAATGTCTTATGGTACCTAAGCACATGTACTTCCAATAATTATATAGAATTATACTCTTCGAATAAACGACATGCTAATTAAAGCGTATATCGGAGAGCAAATACTCGAATAGAACGGAATTAAGTGCGACTAATTCGGAGCATATTCGTTCCTCTTTTGACAAAATGTTGATTAGGTTAATTGTAAAAAAAGTCATTTCATCGACAACTTAAATCAGAAATACATCACTATGGTTATAATGATGTAATTATCCAACTTGTAGTCACCCCTATTGGTTTCAATGTCCCCATCCCATCTGTTACGTATATTTGATATGTCATTTATATTTACTTTTATTTTTGTTTGTTAGATTTAAATTTGGCATTTTAAGTTTTAAAATTCGTTCATTGTAGGAGGGGGGTAACCTGTACTTTTACAGAGTAAACACCAGGTGTTGACCTCATTTCTGACCTGGCTTCAGAGTTGTAAACAAGCTTTTAAAATGAATGGTTGGTTCCAAGGACAAAATGGAGCTTTTGTATAAACATCTTTCTATTTTAGTTGGATCATGAGCTGTGGACGTGATTCTTTGAACGTAAAGTTGTTCTGATAGTTTCTAGAAGATCACGTGACCCCTTGTTTACATAAAAAACAGATATAAACCATTTTTTGGGAGCGAGTTATTCAGTAGAAGAAATTGGGCTTTTAGAATATTAAGTTGTGTCTTTTTGAGTTATTATAAATTACCTGATACTGGAAATTATGTCAATTTGTTTGGATCAAGAGGAATTATTTTATTATTTATCTGGAAAAGAATTGTGCTCATAGAGATTTTATGAACAAGAACTGACTAAATCAAGTGACATCGTCTTCCATCTTGGATACTTCGCTGGAATTCGAACTAAGAACTATTTGGACATTTTATCACCAGGACTTTTGCCATTTCTCTAGTGGATAATATTTTGAATTATTTTTTGATTAATTTTGGAATTGATTCTTAAAACCGTAAGTTTTTTTTTTTCTTTTCTGAAAAATATTTGTACTCAATAAATTGTTTATTAAGTTTTACAAGCTTGTTATTTTCACTCTTTCTATGTTACTGTTTATTCGAACCTAAGCACGTAACACATTCAATATATTTCTCATTAGACTCTAGTTTTGAAATATCCACGTAGTAGTTACCGAATCCTTCTTTGTTCTTAAGCTAACAATACAGGCAGAAAAACTTCCAGTGTAATAGTGTTTTAAAATACTCCCAGTGATACAGTGTTTGAAAATACTCCCAGTGATACAGTGTTTGAAAATACTCAGAGTGGAACAGTGTTTATATACGAAACCCCTTAAGTGATACGGATGAAAATATTTTTATTTCGTTATTTCCAAATAGTATTTCGTTTAAACGAAATAGTATTTCGTTATTTCGAAATAGTATTTCGTTTAAACGAAATAGTATTTCGTTATTTCGAAATAGTATTTCGTTTAAACGAAATGTATTTCGTTATTTCGGAATATAATTTCGTTATTTCGAAATAGTAATTCGTTTAAACGAAATAGTATTTCATTATTTCGAAATGCTTTTTCGTTTAAACGAAATACTTATTCGTTATTTCGAAAAACTATTTCGTTCTTTGGAATCGTATATTTAACTTACATTTGAAAACTAATGTACGTAAAGATTATCACCCTCTGCATTTTGGTCTCTTCACGTGGAGGTAGACTTCGTAGTAAACTGTTGTGTCCGCGTCTCGTCTTTGATTTGAAAGATACGAAGGTGAGTCAAGTGTAGGCTTAGTCCTGTGTAAGACGTAGATTTAGCAATAAATACATACAATTTATCGTTGTGGTGTAGTAGCCTGAAAACTCCGTATAGTAAAGTATGGGTGTATACTCTTGAACTTAAAAGTACGTGCTTTTCTTAGTAATGTATAACACGCACATTACGAAACAGTTGCATGGTGCATGCTTTTCTTAGTTATATATACCACACACGAATCTAAATCATTAAACAATTGCACAGTACATACTTTTCTCAGTAATGTACAGCATACACAGGTCTTTCATTCACTATCACTGTTGTAAGAGACTGCAAGTAAATATGAGCAATTTGTCTGGAATTGTTTCTCTGAGATATTTCATTTGGGTCCAGATTTAGTTATTTGTAACATCACTATAAATATTAAAAATCCCAAAAATGACACTTCGTGTTTGTGAAGCTATAAAATAGTAGTGGTTGTTTTTGTTAATGCTGGTGAAAGTGTATTTTAGCATTTTAAATAATTTGCCCAAAAATGGTGTGCATTTCTGTCCAGCCGAGCATCCCTGTTTTTGTTTGTCAACCATAGCACCCACCCACCCTAGCTAAAAGAGAAAAATATTTTTAAAAACAATAATTTCTGAAAATGTTTTGTGCCTAGTCAAGTACTTGAAGTACTTAATACATTATATATTCTGATCATTACAATATAAAATATAACATTTAAAGAAAAGAATTAAAAAAACTACCTACCCAGGCACCCTAATTTTAAAACCAATGGAATGAAATTTACGTAAATGGCTACAGACCATTAAGACAAGCATGTTGTAATTCATATTCTCATTTGTCCTGTTCTTCAGATAGATGTAAATGTGATTTCCATGATGGATATAGAACAGCTACAGACATATTTACCCATATATGGAAATTGATTAGCAACAATAGTTTATGCCAAACAACAAAGAGCTCTTGAAGATACTGCAATCTTTTGCAGTGATAGAAAAGAAAAAGATCTCTGAGAGATAGATTACTGGACAAATTATGAGCAGCAGGGAACATAAAGGAGCATTTCAGGAGAGCAGCACCTCAGGCTGGTAACAGAAATGCCCTTAAAAAATCCTAAGAAAAGTGGACATTGGCTGGTTAAATACTTATGGGATTAGTGGTCAGAAGCAATTTAGGTCAACATATGGTGGCGGAACAAGAGCTGTTCAAGTCCACCTTGATGCAACTGTCTCTGACATATTAACCACTGGTAAAGAATTTTTCTTTCCCAGTGGAATATCAAAGAAAGGAAAAGTTGATGACTTTGATTTCTATCTTGCTGATCAAACTCGTGAAAAATTGTCTGATGAACTGACTTTGAAGGATATATATATGAATCCACAAAACTGAAGACTCTTAGGCTTTATGTTGTAACAACATCACACACAAGACACTTGAATGGTAACAACATCATAGAAAGAAATAATACAGAACCAGACATTTCATCCCAACTAATACATCCAAACCAGTCTGATTTGGGTCAGATGTCTCCTCAGGTTCAAGCAGAAGACAATATAATGGCAATAGCATCTGTGTCCACCATTGAACTACAGATACCTGACAAAAACCAAGCTGAAAATATGATGGGTGTAGAAGAGTCAAATACCTCTTCCAATAACACATGTCATGGGGATTGCTTCGAAATAATCAGTCCTAATCATAATGTGTGTGACATAACACTTGATTCACACGAGTTTCTGATGACAGCAGTTCATTCCCAAGAGCAGTTTCAGCCAACCATTGATCTGTCATGTGATGTGACTTTTACAGGCATTATTTTCCTTAAGTTCCTGTCTATCATCTCAAGTAGACTCAAAATATTTAATGTAATCAATAAGCAAACAGCTTTTATTTTGATGAGTACTTTTAACATTGAGTATTCATTGCCTCTTGATATTTGCTTTATATGTTAAGATTATTGTATGGACTAGAGGTTTAGTATGGCTGTTCTATCTAAATACTGTTTCTGATGTATAATTTTGTTGTAATTAAGGTTGTCCTTTCTGTCTGGTCTCGATTAACTTTGTTTTGTAGCCTGGCCAAGCATCTAATATGTATATAGCCTTTGATGAGGGATACATGAAATTAGTTGGGAGTTTGATTCAAAAGTAAATTATTTACAGTCCATTTTTAGCTGTAACTCATTATCACATAGGCTTTCTGCAACCTGCATAGATACTGTTATAAACTGGATCAAAAGTTTAAATTCTTGACAAATGCGTAAAGGTGCAAAAGAATGGATGAGTGTTATGTTTGGCCTTTCATTCAAAAGAGCCAGAGCCTCAACTCACATACATTGTTTTTGCTTGCCATGTGGCTAGGAAAGAAGCTTCTAGTCAGAATTTCATAGTTCCTCTTTGATGTGTAACTACTTTGAAAAGTTTGTTTCCTTGGAACACTGTGTCTTTTGTATGAGACATATTTGTGCTTTTCTAGGTCCCTCCTTCCTTTTAATAAAAATTCTAAAAGCCATAATTTGTAGCTCCCTACCAAGGCGTTCTTAGTGAACTATGTACAGCTACCATATGACATGGAACAAGTCCATTCTCGAACTAAAAACGTGATTGTTTTTCAACCATCTCCATTCCAGTTACCGCGCATAAACATGTACGTTTGTCTTACTATCAACGAACGCTTGCCAAAGAAGAGCAAATACTGGTGCATACATTTATCAGAATGCATATATTTTTGCACATATTGATGGACGCATATTTACTTCACTCCATTAGTCCATTCATATTTATCTAATTTCCTTTTATACTGTACTGTCGGCTTAAGGTTGACGTCAGATGTTTTTAGTATCATGTAGATTTAATAGACGCTGAAAGTTAGATAAATGGCTTGAAAACAGTAACATATTAACCTTATAATTTACATTGAGCCTTGTATGATGTTTATGTAATTTCACACATATTATATGCAGACGTTTAATAACATTAGAAATTAAATGTTTATATTAGGTGTTTAATGCAATGTTGGGGTTATCTGATCAATCTAATGATTTCTACTATTAACGATAGCGTGAGAGGAGAGTTGCAGTCGGTACCTTATGTTTCTGCTGAGATTCTCTTAGTATCTCACTTCATTTCTGTGAATCCTTCACAAGAAAGGAAGGGTAGTGAGGTTGGCAACTGACATAAAACTAGTATGAGCCCACCTTTCTCAGTTCTAACAAAAACGGTGAACCAAGATTACGGAAAGCTCAGACTAATACTGACCCAACTTTTCTACAAAATAATGCGAATCAAAATTGCTTAAAATAAGGTTTTTAAAGTTTAATGTGGGTGGGTGAAGGCTATAAAAATTAAAATGATTTGGGAATAACTAAAAGCAGAGCATAGGTTCCATGTTTATTATGCAACTTAATGAATAAATTTAAATGATCTCAATAATAATTAAAGCATTTTTCTGTGCTACTGGAGAGAAGGAACGGATGAAGAATGAGTATAGCCAAGAAACTGTTTACACTTCTTTAACTACAGTCAGATATCGCTGTTTCAAAAACAGAGATCAATTGTATTAAATTTGCAAAATCAAACACATAAACACACTTGATGCCAATTAAAATAGATGCACACTATGTAAATGAACTTGAATGACCAAGAAATTTAGTTTTGTATGTATTCATCAAGCGATTTACGTACAAGATTTATATTTTTCTGATTATAAACACAAATAACAAAATATCATTTAATCTCAGGTCCCATTATTTCTAAATATGGTGTCACTGGATGCACACAATGACGGTAAATATATTATTAGGAGGATGCCCCTTAAAGTATGTCATTAATATGTTGCTGTAACTCCAAATACAGATCTAGAGCTTCATATGCCATTTGTAAACCTTGCTCAGCCATTATATATATATATATATATATATATATATATATATATATATATATATATATATATATATATATATATATATATATATATATATACAGATTGTACACCTCGTCAGAAGCCATTCAATCGCGGAACCTTCCATTATTCTGACATAACTGGTATTCTTCCTCATCTATCAGACACATGTAGTTCTCCGAATCATACAACTCTGGAACTGAAAACATGATGTTTGGAATGCCACTTAGAACCATTAAGGTTTTCGATGGTCGAATCACATGGGAATCCCACACTTTGGTTACTGAGTCTAATTCATCCTGGAAATAAAAGACAAGAAATATTCACATTTGAAATACTTGACAATAGGGATGAAAAGAATTGAAAGGCTGAGAAAGAAGTTATATATATATATATATATATATATATATATATATATATATATATATATATATATATATATATATATAGAGAGAGAGAGAGAGAGAGAGAGAGAGAGAGAGAGAGAGAGAGAACAACAATCCTACTGTTATGTGTATTCTTTGCATTTCACCGTATTTGTTGTCAGATCAAAATTTGCAATTTTATTTTTAAAGTTTGATTATTTGGACTGAATAGTTAAAAATAGCCATGCATATAACATATTTTCTTCTTATATTGATCGCCTTTAATGAAAAAAACAATTAATTCTTTCCTACCTGGAGACCAATCCATTAGTTTTAAAGTGCAATGCACTGGTGTAATGTATGGGAGAAGATACACAGAGTACAGGAGAGCGAGGGATAACCTAAATGACATTAAAAGATTTAAAAGAGAGGAGACTCGGTGTTACATCAACAGATTCATGGGTTTTTCGTTCTGATATAGGGTGTTCATCAACACTTTCAAAAACATCATTTGTGTTGCATATTGGGTTCACCTGTTCTTAAATGAGCGAATGGGTTCAGGACTAGTCACACACTATTCCATATGTTTGTCTGATATACGTTTTAAAGGTCTCTCACTTGTCGGAGCAGACACTGTGCAAGTATTGGTAATTCTGCACTTGCTACCATTCAAGTAATCATAGGACACCTTCTTTACTTGTTCAAAACTCCGCTATTATGTGCTCAATAATTATTTCTTTGCACATGTTTGTAGATAAAAGTCTGTTAAACGTACTAGGAATGTTATGATCATTCAGCGCAAGAATAGCATCAAGGACATAGAAAAAAATTATACCGTTAATCAGCATTAGAATATTTGCAACCTTTAACCTTTACATCAGTGTCATATTCTAGGTGTCACACGTTGTTAATGTTGTTAAATTCTTAAAGTACATGGTGTGTGCAATACAATTGTCTTGGATAAAGAATCATAATATTCTGTAGTGGTTGTCTTGTTTGTGATTTTTCACTTGTTTTCCAATTTTCACTTGTTTTGCATTCAATTTATTTTATATTAAGTCACATTTAATTATGCTTATATCGCTTTACTTCCCAACAATAACTATAGTAAATACAAGAATAGTCCCAATTACAACTTGAATTAAAACATAATGTATATATTCCTTAAAATGTTGACAATGAACTAATTCTAAAAGAATTCATCAAGTGCTTCTGCAGCGTGCTGCGCACATACATGCACCACCTCTTCTGCAAGTGCTGGGATGAAGATGCAGTCCTTCAGGATATGAGAGATGACAACATCGTAACCCTGAGCAAGAACAAAGGCGACAGAAGTGACTGCAACATCTACAGGGGCATATCCCTTCTGAACATCGTGGGTAAAGCCTTCGCTCGCGCCATCCTGAACAGAACTGCATACTCCTGCTGAAAGAGTGGCTTCCACTTGACATGATCTTCTCCGTCAAGCAACTGAAGGAGAAATGCAGATAACAACACAAATCTATCTTCCTGGTCTTTATAGACCTAACCAAGGCGTTTGATCTGGTCAGCAAAGATGGACAATTCACAATCCTGGCAGAGATTGGATGCCCGCCAAAGCTGCTATGCTTGATCCAGTCCTTCCATGGTGACATCAAAGGCACAGTGCAGTACGATGGCTGAAAATCTGACCCCTTCAACATCTGCAGCGTAGTAAAACAGAGTTGCGTCCTAGCCCCCAGGCTCTTCAGTATCTTCTTCACTGTCCTTCTCAAGCATGCCTTTGTGACGTCCACATAAAGGATCTACCTGCACATGCAATCAGACGGCAAACTCTTTAAACTTGCACGACTAAAAACAAAAAGCAAAGCGCGTAAAGCAAATATCAGGAACATGATAATCGCAGACGATGTCGCTCTAGCCACTCACTCAGAATATGAGCTATATCGCCAGACTGACCGCTTTGCTAATGCATGCGGTGAGTTTCGGCTGACGATCAGTCTAAAGAAAACAGACGTAATGGCTCATAACGTGGACCCCTACCCCCCAAACATCATCATCAGTAACTACAAACTTGCGGTAGTCAGTCATTTCACATACCTTGTCTCTACCAACACCAACACCAACACCCTATTAATCTATGCTTAGCTCAACAAGCGGATTGGCAAGGAATCAACAATTCTCTCCAGGGTTTCGCAGACAGTGTGGAACAACATCATGCTGACCCTGAACACTAAGATCTCCGTGTATAGTGCCTGCGTGATAAGCACTCTCCTGTATGCCAGTGAAACCAGGACTGTACGCCTTTAAAGAGAAAAATAATAGCACCCTTCACATGCACTCTCTCTGACGCATACTCATAATCACCTCGAGTGATCGAGTAACAAAAAACAAGGTGCTTGAACCTGCCAAGATGATCAGCATGGTCGTACTCCTGTGCTAACGTCTCATCAGGTGGCTGGAAAATGTACGTCAGATAGATTACGGACAGATCCCAAATGACCGTCTTTATTCGTAACATACCTCTGGCAAAACGTCAATTGGACGACCACATCTCCGCTTCAAGGATGTTTGCAAGCGCGACATGAAAGCCCTTGACATTGATTGCAATATCTGGAAGAGCTCGCTCTAGACAGGCCCATCTGGCTACACGTTCTGATCACTGGTTTGAATGCCATCAAAAACAAGCTACGGTTACTAGCTAATGAAATGATATCTTGGTATAAAAATAAGCAGCTCCAACACACACCATACTCACCTGTCAAACGCAGCAAGTGCAGCAAAGACTGCCACTCCCGTGTTGGGCTACATTCCCACTACCGATGCTGCACAATCACCAACCGGGACATCTCTCATGGGCGCACTTTCATCGTCTCTCGAGACTAACGGATGGCAACAATAGCGTTTAACTTCCCAACAATAAGTATAATACATACAAGAATAGCGCCAATTGCAACTTCATTTAAAACATAATGTATCTATTCCTTAAAATGTTGACAAAAAGACTAATTTCGAATGGATGGGTTTTCTAAAATGATACTATAGTCGGAAGAAGTGGAAGAATATAGCTAACAATCTGGATTAAAATTACGTAAATACTGACTAATAAAACATCAATATCTTACCTTTATATTAAAAATATAATTCAATATGAAAAGGTAAAGATCGAATTTACATACTACATAAACTGGAAATATTTATTTTAAATACCAACGCATCTAAATCACTGGAACCCAAACTTTTCTTCTCAGCAAGAGTGCTATTGCATATTTTTGTACCAAATTACTCGTTATTATATCCTCATTTTTTTGAGGTGATGGTGTTACGCACGTCTTCATTTGTGATGTGGTCCATGTAAGAGATGCAAAGGATGGTTCTGTAGCATCTCATATCAAGTGCATGGATTCTTCGTTGTAATTCTGCTGTCAGGGTCCAGAAATACAGAAAGATTGAGATGAATAGTGCTCTCAATAGTCTGATTTTTGTTTTCAAACAAATATTCTTGTCTTAACAGGTGGGTCTTAGCTTTGACATACCTGTCGTTGTTTGTGCTGCTCGTGACAATATTTCTGCTCTTGATCCCTCTTCAGTGATTATGGAACCAAGATATTGGAATTGGCCCACTGTTTTCAATTCCTGTCCTCTGACTTGTTTTTGGTTTAGATTTGTTTGCCACTATTTGTCATCAGCTTTGTTTTCTCAGCGCTTATCTCTGTGTCAAATATGTAAGATGAGGTGACAAGCTCGTCTTCACTGCCTGCCAGCCCATCAATGTCGTCTGCAAAGCGAACATTGGAGGTGTTACGCCCTCCAAGGCCGACTGTCCCACAGTGGTTTTCCAAACCTTCGCTCATGATGCGCTCCAAGTAGATTTTAAAAATGTGGGTGACATGATACAGCCTTGACGTACTCCGTCTTTTGTCTGGAACCAATCTCCAACATAACCTATTGCAATTACAGCACTGGTAGCTTTGGCATACAGCTGCTTGATGGTATTGGTCAACTTTTGACATATGCTGTTCTTCTTCATTGTGGCCCACAATGCCTCATGCATATAGATTTTAAACATCATATTAGAAAACCTGGACAAAATAGCCAATACAGATCGATGACTAGAAAAGGAAACGTCTACATGTGTGCAAATCAAAAGAATGGATAATTGTTTCCATGCTACTGATGTTGTAATCTGTAAAATAAATATAACTTATTTTGCCGAAAATGACTAATACAAAAAGAAATAAAAATGCACGGTTAACGAAGCAAAATTAAATGAGACATTACAAGGTCTCAAAGTTAAAGAGCCATAATAGGTAAATAAAACAAGTAATATACACTTATTAGTGAAATAAGTAATGAAACTGTCATTTAATTAAAGACAATCATGACTGTTTACGAATTAAGGTTTTACAATTGCTATTGTTATTTCACTTTGTAGTATGATAGAAAGAACATTTTGTCTAATCATAGCAATTTTGCTTAAATAATTAGCAGTACAAAGCAATAGCAACTATAGAGCACGGGTGACAAATTGTATAAACTATTTCGCTAGCAACCAATACTGACATTTGATTCATCTTGCATTAATGAGCGCGTTGTCTGCAATTATTATAAAATGGGGTTTTTTTGGTAATAAAAGTCATAGAAGATGATTAATTGTTAATTATTATCTACTGAATTATATTATGTTAACATGTTTATTTATATAAAAACATATGTATCTTTATCACGTCAGTCTTTATAGTAGGTGACATTCATAGTTTAAATAATTTAATTGTCTGTATGATCAGTATTAAAACAAAACACTCACCATCTGCTGATTAGTGCAGCCTACCGTTTGAATCCACAATGTATTATTTAATTCCTTTAAGACATTTGCATCTAATTTACCTGCAATTAAAAGTAAATCTAATTTTAGACAGGAAAATTTCTTATCCGAAGAACAAATGAGGCCAATATATTGACTTTACTAACTCTGTTCGAATTTCGTCTATTAAACTTGAACACGATAATCCACCTATATATTTTGCAATCCGATATTACCGAGTTTAATTACATTTTCTCAACGTATGTTAAAATGTACACAGTATCTCTTCATTAAATTAACATTGATGCTTGTGTTCATAAAAATAAACAAATAGTAAAATTAGAGATGGGATATGGCATTTATTTTATTCTCTTGCTTCTGGTGTGCGGTCCGCCCTGGCCCAATGGCCGTGTCGTTATAAGAAATATTGTCCGGTCTTTCTGTTATTATCATAAATATGCAGAAGATATTTAACCAACGGTGTTTTTGGTTTTAACATCTGTTTTGGCGACTATTAGAACGAACGTTCATAAAACAGGTTTACAAGGGACGATAAGATAGTGAATGATATACCAGTGCTTGGAGAGCTGATATATACAGGATTCATTGCTGCATTTTAGTAGCCATAAGAATTTGTTCTTGAAAACAAGGTCGTGTTCATTGTATTTCCTCAGTAAAAAGATACTCTCGTTTTTGTTTTCTGAAAAAGACAACGTTGTCAATAACGCCTTGATAAGCTTTGTGATTTGTGCTCAGCTTTTACACTACACTTACCAAGGACGACGAATATGTCTGCCTTTGGTACCTCTGCAAGAAAACATTTAAGTTTTTGCAAAGTTGTATTTAATCACAGATAACAGGGACAGAATAACGAGTTAATGGGAGTTTTAAATTTTGTGCAGTGCACATATTTATTAACCTGAATTAAATTATAAATATAACTATGGAATAGACGAAAATATCTTGTAATACAACATTGTTTTGAATTTGTCAACTTATTCAACTTGCTTTTTATACCTTAATTGAGGGCGCTTTCAAATGACTAATTTCATGCTCCGTTACATTCATAGCACATTGCATAGCACAATAAATGTATTTACAGACACTTTCAAAACCTTAAACAGGTAAATTTCACAATTCTCAAATATCTGTTAAGCAGAGCCTTGGGTGTTTTGTCAACAAAGGCAACATGGTCAGAGAAATTACAAATAAACACAGACGATACCAAAACAATATATTACAGGATAACTTAAAGATTATGCGACTGCTTTGGACCTATGCGGACTTATGTTTGATCCTCAGCGCAAGCAAAACAAAATGGTAGGACATCCAAGTTCACTAGTTTCAGAAAGGTTATTCAATTTTCTTTCTTTCCACATCTGAGCCTTTGAGGATACCAAAGTTTAACAGACTGTAACAATTATAACTTGTATCAATAATTGTTTTGAGCATAACATATATCAGAACGTGTTAAACTTTCTTTTATGTTTCAACGCAATGGCATTCATTATCTATAAGCTGCAATCATGATCCCACAAAACCTACTTAAACATATCTCTCTTCAATCCTTTAACCCTCAATGAGTCTGTGTGGATGGAGAGTTGTTTACAAGACGGAATCTATGATTCGTTTGAAAATGTCACTTTTGACCCTCACCCTTTTTCGATGCCGTCTTCTAATTTTCAGTAACGTCTTGCCCAATAACACCATTCTCTTTAAATCGGTACAAACGACGTTCACAAAGAGAATCAAATGATGAATGCAAGAACGCGTGGACATTTGTAATGTAAATATGTCTGCAAGCATTAAGGAGGATTAAGAGCCAAATACCTGGGTTATAGAGAGGTTATATTGTCAGTGATACGAATAATTTTACATGTTAAATATGAGAATAAATAACAAATAGGTTTTAATACTACTTAATACACTAATGTATGCCTATTCAAACTCTTTGCTATCAAAAACGTTCTGATCTAAATTGTGATAAAAATAGTACTGCATTTACTATATTTTATCTTTCGAAATCCAACAAAATATTCCTTAAAACTAAACATAAAATAAAAGTCAAATAAAGTGTTTATAGAAAGAGGTGGTTGCATGGTACATTTGGAAATAGTAGTTGGTGGAGTATTTGTTAGTTTTGATTGCGTCAACAAAAGGTTCTTCACACACACACACACACACACACACACACACACACACACACATATATATATATATATATATATATATATATATATATATATATATATATATATATATATATATATATATATATATAATCGTAGAACACACTTTTAATTGTAAGAATGCTGACAGTTTTAAACATACCTCTTTGATCATTATACAAACAAATATATCAGGCTTTACGAATAGTCTTAAAAGGCACATTCCTTCAGAACTAAAAAATTAAAAAATATTGATCCACCTTTGAACCTTAGACAGGTATAACAAAGTTGTAGCGTGGCGTACAATCGACTACAAGCTAATGTTGAAGCAAATAATGATTGTTCAAATAGTACATCAAAACTAGTCTTAACATGCAAATTTATATGAAGAGTTCAGATCAGCGCATGCTCAATGCACACTTTTTACTATTATCCTTATTAAGCTTTTATCGTTTGGTAACGTCATAGTTGGTGTACTTCAACCTGAGTTAGGTAACGAGCACCGAACATTCAGCCTTAACTGTAATGGGTATGTCCATCTGTTTCTCAGTCTTGTTCTTATTACTATCCAATGCTAATGAAGGCCATGCTGCATCTTGGTCAGCTGTATCGACTGAGGTTGAAAACATTTTCACGATATATGAAGGAAAGACCAGTGTGATTCCACTGCAAGACTTGTCAAAAACATTGAATGTTTCCTTAGGGATGCAACTTCTGGCCATCAACGACTTTGACGATGTTGCGGGGATTATGGATATAAGCACATATCTTTCGATGGAATGGACAGAGGAAATATATGTCAACAGCCATGGTTCAGGGGCCCCTGATACGTCAGTTACAATATCTGCAGCTAGCATCTGGAAGCCGTCATTGATACTGGTCAATTCGGCGGGAGAGAGTACAGAAATTGTACAAGAGCAATCCCAGGTGAGAATATATTTGAAATCTGGTAAATGTGAATGGACTGAAAACGTTGTTTTCAAAGCGTCATGTAGGCCGAACGTTTATTTTTATCCGTTTGATGTTCATGATTGTTCAGTTAAATTTACCACCCGAGCATACAATTCCAGTGAGCTAACGTTGATAGCGTCCAGTTTCAAGAAGGATCACTTTGAAGAGAGCGTTACGTGGAATGTGAGAAAGACATCTTCAGAAACATTAATCCAGGATTCCAAATCCCACGCAAAATTCCAAATTAATATCTCAAGAAGATCATTGAATTTTGTCTTAAACTACATTCTACCTATTTTAATATTGTCCGGTTTAAATGTATTTGTCTTCATCTTACCTAGAAATTCTGGAGAGAGAGCAGGATATTCTGTGACTTGTTTCTTGGCTTTTGTGGTTTTCATGAACACCATTGTCACAACGTTGCCAAAGTCCTCTGCACCAGTCTCTGTTTTAGTGTACTACCTCACGGTGATGATGATGATTAGCGCAGTTATAACTGTCCTGGTACTATTCACTATGATGATCGACAAAAAGGCGGAGAAGGAGAATGTCATAAAGAAGATTGGTGCAGAGATGAAGAAGAAAACAGGCAATCAGGAGGATGGAAAGAATAAGCAAAAAGAGAAGAAGAAAAGCAACAAGAAGGAGGACAAAGATTTACAAAGAAAAGATACTAAACCATCGAGTAATCGTAGTTGCTGCTGGTGTGGTGACTCGAATACTATTATAGCTATATCAAACCAAAACGAGGAAGCTTCAGTATCTAATTCTGGTGAAATGCATCTTCGACCTCCAAGATGTCTTCAGGGTTTTGCGTGGTTCTTTCGTCGTATGTTTTGTATGCCGCCTAAAAAGTCATCGGAATTGCGATGGGTTCAGATTGGAAACACTCTTGACGTTTTCTTTTTCGTCTTTTTCATTGTGGGAGAGTTTATCTTTAGTGCAGCGTATCTATCACCCGTGTCACAACAATATTCGGCAGAAAATCTTTAGGTGGATTTATAACGTGTTCAAACATGATAAATTATTAGCAGCATTATGTTACTTAAAGGTGAAATTTTCACACTCGACATTTACATCTTTACACTCGACATTTACATCTTTTCACTCGACATTTACATCTTTACACTCGACATTTACATCTTTACACTCGACATTTACATCTTTACACTCGACATTTACATCTTTACACTCGAAATTTACAAACGAATTGTGATCTGGATGGCAGGAGTATACTTTCTGATGTAAAGCTTAGTCCTCTGTTGCACACTAGCAAACATCTTGAATAAGAAAATTAGACCTTTTGTAGCACATAGTCGCAATCTGGGCAGCGATATTCTATTTTTCACTGTGACGATTACTTATTTGCTTCTGGCGAATCGGGTGACCTCAGTTTTCTGACAAAATAATTATCAGGCTTTACTCCCGCTTATGTGCACGTGGCAAAGACGTGGAGTTTTGAGTATCCAAAAACACATGGACACTGCACATCACCAAATAGAACCTTAAACATTAAATAAATCTAGGTAAATAGCCACACAATGAATTGTCTTTGTTAAAAAAAGGGATACAAACAAAACATTTTGAAATGTACATAATTTATGTTGTATTCAAATGTCGACCGAGACTAAATTGTAACAATAGGATTACTCTTGAAATCTCGTTCTAAACATGCTTTATTTGTCAGACTCTCAAAACGCCCCGGATGTTGTAACATATTGTTGAGATGCCATATTTAATAAGTTAAAACACAAGTTCCACGGATATCATGTGATGTTTTATACCCATGATCATATTGGTAACATGCATTTGTGGGTGCTTCATCAGGCATTGATTTGTTAATTAGAATCACGTCGTATATCAAGCCGTGTAAAAAGCCCACAGTAATTATATCCACGGATGGGCCTTTCATCAGGATATTTTCTCCATGTTGTCTGGGTTAACTTTGGTAAAGTGGCAGCAATATTACCGCAAGTGACTGACTTTAATAAATGTGAACACTTTCTCTCCACGTGGAATACATGTTGATTGCAGCTTCACCATTCGGTCTCGGTTTGGATTTGTAGTAAAGTTTTTTCACACAATATGAAGACATTAGTGTATCATTTAACAACAATAGTATTCAATGGCATCACGAAAACGAAAACGTACATATACTTTTAGAAAAGTAAGATTTTCCCGGCATTGGCTTTTCCGCTCAAGCAATACCTAAACGATGAAACATGGCGATACATTTCAAAATCCAGGCTCTGCGTTACTCATACGTTCTACAGAATCAAGAAAAGCTCAGCTGTTGCTAATTTTACGGTGTCTGACATGGGTTTAACTGTATGTAAATGTGCTATTGACAGTGTTATGATGTTTTAAACAATTTTCAAAAAAGCGTTAAAGCGTTATATGACAAGAGAGGAAATGAGACCATCGATTTCGTTTCCTTCATAGATGAAGCACCTGATATTGACATTGATGCTTTGGACTCAAACGCTTAAGAGCACCAACACGGATTTGTAATATTATAGAAGGT
This sequence comes from Unio delphinus, assembly GCA_029339505.1. Taxonomy (NCBI): domain Eukaryota; kingdom Metazoa; phylum Mollusca; class Bivalvia; order Unionida; family Unionidae; genus Unio; species Unio delphinus. Next base: position 13,822,433 of record JAQISU010001240.1, on the reverse strand, counting down.
CGAAAAACTGTCGAAGACGTATTAAAACCGGTACAATACGTAAATTATCTTAATTTATCAAGGATATTAAGAAAGCTAAAGGTTATGGGTACCATGGAAGAAATCAGTTCGCTTAATGAGTTGTTAGAAAGGCAATTCACATGATACCAGACTTGTCACCCGAATGTAAGTCGTAGTTGTAAACTCAGACTCAGACGCAATTCATTAGTTAAGTAGCTCCTAATGAAAATTTCGAAAATTATATATGTTTCAGTCTTTGCTCACTTTTAAAGCTGGACAGACCACCTAATACAAATGCCACGAAGGATACGTGATAAATATATAGACGCTGAATGGCCTACAATGGAATTTAAGTTTTTTACTGGGAAGAAACAGACAATCGGACAATGGTAGGTTTATTTTCATCAATCCTCTAATACATTTCAGAGCAGACTTAGTGAAGAAATTTGACTTTTATGGAAAATATATTAAACAAAATTCGTGTCTGGACCACAAAATGGTTCTATGTCATCAGCGCCACTCTTTCCATCCGACATGGCTGAAAATCCAAGAAGTATAACATATATGTTGAACCACATATTAAATATATAAGCAACAGGAATTAATGGAACAAAGATCTCGTGACATCGGTAACGATTGTATGAGAAACAACAACAGCAAGATAAATATAAAATGTGAAAGTGTGCAACACCAGCAAAACAAACACTTCAACTCAAAGCAAAGAGTTATCTCTGCAACCACCAGTAAACGTTTCACGCACATAGCGTTCTAAAACACCAGAATAAATGCAAACATCAGCATCCACATCTATACATGCAAAGGCACAAATAGAAGAAACACGTGCTACTATAACCAGCCAAAACGTATATCACCTGCGAAAATATCAGTAGAATACAAACAACTGAGAAACCGGATGTTGAACAACTTAGGCAAGCATTTTTATCGCACAAATAGAACAATTTCACTATGAAGACTAAACAGTAAAATCGTTTGTAAAGCAATAACCAAAACATGAGCATTCCTTTGTGGACTATGCCACGTTAACAACATCATGGATCAATTATAAACTCATTGCATTGGAGTGTGAAGGCATCAATGCGCCAGATGTCATTAATGATGCCACGTTGATTTGTTATCGGTTGCTCACCACTGACATCATAGCATTGATATATATATATATATATATATATATATATATATATATATATATATATATATATATATATATATATATATATATATCATGGCATTTAAGTTGGTAAAAAGCAAATTCATATACCTATACTATTGGTATATCAAACTGTGATCCACCCATGGTGCAATAATACCATTATATAAACATTCTTTCAACCACATGCCTATAGATCAACGATGAATTTCTACTCAATCATTGATCATAAATGACATGAAAATAAGGGTAATAAGTATTAATAGTATTTGTTTTCGGAATGATCTTAAAATGATACAAAATTTCATCGGAATCCTTCCCTTTTTATATTCCCCTCTCGTGCGAAAATGACCAAATATGCACAAATCTGGAGTAAGAGAAAAACAATGCGCGAAAACATTCAAACTGACCTTGTACCAAGTAACCTACAGTAATCTTGTTCATCTTATGTTTACGCTTTCCTTGTGATCTATCTACAGTTTGTTTGTTTGTTTGATTAGGATTTTTAACGTAGCTTTAACAATTTTTCAGTCATATCGCTACGATGTCTGCAGTGAGGCAGTTTATAGTGATGTCTAGCACTGAGACATCATGGCGCAGACATGTAGCATGATGTCTCATCCAGTCACATTATCCTGACACTAGGCCGACCAGTCCTAACACTAACCTCTTAATGCTGAGCGTCAAGCGAAGCAGCTGTTAGTACCATTTTTGTAAGTCTTTGGTATGACTCGGCCGGGGTTCGAACCGACGACCTCCCGCTTCCGGGGCGGACGCTCTAACCACTAGGCCACAGGAGCGGTTAATCTATCTACAGTGTTCATAATATCAATGATACATAATTGCATTCGCCAGTGACTCTAGGCCTATATGTTAAATTTGTCTGTTAAGAGGCACACACATTGTATTGTGTTTTACTCCTTTGTTGTTGTTTCTTAAAACTATTATGTATAATGGTCTAAAAATCAATTATTAATTATTAAATATCCAAGCGTTCAAACGGTCGCCGCCCCTCTCCCCCAACACCCCACCCTCTCCCTCTCCCTGAAATATCTAAGCTAGATACGGGCGAAGACCCAAGAAACGAAGAGCGTTGGGGATTTTCGCTTGTGTCTTGACGTTTGAATGATGGTAATGTTAGTTAAGTCGTCCAAAGGGAGGAGACGTTATAAATGTTAGTTAAAACAGAATAATGGTACTGTCAATATGCAAAAATATTTTAATTACCTCTTGTTGGTTAATCATTGGACTTGTTTCTATTCCACGCTAATTTCCATACGTCAATACTTGACAGTACAGGTTCAGTATACATGTACAAGAAGCTAACAGTGTTTGCAGTGCACTATTTTCTTTATTAAATAAAAACATATTTTATGTTTAAATCATGAGTATATTTTACATTGATTTATTAAATGTGAAAAAAAATTTAAACTGGAAAAGAAAACAATCAACTTACAAATTTGCAATGTGTGTTTGTGAACAAGAAGAAAATTTGTAGAACTAAGTTTTGTGTAATTTATCCATTCGAACAATACACAATAAAATCCATTGTATGTATGCATGTATTTACACACACACACACACACACACACACACACACACACACACACACACACATATATATATATATATATATATATATATATATATATATATATATATATATATATATATATATATATATATATATATATATATATATATATATTGCGCGTTCACGCATGATCTTTTTGAAGACATCCATGATGGATACAACAAACTTCATTTTGTAAAACACAGAGGTGCTGCATGTGTTATATATATTGTTGAGAATCCTGAGCCAGATCTAGATGATAACATTCTCATCAATGGAATCGGAATTCACATTTGACGCTTTTACACCTGTTACCGATGATGACTCACGTACACTGGAAATTGTGTTATTTTATTTAAGTTCGCCTACTATGCGATGAATACAGTTTAGTGATCTGCTAGCAAATAACTAAGTTATGGAATAATATTAAACTTACCTCGGGCGCATGCGTGGAATTCAATAATGAACATATTCGACGTAGAATCACATTGGCGACAAGCTAAGACACTAACATTTACATACGTACCCATGAGCCCACACTCGTCACTTTCATAGCAACTGGAGCTCAAACGATGGCAATTGATACTAAACCTCGTCAATGTTGGCCTGACGACATTTCATAAGACAAACTTCTTTTGCGCATGGGATATAGAGCGCCATACATGGGTGATGATTACCTAAAAAACGCAGATATACACTGTTTGGGTTTTCATCAACAATTTAATCCGATGATTTGACATTGATTACGTCTGCTGCATTTGTATATATTCCATGTCAAAACATGAGGTTGATACAAATTCTGTTTACACTTGCGAAACAAGACGGGCACGTTGTTGATCTTCGAAGTAAATTATTGACGATACACTGCGCAAAGAGACCGACGTGACATTTTAATATCAAAGGACCGTAGTACTTGGACGTGTCAGACCTGTGAACTTTCTTAACGCGAGAAAATGCGTTTTCGCGACATATGGAAACTGGACAGCCCAGGCATCGTGCTTCACACCAATCGCTAAACAAGCTGCAGTGACAGTTGTTGATACTCTTAGAAATGTTGCTTGCAGATTGTTTGAAACTGTTCAATTATTTTGAGATCAGAAACAATGCCGCATCCAGTTAATATAAATCATTAATTAAAACTCTCAACACGACGTTCTGATTCAGTGATTGCAAATCTGGCAATGATAAATAGATTACAGCTGAGATGTATAAATGGGATAAATGGGGTAGAGTGAGATTGTTGTGTTGTGCCGGTTACTGCTCCTCATGTCACAATAGCCCAAGCAGCAGAGAGGGCGAACCCTACAATATTTTCAGACAAAATTTTGATTGAATCCTTAAAATGAGCCTTCCTACGATCTCATTTTAACCCAAAAAAATGTCTCAGGGGCAAACCCTACAACGTTTTTAGACAAAAAATTTATTGAAATCTTAATGAGCTTTCCCTACGAAATCTCATTTTAACTAAAAAAATGAAAACGGAGACTTTTACGATTTTTTAATTAATTTTGGTCGCAACTTGTTGTCATTCACCCTCTCTGCTGCTAAAGTTTTCAGTTCTGGGATAACAAAAAATAATAAATGATTTTAACCGAATATTTGATCAAGTCCGATACGATATCGTGTCCGAGGATCATGCAAATTTAATGTTGCGAATCCGTGCGGAGTCGACTGAGCATGACTAAAGAAATCTCGAAATTGATTGAAGTCCATATCAGAACACCATGTCTGCCAAATATTTCTAAGAGTATGAGTATCAACTCCGTTGAATACAGAAAGAATATTGCAGTTATCTCTGATGACTTTTGGAACCTGAGTGTAGCGTTGAGTGACATATATCACGTCAGTGTTTTTGTGACGCCCACGGGAAAATATTCTAGCAGGATTTTTTTGTTTATCTAACATTATATCGTCGTATACGACTAAATTGTTTATATCTCCATCAATATCATCAATGCTCGGTGCTTCATCGATATCGGTTATAAACTCAATAATACCCTCTTCGGATTTTTCTACCGCGCTGTCGTTAAAATCTTTTAGCACTTCATAACATCGTTGATCATCTACGCTAGGGGCAATTAAATACAACTTATCCCACTTCATCCATCTCATTATTAAATTGAGTAACAATTGCGTTTTACCGGATCCAGATGGCCCGATTATAATCATCCGGATAGAGTTTGGTAGCGCTGCATGATGCTTAACTGGTTCTCTTGTTTTAGTCGCTGAAAAATCAATTATATCCATATCTCTATACATAAATTATGGATCTATATTGTGTGAAGTGTAAAACGCGTACTGGCACAGATGACGTGACAACGATTACAACCAGAAATAACCGATCAGCGCTTTCTGGTAAATGCGTGCAATGTGGTACAAAGAAATTTAGATTTGTGTCTATGATATCTGATTTAAAAAAAAACGAGGAGGGGATATCGCAGCCAAATTGGCAAAGCTCCCTGGAACCCCATGGGCAAAATACCCCGGAGAAAAGCACCTTCCAGGATATAGCTACTGTGGACCGGGAACCAGACTTGATATCAGACTCAATGATCAAAATCAGTCCCGACCCGGTGAAGAACCAATAAACGCCGTTGATAAGGCCTGTCACCTTCATGATGTTGCTTATAAAAGCAGCGATTTGCAACACAGGCATCTAGCAGATGTGAAATTAATTCATGCGTTAAATGCTATTCCTGATAAATCCTTCAAAGAAAAATTGGCTTCCTTTTTAATAAAATCGGCTATGAAAAGTAAATTGATGTTAGGTGCCGGTAATTAATAATATGGAATCAATTTATTATTCCCCAAGAGGATACTGGAGGGGTAAATCAGCAGTCCATAAACTCGCTAGCGCTGCAAAAGTGAAAAAAACCACTGCGGCTAATTGGTTATCCAAACAGGCACTATGGCAAATTTATCTACCACCGCCTAAACAAATTCAATTCTCGCATTTTGATGTGACCGCTTCTAATGAAGTTCATCAGGCTGATATATTATTTCTGCCACATGATCGTGGTTACAAATACGCTTTAACCGTAGTTGATATTGCAAGTCGATACAAAGAAGCAGAACCGTTAAAAACTAAATCAGCCACTGAAGTCGCTTCTGCATTTGACAGGATTTATCGACGAGGTCCTCTGCACTGGCCAAATCTATTGCAGGTTGATCCTGGCAAGGAATTTCAGGGTGCAGTGTTATCCACAATGAAACATCATAATGTCACCATACGACGAGGGCATACTGCGCTACATCGCGATTAGGCCATTGTAGAACGATTTAATCGGACGATTGCTGAGCGGTTATTTGGATATCAATACGCAAAAGAATTCATTCAAGAAAAGCGATCCCGTGAATGGGTTAAAACATTACCATCTGTGATTACTGCACTGAATAACGAGATTACTAGAACAATCAATATGAAACCTATCAACGCGATTAAAAAGAAGTCTATACCCGTACAACCACAAAAAGATTTCAAAGAACCAATTCTTGGTAGTAATGTCACTGTTAGGTACTTATACGAACCAGGAGAGCTTGAAGGGGGTAGAAAAAGGGCTACTGATCCTATTTGGAGTGTTACTGCACACAAGATATCTAGTATAACACGATCTACGGGTAGACCTCCAGTCTATAAACTGGATTCAACTGCCCCTCAACGAGGATTTACTCGACAACAACTACAGGTAATTCCCGAGGATACTCAATTGCCACCGCATGGTCTTAACTAGCACCGTTGCGTCTATTGCACTCAAGACAAGTCAACATCACATTGTTTCTGACATGACCGAGATTGTTATTTTTTCTGTCTACGGTGAATTGGCGAGGATCCTTATTCGAATACTGCCAACGCATTATACAATTGCAACTCGCGCAGTGATTATTCTGTTGTTTCTTCAAAGTGATTATTAATTCAGCATCAATATCAAATTCTCGTTGTTTTTTTTTGTCCTGTTGTTTGTAACCGGAGAGTTTTTTATCAATAATTTTAACATCAATATCATTTATTGTGGTGTCATTATCATCGAAAACAATTCTTCGAAGTTGATTTATTTTTCGTACTCTGGATACTGCGAGATAGACTAAATTCGACCATTCGATGTGATTATCCACCATCCAAACAATTGTATCCGATATAGTCAATCCCTGTGAAGAATGTATTGTTGCTGCGTATCCTAGCGTCCACGGGGATTTATTAGCACGCAATGCATCTTCAACGACATTGATATCAACCAGCACAATATCATTTAATACGAGAATTTGTTTTTCACTCTGTCCTGGAATATCAACTTCAATATTCTGTTTTCGTGTATCCGATGGCCTATAACAAAGGGGTACTGGAAGCGTTGCAAATTTTTCTTTATGCAATTCAAATAACTTCATCTGAAGTGTGTCCCTGACTATTTTTCTACTTGCAATTATCAAATCATTTGGTCTCCATGTTTCCCAGAAATCATTCATTGGAGTTTCTGAAATCACTTCACGCGCTATTTCGCATTGGATTCTATCCGGTTGTAATCTAATTAGCGCTTTGAATTCTCGTAATCGTTCATCAATTGATCTATAATCAGTGGTAATTTCTTCATAATAGTCTACAAAACCCCTTAGCCATTCATGTGGAGATGCACCGACAAATGGTGGTGGTTGGCCGTGATCCCCGCACATGACGACTTTTGTGTTTTTGTTTAACAACCACTCGAGAAATGTTTGTAATACATCTAATGACACTGTGCATATTTCATCCCAAATTATGATTTCAGGAATGAATTTATCACCCATACGCTCAGGAGTCCATTTGTCACCCTTCCATCGAAAGAAACTATGGTAAGTACAGGCATTTACCCCTCGCTGTATCATCTCTCTGGCGAGTCTGTGAGTCGGTGTTAACATAATCATGGTTGACCGACGAAATAATTCAATTGCACGAGTTGTCTTTCCTGACCCACCACAACCGTTTAAATAAATTGTCTTGTATTTACATACTGGATCAGATACCGGTGGTGCATTAGAAAATTCTGATTGAATTTCAATACGGTTACAACAAAGATATTTATCATCCATGGCAACGTCTGCGGATTCACAATACTCATGTAGCATCTCCTTTTTAAATCGCCAACGCCCCCAATTTTCTTCGGGATCTGTGAATTTAGCTACAGCTGATTTGTACTTATTGTGTATATACATCGAATCAGTGGCCACTCTAACCGCGGTATTAGGAAATCTATTTATCATCGAAAATAGATTAATAGAAGCATAGGCTAGCATAGATGATCTTAAATGTGTATACTGGGAATTATATCCATCACAGTAGGTAACAACCGTACCTAATTTCTAACCATTGGATAGAAAAGCATCCTTACGGGATACAAGTTTTCCCTGTTTCATTAAATCCGTTACAATAAAATCGTATTCAGCGACGTCTATGATCAACCGCGAAGAATATTTTGCATTGTCGTATCGTCCACCCTGGGTAAATTTACCGATTATTCTTCGTCCAAAATCTTTTGCTTGTTCTTTTTTAATTTCAAATAACTTCTTAGACCGATTCATGATTTGTTCTTCATTGAAATCAGGGAATTGTTTTCGCTGTTCGCTGATTATTCTATCTAGATCGGGTTGTGGTAGCCAAACTTCTTTCTGAGCTCGATAGCATATAATAGCCTCGGAAACAATCAACGATATTAGCATACCACAATCAATCATATATCTCAATAGCACTATTGGCATCCAGTGTTTTTCAGATAGGTGTCTACCGAGCCAAAGATAACTACACGGATGTAACCCTGTAGCGAATTCGAATGATATCACACGAGCGAATCCGGTTAAATCAAAATCAGGCAATGGCCCATTAATCGCAACACGAATCATTTCATGCGTGGGGTGTCCAAATCGTTTGAAGTACTCAGCACATTCCCCATACCCGAGAAAACTTCCGGGATAACACGCGGCTATATCAATTGAAATCATACCATCACGTGAGTATTTCGTATTCCACAGTCCTCCATGACCAAATTCGACGCAACTCAATTTAACATCCTCGAGAAAATCACTTCGTGTTGGACGCCATGAGTTTTTTTCTCTTGCGAAGTGAGCTACCACTGATGGAATAGTAAAACTATCCGTGATTAATTTTTCATGGAAACTCTCCGGTGAAAAATCACTAGCGATTTTTCTCATTCTGTTATCTAATTCTTCAACGCGATATAATTCACCATTTGGTCTTACAAATTGATCGAATCCTATTTCGGGATCTTCATCACTTCTAAGTAACCACACTGACACAGGATCATCTTTACACAACGCATGAATAGCATCGAATAATTTCTCTTCATAGAAAACATCCCCGACGAACTCCTTAGGGATATATTTCACGGTTCGTTCTCGTGGAAATACTGTTACCGCAGGTGACCACGCGTGTTTGTTATGATCAATAATCTGTATTGGCGCTCCATTTTGTTATATTTCGGTTCGTATAAAACCTCTCCGGTTATCGTCATAACGGTTATTGGAAATCTTAATGATGTTTCTAATTTAGCTATATCAGAAATCTTTGCACCGTGTTGTTTCACTGTCAGTTCCCATTTGGTTATTTTCCTACGTCGCAGATCAGTTAGTTTATTTCCCCGGGACGCATTTGTGAAATGTTCTATTATTCGTTCTGCTACACAATTAAGCCCTGACGAATATTTCATAGGAGCTAGTTTTGCGATATCGGGTTTATCATTTAACGGATATATCCCATAAACCATTGCTGTTACGGGATAAGATCTTTCGTAGTATGGCTTATCGATTCCGGTTAGAATTCCTGGTTTGGAATCTCTACTCACAATGACAGCTTTTTTATTCTTGAGGATTGGTTCAAATTTATCCCTAATAATCCATTTGCCATCGACTTCGATTATGAATTTGATTCGGAAAAAATGCCTTTTTTCCCCAACACGTGAAATTATCACTGCTGCTTTTTCATCAGTCATGGTAGCATCAACAACACCATCAATTCGAAATGTTGACCAACAATAAGATGCTCCATCACGCTTGAATTCATTAAAACAGTCTCTGATTTTACTAATCATGGCTTTATCAAGAATTGTATTCTTTGGTGTATTAGAAACTATATCGAGATTGAATTGAGCATCTTTCCAGGGTAATCTCTTGGACGTTTTTTTTGGTTTATCGAGATTAAATTTAGGATTAATTTTTAATAATCTCTTAAACTCTTTCATGTTTCCGTCTATTAAACGTTTTTTTTTGGTTTACCGAGATTAAATTTAGGATTAATTTTGTTACGTTTTTTTGGTTTATCGAGATTAAATTTAGGATTAATTTTTAATAATCTCTTAAACTCTTTCATGTTTCCGTCTCTTGGACGTTTTTTGGGTTTATCGAGATTAAATTTAGGATTAATTGTTAATAATCTCTTAAACTATTTCATGTTTCCGTCTCTTGGACGTTTGAGATTAATTTTAGGATTAATTTTGTTACGTTTTTTTGGTTTATCGAGATTAAATTTAGGATTAATCTTCAATAATCTCTTAAACTCTTTCATGTTTCCGTCTATTGGACGTTTTTTTGGTTTATCGAGATTAAATTTAGGATTAATTTTCAATAATCTTTTAAACTCCTTATCAGCATTGAATTCAGCATTTTTCGAAGGCGTTCTCCTTAATTCGCTCATGCTATAATTAAAACAAGCATTTAAATGAAGAATTTATATATAATGAATCACTGCAAGTGGCTTATGATTGGATCAGTAACCCCGTGTAACAAATCATGCAGAAATGAGTTTTGTGGGTATCATATGCAAAGCTTTCGGCGTGGAAGCCTTGGCCCGTTACCCTGCATACGATGTGGGGTTGGGGTCAGGGGAAAATCTCAGTTGTGTCTTAATTGCGGTGGTAAGCGATACAGGGAGTTGAAGCGTTATTATGATAAAAGAATAAAAAATGGACAATCAATCAGAAATTATGACCCTGAAAAAGTCCCTGACACTGACAACGTCCCTGACAAAATCATAAGAACTCCTCAAGACTACATCGAAAGATTCATCATTAAACCAAACAATGAATTAGACAAACAATAGTATTATGTATACGAATGAACCAAGAATTCAGACACCATCCCTTGATTACAAATTATGAAGCATCCAGTGATGGTGTTGTAAGGCACTGTAGACTGAAGAAACCAGTTGGTGCTGACAATGGTATGGGGTATTTGGTGTTCACTGTTAAGGGAAAGAAAACTTATCGCAATCATCGTTTCGTGTATGAATGCTTTCATGGATTGATCGAGCATGATTTTGTTATTGATCATATCGATTCTAATCCAAAGAACAATTCTTTATCAAATCTGCAGGCTATCACACAAAGTGAGAATACCAAACGAGGAGAGACTGGAAAATGCTCAGAAAAAGCGAGACCAGTAAAATCTTTGAATACAATAACTAACGAAGAAAAAATATTTCAATCAATATATGAAGCCGGCAAGTATTTCGATATTTGTAGAGCCTCAGTACGATTCGTTGCAGAGGGGATTTATCGATCGGCTATTTCAAAAAGGACGGGACAAAAAGTTCAATTTAGTTATGTCTAATGCGTCATATTTTTCATTTAGAAATATATCATTATTATAGAATAATGAATTCTGAAAACATGAATATCATTTTATCCGAGATTTCAAAATTGAAAAGTTGGGATATTGAACTATCAGATGGGTTAAATCCTGATCAAATCATGTCTGATTTTCAGGATATTGAATACGGAGTTAACAACAATAAATATATGCTACCAAAGAAGTATGCGCTCATCAAGAGAATTCAGAATTCTATTCGGGACTCTCTCGCATTTTCCAGTGGCGTAAGTGTGTTCGCTCCGTTGTATACCATCGTAGAACGAATACGAAAAGAATTGGGGTACGAATACGAATTGAAAAAGGAGGTTAATTCTAAAGTTAGAAACCTACGAGCGTTAATTCAAGAAAATGAACAATTTTGATTGACCATTTATCATTATTTGATTGTGACCGTCCCTCATAGAGATTTTAATTTTTTTTAGCATTTTTTGATTGATAATGTCAAAAACAGTAAAAATATTTCACACTGAATAAAAATTGATGGACGGTTCAGATTGGTCAATAAAAACAACAATGTGGAAAGTGTGGTATTAATTATTTTTATAAGGATTTCCACACTTTCCACATACCTGATAGAAGGTGTCTCACGATGACATAACACTTCCACGGTGGTATTAAAACTCATCCGACATGTCATAAAATGTTGAAAGTGTGATATTAATTTTTTTATAGCAATTATGACACTTTCAACATCAATGATAACGCCCTTAACACTTCCACGATGGTGTTAGGTCGGGTTCGGGAAAATTGTTTCACAATTGAAAAAGTGTTTTGCAATTGAAAAATTGTTTCTGATTTCAAATAATGGTCAATGAAGCATTAACAACCCGATTGGCTCGTGAACGACTGGATCCAATCAGGAGATTTGTACCAATTCGTGACTCTGTACGGAATAAACTACAACAACGACAGAGTCTTCAGACTGATTTTGCTGCGGGATCTGAAGAATTGTTTAAACCAGTAACCACAGCAACGAAGGAGATAGAGCGTGCTATACTGGGAGATGATCCTGACGGTAAAAGAAAAGAAGAGGGTCTTATTCCTGTGTTAGAAAAAATAGCAAAAAGAACTAAACAAACAAAAAAATCCTTGCAATCACTTCCTCAGGATATATCAACTGCTTCAGAACGAAAATTTAAAGAATTTCAGGAAGAACTAGTTAGTGGACTACCTAAATCAATTATATTTACCGAGAGCGCTAAACAACAAATTCTCAACGAGGATATAGACAATTTAGGTGAATTCGCTGCTAACAGCTATGATTCACAAGAGAAGTTTTTCACGGACAATTATTCGGATTATAGAATGTCACATAATGAATGGGCTGATATAGTGTATGAAATAAATACTGGGAGTTTAGATAGAAGGATGAAGGAATACAGAGACTTCAAGAAAAAATTTCAACTCCAAATAAGACAGCCATACGATGAGAAGAAATTTCTGGGGAGTGGTCTAGTTGGAAACGCTAGCGTTTCATGTCCTGGTAGTGTTCTCAGTGATATATCACGATTAAAGGTTCTTGTAGGAGGGTTCCGAGCCGGAAATAACTCACCGGAAATAATTAATGAAGCAGCTGATATCTGTAGACGATTATTTCAGGGTGGTATCATGGATATCAGCACATATCGAGATTTCATTGGCGAGTTAGTGGAAAGTGGGTATCATAGTGACTGAATTGAAAAGTCAATTGATTAGATAAATAACAATTGAAAAATTGTTTCTGATTTCAAATAATGATCATACACTACAATCATGATAAACCAACCCTCGTCTATGTAGTTAATTCACGGTTTCCGGTTTATAGAGCATACTACGGAGATGGTTTAGGTAATACCATTTTAGGGTTATTTGCGAGAATGGCTCCAAAAGTGATGCCGTTGGCTAAACAATTAGGAATGAAAGCAATTGATGTTATTCGTGATAAGGGTATTAATGCTGTTGGAGATCTTACCGGAAAAGCGTTTTCAGCCGCAAAGAATAAATTAACATCATTAGTGAAATCGCGGATGAAATCCAAAGGATTTTCAAAACCGTTACCGTCTACAGCGGAAATGCCTGCAAGTGTTAGTAAAATTATAAATAACGCAGTAGATGAAAAATTAGCGTCGATGGTTTTAACCCCCGACCAAAGCAATATTGCAAATATGATAGCAGGAAGTGGCTTTAAAAAACTACGACGATGAAAATGGAAAATCGCGATTTAGACTCTGATAAATAGAATAAAATGTTCAAAAAGTCACATGATCCAGCGTTTGATATAGACGCCCCAGTTGGCAAGGATGATTCTGTACGCGATTATCAATATTACGCCTATCATGCAATAGACCCAAATAGTCGAGCAAGAATCGATCTTCAAGTCCATGATACCAGTAAATACTTTTTGCCCTGTGAAGCGTTTATCGAAATCGAAGGAGAAATTATACGAACAAATGATACAGAGTATCCAGCTGGTACTCAAGTCGGGTTTGTCAATAATGGTATCATGGCGTTATTTGAGAGTGCAAAATATCTCATTGATGGAAAAGAAATTGAGGCGATAGATCGCGATGTTGATGTGGCTACAACAATAATCGGGTTAGCGAGATATTCCGATGATTATACAAGATCAGCAGGACCTTCTATGATGTTTGCAAAAGATGCTACAAATACCGCTGGAGGAAAACAATTTGTTGTAAGACGACCAAAGAATAATGCTGGCACCGCTAATATTGATGCCGAGGATATGATTATAAGCAGCGACGTTAATTTCAATCTAGGGGCTGCAACACGTATTTCAATGTTGCAAGGGGCTCGTAAATCATTTTCATGCGCTATTCCACTGCATCACATATTTGGATTCTGTAGAAATGTCCGAAAAGTTATCTACGGGGCGAAGCATACAGTATCGCTTGTACGAAAGAGTGATGATAGTGACGCAATCTGGAGGATTCCAGCAGACAATGCAAATCCAAATGCTGATGCTGGTAAAGTCAATTTAACAAAAATATTATTGTGGATGCCAGTGTTGACTCCAGCAATCACCGCAGAAGAACGATTACTATCATTTATGGACCAAGGAGGAAAGTCGTTGTTGAGTTGGCTAACCGTGAGTACAGATGTTAAACAATCAAATATCAACGGGTTATTCACTTGGAACCTAGCATCAAAACAAGGCGTTTCTGCGCCACGTCATATATTTGTAGCGCTACAGGATAACACACGAGTTGGCGATCAACGTTTCAGTCATATGATATTTGATCAATTAGGTGTGAAAGACGTCTCACTGAGAATAAACGGCCAACAGGAACCATCCGAGGATATACAACTTAATTACACAGAAAATCATATTGCACGAGTTTATCATCGTCTGTTGTCATTTATGGCACGCGATCAAAATGTGGATACTGGTTTGCAAATATCACAATATGATTTTAAAAATCTGTATCCGATCTATTACTTCTCACTGGAACATCTCGATTTGATGAGACAATCTGTTGTTGATATACATTTTAGAGCTAATGTGACTCGTGGTGCTATTGCTGATTATAGAGCGGTTGCTGTCATTCTCAGCGACAAATCAATGCTACTTGAAGGTGTTGGTGGAAGAATGAGAGTGGTAGATGCACCAGTGGAAAACATGTAATTGAAATTGTAAACGATTTAGAATCAATCAATTATGTATAATGTCATATAGTAATATTAGTGTTGCGTTAACTCCCGGTCAATTAAAAAAATTGCAATCGGAATCAGCTAAAAAATGTGGAACCACAATCACGTTGAAACCCAACCAAATGACTGGTGGTGCAAATAAACTATCGCTGACAACTCGTCAGGTGAAACATTTCAATGATGCACTAGTAGCAAAAAAGGGTGTTCAGATTACTCTCTCTGCGGCTGCTATCAAAAATATGATTAAAACAGGCGGTATATTTCCGTTGTTAGCTGCGATTCCAGCATTGATTGCAGCAGCAGCCCCAGCGGTGGCTAAAGCGGCAGCGTTAGGAGCCGTTGGTACTGCAGCAGGAATGGCACTAAAAAAAGCAACTGGGAAAGGATATAAAAAAGAGGGAAAGGGTCTAAGACTACCAGGAACCCCGTATTCGTTGTACAGCGGAAAGGGTCTAAGACTACCAGGAACCCCGTATTCGTGGTACAGCGGAAAGGGTCTAAGACTACCAGGAACGATTTATTAATTCAGAAATCTTCGATGGTTCCCATGTCCAATTTTGATTTAATGGATGCTGCTAAAAAACTAGCGATTAAAAACTTCAGAAGTGTCTTTATGAAAGATCAATTACCACATCAACCAAACAGCGTTGAAACCGGAATCATTAATTTAGATAACAGCACCGGACATGGAACTCACTGGATTGCATACGCTATTGATCCACGTGGGATTGTCTATTTTGATTCATATGGATTAGCCCCACCAAAAGAGTTTATGCGTTATATAAAAACCCTTCCAATGAAGACTTGGTATTCTACGCTACCAACACAAACGATGATTGACCCACCAATATGTGGCAGCGAAGTATTAAATGTCCTTAACGATATTTCTAACTCCTTGAGTAACCCAAGCGGAAAACCACCACATGTTGTCGTTAATGAATACACTAGTAATCGCTGGAGAAAATCGAAGATTTTTCAACGAAGTCGTCAAAAACGATTTTAGAGAGAGAAAGAGTTTTACAATAACATGATTGATATTTGGGGGAGATCTTTGAAACCCAAACCCGATGGCACTGCACCACTTGATTCTGTCAAGGATATAAAAAAAATAATTGAAGATGAAATCGCTGAGACGTTGAACTTAACAAATGTTGATCCTAATGAAATAGTTGTATTTCAAGACAAACAGGGTAAATTGAAAACTAGTGATGTGTCGTTGGATGATATTTTAGTTAAACAACGAAACGCAATCGAGAATACTATCGCGCTATTTTCCGATCAGGGTAAATTGAAAACTAGTGATGTCTCTCTGGATGATATTTTAGTTAAACAACGAAACGCAATCGAGAATACTATCGCGCTATTTTCCGATCAGGGTAAACTCAAACCGGGTGTACTCGTTTCGACGATTACAGATCGATTAAAAACTCTCAACGATGAGTTAAACAATTCTGTGTTTGTACTAACAACACTTGAATCTAGAATTGAAGAAAACGGAAAACAGTTTACATCATTTCGTAGAAATATCATTGATAAATTTATTGGAACCCCGTTAGATAAAATTGAAATAAAACTCCCTGATATTAAAAAAATCCATCGATGAGACGAAAAACTTCATCGAAGCCATCAAAGGTGATTTTTCGAGGATGATAACAATCATTGAAAAAACAAAAATTCCTCATGAGAAAACCAACAACGTAGTATATACAATCCAACACGGATCATTTGCGTGGACACCTACAAACAATAAATTAGATATCACTGCAACCGTTAAAGGTATTTATCGATTAACACTAGTAACACCATTGACTCAATTTAATATATCATCGTCGAGTTCATCCGGGGTCAATAAAACGATTTCAACGATCATCGACAAGGATACAACTGAAAAGTTCACTATAACAGCTACTGATAAAAATTTGATTAGGGTTTCAGCAACCTGGTATGTGGAATTCGTAGCGGATTTAAGTAAATAACTAAATTGAAAGGAAAATCGTTCGGATTTCACAATTGAAAACGCTAGTATTTTTAAAATAACAATGATTTCATCAACTCAATGTCGCTATGATCAGGTCAGAGAATTTCAAAATAGACTCAAAACCCTCACTGAGGAGTATCAAATAAAAATAAAAAAATACCGACGAAGAATCACCGCAATTGATATTACTATGTACTCGGTGTCAAGCGTTCTCGCTGGCGCCGGAATAATACTTGCATCGGTTACAATGATTGCCCCGGTCGTAGTTCCAATTTGCATTTCTGCGGTGGCTACAATCGGGGGTATATCAACCGGGATAACAAAAAAGATATCATCATGCAGCCAGAGTAAACTGCAGAATTACTTATTTCAATTTCATATTGCATCAACCGCATACTCGCAATTATCATTGATGATATCGTCGCCACTCGATAATACAATTATATCAGATAGTGAATTCTCAGCGATGGTCAGTATTTTTGATTCCGCGATATCGAAATTAGAGCGACAACATGAATATAATAACAATGACAACACCGATGGAATTAGAAAACACGAACCCAAAAACCAGAATGATCTCAATAACCTCAACCATACCAAATTGTGAGTTCTCAGTGATGGTCAGTATTTATGATTCCGCGGTGTCAAAATTAGAGCGACAACATGAGTATAATAACAATGACGACACCGATGGAATTACTTCAACAAATAGTGGAGAACACGAACCCAGTACAAACAAGTATGATATCAATAACATCAACGGAACCCGAGTTTAGTGTGAATTTCCCTAGCCCAGTCCCCGTGAAGGAGATAGCGCTAGCAAAACTACG
Organism: Unio delphinus; assembly: GCA_029339505.1. Taxonomy (NCBI): domain Eukaryota; kingdom Metazoa; phylum Mollusca; class Bivalvia; order Unionida; family Unionidae; genus Unio; species Unio delphinus. Next base: position 13,804,608 of record JAQISU010001240.1, on the reverse strand, counting down.
AGTGTATCACAGTTGGCCTAATATCAGATCAAAATCATTTGGTGGTTAACAACCGAATAATTCACTGGTGTTTGCAAATAAGAATAAACCCGACGGAACCCCAGACTGGAACGTCGTTTCGATACCAACAGGGTCATACCAAATCGAACAAATCAATAATGAATTCGCGCGTAGAATAAAATCGATTACTGGAGTAGAGTCAAAAATCGCTATAACAGTTCATGAACCGACGCTATCATCCGCAATTGAGATAAACACAGAAGGATACGTCGTAGATATCTATCAGAGTTCTATTAGAACCGTACTAGGATGGCCTGAATTACCACCCCGGGGAGAAACCGTTGATTTACCAGAACCAAAAAAAAACCGATTATATCACCGACAGGATAAAATCTGATAATCCAGTAAAGAGTTATCAAGATCGCACAATCACTAGAGATTTTTTTAAGATCTTTCACGATATAGTTGGGGGAGGGAAATTTCTTGTTGCTGACGATCTTAAAATCGATGAAAATTTCACAGCAATGAATAATGATTTTTCGCTGTTGTTAATATCTCTTAAATCCGGCTCTCTCACCCGAGATGAATTTATCAGCGTCGTAGAAACATGCAATAAAATTATCGACGATATGGAAACATTTAACCTAAAAATTATTCAGGATATATTAGATGACGATAATCCCTTATCGAGAACAGAATTTGCATTAATCTATAATATCCGCGTTGAAGATATTCCAACATTCAAACTACCAGGATATAACGTACCAGAACTAAAAAAACTTCTCAATGATGCCATCGATGTTGGTTTCAAAATAATTCATGATACGTGGAAAAAAACAGCATCACCGGAAATAAAAATCCTCAAACACAATAATGACCTAGATGGTGGCGGTAGGCATATCGCTCCGTTCAACGTGAATATTTCATCGGTGATTGCGCTCAATTTAGTGTGTGATGTTATCGAAGGAAGCTATCAAATTAATCTCGAACGATCAAATCAAGCTCAGCAAGGATATATTCTTTATTCGTTTGCACCAACAGCTCCTCCAGGATTCCTAATTATTGAAAACCCAATTAATCCTGTCTACATGCGATGCCATAATAATTCATTAACCAGAATTAATTTCAAACTCACCGACCAGTCAAATAATCTGATTGATTTACAAGAAGAGGTGTTAGCGATTAATCTGTTTGTGAGATCCTAAGGACTTGATCAAATCATTTATCATTTTTTGTTATCCCAGAACTGAAAACTTTAGCAGCAGAGAGGGTGAATGACAACAAGTTGCGACCAAAATTAATTAAAAAATCGTAAAAGTCTCCGTTTTCATTTTTTTAGTTAAAATGAGATTTCGTAGGGAAAGCTCATTAAGATTTCAATAAATTTTTTGTTTAAAAACGTTGTAGGGTTTGCCCCTGAGACATTTTTTTTGGTTAAAATGAGATCGTAGGAAGGCTCGTTTTAAGGATTCAATCAAAATTTTGTCTGAAAATGTTGTAGGGTTCGCCCTCTCTGCTGCTGCCCACAGGTTGCACAGAGCGGGTGGCTTTGCTTGTTCAGGTCATGGTTGATATACTATGTGACCAAGACAAGTAGCAAACATCCAAAAACACCCATATCCCTACTGATATTTATAAATTTCAGATCTGTAGAACGTCATGAAATGTATCTTATCCAGTTTTCTACTTTTTAGAACTAATGCAGAATGCACATTTGCAAGAAGAAAGAAAAAAAATTGATTACAAAAGAATTCTACTATGCTAAGAACCACTGAAATATTCTTATGGCATACATAGCAATGCAATTTCAGCCAGAAAACAGTTTATGCACATGTGAAGCATTGACTTAAAATTTAACATACCCATCAAAATGAACCTTGCTTCTTTGAATGCTATTATCAATCATTCACTCATACATTCGAGGAGGCCAGAGTATATTAACAAAGATATTAACAAAGATATTTGTCCATGCGTATAAAATAACACAAATCTTAGATGAGAACTCACCGAACATGATCACGTATTGTATCAATACAAATGTCATTGAAAAGGTTATAACTTACTTTTGAATTTATTCTATTAAAGGAATAATTAAAGTTCCAGCAATAATTTAAACACGTACGACAGATTGCAATACCTGGCAAATATTTGTAAAGAACAAAGGTATAGTGCAAATAGTCTATCCATTTAGATTCAAGTATTTACACGTGGTGAAATAGGTGTACTGATCTGTCAGTGCTCCTTATATCAACATTACTGACACATTATGAAGATTTACTGTCTGGAGTTGGCAATCAGGTTCAGCGTAGTTTTGTTGTGTTACCAGTGCTTTATTGTGTCTGATATAAAAACTTTGTACTTCAGTTAATGCTTTGTAAATGCTACTATATTAGTAAGAAATACTTGTTTGATGTATGTAAGAGAAAGAGAAATTCTAATATTATGCAGCTACCAGCATGCTCGTCATGTTGTAAGTATTTACACTGAATACATTTACATTTACCTAAATCTATTTTGATACGGTTAAATGGATGGAATATTTCACATTAATTATTGGTTTTACAACATTTTCTGTTTGTATTTATATATTTTGAGAACAAATCTTAGAGAGGCATCGGTAACGAATTAATCGATACAAAACTAGACTAATTTTAGACTGAAACGCCTTTTGTGAAGGCAGGATTGGAGGGGGTGGGGGTGGGGGGTGGGTGCAGAGAGCCAAAGAGAAAGGAATAGCGAGAGCTTTTTAAATGAAAGACTAAACAGTGATAAATATGGACAGTTTACATCACTAGAGCTTTGTAAATGTGTGTTTGATAAAGTTGTTCTTAACCAACTTATTCAAAAATTAATTTGCTGGTCACGTGAGGCTGTCCGTATTCAAAAACAAACAAATACGTGTAAAATTAACTGTACCATATTCTATATACCGGAGATAATGTTTCCTGATAGACGCTTTATTTGTAGTTGACTATTTGGAATGTTTTTGTTTTCATCGACAACCTTTTTACGAAATATGCGTTGATTCATCCGTGCATTTTTCTGTCCGTTATCAATCTGACCAGCTGATTCGTCTTCTATGGGTCTATCCGTTTATAAGATGATTCATTTGCTTGAATGCCCTTTCATAATTGTACTAGTTCAGGTTCATCTTAAATCGTCAACCGTTGTGTCAACTGTCCCAGAGATACCACTACGTATTGCATTATTCAACGCTTAGTCAGTATAATCACCAGAAAAGCGCACAGAAATAGTTAATTTTATTAACGACCAGAATATCGACGTCTTTTTCATGACAGAAACATCGCTAAAAACATCAGGCGATGAGCTCAAGTGTGCGGATTTAACACCCACCAATTTCTCCATCAAGTCGTTCCACCTCAACTCTCGCGGAGGTGGAATTGCTGTCATCACAAAGAATTCCATCATTAAATGTCTTAAGTATAACACGACTTTCAATTTCTGCCACATATCGTTTGAAGTAGTCCAAACATCACTCACACTGGAACAAAGGTCAGTCCATTTTTTCTGTCTCTACCACCTTCCTCCTAGTAGAAAAAACAAGCTGACTGAATCTCTCATTTTTAAAGCAGTTTCCGAATCTTCTGGAGTATGAAAATTTGATAGGTCGCAACCTAATTATTCTTGGAGATTTCAACTTTCACTTTGACTGTCCTGGAAACCCATACACGTCAAGACTCCTAGATTCCGTTCATGTTTTTTATCTTAAGCAGTCAGTAAACCAACCCATCCATAAACTTGGTCACATTTTAAAATGGTTTCTTTATAGACCTGATGATAGTATTCTGCAATCCACCCTTGTATCCCACGAATTTGCATCAGATCACCTCTGCATTATATGCCATCTTGACGTATCAGTCCCTAACCCTCCACCTTTATTTGCTACTAAGAGAAACCTCATAAATAGAACCAAATTCATGCATGACATCCTAGAAAACCTAACAACATACTTACATCCTACAGAGAACAATTCGATAACTGCCTGCGTTCATTGCTTGAAACACATGCACCAGCTAACAAATGTAGACTATCAACACAAAAGTGTTTTCCATGATATAACAGTGTTAGGGACCAGCTTCGCACTGCTAAAAGACATCGCCGAAAGGCAGATGCTTTGGCTTTCCACCAGACACAATATTCATAAACAATATATGAAGCCACTAAGTAGAACATCACAAACGTAGTCCATTTAGCAAAATTATCCCACTACAATACTAAGATCACAGAGAGTTCCAGCTGTAAAGAGCTCTTCGAGATAACTAACAAACTAATTTTAAGGAGCGAATGTACACCACTTCCAACTACCTTCTCACCAGTAGACCTTCGGACCTATTTGCAAATTTATTCCGTGACAAAAGTACAAACCATCTGAGATTCGCTTGACAACACAATTGCAATTGACTCGTCACCATACTGTTATGATACAGAATTTCAGAAACAATCATTTGAACCTGCCTCTATTGATTTAGTACGAACAATCCGGATGAAAAGTGCACCAAAGTCTTGTGAACTTGATCCAATTCCGATATCACTGCTGCTTGAGTGCTTAGACCCAATATTGCATTCACTAACTGATGTTATTAGTATCTCACATCGGGGGAATTCCCATCATTTTTCAAAACTGCCATCGTAAAGCCCCTGCTGAAGAAACCAACTCTTGACCATAACGATTCAAAGAACTACCGCCCAGTTTCTAATCTCCCATTCATATCAATTGTCTTGGAAAGCGTTGTTCTCACCGAACTTGTATCTCATTGAATTCAAAGTTTTTTTTAGCAATGTACAGTCTGCTAATCGCCCTTGCCACAGTACTAAAACTATTCTTCTGAAAGTATTTGATGACATTCTCTCTGCTTTGGACAGTGGGAAGATTAAAGTCCTCACCCTCCTTGATTTGTCTGCAGCATTTGACACAATAGACCATGATATATTACTTCACCGTCTCCAGCATGTATTTGACATTCAGAATATTGCCTTACAGTGGTTCAAGTCCTGCTTAGATGACACCCAAATATACAAGACTAACCACCCAACTAAAGTTGATGCTACCATCCATGGAGTAGAGATGTGGATTTCTGATGTGTAATCATGGATGACATCTAACAATCTGCAGATGTGAAACGAACTGCCCATTGAAATTAGATACAAAAGATACAGTGGTCACTTTTAAGAGCGCTCTTAAAACTCACCTTTTTAAACTGCAGGAACAAACTTGGAGACCTAATAATGTTTTGTATCTCATATGTTTTGATCATGTTTTTATGTATTCCAATTTCATGATTTTTGTTATTTGTTTTTCTGTAGTGTAGTCATACCATTATAGATGTAGTAAAGCGCTTAGAGCTTCTAAAGATTAGACTCTCTACAAAGTCCTCATTATTATTATTATTATTATTATTATTATTATTATTATTATTAATGGTCTGTTATTTTGTAAACTGATCATTTCCTCTTGCTATCGTTGCCGATATTTGTCCAGTAATCATAATATAAGCCAAAACACGCCATTGTAAAAAGGGACTAACGAAAACAAATATTATTAATGTGAATTGAACAATGGCTAGGCAAACATATATTACACAATCACCAATATATGTTTTATTAAATTTTTAACGTTCATTAATAATTCTATAAAGGAATTATTGAAAAAGTGTCATTCACTATTTACAATAATACATTAAAATAATGGGTTTACAAATTTTGTAAATGTCATCTTGCTCAAGGCAGGCGGACTGGAAAACTGAACTTGCCTTTAGAAAATCTAAGCTTATCCAAACCATTATTACTCAACTTGAGCAAAACAATAATACACAATATGGTTTATGGTTTAGTGTATTTTAAGAAAATCACATCTATACTTATTGAAACATTTGTTAATATAAAAATGTTTGATAGTGCCTTAAAACATTTTCAAATATATATTTTACAAACACATGCCAATACAAAGAGTATACATAGTTATAATGCACCTATAGTGACAAGCACAACAATATACATGTATATAGGTATATACAATACCTACTTATATTTAATTAACATTTAAAGTTTACGTTATAATGATCTCAAAAAGCCAATACATATAATACGTTTACATGAAAGGAATCAGTTAAATGCGCCAGTTGTTCAGGAATCGACAGGTCCACCAATGCATTTACAATTTCAAGGGCATGTTTTGTACTCTGGTCCCAATTTATGACTTTCGGATTCTATATGTATACCAAGAATTTAGCTCTGGTTATGTACATGCATTCTGTGGGACATGCTACTTTCGATATCAACATAACCAATGAGACTAGTTGAGCTATTAACGTTTGTGTAGAAGGTAGGTAGTATATGAAACGTAAGTTCTGGATCTTGACCTTTGATTTTAACTCCAAACTTTCACACATCACCGAATTCACCATAGTATGTATATAATGCTACTGAAACAAATAAAATGTAACAAGTGCACTCACTGACAAAGTAATACTCCAACTTGTACGATACGAACATGGCTAACTAACCTCTACAAGTTGTTAAAAACTCCAACACACTAATGATAGAGTTGTTATCATTGTCCGAAACATTTTGAGAACTTCCTGCATACTAGATATCACATTTTGATTAATATAACTCCTGCCTGAGGGATAGCTAAATTATTTTTATATCTGTTTCTTGTGACACAATGATCATCACAAATGTTATCAATATATCCATGGTTCAGTTGTCACCAAACTATTTTTTTTTACAACAACACTATAGCACCACATGTGACTTAAATGTTTTTCATAAAAGGGTCACGTACCCCACAAGCACGTAAAACAGGTTTTCTAACAACAGAGCCACCGGTTCATGGACACTAACACAAAAAGTATAGAATACGAAGCTTACACCTATTCTTTTCCCATATTATATTACCAAAAGACTAAATAAATATCAATAATTTATATATTTATCACATTCTCATGTGATCGTATAAAGATAGGAATAACCCGTTTAATTCATTATTGGTGTAATAACGTATTCACGGTCCTTAAGATGCATAGCAAAGAACAACCCACCAATCCAAAATCCATCAGCAGGTCGTGAAGGGCCTGAAAACAATTCTGTATCATACTTCTTTTTAATTTCTTAATTATTCCATAAAATAATGAGTGTGTCTATATTGTTACCTGCTTTTCTGCATATCACATCAACAACCTGCTGAAAATGCAAAATTAACTGAAATTACTAAACATATATTTCATGCAAAATCTACAAACACATGATGTAGACTGAGACATCTAACCTAGATTTTTTTAGCACCATAAATATTATATCCCTGTGAATGTATGGAGTTATTTGAAAGAATCAGTAAATGAAAAATTAATTAAAAGCAATTGTTCCAACAAGCATGTGCTTTTTATATAATGACTTCCAAGGATTTTATGTCATTTCTTCTGGAACTATTCCAAAAATCATTACTCATTAGTTTCATTGGTATAGATAAGTGTAATCACCAGCACATTTTTCAAGTTTCAATGTTTCTAGAAATAATAAACAAAATCAAAGGAGACTGAGATCAATCTCCATTTGTAACAACTAAAATCAAATATCTATAAATATACATTTAGCAGTAAAATACCAATCATAACCCATATAAAAAGGAAATAAAGTTATCTTGCATGTCACAAAATTAGTTTGTTTGTTTGTTCGATTAGGAGTTTTAACGTAGCTGTAACAATTTATCAGTCATATTGCTACGATGTCTGCAGTGATGCAGTTTATAGTGATGTCGAAAACTGGAGCATTATGCCGCAGACATTTAGCACGATGTCCCACCCAGTCACATTATCCTGACACTAGGCCGAACAAACCTAACACTAACCTCTTAATGCTGAGCGTCAAGAGAGGCAGCTGCTAGTATTATTTTTGTAAGTCTTTGGTATGACTCGGCCGGGGATCGAACCCATGACCTACCGCTTCCGCGACGGACGCTCTAACCACTAGGCCGCTTTAGCGATTCAACAAATTAGTATGAATATTTGAATTGTACATGGAAACAATTTGATGGCAAAATGTATCAAACAAACATCTCTTTGAATGACTATTATTATACATGTATTTTCAAATTAAAACTATAAATGTTTGTGTAGAACGACGGTCACACTAACCAAGGGTAATCTCAAAATGAGATATGGCATTTCATAACATACTGTGTAGTGGGTATTTCCCCCCAAAACCATTTGGAACATATTTATAAACTATCTCTTTACCAAATTCCGTGTAAAGATGCCTACGATGCCTATCATGGTTATGATTAGCCCGAAAAATATAAACACGGGAAACATTAAAACACCAATTGTAATGAAATCCTGTCAAAAACCACGCAGAAAAAGTAAAATCGATACAGTAACAATGAGATTCAAAACGTCAAGGTCTTTTGTCAATGGTTTTATGACGAGCCTCGTTCCAGGATATTGACAATCTGTTCCAAAACGTGGCATATGATATGTGCACTCCTCTATGAATTATCAGTTTACCTACTGTCAACTATGCAATCATATGATGAGATTGCTATCTTACCTGCTCAGTGGATACAATCGCACACATTCTTCTTTCAATACAAAGTTCCTATTATGTACTTTGTGGTCCCAAATTAGTTCTATTTATTTAGTGTCGGAGATATCACCCGTTAATAACATAATTATTCTATAGACTAAGGAGTATCTTTGTTTAGATCAAAATAAAGGAGATTATATAGACAAGTGCGTCAATTTTCAAGAAATTTATTTTTGTTTTGTATTTTTGCTGACTACTAACAATTGCATTAAAGTAAATTGGTTGTGTATTCACTTGTGTGTGTGTGTGTGTGTGTGTGTGTGTGTGTGTGTGTGTGTTTTAAAGATCAAATGAGTTACAGACAAACCTTGTAATCCATATTAAAAGTATATTTAAAAAGACGTTCAGTGAAAACATCTTTCTTGACCAGTAATTTATTGCTTTCATCCAAAAATATTTGTCTACTTTTATTCATGGTTAAAGGCTTGTATTTTTATGTGAGTCATATTTTACCTTTTCTTTCTTATTTTGTTGTTATGTCAGTTGAATGCGTGTATTCGTTTGTTGCAGGATTGTGACAATTAATTCTTCCAGTAAAGTGTATAACACCGCAGCATCAATCAGCGCAAGTGAAGCTCATACAAGTTCATCAAATAAATGGGGTTTCGTTACAGCAAACATTGTTAACTTGTATTCAGGCGATTTGCGATGAGTTTCACACACTTGTGTTTTCTCCTTACCCGTTTAATTTCAAAGTATTTTAGCAACATTGCAGTATCATATCCCACTGCTATCTGAGGTTTTCAAGCAATTAGGTGTAAAGAGCATATCATATTACCGATATACGATCAGCATATATACAGCCATAAAGGTGAGGTAACTGTTGTATGGGATAGATAGATAAAAGTAAAATAAATGGCAAGAAAATCTTATTGACACCAGTTTATGAATGTAAATGAGGATTATTACTTTGAATATTATTTTATTATTATATCATTATTATTGGCAATATTACCTCTAAATGCAAACCAAACAGTACTGATAAATTCAAGCATATAAAACTCTTTTGTATTTTCTCCAGCTTTAATTGACTGGTATACCAATCACAACAACTGCCGTGTATTAGAGTTATAAAACTTTGTTTCAGCCATGAATAACAGGTGTTTTCTCGCAGCATTAAAGTGTGTAACGTGATGCTCAACATGGAAATCCGTGATCTGCAAATAAGAACATAGCATTGCGCCATGAGTCCATGTACTATTTTGTCGGTGAAAAGTTAAATACAGAAAATACAAAGTAAATAATTTGTGAATGCCTTTAAAGCTATTTAGCTATCTGTGTTCTATTCAGTTATACCATGTTCATAGGTAAACGTTACTGCAAGTTCAGTATTTAAGAATAGTACATAACGGAATTAAAGATATTCGCATTTTGCTGAATTTACCATCACATTTTCTCTCCTGTTGTTTGCTTTTGGGTCTTATTGTTTTCCACTGAGTCCTTTTAGTAATTTCCTCTTTCGAAATCGAAGAAAAAATCCTTAAACCTCATTTTTAAAGTAAGTATTAGTTTCGGTTGTTTCAACAATTGGCAATTTACCACTCAGTAACATTCGCTGTTAGCTTCTTTCTTCATACATACATACGTACGTATATACATTCATGCATACATACATACATACATACATGCATACATACATACATACATACATACATACATACATACATACATACATACATACATACAACAGAATAATGGTAGTTACGGACCCATAATTTCATACTAACTGATGAGTGTGTGCATATAGGTGTTGATTTAGATTTAGAAGAGACCGCTTCGGTGGCCTAATAGTTAGAGCGTCTGCCTAGGATGTCGGAGGTTGTAGGTTCAATCACCAGTCGAGTCATGCCAAAGACTTATAAAAAATGTACTAACTGTTGTCTCGCTTGGCGAAAAGCCTTAGGAGTGGCACAGAACTGTATATATCTTTCATTTAATAAATACATGTACTCGGGTTACTTTTATTTGTACAATATCTCACCTTAGGTAAAAGAAATATTCATTTCGGAACGTCTTGTCAGTAAGCGGTCTACTTCAAGGACTCTTCATCTGTTGAGGTATGAGTTATTAATTCCTTGTGTATATGTTATAACTATTGTAATACCACGTTTATCTTTGTATATTTTCTATGTAGATTCGGTCTCGAGGTACAATACAAAAATTTTCTATTCCTGTTTGTGACATAGCAAGAGATTAATATTGGCAATACAAAGTTCCATTTCTTAAGCAACGTTTAGTACCATAAGATTCTTATCGGGCGCGGATAGGTTCACGCCAGAACGTGTGTATTGTTTTTAATTCTTGTGCCGATACTATAATCTGTATAACGTACCGTATATAATGCCATTGCGTTTTGTCGTATATGAACCGTATCATGCATAATACATGGCGTTAGATATATTGTCAGTTGGCCAGAGCAGCCAGAGTGATATCTGACCTGAGTGATCAGCTATAGAGTGATCGGAGTCGACGTGGTATTAACTGCAGAGCTAACCATAGAAGTCGATCAAAGCCACTGTGACGCTAAACCAGAGTGACCCTAGAGCTGGGTATTGTTGATGGTTGAGTAGCAGGTGATCGTGCGCTGCTGATCAAGATTGGTGGGCACTGATTGCAAGATTGGTCAACCTAGAATACTGACGGCCAAATTGACCAGTTTACGTGGTAGTCGAGTGGGCTGGTGACAGGATGTGTTAACTTCATACGTGTTATCCTTTAGTCGTGGGCTAATTTTAGATCATAAAACACAGTGCGTTTCTGGGACCCAATATTTGAATCACGCACATGTTAATCCAAATTATTTTCTCGTTCAAATCATTTGTCATTAAACATTGTATTTGTATCACCGTATTTTGTGTTGTCTTGTAAATCCGAAATCCCATCCGGTGACCTTATTACAAAGAAGTTAGTGTTATGACTGGTCGGCCTGATATCAGCATAAGCTGAATAGGTGGGTCATCATTCTACATGTCTGTGGCATGATGCCCCTGTGCTAGACATCACAATAACCTGCCGCACTGCAGACATCGTAACGATATGACTGAAAAATGGTTAAAGCTACGTTAAAAATCCAAATCCACAGATTTTGAAGAAAAGTTAGATTGCTCACTTATACACAGTGCCTTCAGTATTTCGTAAAACAAATTTTAATTTTAAACTTTTTCAAAATAGATGCACACGATTGGCGACAAATAGAATGATTTTAAATGCATGATTTAAGTATGGCTTTAATTTATTTACTCATGGTATTCAAAGAAGACGGTAAATACAATAAATGGGCTAAGTCTAAGAGTAATATACACGGAACCTGTTAAATGTGATTAGGTAATTTTACACCCAATAACTCGATTACAGTCCTTACAGGTACAAAAAGCATATTTTGTACTCGGGTCCGCATTGTCGTTGTCTGTCATCAACATATCCACACCGATTATTCAGCACAGGTTAAGTACATGTATTTTCACAGTAAATATTACTTTCGGTATCGACGTAGGAGTGTAGTTGCTTTGCTATTTGATGGCAAGTAGTCTAGAAATTTTAACTCATGGGTCTCTTGACCTTTAAGCTTTATCTTCAATTTTCAAAATTTGTCTGAAATGAACATGGCTCACTAACGCCCAAAAGTTGATCAAAATCTCTGACCCACCCATCGTAAGCATGTTAATACAAAGCCTTGTTCAAAACCACAACACGTTTTGAAAACTTAATGGTCGTCACATTTTTATGAGTTTATTACCTGAGCTGTAGATAAGTTATTCTTATAATCTGTACTCCTGGCAAAGTGGTCATTAAACTGTTATCAGATGAAACCAGGTTCAAGGGTTGGAAAAAAAATTGTTATAGCAACAATAGCCCTTAACCAGCTCACAAAAGATTTTCCATCAAGGCCGTCGGTGCATGGATACACACACACACACACACACACACACACACACACACACACATGAAGTATTTATAAGGCTTTAAAAAAATTCCACTCGCCATAATTTATTAACTATCAAACTATATAAATACATGTTGTGACCCATATGATACATTTACATTTTATCTTAGAAATATGAGAAGAAAGCAATTATTGATGTATCATGACAACCGTCCATTCTTCAACTTCTCTTTCATTTCAAGAGAATTATATTTAAAGTTTTTATGTACTTACCGGCTTATAGGCTCATTACTACTCGAACTTATTGAAAATGCAACGAAAATGCAGACGATAAAAAATTAACAGAAAGAACTAAGCCGAACAATTTTACTCGAAGGCCTCAGTCACGTGACATAAATATATGCATGGAACCAAGAGTGTCTTTACCAACATATATGTATCCTTATTAAATTAATGAATTTATTTGAAGAATTTAATGATGCGTGAAATGTATTAAACGCTCACAGAATCAGAAATTAGTGAATAAAGTTTAAGGATGTGTCAACGATTTTATTTCATATTTGAAATTAATTTTTTGGAGGTCATGAAAGATAACTGAATGTTCATGTTTGAAATTAAATCACATCTGTGTATATAACTAATTATAAGGTAGATGTAGCTCAAGATTCAAGTATAAAAACGAATAACGTAGAATTACAATTCCTATCGAAATACGATATGTGTAATTACTAAATGCGGCATTAGAGTGCATTTTTATTACAACACATTAAACTTTCCATCCTTTTCATATCAAACTAGAATTAAAATTGAATAGGATGCAATAAATTTGCACGTGAAATTTATTGTTTATATACTTTTGTTACGTTTGCATGTAAGAGACAAACAAGTGAATGTCATTTCCGATTGCTACAGGTTGAAACATAAAGCAACAGGATACTGAGAGAAATATTCCAAATGCTATTATTTTTAAGAGGTCATGGTCATTTTCTCCATGCTCGCAAAAGAGTGGGGAAATCATTGACGAATTGCCGAATATGCTAAGGGGTTGGGATATACAGCGATACTATTCTCGTTTGTACGACAAATTGTACATTTTAGATATGAGAAGAAATAACAGATAAGTTTGACACTTACGTTTTGAAGTAATACATGTATAATCAAGGATTTTTGTAATAACATGATCAGAACTTATGATAAAATAACACCGCATTTACTGGTGTTTCACTTTTAAATTCCAACAAAACGTTGATTTAAAAACAGCTTATAAATAAATCTCAAATAACATTTATTTAACCGTGCTGACTAAGGAACTCTACTGAATAATAGCTGATACATTTCGATTGTTTCAACATTGGGCAATTCGCCATTCCATGACCTTCGATGTAAGCATGATTCTACATAGATACATACATACACACACGGATACATGGAAGCTGCATACATACACAAATACATTGTTTGCTGATATTTCAAAGAGTATTCTTTACATGTATAAAAGTACTTGTTGCACACAATCCATAAGGCAATTTCTTTGACCAAATATATCAGCAGATTGTTAGAAGTAAACTACCACATTTATCTACTATTAAATGTTAGACTGGTGCGGATATTCACAAAGATTATTGCATATGCTCACTACACAAGACCATGCTATACTAGAATGAAAGGTATCCAGTAATGCAGGATTTTGTTTTTACTCAAGAACCTTTTGATTTTCATAAAAACTAAGTCAAGAGTTCAAGTATGCTATAAAAAATTTATTACTATTGTCTATGATATTAGTTCTCTTGTTAAGTGTCACCTCATACGCAATGGCGCAATACACACACACACACACACACACACACACACACACACACACATATAAATATGCACATACATTCGTACATAAGTACATACATACATACATAAATATGCACATACATTCGTACATACACACACACACACACACACACACACACACTTACATACATACATACAAACATACATACATACATACATACATACATACATACATACATACATACATACATACATACATACATACATATATACATACATACATACATACATACATACATACATACATACATACATACATACATACATACATGCATACATACATACATAAATGCATGCATACATAAATATGCACATACATTCGTACATACGTACATGCATACATAAGTACAGACTGCTTGCTTAAAATTTAGAAAGTCTTAATTAAATTTAGGAATTCACTTACAGCTCGTTTGTGAAATAATATCACTCAGAAAGCAATATTTTAGACCAAATATATCAGCAAATTGTTTGAATTTATTTACCATTAAAGCTTAGACAAGTACGAATATTCGAAAGTGTATGGTATACAATCCATTTCAATAGACAATAGTATGAGAATAAAAGGTATTCAGTCATGCAGAAAAACGATTTACTTAAGGACTTACTAATTTTCATACAAACTTAGAAACCCGATCAGCGCATGCTCGCAATACAATTATTACTATTGTCTATGATATTAGTTCGTCTGTTTCGTAATATTCTTGCAGTGTCAACTCCTACTCAATGGCGCAGTGATCACCGCAATTATAGATACAATTGGCATGGCCATGAATATAACTTCCATTCTATTTTGTTTTTCATTCTTCCTTGCTAATGAAGGCCATGCCGCAACTTGGTCAGATGTATCGGGTGAGGTTGTAAACATAAGCACGATATATCAGGACAAAACCAGCGTGATTCCACTGCAAGACCTGTCAAATACATTGAATGTTTCCTTAGGGATGCAACTCCTGGCATTAAACAACTTTGATGATGTTGGGGGTATCATGGATATAAGCACATATCTTTCGATGGAGTGGACAGAGGAAATTTATGTCAACCGCTATGGTTCAGGGGCCCCTGATACATCCGTTATGATATCGGCAGCTAGCATCTGGAAGCCTTCATTGATACTAGTCAATTCAGCTGGAGCGAGCACAGAAATCGTACAAGAACAATCCCAGGTGAGAATGTACTTAAAATCTGGTAAATGTGAATGGACTGAGAATGTTGCCCTTCAAGGGTCTTGTAGGCCGAACGTTTATTTTTATCCTTTTGACGTTCATGATTGCTCATTCAAATTCACCTCGCGAGCTTACAATTCTAGTGAACTGACTCTTCTAGCGTCTAGTTTCAAGAAGGATTTTTTTGAAGAGAACGTTGCGTGGACTGTGGAAAAGACGTCTGTGGGGACGTTAATCCAAGATTCAAAATCCAATGTCAAATTCCAAATTAGAAAAGCCAGAAGGTCATTGAATTTTGTCTTGAACTACATTCTACCAATTGTAATATTGTCCGGATTAAACATATTTGTCTTCATCTTACCGAGACGTTCTGGAGAGAGAGCAGGATATTCCGTGACTTGTTTCTTGGCTTTTGTGGTTTTCATGAACACCATAATTACATCTTTGCCAAAGTCCTCTGCACCCGTCTCTGTTTTAGTGTACTACCTTACGGTGATGATGGTCGTTAGCGCAATTATAACTGTCCTTGTACTATTCACTCTGATGATCGAGAAAAGAGTGCAGAAGAATGATGAGGAGAAGGAGACAGAAGATAAAAGAGAGAATAGAGGAACGACGAATGAAAGGACGGAGGATGAAGAACGAGAAGGAAATGGTAACACGTCATCAAGTCATAGACCTTGCTGCTTGTGTTGTATCCCGAATCGTGTTGAAGATATATCAACCCAGAATCAGCTATTTCTTGAACCCCCAAGGTGCCTTCAAACGTTTGCCTGGATCTGTCGTCGTATATTTTGTAGATATTGTATATTGCCTAAGGATGCCACGGAATTGCGATGGGTTGAGGTTGCCAACACTCTTGACGTTTTCTTTTTCGTCTTCTTCATAGTAGGAGAGATCATCTTCACTATAGCCTACGTATCACCCGTGTCAGTACAGTATTCGGATGTTTCGTCGAAAAACTGAATTTGCATAACATCTTAGTACATGGGACAATCATATGAGTTTAATGAAATATACTTATCTAAATTTTATATGAGTAATATTATGTCTGTGTGTCACTTCAAACAAGTGATTATCGTAGTGATTATAGTATGTGTGAGTGTATGTATTTATTTATATTTGTATTTATGTATTTATGATTGTGCATGGCTGTGGTTATTTGACATAAACGGGTTCGATATTCTTGATTAGTCTAAATTTCAGTTTAAATGTTTAGTATATTCTTATTGATATATCTGATCATGTCAGTTCTGGCTTTAATCTCTCCATGCAACATTCACAAATTAACCGTGATATTGACTGATGTTCTTCTAACTTATCAAGGGCCTCGCTTGTGTGAAATCTCATGAACCTATGGTATCTTTATAAATGAATATATACATAATAGAAATAAGCAAGCGTATGGTGATATAGTTCATATGTTTAAAATATTTAGTGTTTCCTTTTAAAGGTGAAGTTTATTAGTGTAGGATTAATATGTGTAATAAAATATGATACGGCAATCGAGTGAATATCAACTGATTCGTTGTTATAAAAATACGTTTTGCAATGTTTGTTCTTTATGATAAAATATTCGTTTAATTTAATTTTATTTCCCTAATTATAATCAAGTCTGTCCAAGAACAAGCTTTACACCTTGGAAAGTCGATACTAAAACTTTCGTTCGCCATGCAAGTGAATTGACACTTTGGAAAAGTATCTAATGGAAAAAATGTATCCTGCAAACATTCAACTCGTGGATTCCCACAGCTTCTTTGACTACAAGAAGGCCTCTGAAATAATCTTCTCATACGTTTCGATCACGCTCTTCCCAGAGACTATATTACATTTCGATGCATGCTCATGAAGACCCATTTTCCCGAAGATAAGCTTGAATACATACTCAGATTCTATAAATTTCGCAGACCTTCCAACTGAACACGAGGTTTCTTATTCAAGCAGTAATAAACCTCTCGCTCGGGCACTGAGAAATGTAAATGTTTCAACTTAAGTTTGATATAATACTGCACCGGACACAGATGACTACGCTTCACGAAATCTTCCGTCTCTTCTTAACTCTCTTTAAAATATATCATTTGAGATACATTACTCGAAATCATATTCTCTAAGTTAAAAACTCCTTCGCACGCTTTAGACACACATGAAAGTCTTCGTCACTTAATTAAAACACTGGATTATTTCTCAACTACGGTGCCATCTCTCTCAGGACCCCATAACAGAGTAGTATAGTTACATGGGAGGAACTCTTCACACAGTGATCCAGAAACTCCATAACACGGTAGTGTAGTTCCATGGGAGGGACTCCTACACAGTGACTCAGAAAATCCATAACACGGAAGTATAGTTTCATGGGAGTTGCTCCTCACACAGTAAGCCAGAAACTCCATAACAGAGTAGTACATTAAAATGGGGGAGATCTTTAGGTCATTCCTTCATCACGCAGCGATGAAAAGTGAGCCAGAACCCCCATTCATCCCTACTGCTGTGCTATTAGGGCTATATTGTGTCAGTATTTGAAATGTGTAATTGACTATAAACGGTACTATGTTATCAATAATACATTGTTTACGTGAGAAAGTGAGTGAGAGTAAGATAGATAAATCCTGATAAAGTGTCCATGATCTCTGCTAGAATTGATCATTCTTTTGCTTGTATTTATTTGTATATAGCGTGGTATTTTCCATTATGATGGATTTGATCGAATACTTACTTATAACCATAAGTACTAGGAGAAAGTAGTTGTTGGTTCTCATCGATCGCTTGTGAAAGAAAAGAAGAAACAATTTCACCCCCACCTATAAAAAAACAGAACGAACAAAATGATAATAATATAAAAATATAAAACAGGAAGACATAAGCAACAATTCGTTGATACTGCAAAACTAATCCATTTTAATAAACGAAATGACCCTGGGAGGGAGATAGGAGGATGATTCCAAGGAAGGGAGTAAGTGAGCCAAGGAGTGCCTATACAAATAGAGGAGGCGACTTAAACATCGCAAATGTAGAAATATTGTATCAACAGATCTTTGGACATGCGTGTCTAATAAAGCATTTTCAGAATTTATTTTCTTTTGGCATATCAGATTGGAGTGTTTGTTGTCGTTTTAACTATCTCTGATATATATATATATATATATATATATATATATATATATATATATATATATATATATATATATATATATAATTCCGAAATCAGTCACACATTATTCCATCTTCTGGAGTACTTGTTGTCGTTGTAATGGTCTCCTGATTGTCTGAACTAATACACTACCAATATTTAAAACTTTCTTCCATCGATTATTCATTAAACAACTCCATTAATTGTCCATATCTCCGTTGATTCGTTTATGCATTTTTCTGTCTTTTTATATGCTTACTCAACTATCTGAATGTCCTTCCATCCTTTTAGGAGTAACATTTCTTTACATCAGTTCTTTTAGCCACATGCCCCCAATTAGCCATTGGTCATATATTAAGCATATATTCTCAATATTTACAAATAAGACAATCACAACACTATTATTGTCAATTAAAATTGAAACAAGATATACACAAAACAATTAGTACATAATAATAATTCATGTTTATTCAGGGCCGTATTACCCATAAGGCTGACTAGGCTGAAGCCTAGGCCCCCCCCCCCCCAAGAGCAGGAGCCCATGCAACCTTTAGCCATGCCATGGCAATGCTGCGTAATCGAAAATTCCACCTTTTACAATCATTTTTGGTACGTTTGTATTAATTAAAAGAGCGCGAAATTTGCGGGTGGATGTCGAGGGGCCCAAAGAAGCTCGAAGACTAGGGGCCCTGCCATGGGTTAATACGGCATTGTGTTTATTTACGTTTTTCTTCTTATATTGATAGCCGGTAAACAGAAATAAAACGTATTAATGAAGTTGTCAGAAGAACATGTCTGTCACTAAATTTAAAACGATAACATTGTCACACACACACACACACACACACACTAACTGTTGTGTGTGCATAAATATGCGGATTTAGATTTAGAAAACAATTTATACTGCTCACATATACACAATGCCTTCAGTTTTTCGTAATACAAGTTTTAAATCTAACAATTTGTTCAAGATAGATGTACTCGATAGGAAACAATGAAAATGATTTCAAATAATCGTTCATTAATGGTTTCAATTTATTTACTCAAAGAAGCAATACATGCAATACATGGGTTAGGTCTTGCGTGGTAAAGACTACTAGCATAAAATGAACTAGTTAAATGCGTCGGTAATTTAACACCCAATGGCTCTATCGCTTTCTTCACAACTGTAATAACAAGCATATTTTGTACTCTGGTCCCCATTTACTAGGTCCGGGATCAATATCTATATCGGTAGTTTAGCTCCGGTTAATGCTACTTTCGATATCGACATAGGAGTTTAGACTTGTTGTGTTGCGTACTGTTGATAAGAAGTATAGAAAACTTAACTTATGGGTCTCTTGACCTTTGATTGTTACCTCATACGTTCACCCTTCACCTCTAACCTTTACTTTGAACAAGTAGTCTGCACGATGTGGCTGAAAATCATGCTTAATAACCACCTTCTAGAAAATGCAATAACTTACTGAATGATCAACCAATTATTATTAAATTAACATCGTTCATTAACGCCCAAAATTGGATCAAAATCTCTGACCCACTCTAACCGTTACAATATTATAATTATTAAAACCTCTGACTCAGAATCTCAAAACTTTGGGAAAAAAATTTGCTTAATGTTCGTCACATGTTCATGAGTTTACCTAATGACTGACTGGTAGCTAAGTTATTCTTTAAATCGTTACTCCTTGCAAAGTGATCGTCATAACGCTATAGATAAAGACCTGGTTTAGGGTTGCCAAAGTAATAACGATAGCCCTGAACCGCTTGTCTTTGAAATAGTTATAATAGCCAAGCGGTCACCTGTCCAACTGACTCTCAAAATAATTATTCTAACAGAGACACGGGTGCAAGGACACCCAAATACGCAAAAGTATATTAGATGAAGCTAGCACCAATTTCCTTCGCCACGTTTTATTAACTATCAAACTATATAAATGCATGTTTTAAACTATTTATCACATTCACATTTTGTTTTGTAAATATGTGGAATAAAGGATTTATTGATGTGTATTAACGAATTTATGTTAAATATTTAAAAAGATTAGTCACCAATACCTCAACAATAATCCATTGTCCAACTTCATTTTTATTTCAGGAGGATTATGTGCAAAGATTTGATGAAGTTTATATGAATTTACCTTTTAAAATGAGCCCTTTACTACGGCAACTTAATTTAAAGGTATAGAATAAAACATTAATAGAAGCAAATGAACCAAATCATTGTACATGAAGGTCTCTGTCAAGTAACATGAGTATACACATTGAACCTAGATGGTTTTAAAGCAACAAAACTGTATCCTGTGTTAAACGTTCACTGGATTCGAAAGCATTTTTAGATTTTACGAAATTGTAAGCGTTATGTATTATTTGAAACTTAACTTACTTGGCGGTCTTTGTAACTAAGATAACTTAATATTTATTCCGGGTTTAAAAAGGATTTTGTGTTCATGAATGCTAGTCGAAAAATGAAAAAAGCAGATTTAGAATTCAAACCGGAATACGATATGTGTCATGACTAATCATGCGGAATCAAAAGAGGAACAGGTAGGATACCCAAAAGATAGGCGACGAAACATCATGAGCTATTCCTAAGAATCTTATTTCTAAGAGGTCAAGATCACGGTCATGTGCTGCAAGCAATATTTTTGCACTAAATATGCACTAACGACTGTACTAGATTAATCTATCCATGTCTGAAAAAAGTGTACTCAAAATCTATGATGAAGTTTAAACAATTTATGTAGGCTGTATATAGAGCGATAATATTCTTGATGTTACGACAAATTGCACATTTTAGATATGAGACCTCCCCCAATAAAAGAAATGGACACAGCTAGTAACTTCCGTTATACAGTAATGCATGTAATGCGTGAACATTCAGTGTCTTTTGGTATTATAAACAACCATATGGCCACAGTGATAAAACAATACTGCACTTACTGTTTCTTTTTCCTTTTGAAATTTAAATAAAATGTTGAGTTAAATCTTATAAAGAAATTTCAATTAAGCATAAAATGAACTGTCCTTACTAAGGCGCATTTTTGGGTAACAGATGAGGGAACATTCATATATTTTGACCTAGGCAAGAATGAGCGTATATCCATTCCATGATCTTCGCAATAATAATAATAATAATAATAATAATAATAATAATAATGATAATAGTGATAATAATAATAATAATAATAATAATAATAATGATAATAGTGATAATAATAATAATAATAATGATAATAATACTAATAGTGAGTACTTTATATAGCGTCTAATCTTTAGAAGCTCTAAGCGCTTTACAACAATTATAATGATATAAATAAAAAATAATATAAAAAAAAAACAAACAAAAAAACCCAACACATTATTTTCCCCTGGAATGAATTGTGCTCGGAATAAATTCTTGGACAAAGATGGTTATTGATATTTACAGAATTCAAACACCGGACTATTTTTTTATGTTGTCCAACAAAGAAGTGTAGGCATCATTATTACATAGACCACATCATACGTCATCGCATTCCATTTTTGATTTTTGTTGGGATTCGAACTCAAATTCATTAGAACATTCATTTTAACATTCATTTTATTACTAGGACTTCTAACTTTTTATTTTTGGAATATTCTTGGATTATTTTTGGATTTTGATTCAACTGTAAGTTTTTTTTCTTATTTTAACCTTATTTGTGTAGGGTAATAAATTATTGTTATATTTTAGTAAGTTTGTTGTCTTCTCTTTTTTCGTTTTACTGTTTATGAGAGCCTAAACACATATCTAAATTACTGGAAAGGAGAATCAGGCGTTCGGTAGCAATCATTGTACGTGGATTAGAGCCTCCGGCTAGACTTATGAGGGTATGTGAGAATACTTGCGAGTAGATTCCGGTGTGCTCTCCCCCATGTTTTCCTCTAAAAAATTAAATGGCTGCTAAGTATAGTATAGCCTATCAAAGCAAAGGCATTAAGCACACAACAATAACAGCGAATATCGTCAAAAACTTAATAGACTTGAAAACATTTTAATATATTTATGTTAAATAGGGTGACAAATCTAAACTTATTTCCAATTTAGTACATGCATATGTACACAATAAATACGTGCATGAGGACAACACATTTATGAAGCACTGTAACAAATTTAAGAAATGAACATATTAATCCTTAGAGCCGATATTCTTATCCAGGCACAATGAGTAGGACTACACCACTACTGGATTGGGTAATCTGATTCGTCGCAACTGGAATCATCTACCGTCTAAATCTATGAGCTTCGTCATTACCAACCACCAAGCTACGATATCTATGTTGACATAAAATTATCTGAGACACTAAAACAAGCTTTTGCAAGTTTCGTACTTTACAATTTACGTATTTATTTTGCAAGTTTCGTACTTTACAATTTACGTATTTATTTTGAAAGTTTCGTACTTTACAATTTACGTATTTATTTTGCAAGTTTCGTACTTTACAATTTACGAATTTATTTTGAAAGTTTCGTACTTTACAGTTTACGTATTTATTAACTTGTGGTGAATTATCTGAATGGATATGGAATAGAAAGTTCTAAGTTGTGTCGTGAAAGCAAATATTTTGTACTGAATTTGTAAGCACATTTATATGAAGTTTCGTCTCTAAATTGTCGGTTGTTTGAGTCAACTTTTGTCAAGCTGGATATCATCTTCACACACGTCTTAGCACATGTAATGTATAATTATGTAATTTATACGGAAACCTTATTTTAGCAATGACATGCAGTTACTTTTGCACTTTTTATTAGTTAAAAATTTCGAAGTTCGTATTGTAGAATAAATAACATTACAGATATTTTCCACCAACACGTTGGATAAGGTCACACCAAGTTCCTTAATTCATCTTTACATTTTTACGTCACTCTATCTAACATATTAGATCTTGACATACTAACTACATAAATTCATTTTGTCGTTTTTACGTCACTATTTTAACATATTCGATCTGGTAACACCAAGCACCCTGACTGATCTAGACGTTTTTGCGTCACTCTGTTAAACATTAAATCTTGTAACACCAAGAATCCTAATTCATTTTGACGTTTTAAAGTCACTGTATTTAACATATTAGATCTGGAAACACCAGTTACACTAATTGATCTTGACGTTTCCACTTTACGCTGTTCAACATATAATAGATCTGGTCACACCAAGAACACAAATTTTCAGTAATACAGGTACTGATCTTGTTATATATGTCTAGAATTAAATAATAGTAGAGACGTGTGTGTGTGTGTGTGTGTGTGTCTGTGTGTCAGATATGTCGAGTTATTAAGTATCAATGGAGTGATGTTTCTGTGAACATAATTTCTGTACAACATGCGTGAAAGCTGCCTTATGTGGCGCCTGAGTTGTTCGAAGCGGATGGAGATGCCTGATTGGTTATACAGATTCTTCTGAATATGTTTTTTTGGATAAAAATAAATTAATTTCTTACCGTTTTGGACGTTATTGCCTATTTATGCATGTCTATGGATAATGTATCATGTACAGGAATGGGTATATCGTGAACGAAATTACATTATAAGAACCAAAGCTGATAACACGTCAAGTCGTTTTCATCCGTAGAATGAAAACGTCATGTTCACTGATGGCTGCGCTTTCCCGTTTGTGTTCTACTTGAATGCTCGACTAGCTTTGAATAAATCATTCCCACATTAAACAAGCGCGATGCAAACAGGGTTATGTAAGAGGCGGGATTGGACAGATAATACAATAATCCAATGTCTTATGGTACTTAAGCACATGTACTTCCAATAATTATATTGAATTATACTCTTCGAACAAACGACATACTAATTAAAGCGTATATCGGAGAGCAAATACTCGAGTAGAACGGATTTAAGTGCGACTAATTCGGAGCATATTCGTTCCTCTTTTGACAAAATGTTGATTCCCATGCCCAACAGGTTAATTGTAAAAAAGTCATTTCATTGACAACTTAAATCAGAAACACATCACTATGGCTATAATGATGTAATTATCCAACTTGTAGTCACCCCTATTGGTTTCAAAGTCCCCATCCCATCTGTTACGTATATTTGATATAAGTCATTTATATTTTTTTTGTTTGTTAGATTTAAATTTGGCATTTTAAGTTTTAAGATTCGTTCATTGAAGGAGTGGGGTAGGGGGGTGACCTGTACTTTTACAGAGTAAACACCAGGTGTTGACCTCATTTCTGACCTGGCTTCAGAGTTGTAAACAAGCTTTTAAAATGAGTGGTTGGTTCCAAGGACAAAATGGAGCTTTTGTATACACATCTTTCTATTTTAGTTGGGCCATAAGCTGTGTACGTGATTCTCTGAACGTAAAGTTGTTCTGATAGTTTCTAGAAGATCACGTGACCCCTTGTTTACATAAAAAACCAGATATAAACCATGTTTTGGGAGCGAGCTATTCAGTAGAAGAAATTGGGATTTTAGAATATTAAGTTGTGTCTTTTTGAGTTATTATAAATTACCTGGTACTGGAAATTGTGTCAATTCGTTTGGATCAAGAGGAATTATTTTATTATTTGTCTGGAAAAGAATTGTGCTCATAGAGATTTTATGAACAAGAACTGACTAAATCAAGTGACATCGTCTTCCATCTTGGATACTTCGCTGGAATTCGAACTAAGAACTATTTGGACATTTTATTACCAGGACTTTTGCCATTTCTCTAGTGGATAATATTTTGAATTATTTTTTTTATTAATTTTGGAATTGATTCTTAAAACCGTAAGTTTATTTTTCTGTTCTGAAAAATATTTGTACTCAATAAATTGTTTTTAAGTTTTACAAGCTTGTTATTTTCACTCTTTCTATGTTACTGTTTATTCGAACCTAAGCACGTAACACATTTAATATATTTCTCATTAGACTCTAGTTTTAAAATATCCACGTAGTAGTTACCGATTCCTTCTTTGTTCTTAAGCTAACAATACAGGCAGAAAAACTTCCAGTGTAATAGTGTTTTAAAATACTCCCAGTGATACAGTGTTTGAAAATGCTCAGAGTGGAACAGTTTTTATATACGGAGCCCCTTAAGTGATACGGATGAAAATATTTTTATTTCGTTATTTCCAAATAGTATTTCGTTTAAACGAAATAGTATTTCGTTATTTCGAAATAGTACTTCGTTATTTCGAAATAGTATTTCGTTTAAACGAAATAGTATTTTGTTTAAACGAAATAGTATTTCGTTATTTCGAAATAGTATTTCGTTTAAACGAAATAGTATTTCGTTATTTCGGAATATAATTTCGTTATTTCGAAATAGTATTTCGTTTAAAATAAATATTATTTCGTTATTTCGAAATAGTATTTCATTATTTCGAAATGCTTTTTCGTTTGAACAAAATACTATTTCGTTATTTCGAAATACTATTTCATTCTTTGGAATCGTATATTTAACTTACATTTGAAAACTAATGTACGTAAAGATTATCACCCTCTGCATTTTGGTCTCTTCACGTGGAGGTAGATTTCGTAGTAAACTGTTGTGTCCGCGTCTCGTCTTTGATTTGAAAGATATCAAGTGTAGGCTTAGTCCTGTGTAAGGCGTAGATTTAGCAATAAATACATACAAGTTATCGTTGTGGTGTAGTAGCCTGCAAACTCCGTATAGTAAAGTATGGGTGTATACTCTTGAACTTAAAAGTACGTGCTTTTCTTAGTAATGTATAACACGCACATTACGAAACAGTTGCATGGTGCATGCTTTTCTTAGTTATATATACCACACACGAATCTAAATCATTAAACAATTGCACAGTACATTCTTTTCTCAGTAATGTACAGCATACACAGGTCTTTCATTCACTATCACTGTTGTAAGAAACTGCAAGTAAATATGAGCAATTTGTCTGGAATTGTTTCTCTGAGATATTTCATTTGGGTCCAGATTTAGTTATTTGTAACATAACTATAAATATTAAAAGTCCCAACCATGACACTTCGTGTTTGTGAAGCTATAAAATAGTAGTGGTTGTTTTTGTTCTTGCTGGTGAAAGTGTATTTTAGCATTTTAAATAATTTGCCAAACAATGGTGTGCATTTCTGTCCAGCCGAGCATCCCTGTTTTTGTTTGTCAACCATAGCACCCACCCACCCTAGCTAAAAGAGAAAAATTCTTTTAAAAACAATAATTTCTGAAAATGTTTTGTGCCTAGTCCAGTACTTGAAGTACTTAATGCATTATATATTCTGATCATTACAATATAAAATATAACATTTAAAGAAAAGAATTGAAAAAACTACCTACCTAGGCACCCTAATTTTAAAACCAATGGAATGAAATTTACGTATATGGCTACAGACCATTAAAACAAGCGTGTTGTAATTCATATTCTCATTTGTCCTGTTCTTTTATTTCAGATAGATGTAAATGTGATTTCCATGATGGATGTAGAACAGCTACAGACATATTTACCCACATATGGAGATTGATTAGCAACAATAATTTATGCCAAACAACAAAGAGCTCTTGAAGACACTGCAAGCTTTTGCAGTGATAGAAAAGAAAAAGATCTCTGAGAGATAGATTACTGGACAAATTATGAGCAACAGGGAACATAACGGAGCATTTCAGGAGAGCAGCACCTCAGGCTGGTAACAGAAATGCAAAAAACAAATCCTAAGAAAAGTGGACATTGGCTGGTTAAATACTTATGGGATTAGTGGTCAGAAGCAAGTTAGGTCAACATATGGTGGCGGAACAAGAGCTGTTCAAGTCCATCTTGATGCAACTGTTTCTGACATATTAACCACAGGTAAAGAATTTTTCTTTCCCAGTGGAATATCAAAGAAAGGAAAAGTTGATGACTTTAATTTCTATCTTGCTGATCAAACTCGTGAAAAATTGTCTGATGAACTGACTTTGAAAGATATATATGAATCCACAAAACTGAAGACTCTTAGGCTTTATGTTGTAACAACAGCACACACAAGACACTTGAATGGTAACAACAGCAAAGAAAGAAATAATACAGAACCAGATATTTCTGCCCAACTAATACATCTAAACCAGTCTGATTTGGGTCAGATGTCTCATCAGGTTCAAGCAAAAGACAATATAATGGCAATAGCATCTGTGTCCACCATTGAACTACAGATACCTGACAATAACCAAGCTGAAAATATGATGGGTGTAGAAGAGTCAAATACCTCTTCTAATAACACCTGTCATGGGGATTGCTTCGAAATAATCAGTCCTAATCATAATGTGTGTGACATAACACTTGATTCACACGAGTTTCTGATGACAGCAGTTCATTCCCAAGAGCAGTTTCAGCCAACCATTGATCTGTCATGTGATGTGACTTTTACAGGCATTATTTTCCTTAAGTTCCTGTCTATCATCTCAAGTAGACTCAAAATATTTAATGTAATCAATAAGCAAACAGCTTTTATTTTGATGAGTACTTTTAACATTGAGTATTCATTGCCTCTTGATATTTGCTTTATATGTTAAGATTATTGTATGGACTAGAGGTTTAGTATGGCTGTTCTATCTAAATACTGTTTCTGATGTATAATTTTGTTGTAATTAAGGTTGTCCTTTCTGTCTGGTCTCGATTAACTTTGTTTTGTAGCCTGGCCAAGCATCTAATATGTATATAGCCTTTGATGAGGGATACATGAAATTAGTTGGGAGTTTGATTCAAAAGTAAATTATTTACAGTCCATTTTTAGCTGTAACTCATTATCACATAGGCTTTCTGCAACCTGCATAGATACTGTTATAAACTGGATCAAAAGTTTAAATTCTTGACAAATGCGTAAAGGTGCAAAAGAATGGATGAGTGTTATGTTTGGCCTTTCATTCAAAAGAGCCAAAGCCTCAACTCACATAAATTGTTTTCGCTTGCCATGTGGCTAGGAAAGAAGCTTCTAGTCAGAATTTCATAGTTCCTCTTTGATGTGTAACTACTTTGAAAAGTTTGTTTCCTTGGAACACTGTGTCTTTTGTATGAGACATATTTGTGCTTTTCTAGGTCCCTTTTTCCTTTTAATAAAAATTCTAAAAGCCATAATTTGTAGCTCCCTATCAAGGCGTTCTTAGTGAACTATGTACAGCTACCATATGACATGGAACAAGTCCATTCTCGAACTAAAAACGTGATTGTTTTTCAACCATCTCCATTCCAGTTACCGCGCATAAACATGTACGTTTGTCTTACTATCAACGAACGCTTGCCAAAGAAGAGCAAATACTGGTGCATACATTTATCAGAATGCATATATTTTTGCACATATTGATGGACGCATATTTACTTCACTCCATTAGTCCATTCATATTTATCTAATTTCCTTTTATACTGTACTGTCGGCTTAAGGTTGACGTCAGATGTTTTTAGTATCATGTAGATTTAATAGACGCTGAAAGTTAGATAAATGGCTTGAAAACAGTAACATATTAACCTTATAATTTACATTGAGCCTTGTATGATGTTTATGTAATTTCACACATATTATATGCAGACGTTTAATAACATTAGAAATTAAATGTTTATATTAGGTGTTTAATGCAATGTTGGGGTTATCTGATCAATCTAATGATTTCTACTATTAACGATAGCGTGAGAGGAGAGTTGCAGTCGGTACCTTATGTTTCTGCTGAGATTCTCTTAGTATCTCACTTCATTTCTGTGAATCCTTCACAAGAAAGGAAGGGTAGTGAGGTTGGCAACTGACATAAAACTAGTATGAGCCCACCTTTCTCAGTTCTAACAAAAACGGTGAACCAAGATTACGGAAAGCTCAGACTAATACTGACCCAACTTTTCTACAAAATAATGCGAATCAAAATTGCTTAAAATAAGGTTTTAAAGTTTAATGTGGGTGGGTGAAGGCTATAAAAATTAAAATTATTTGGGAATAACTACAAGCAGAGCATAGGTTCCATGTTTATTATGCAACTTAATGAATAAATTTAAATGATCCCAATAATAATTAAAGCATTTTTCCGTGCTACTGGAGAGAAGGAACGGATGAAGAATGAGTATAGCCAAGAAACTGTTTACACTTCTTTAACTGCAGTCAGATATCGCTGTTTCAAAAACAGAGATCAATTGTATTAAATTTGCAAAATCAAACACATAAACACACTTGATGCCAATTAAAATAGATGCACACAATGTAAATGAACTTGAATGACCAAGAAATTTAGTTTTGTATGTATTCATCAAGCAATTTACGTACAAGATTTATATTTTTCTGATTATAAACACAAATAACAAAATATCATTTAATCTCAGGTCCCATTATTTCTAAATATGGTGTCACTGGATGCACACAATGACGGTAAATATATTATTAGGAGGATGCCCCTTAAAGTATGTCATTAATATGTTGCTGTAACTCCAAATACAGATCTAGAGCTTCATATGCCATTTGTAAACCTTGCTCAGCCATTATATATATATATATATATATATATATATATATATATATATATATATATATATATATATATATATATATATATACACAGATTGTACACATCCTCGTCAGAAGCCATTCCATCCCGGTACCTTCCATTATTCTGACATAACTGGTATTCTTCCTCATCTATCAGACACATGTAGTTCTCCGAATCATACAACTCTGGAACTGAAAACATGATGTTTGGAATGCCACTTAGAACCATTAAGGTTTTCGATGGTCGAATCACATGGGAATCCCACACTTTGGTTACTGAGTCTAATTCATCCTGGAAATAAAAGACAAGAAATATTCACATTTGAAATACTTGACAATAGGGATGAAAAGAATTGAAAGGCTGAGAAAGAAGTTATATATATATATATATATATATATATATATATATATATATATATATATATATATATATATATATATAGAGAGAGAGAGAGATAGAGAGAGAGAGAGAGAGAACAACAATCCTACTGTTATGTGTATTCTTTGCATTTCACCGTATTTGTTGTCATATAAAAATTTGCAATTTTATTTTGAAAGTTTGATTATTTGGACTGAACAGTTAAAAATAGCCATGCATATAACATATTTTCTTCTTATATTGATCGCCTTTAATGAAAAAAACAATTAATTCTTTCCTACCTGGAGACCAATCCATTAGTTTTAAAGTGCAATGCACTGGTGTAATGTATGGGAGAAGATACACAGAGTAGAGGAGAGCGAGGGATAACCTAAATGGCATTAAAAGATTTAAAAGAGAGGAGACTCGGTGTTACATAAACAGATTCATGGGTTTTTCGTTCTGATATAGGGTGTTCATCAACACTTTCAAAAACATCATTTGTGTTGCATATTGGGTTCACCTGTTCTTAAATGAGCGAATGGGTTCAGGACTAGTCACACACTATTCCATATGTTTGTCTGATATACGTTTTAAAGGTCTCTCACTTGTCGGAGCAGACACTGTGCAAGTATTGGTAATTCTGCACTTGCTACCATTCAAGTAATCATAGGACACCTTCTTTACTTGTTCAAAACTCCGCTATTATGTGCTCAATAATTATTTCTTTGCACATATGTTTGTAGATAAAAGTCTGTTAAACGTACTAGGAATGTTATGATCATTCAGCGCAAGAATAGCATCAAGGACATAGAAAAAAAAATTATACCGTTAATCAGCATTAGAATATTTGCAACCTTTAACCTTTACATCAGTGTCATATTCTAGGTGTCACACGTTGTTAATGTTGTTAAATTCTTAAAGTACATGGTGTGTGCAATACAATTGTCTTGGATAAAGAATCATAATATTCTGTAGTGGTTGTCTTGTTTGTGATGTGCTATCCAATTTTCACTTGTTTTGCATTCAATTTATTTTATATTAAGTCACATTTAATTATGCTTATATCGCTTTACTTCCCAACAATAACTATAGTAAATACAAGAATAGTCCCAATTACAACTTGAATTAAAACATAATGTATATATTCCTTAAAATGTTGACAATGAACTAATCTAGAAGAATTCATCAAGTGGTTCTGCAGCGTGCTGCGCACATACATGCACCACCTCTTCTGCAAGTGCTGGGATGAAGATGCAGTCCTTCAGGATATGAGAGATGACAACATCGTAACCCTGAACAAGAACAAA
This sequence comes from Unio delphinus, assembly GCA_029339505.1. Taxonomy (NCBI): domain Eukaryota; kingdom Metazoa; phylum Mollusca; class Bivalvia; order Unionida; family Unionidae; genus Unio; species Unio delphinus. The sequence goes on along the minus strand of JAQISU010001240.1, from coordinate 13,772,893 downwards.
GGCGACAGAAGTGACTGCAACATCTACAGGGGCATATCCCTTCTGAGCATCGTGGGTAAAGCCTTCGCTCGCGCCATCCTGAACAGAACTGCATACTCCTGCTGAAAGAGTGGCTTCCACTTGACATGATCTTCTCCGTCAAGCAACTGAAGGAGAAATGCAGATAACAACACAAATCTATCTTCCTGGTCTTTATAGACCTAACCAAGGCGTTTGATCTGGTCAGCAAAGATGGACAATTCACAATCCTGGCAGAGATTGGATGCCCGCCAAAGCTGCTATGCTTGATCCAGTCCTTCCATGGTGACATCAAAGGCACAGTGCAGTACGATGGCTGAAAATCTGACCCCTTCAACATCTGCAGCGTAGTAAAACAGAGTTGCATCCTAGCCCCCAGGCTCTTCAGTATCTTCTTCACTGTCCTTCTCAAGCATGCCTTTGTGACGTCCACATAAAGGATCTACCTGCACATGCAATCAGACGGCAAACTCTTCAAACTTGCACGACTAAAAACAAAAAGCAAAGCGCGTAAAGCAAATATCAGGAACATGATAATCGCAGACGATGTCGCTCTAGCCACTCACTCAGAATATGAGCTACATCGCCAGACTGACCGCTTTGCTAATGCATGCGGTGAGTTTCGGCTGACGATCAGTCTAAAGAAAACAGACGTAATGGCTCATAACGTGGACCCCTACCCCCCAAACATCATCATCAGTAACTACAAACTTGCGGTAGTCAGTCATTTCACATACCTTGTCTCTACCAACACCAACACCAACACCCTATTAATCTATGCTTAGCTCAACAAGCGGATTGGCAAGGAATCAACAATTCTCTCCAGGGTTTCGCAGACAGTGTGGAACAACATCATGCTGACCCTGAACACTAAGATCTCCGTGTATAGTTCCTGCGTGATAAGCACTCTCCTGTATGCCAGTGAAACCAGGACTGTACGCCTTTAAAGAGAAAAATAATAGCACCCTTCACATGCACTCTCTCTCTGACGCATACTCATAATCACCTCGAGTGATCGAGTAACAAAAAACAAGGTGCTTGAACCTGCCAAGATGATCAGCATGGTCGTACTCCTGTGCTAAAGTCTCATCAGGTGGCTGGAAAATGTACGTCAGATAGATTACGGACAGATCCCAAATGACCGTCTTTATTCGTAACATACCTCTGGCAAAACGTCAATTGGACGACCACATCTCCGCTTCAAGGATGTTTGCAAGCGCGACATGAAAGCCCTTGACATTGATTGCAATATCTGGATGAGCTCGCTCTAGACAGGCCCATCTGGCTACACGTTCTGATCACTGGTTTGAATGCCATCAAAAACAAGCTACGCTTACTAGCTAATGAAATGATATCTTGGTATAAAAATAAGCAGCTCCAACACACACCATACTCACCTGTCAAACGCAGCAAGTGCAGCAAAGACTGCCACTCCCGTGTTGGGCTACATTCCCACTACCGATGCTGCACAATCACCAACCGGGACATCTCTCATGGGCGCACTTCCATCGTCTCTCGAGACTAACGGATGGCAACAATAGCGTTTAACTTCCCAACAATAAGTATAATACATACAAGAATAGCGCCAATTGCAACTTCATTTAAAACATAATGTATCTATTCCTTAAAATGTTGACAAAAAGACTAATTTCGAATGGATGGGTTTTCTAAAATGATACTATAGTCGGAAGAAGTGGAAGAATATAGCTAACAATCCGGATTAAAATTACGTAAATACTGACTAATAAAACATCAATATCTTACCTTTATATTAAAAATATAATTCAATATGAAAAGGTAAAGATCAAATTTACATACTACATAAACTGGAAATATTTATTTTAAATACCAACGCATCTAAATCACTGGAACCCAAACTTTTCTTCTCAGCAAGAGTGCTATTGCATATTTTTGTACCAAATTACTCGTTATTATATCCTCATTTTTTTGAGGTGATGGTGTTACGCACGTCTTCATTTGTGATGTGGTCCATGTAAGAGATGCAAAGGATGGTTCTGTAGCATCTCATATCAAGTGCATGGATTCTTCGTTGTAATTCTGCTGTCAGGGTCCAGAAATACAGAAAGATTGAGATGAATAGTGCTCTCAATAGTCTGATTTTTGTTTTCAAACAAATATTCTTGTCTTAACAGGTGGGTCTTAGCTTTGACATACCTGTCGTTGTTTGTGCTGCTCGTGACAATATTTCTGCTTTTGATCCCTCTTCAGTGATTATGGAACCAAGATATTTGAATTGGCCCACTGTTTTCAATTCCTGTCCTCTGACTTGTTTTTGGTTTAGATTTGTTTGCCACTATTTGTCATCAGCTTTGTTTTCTCAGCGCTTATCTCTGTGTCAAATATGTAAGATGAGGTGACAAGCTCGTCTTCACTGCCTGCCAGCCCATCAATGTCGTCTGCAAAGCGAACATTGGAGGTGTTACGCCCTCCAAGGCCGACTGTCCCACAGTGGTTTTCCAAGCCTTCGCTCATGATGCGCTCCAAGTAGATTTTAAAAATTTGGGTGACATGATACAGCCTTGACGTACTCCGTCTTTTGTCTGGAACCAATCTCCAACATAACCTGTTGCAATTACAGCACTGGTAGCTTTGGCATACAGCTGCTTGATGGTATTGGTCAACTTTTGACATATGCTGTTCTTCTTCATTGTGGCCCACAATGCCTCATGCATATAGATTTTAAACATCATATTAGAAAACCTGGACAAAATAGCCAATACAGATCGATGACTAAAAAAGGAAACGTCTATATGTGTGCAAATCAAAAGAATGGATAATTGTTTCCATGCTACTGATGTTGTAATCTGTAAAATAAAAATAACTTATTTTGCCGAAAATGACTAATACAAAAAGAAATAAAAATGCACGGTTAACGAAGCAAACTTAAATGAGACATTACAAGGTCTCAAAGTTAAAGAGCCATAATAGGTAAATAAAACAAGTAATATACACTTATTAGTGAAATAAGTAATGAAACTGTCATTTAATTAAAGACAATCATGACTGTTTACGAATTAAGGTTTTACAATTGCTATTGTTATTTCACTTTGTAGTATGATAGAAAGAACATTTTGTCTAATCATAGCAATTTTGCTTAAATAATTAGCAGTACAAAGCAATAGCAACGATAGAGCACGGGTGACAAATTGTATAAACTATTTCGCTAGCAACCAATACAGACATTTGATTCATCTTGCATTAATGAGCGCGTTGTCTGCAATTATTATAAAATGGTTTTTTTTTAGTAATAAAAGTCATAAAAGATGATTAATTGTTAATTATTATCTACTGAATTATATTTTGTTAACATGTTTATTTATATAAAGACATATGTATCTTTATCACGTCAGTCTTTATAGTAGGTGACATTCATAGTTTAAATAATTTAATTGTCTGTATTATCGGTATTAAAGCTAAACACTCACCATCTGCTGATTAGTGCAGCCTACCGTTTGAATCCACAATGTATTATTTAATTCCTTTAAGACATTTGCATCTAATTTACCTGAAATTAAAAGTACATCTAATTTTAGACAGGAAAATTTCTTATCCGAAGAAAAAATGAGGCCAATATATTGACTTTACTAACTCTGTTCGAATTTCGTCTATTAAACTTGAACACGATAATCCACCTATATATTTTGCAGTCCGATATTACCTAGTTTAATTACATTTTCTCAATGTATGTTAAAATGTACACAGTATCTATTCATTAAATTAACGTTGATGCTTGTGTTCATAAAAATAACACAAATAGTAAAATTAGAGATAGGATATTGCATTTTCTTTATTCTCTTGCTTCTGGTGTGTGGACCGCCCTGGCCGAATGGCTCTGTCGCTATAAGAAATATTGTCCGGTCTTTCTGTTATTATAATAAATATGCAGAAGATATTTAACCAACGGTGTTTTTGGTTTTAACATCTGTTTTGGCGACTATTAGAACCAACGTTCATAAAACAGGTTTACAAAGGACGATAAGATAGTGAATGATATACCATTGCATGGAGAGCTGGTATATACAGGATGCATTGTTGCATTTTAGTAGCCATAAGAATTTGTTCGTGAAAACAAGGTCGTGTTCATTGTATTTCCTCAGTAAAAAGATACTCTTGTTTTCGTTTTCTGAAAAAGACAACGTTGTCAATAACGCCTTGATAAGCTTTGTGATTTGTACTCAACTTTTACACTACACTTACCAAGGACGACGAATATGTCTGCCTTTGGTACGACTGAAAGAAAACATTTAAGTTTTTGCAAAGTTGTATTTAATCACAGAATACTGGGACAGAATAACGAGTTCATGGGAGTTTTAAATTTTGTGCAGTGCACATATTTATTAACCTGAATTAAATTATAAATGTAACTATGGAATAGACGAAAATATCTTGTAATACAACATTGTTTTGAATTTGTCAACGTATTCAACTTGCTTTTATACCTAAATTGAGGGCGCTTTCAACTGACTAATTTCATGCTCCGTTACATTCATTGCACATTGCATAGCACAATAAATGTATTTACAGATACTTTCAAAACCTTAAACAGGAAAATTTCACTATTCTCAAATATCTATTAAGCAGAGCCTCGGGTGTTTCGTAAACAAAGGCAACATGGTCAGAGAAATTACAAATAAACAAAGACGATACCAAAACAATATATTACAGGATAACTTAAAGATTATGCGACTGCTTTGGACCTATGCGGACTTACGTTTGATCCTCAGCGCAAGCAAAACAAAATGGTAGGACATCCAAGGTCAGTAGTTTCAGAAAGGTTATTCAATTTTCTTTCTGTCCACACCTGAGCCTTTGAGGATACCTAAGTTTAACAGACTGTAACAATTATAACTTGTATCAATAATTGTTTTGAGCATAACATATATCAGAACGTGTTAAACTTTATTTTAATTTTCAACGCAATGCCATTTATTATCTATAAGCTGCAATCATGACCCCACAAATGTCATGTTACGTAAACATATCTCTCTCCAATCAATGAGTCTGTGTGGATGGAGAGTTGTTTACAAGACGGAATCTATGATTCGTTTGAAAATGTCACTTTTGACCCTCACCCTTTTTCGATACCGTCTTCTAATTTTCAGTATATATATATATATATATATATATATTTATATATCTATAATCGTAGAACACACTTTTAATTGTAAGAATGCTGACAGTTTTAAACATACCTCTTTCATCATTATACAAACAAATATATCAGGCTTTACGAATAGTCTTAAAAGGCACATTCCTTCAGAACTGAAATATTAAAAAATATTGATCCACCTTTGAACCTTAGACAGGTATAACAAAGTTGTAGCGTGGCGTACAATCGATTACAAGCTAATGTTGAAGCAAATAATGATTGTACAAATTGTACATCAAAACTAGTCTTAACATGCAAATTTATATGAAGAGTTCAGATCAGCGCATGCTCAATGAACACTTCTTACTATTATTCTTATTAAGCTTTTACCGTTTGGTAACGTCATAGTTGGTGTACTTCAACCTGAGTTAGGTAACGAGCACCGAACATTCAGCCTTAACTGTAATGGGTATGTCTATCTGTTTCTCAGTCTTGTTCTTATTACTATCCAATGCTAATGAAGGCCATGCCGCATCTTGGTCAGCTGTATCGATTGAGGTTGAAAACATTTTCACGATATATGAAGGAAAGACCAGTGTGATTCCACTGCAAGACTTGTCAAAAACATTGAATGTTTCCTTAGGGCTGCAACTTCTGGCCATCAACGACTTTGACGATGTTGCTGGGATTATGGATATAAGCACATATCTTTCGATGGAATGGACAGAGGAAATATATGTCAACAGCCATGGTTCAGGGGCCCCTGGTACGTCAGTTACAATATCGGCAGCTAGCATCTGGAAGCCGTCATTGATACTAGTCAATTCGGCGGGAGAGAGTACAGAAATCGTACAAGAGCAATCCCAGGTGAGAATATATTTGAAATCTGGTAAATGTGAATGGACTGAAAACGTTGTTTTCAAAGCGTCATGTAGGCCGAACGTTTATTTTTATCCGTTTGATGTTCATGATTGTTCAGTTAAATTTACCACCCGAGCATACAATTCCAGTGAGCTAACGTTGAGAGCGTCCAGTTTCAAGAAGGATCACTTTGAAGAGAGCGTTACGTGGAATGTGAGAAAGACATCTTCAGAAACATTAATCCAGGATTCCAAATCCCACGCAAAATTCCAAATTAATATTTCAAGAAGATCATTGAATTTTGTCTTAAACTACATTCTACCTATTTTAATATTGTCCGGTTTAAATGTATTTGTCTTCATCTTACCTAGAAATTCTGGAGAGAGAGCAGGATATTCTGTGACTTGTTTCTTGGCTTTTGTGGTTTTCATGAACACCATTGTCAAAACGTTGCCAAAGTCCTCTGCACCAGTCTCTGTTTTAGTGTACTACCTCACGGTGATGATGACGATTAGCGCAGTTATAACTGTCCTGGTACTATTCACTATGATGATCGACAAAAAGGCGGAGAAGGAGAAGGAGAAAGAGAAAGAGAATGTCATAAAGAAGATTGGTGCAGAGATGAAGAAGAAAGCAGTCAATCAGGAGGATGGAAAGAATAATCAAAAAGAGAAGAAGAAAAGCAACAAGAAGGAGGACAAAGATTTACAAAGAAAAGATACTAAACCATCGAGTAATCGTATTTGCTGCTGGTGTGGTGACTCGAATACTGTTATAGCTATATCAAACCAAAACGAGGAAGCTTCAGTATCTAATGCTGGTGAAATGCATCTTCGACCTCCAAGATGTCTTCAGGGTTTTGCGTGGTTCTTTCGTCGTATGTTTTGTATGCCGCCTAAAAAGTCATCGCAATTGCGATGGGTTCAGATTGGAAACACTCTTGACGTTTTCTTTTTCGTCTTTTTCATTGTGGGAGAGTTTATCTTTAGTGCAGCGTATCTATCACCTGTGTCACAGCAATATTCGGCAGAAAATCTAAAGGTGGGTTTATAACGTGTTCAAACATGATAAATTATTAGCAGCATTATGTTACTTAAAGGTGAAATCTTTACACTCGAAATTTACATCTTTACACTCGACATTTACATCTTTACACTCGAAATTTACATCTTTACACTCGAAATTTACATCTTTACACTCGACATTTACAAACAAATTGTGATCTGGATGGCAGGAGTATACTTTCTGATGTAAAGCTTAGTCCTCTGTTGCACACTAGCAAACATCTTGAATAGGAAAATTAGACCTTTTGTAGCACATAGTCGCAATCTGGGCAGCGATATTCTATTTTTCACTGTGACGATTACTTATTTGCTTCTGGCGAATCGGGTGACCTCAGTTTTCTGACAAAATAATTATCAGGCTTTACTCCCGCTTATGTGCACGTGGCAAGAACGTGAAGTTTTGAGTATCCCAAAACACATGGACACTGCACATCAGCAAATAGAACCTTAAACATTAAATAAATCTAGATAAATAGCCACACAATGAATTGTCTTTGTTAAAAAAAGGGATACAGACAAAACATTTTGAAATGTACATAATTTATGTTGTATTCAAATTTCGACCGAGACTAAATTGTAACAATAGGATTACTCTTGAAATCTCGTTCAAAACATGCTTTATTTGTCAGACTCTCAAAACGCCCCGGATGTTGTAACCATAACCGGATGTGAGATACCATATTGAATAAGTTAAAACACAAGTTCCATTAAAATCAATTAGTGGAACATAATGAAACGCTTTAGGTCATTGGAGCTGTAATATCGACTACAAGCATAACATAACAATAATTTTCAATAGCATCACTGACATACACATTATTATTATTAGTAGTAGTAGTAGTAGTATAGTAAATAAGAACGTTGTATTATATCACCCATTTTAGTTTAGGTGATGTAAAAACTATGATCATTTCCATTTTAACACATGCATGTTTATACAATAAACAATAAATAGTTACAAGCAGAAAACTCATTGATAAAACAGGGACAGGGTAGCAAATCGAAAAAATCAAAAGTATATAGTCGTACCTGGCCACGCTACCTATATTGAAATCGAAAGTAACATTTACTGGGAAAATGTAACTGATGTTGAAATCGAGGATAACATTTACTGGGACGATGTTATGAGTTCTTGCAAGTATCATAATGTATACTGCACTAATGTATTGCAGTTCGGTGCATTATTTGTTATAGATATTGAACGGAACCGTTTTATGTGAAATGCAAATATATTTTAAATTTGTAAGCACTTTACGCCTGAGTTAAGGTCACTAAATGTCTAAATTCAAATTCTATTTTCAATTGCTATTTATCGAAACTAATATATTCTTTTAGTTAGATTATTATTAAAGTTTGTTTAACATGGGATATTGTTGTGAGGGCTGGAGCAGGCGGTATTAGTGAAAGCAGCGGTTTATCCGATTCCAAGTAACTGTCACGTCACGGTCAATCTGATTTTGTGCAGGTGGAAATTACTAAATAATTAAGAAATCATAATTAGATAAACAATACACGTGAAGACATGTTAATAGATTGCGTTATAACACCCAGGATGTGCGTATGAGCGTGACGTCCATACAGAACATTTGCTGACTGGACATTGTTATTTTCCATACAAATATTGACTTTGATTTCTGCTTTGATGATCCATCTTGCGATATCTTCTCCGAGTGTTTGACTACTCGCATTCAAGTCATGGATGAGGTCAACATAGGGGCACTGACGTGCATGAATATCATGTGATGTTTTATACCCACGATCATATCGGTAACATGCATTTGTGGGTGCTTCATCAGGCATTGATTGGTTAATTAGAATCACGTCGTATATCAAGCCGTGTACCAAGCCCACAGTAATTATATCCACGGATGGGCTTTTCATCAGGATATTTTCTCCATGTTGCCTGGGTTAACTTTGGTAAAGTGGCAGCAATATTACCGCAAGTGACTGACTTTAATAAATGTGAACACTTTCTCTCCACGTGGAATACATGTTGATTGCAGCTTCACCATTAGGTCTCGGTTTGGATTTGTCGTAAAGTTTTTTTCACACAATATGAAGACATTATTGTATCATTTAACAACAATAGTATTCAATGGCATCACGAAAACGAAAACGTACATATACTTTTAGAAAAGTAAGATTTTCCCGGCATTGGCTTTTCCTCTCAAGCAATACCTAAACGATGAAACATGGCGATGCATTTCCAAACCCAGGCTCTGCGTTACTCATACGTCCTATATAATCAAGAATAGCTCAGCTGTTGCTAATTTTACGGTGTCTGACATGGGTTTAACTGTATGTAAATGTGCTATTGACAGTGTTATGATGTTTTAAACAATTTTCGAAAAAGCGTTAATGCGTTATATGACAAGAGAGGAAATAAGACCATCGATTTCGTTTCCTTCATAGATGAAGCACCTGATATTGACATTGATGCTTTGGACTCAAACGCTTAAGAGCACCAACACGGATTTGTCATATTATAGAAGGTCGAAAAACTGTCGAAGACGTATTACAACCGGTACAATACGTAAATTATCTTAATTTATCAAGGATATTAAGAAAGCTAAAGGTTATGGGTACCATGGAAGAAATCAGTTCGCTTAATGAGTTGTTAGAAAGGAAATTTACATGATACCAGACTTGTCACCCGAATGTAAGTCGTAGTTGTAAACTCAGACTCAGACTCAATTCATTAGTTAAGTAGCTCCTAATGAAAATTTCGAAAATCCTATATGTTTCAGTCTTTACTCACTTCTAAAGCTGGACAGACCACCTAATACAAATGCCACGAAGGATACATGATAAACGTATAGACGCTGAATGGCCTACAATGGAATTTAAGTTTTTTACCGGGAAGAAACAGACAATCGGACAATGGTAGGTTCATTTTCATCAATCCTCTAATACATTTCAGAGCAGACTTAGTGAAGAAATTTGACTTTTATGGAAAATATATTAAACAAAATTCGTGTCTGGACCACAACATAGTTCTATGTCATCAGCGCCACTCTTTCCATCCGACATGGCTGAATATCCAAGAAGTATAACATATATGTTGAACCACATATTAAATATATAAACAACAGGAATTAATGGAACAAAGATCTCGTGACATCGGTAACGATTGTATGAGAAACAACAGCAGCAAGATAAATATAAAATGTGAAAGTGTGCAACACCAGCACAACAAAGACTTACACCTCAAAGCAAAGAGTTATCTCTGCAACCACCAGTAAACGTTTCACGGACATAGCGTTCTAAAACTCCAGAATAAATGCAAACATCAGCATCCACATCTATACATGCAAAGGCACAAATAGAAGAAACACGTGCTACTATAACCAGCCAAAACGTGTATCACCTGCGAAAATATCAGTAGAATACAAACAACTAAGAAACCGGATGTTGAACAACTTAGGCAAGCATTTTTTTCGCACAGATAGAACAATTTCACTGTGAAGACTAAACAGTAAAATCGTTTGTAAATCAATAACCAACACATGAGCATTCCTTAGTGGACTATGCCACGTTAACAACATCATGGATCAATTATAAACTCATTGCATTGGAGTGTGAAGGCATCTATGCGCCAGATGTCATTAATGATGCCACGACATTGATTTGTTATCGGTTGCTCACCACTGACATCATAACATTGATATATATATATATATATATATATATATATATATATATATATATATATATATATATATATATATATATATATATATATATATATATATATAAGCATGACATTTAAGTTGGTAAAAAGCAAATTCATATACCTATAATATTGGTATATCAAATTGTGATCCACCCATGGTGCAATAATACCATTATATAAACATTCTTTCAACCACATCCTATAGATCAACGATGAATTTCTACTCAATCATTAATCATAAATGACATGAAAGTAAGGGTAATAAGTATTAATAATATTTGTTTTCGGAATGATCTCAAAATGATACAAAATTTCATCGGAATCCTTCCTTTTTTCCATTCCCCTCTCGTGCGAAAATGACAAAATATGCACAAATCTGGAGAAAGAGAAAAACAATGCGCGAAAACATTCAAACTGACCTTGTACCAAGTAACCTACAGTAATCTTGTTCATCTTATGTTTACGCTTTCCTTGTGATCTATCTACAGTTTGTTTGTTTGTTTGATTAGGATTTTTAACGTAGCTTTAACAATTTTTCAGTCATATCGCTACGATGTCTGCAGTGAGGCAGTTTATAGGGATCTCTAGCACTGAGTCATCATGCCGCAGACATGTAGCATGATGTCCCACCCAGTCACATTATCCTGACACTAGGCCGACCAGTCCTAACACTAACCTCTTAATGCTGAGCGTCAAGCGAGACAGCTGTTAGTACCATTTTTGTAAGTCTTTGGTATGACTCGGCCGGGGATCGAACCGACGACCTCCCGCTTCCGGGGCGGACGCTCTGACCACTAGGCCACAGGAGCGGTTAATCTATCTACAGTGTTCGTAATATTAATGATACATAATTGCATTCGCCAGTGACTCTAGGCCTATATGTTAAATTTGTCTGTTACGAGGCACACACATTGTATTGTTTTACTCCTTTTTTGTTCTTTCTTAAAACTATTATGTATAATGGTCTAAAAATCAGTTATTAATTATTAAATATCCAAGCGTTCAAACGGTCGCCGCCCCCCTCCCCCCAACACCCCCCCTCTCCCTCTCCCTGAAATATCTTAGCTAGATACGGGCGAAGACCCAAGAAACTAAGAGCGTTGAGGATTTTCGCTTGTGTCTTGACTTTTGAATGATGGTAATGTTAGTTAAGTCGTCCAAAGGGAGGAGACGTTATAAATTTTAGTTAAAACAGAATAATGATACTGTCAATATATAAAAATATTTTAATTACCTCTTGTTGGTTAATCATTGTACTTAGTTTCTATTCCACGCTAATTTCCATACGTCAATACATGACAGTACAGGTTTAGTATACATGTACAAGAAGCTAACAGTGTTTGTAGTGCATTATTTTCTTTATTAAATAAAAACATATTTTATGCTTAAATCATGAGTGTATTATACATTGATTTATTAAATGTGAAAAAAAAATTAAACTGGAAAAGAAAACAATCAACTTACAAATTTGCAATGTGTGTTTGTGAACAAGAAGAAAATTTGTAGAACTACGTTTTGTGTAATTTATCCACTCGAACAATACATAATAAACTCCATTGTATGTATATATGTATGTATTCACACACACACACACACACACACACACACACACACACACACACATATATATTGCGCGTTCACGCATGATCTTTTTGAAGACATCCATGATGGATACAACAAACTTCATTTTGTACAACACAGAGATGCTGCATGTGTTATATATCGTTGAGAATCCTGAGCCAGATCGAGATGATAACATTCTCATCAATGGAATCGGAATTCACATTTGACGCTTTTACACCTGTTACCGATGATGAATCACGTACACTGGAAATTGTGTTATCTTATTTAAGTTCGCCTAATATGCGATGAATACAGTTTAGTGACCTGCCAGCAAATAACTAAGTTATGTTGTCAGCAGACACTTGTGCCACCCGGAATAATATTAAACTTACCTCGGGCGCATACGTGGAAGTCAATAAATAACATATTCGACGTAGAATCACATTGGCGACAAGCTAAGACACTAACATTTACATACGTACCCATGAGCCCACACTCGTCACTTTCATAGCAATTGGAGCTCAAACGATGGCATTTGATACTAAACCTCGTCAATGTTGGCCTGACGACATTTCATAAGACAAACTTCTTTTGCGCATGGGATATAGAGCGCCATACATGGGTGATGATTACCTAAAAAAACGCAGATATACACTGTTTGGGTTTTCATCAACAGTTTAATCGGATGATTTGACATTGATTACGTCTGCTGCATTTGTATATTTTCCATGTCAAAACATGAGGTTGATACAAATTCTGTTTACACTTGCGGAACAAGACGGGCACGTTGTTGACCTTCGAAGTAAATTATTGACAATACACTGCGCAAAGAGACCGACCTGACATTTTAATATCAAATGACCGTAGTACTTGGACGTGTCAGACCTGTGAACTTTCTTAACGCGAGAAAATGCGTTTTCGCAACATATGGAAACTGGACAGCCCAGCATCGTGCTTCACACCAATCGCTAAACAAGCTGCAGTGAAAGTTGTTGATACTCTTAGAAATGTTGCTTGCAGATTGATTGAAACTGTTCAATTGCTTTGAGATCGAAATCAACAATCCGTCGACGGAAACAATGCAGCATCCAGTTAATATAAATCATTAATTAAAACTCTTAACACGACGTTCTGATTCAGTAATTGCAAATCTAGCAATGATAAATAGATTACGGCTGAGATATATAAATGGGATAAATGGGGTAGAGTGAGATTGTTGTGTTGTGCCGGTTACTGCTCCTCATGTCAAAATAGCCCACGGGTTGCACAGAGCGGGTGGCTTGCTTGTTCAGGCCATGGTTGATATACTATGTGACCAAGACAAATAGCAAACATCCAAAAACACCCATATCCCTACTGATATTTATAAATTTCAGATCTGTTGAACGTCATGAAATCTATCTTATCCAGTTTTCTACTTTCAGAACTAATGCAGAATGCACATTTGCAAGAAGAAAGAAAAAACATTGAAAACAAAATAATTCTTCTATGCTAAGAACCGCTGAAATATTCTTGTGGCATACATAGCAATACAATTTCAACGAGAAAACAGTTTATGCACACGTGAAGCATTGACTTACAATTTCACATACCCATCAAAATAAACCTTGCTTCTTTGAATGCTATCAATCATTCACTCATACATTCGAGGAGGCCAGGGTATATTAACAAAGGTATTTGTCCATGCGTATAAAATAATACAAATCTTTGATGAGAACTCACCGAACATGATCACGTATTTTATCAATACAAATGTCATTGAAAAGGTAATAACTTACTTTTGAATTTATTCTATTAAAGGAATAATTAAAGTTCCAGCAATAATTTAAACATGTACTACAGATTGCAATACCTAGCAAATATTTGTAAAGAACAAAGGTGTAGTGCAAATAGTCTATCGATTTATATTCAAGTATTTACACGTGGTGAAATAGGTGTACTGATCTGTCAGTGCTCCTTTTATCAACATTACTGACGCATTAAGAAGATTTACTGTCTGGAGTTGGCAATCAAGTTCAGCGTAGTTTTGTTGTGTTACCAGTGCTTTATTGTGTCTGATATTCAAACTTTGTACCTCAGTTAATGTTTTGTAAGTGCTACTATATTAGTAAAGAAATCCTTGTTTGATGTATGTAAGAGAAATTCTAATAGTATGCAGCTACCAGCATGCTCATCATGTTGTAAGTATTTACACTGAATACATTCGCATTTACCTAAATCTATTTTGATACGGTTAAATGGATGGAATATTTCACATTAATGTTACGACATTTTCTGTTTGTATTTATATATTTTGAGAACGAATCTTAGAAAGGCATCGGTAACGAATTAATCGATACAAAACTAGACTAATTTTAGACTGAAACGCCTTTTGTGCAGGCGGAATTGGAAGGGGGGGGGGGCAGAGAGCCAAAGAGAAAGGAAGAGCGAGAGCTATTTAAACAAAAGACTAAACAGTGATAAATATGGACAGTTTACATCACTAGAGCTTTGGAAATGTGTGTTTGATAAAGTTGTTCTTAACCAACTTGCTCAAATTAATTTGTTGGTCACGTGAGGTTGCCCGTATTCTGAAACAAACAAATACGTGTAAAATTAACTGTACCATATTCTATATACCGGAGATCATGTTTCCTGATAGACGCTTTAATTGTAGTTGACTTTTTGGATTTTTTTTGTTTTCATCGACAACCTTATTACGAAATATCCGTTGATTCTTCCATGCATTTTTCTGTCCGTTATCAATCTGACCAGCTGATTCGTCTTCTATGTGTCTATCCGTTTATAAGATGACTCATTTGTCTGAATGCCCTTTCATAATTGTACTAGTTCAAGTTCATCTTAAATCGTCAGCCGTTGTGTCAACTGTCCCAGGGATACCACTACGTATTGCATTATTCAACTCTCAATCAGTAGAATCACCAGAAAAGCGCACAGAAATAATTTTATTAACGACCAGAATATCGACGTCTTTTTCATGACAGAAACATCGCTAAAAACATCAGGCGATGAGCCCAAGTGTTCGGATTTAAAACCCAGCAATTACTCCATCAAGTCGTGCCACCTCAACTCTCGCGGAGGTGGAATTGCTGTCATCACAAAGAATTCCATGATAAAATGCCTTATGTATAACACAACGTTAAATTTATGCCACACATCGTTTGAACAGATCCAAACAACACTCACACTGGAACAAAGGTCAGTCCATTTTTTCTGACTCTACCACCTTCCTCCTAGTAGAAAAAACTGACTGAATCTCTCATTTTTGGAGCAGTTTCCGAATCTTCTGGAGTATGAAAAGTTGATAGGGGGCAACCTAATTATTCTTGGAGATTTCAACTTTCACTTGGACTGTCCTGGAAACCCATACAGGTCAAAGCCCTTAGATTCCGTTCATGTTTTTTATCTTAAGCAGTCAGTTAACCAGCCCATCCATAAACTTGGTCACATTTTAGTCCACCCTTGTATCCCACGAACTTGCATCAGATCACCTCTGCATTATATGCCATCTTGACGTATCAGTCCTTAACCCTCCACCTTTATTTGCTACTAAGAGAATCCTCCGTATGATAAATAGAACCAAATTCATGCATGACATCCAAGAAAACCTAACAACATACTTACATCCTACAGAGAACAACTCGATAACTGCCTGCGTTCATTGCTTGAAAAACGTGCCCCAGCTAACAAATGCAGACTATCAGAACAAAAAGTGTTCTCTATGGTATAGCAGTGTTAGGGACCAGCTTCGCACTGCTAAAATACATCGCCGAAAGGCAGATGCTTTGGCTTTCCACCAGACACACTATTCATAAACAATCTATGAATCCGCTAAGAAGAACATCACAAACGTAGTTCATTTAGCCAAATCATCCCACTACAGTACTAAGATCACAGAGATTTCCCGCTGTAAAGAGCTCTTTGAGATAACTAACAAATTAATGTCAAGGAACAAATGTACACCACTTCCATCAACCTTCTCTCCAGTAGACCTTCGGACCTATTTGCAAATTTATTCCGTGACAAAAGTACAAACCATTTGAGATTCGCTTGACAACACAATTGCAATTGACTTGTCACCATACTGTTATGATTCAGAATTTCAGCGACAATCATTTGAACCTGAACCTATTGATTTAGTACAAACAATCCTGACGAAAATTGCACCAAAGTCTTGTGAATTTGATCCAATTCCAACATCACTGCTGCTTGAGTGCTTAGACCCAATATTGCATTCACTAACTGATGTTATTAATATCTCCCATCGGGGGAATTCCCATCATTTTTGAAAACTGCCATCGTAAAGCCCCTGCTGAAGAAACCAACACTTGACCATAACGATTCAAAGAACTACCGCCCAGTTTCTAATCTACCATTCATATCAATTGTCTTGGAAAACGTTGTTCTAACCCAAATTGTATCTCATTGAATTCAAACAGTCTTTTAAGCAATGTACAGTCTGCTAATCGCCCTTGCCACAGTACTAAAACTATTCTTCTGAAAGTATTTGATGACATTCTCTCTGCTTTGGATAGTGGAAAGATTACAGTCCTCACTCTCCTTGATTTGTCTGCAGTATTTGACGCAATAGACCATGATATATTACTTCACCGTCTGCAGCATGTATTTGACATTCAGAATATTGCCTTACAATGGTTCAAGTCCTACATAGATGACACCCAAATATACAAGTCGGGCCACCGAACAGAAGTTGATGCTACCATCCATGGAGTAGAGATGTGGATTTCTGATGTGTAATCATGGATGACATCTAACAAGCTGCAGATGAATGAGGATAAAACCAACGCTATTCTGATCACAACACACAGACGTTCATATTTACATCCGTTACCTCAGACAATATAACAGAACAGAATAATAGAACACCAACATTAAATTCTCACAGTCAGTACGAAACCTAGGTGTTACTCTAGACAGTACTCTCACTTTGCACCAACATGTCACGAACATATACAAGGCTGCATATCATGAACTGACACGCATCAGTTCTATTTGCAAATATCTTTCAGTTGATGCCACTAAAACACTTGTGTGTTCATTAGTACTTTCAAGACTGGACTATTGTAACTTAGTTCTGTCTGTTTCGTCACAATATCTACTCCAGAAACTTAAAACAGTTCAAAACACAGCTGCTCAGATCATCTTTAGAGTACCTTGATCAGAGCACACCTCACCACTGCTCTGTCTTCCACACTGGTTATCTATTAGATACAGAATCAAACACAAAATTTGTTCTCTGTGCTATGTTTCACTGACAGACTCCAGTCCAACATACCAATCCGGCCTCAACCATCTGTATACACCAGCAAGATAATCTTCTGACAGTCGTATACTCATTGTTTCCACTATGAAAACGATGTTCTATGGACAACGTTATTTTGCATACCAGGGTCCGGCGATGTGAAACGAATTGCCCATTGAAATTAGATACAAAAGATACAGTGGTCACTTTTAAGAGCGCTCTTAAAACTCACCTTTTTAAACTGCAGGAACAAACTTGGAGACCTAATAATGTTTTGTATCTCATATGTTTTCAGCATGTTTTTATGTATTTCAATTTCATGATTTTTGTTATTTGTTTTTCTGTAGTGTAGTCATATCACTATAGATGTTGTAATGCGCTTAGAGCTTCTACAGATTAGGCTCTCTACAAAGTCCTCATTATTATTATTAATGATCTGTTATTTTGTAAGCTGATCATTTCCCTTTGCCATCGTTGTGGATATTTGACCAGTAATCATAATATAAGCCAACACACGCCATTGTAAAATGGGACTAACGAAAACAAATATTATTAATGTGAATTGAACAATGAAACAATAATTAGGCAAACATATATTACACAATCACCAATATATGTTTTATTAAATTTTTAAAGTTCGTTAATAATTCTATAAAGGAAATATTAAAAAAGTGTCATTGACTATTTACATTAAAATAATGGGTTTATAAATTTTGCAAATGTCATCTTGTTCAAGGCAGGCAGACTGGAAAACTGAACTTGCCTTTAGAAAATCTGAGCTTATCCAAACCATAATTACTCAACTTGAGAAAAACAATAATATACAATTTGGTTTATGATTTAGTGTATTTTAAGAAAATCACATTTATACTTATTGAAACATTTGTTAATTTAAAATGTTTGATGGCGCCTTAAAACATTTTCAAATATATATTTTACAAAAACATGTGAATATAAAGTTTATAAATGCACAACAATATCTATGTATATAGGTATATACAATACTTACTTATATTTAATTAACGTCTAAATTTACTTCCTAATGATCTCAAAAAGCCAATAAATATAATACGTGGAATACGTTTACATGAAAGGAATCAGTTAAATGCGCCAGTTGTTCAGGAATCGACAGGTCCACCAATGCCTTTACAAATTGAAGGGCATGTTTTGTACTCTGGTCCCAATTTATAACGTTCGGATTCTATATCTATACCAAGAATTTAGCTCTGGTTAAGTACACGCATTAGGTGGGACATGCTACTTTCGATATCAACATAAGCAATGCGACTAGTTGGGCTATTAACGTTTGTGTTGAAGGTAGGTAGTATATGAAACGTAAGTTCTGGATCTTGACCTTTGATTTTAACTCCCTAACTTTCACACATCACCGAATTCACCTTAGAAAAGTAGTATGTATAATGCTACTGGAAAAAATGAAATATTAATAAGTGCAATTACTGACAAAGTAATCCTCCAACTTCTACGATACGAACATGGCTAACTAACCTCTACAAGTTGTTAAAAACTCCAACACACTAATGATAGAGTTGTTATCATTGTCCCAAACATTTTGAGAATTTCCTGCATACTAGATATCACATTTTGATTAATATAACTCCTGCCTGAGGGGTAGATAAATTATTCTTGTATCTGTTTCTTGTGACACAGTGATCATCACAAACGTTATAAATGTATCCATGGTTCAGTTATCACCAAACTATTTTTTTTACAACAAAACTAAAGTCACCAAGTGTGACTTAAATGTTTCTCATAAAATCGTTACGTACCCCCAAGCACGTAAAGCAGGTTTTCTAACAACAGAGCCACTGGTTCATGGACACTAACACAAAATGTATAGAATACAAAGCCCACACCTATTCCTTTCTCATATGATATTACCAAAATACTAAATAAATATCAATTTTTATATATTTATCACATTCTCATATGATCGTATAAAGATAAGAATAACCCGTTTAATTCATTATTGGTGTAATAACGTATTCACGGTCCTTAAGATGCATAGCAAAGAACAACCCACCAATCCTATACCCATCAGCAGCTCGTGAAGGGTTTGACAACAATTCTTTAATTTCTTTTTACTTCTATTTAATTTCTTAATTATTCCATAAAATAATGAGTGTTTATATATAGTTACCTGCTTTTCTGCTTATCACAGCAACAACGTGCTAAAAATGCAAAATTGACTGAAATTACTAAACATATATTTCATGCGAAATCTACAAACACATGATGCAGACTGAGACATGGAACCTAGATTTTCTAGTACCATATATATTCATCCATGTGAATGTATGGACTTATTTAAAAGAATCAGTAAATGAAAAATTAATTAAAAGCAATTGTTCCAACAAGCATGTGCTTTTTATATAATGACTTCCAAGGATTTTATGTCATTTCTTCTGGAACTATTCCAAAAATCAGTACTCATTAGTTTCATTGGGTATAGATAAGTGTAATCACCAGCACATTTTTCAAGTTTCATTGTTTCTTGGTATAATAAACAAAATCAAAGGAGACTGAGATCAATCTCCATTTGTAACAACTAAAATCAAATATCTATAAATGTACATTTAGCAGTAAAACACCAATCATACCCCATATAAAAAGGAAATAACGTTATCTTGCATGTCACAAAATTAGTTTGTTTGTTTGTTTGATTTGGAGTTTTAACGTAGCTGTAACAATTTGTCAGTCATATTGCTACGATGTCTGCAGTGATGCAGTTTATAGTGATGTCGAACACTGGAGCATCATGCCGCAGACATTTAGCATGATGTCCCACCCAGTCACATTATCCTGACACTAGGCCGACCAGTCCTAACACTAACCTCTTAATGCTGAGATTCAAGAGAGGCAGCTGCTAGTACTATTTTTGTAAATCTTTGGCATGACTCGGCCGGGGATCGAACCCACGACCTACCGCTTCCGCGACGGACGCTCTAACCACTAAGCCGCTGGAGCGATTCAACAAATTAGTATGCATATTTGAATTGTACATGGAAACAATTTTATGGCAAAATGTATCTATACAAACATCTCTTTGAATAACTATTATTATACATGTATTTTCAAATTAAAAATATAAATTTAATTATTCTTAATAATATCCAAAATAGGAAATTAGGCATGTGTGCAGTGATGGATAATATGACTTCATTTATTTTGTTGTTTGGTATATTATAAACGACATTTGTAATTGTTGTGTCTCTTCATTAATATCAGATATTTGGGGATACTGATTTCGTATCAGACCCCATTAACGTCAAAAACTATACTTTTCGAAGCTTCTTGTCTATATTTCCATAGTGAACACCCCGACATATACAGAAAATTATTATGTTTGGACGACATTAGAACACTAACGAGAATTACGCATCCTTTTATTAAGTTTCTCTAACAGTTTTACGTAACTTTATGTAACGTTCCAGGCAGACGTTACGTGCAAAAATATTTCGCATGTTTGTGTAGAACGACGGTCACACTAACCTAGGGTAATCTCAAATTGATGGCATTTCATAACATACTGTGTAGTGGGTATTTCTCCCCCAAAACCATTTGGAACATATTTATAAACTATCTCTTTACCAAATTCCGTGTAAAGATGCCTACGATGCCTATCATGGTTATGATTAGCCCGAAAAATATAAACACGGGAAACATTAAAACACCAATTGTAATGAAATCCCGTCAAAAAACACGCAGAAAAAGTAAAATCGATACAGTAACAATGAGATTCAAAGCGTCAAGGTCTTTTGTCAATGGTTTTATGATGAGCCTCGTTCCAGGATATAGACGATCTGTTCCAAAACGTGGCATATGATATGTGCACTCCTTTATGAATTATCAGTTTACCTACTGTCAACTATGCAATCATATGATGAGATTGCTATCTTACCTGCTCAGTGGATACAATCGCACACATTCTTCTTTCAATTCAAAGTTCCTATTATGTACTTTGTGGTCCCAAATTAGTTCTATTTATTTAGTGTCGGAGATATCACCCGTTAATAACATAATTATTCTACAGACTAAGGAGTGTCTTTGCTTAGATCAAAATAAAGGAGATTATATAGACCAGTGCGTCAATTTGCAAGAAATGTATTTTTGTTTTGTATTTTTGCTGACTACTAACAATTGCATTAAAAAGTAAATTGGTTGTTTATTCACTTGTGTGTGTGTGTGTGTGTTTTAAAGCTCAAATGAGTTACAGACAAACCTTGTAATTCATATTAAAAGTATATTTAAAAAGACGTTCAGTGAAAACATCTCTCTTGACCAGTAATTTATTGCCTTCATCCAAAAATATTTGTCTACTTTTATTCATGGTTAAAGGCTTGTATTTTTATGTGAGTCATATTTTACCTTTTCTTTCTTATTGTGTTGTTATGTCAGTTGAATGCGTGTATTCGTTTGTTGCAGGATTGTGACAATTAATTCTTCCAGTAAAGTGTATAACACCGCATCATCAATCAGCGCAAATGAAGCTCATATAAGTACATCAAATAAATGGGGTTTCGTTACAGCAAACACTGTTAACGTGTACTCAGGCGATTTGCGATGAGTTTCACACACTTGTGTTTTCTCCTTACCCGTTTAATTTCAAAGTATTTTAGCAACATTGCAGTATCATATCCCACTGCTATCTGAGGTGTTCAAGCAATTAGGTGTAAAGAGCATATCATATTACCGATATACGATCAGCATATATACAGCCATAAAAGTGAGGTAACGGTTGTATGGGATATATAGATAAAAGTAAAAAATGACAAGAAAATCTTACAGACACCAGTTTATGAATGTAAACGAGGAGTATTACTTTGAATATTATTATCTTATTATATCATTATTATTGGCAATATTACCTTTAAATGCAAACCAAACAGTACTGATAAATTCAAGCATATAAAACTCTTTTGTATTTTCTCCAGCTTTAATTGACTGGTATACCAATCACAACTTCCGTATATCAGAGTTATAAAACTTTGTTTCAGCCATGAATAACAGGTGTTTTCTCGCAGCATTAAAGTGTGTAACGTGATGCTAAACATGGAAATCCTTTATCTGCAAAATAAGAACATAGCATTGCGCCAAGAGTCCATGTACTATTTTGTCGGTGAAAAGTTAAATACAGGATATGCAAAGTAAATAATTTGTGAATGCCTTTAAAGCTATTTAGCTGTATTCAGTTATACCATGTTCATAGGTATACGTTACTGCAAGTTCCGTATTTAAGAATTGTACATAACGGAATATAAAATAGTCGCATTTTGCTGAATTTTCCCATAACATTTTCTCTCCTGTTGTTTATTTTTGGATCTTCTTGTTTCCCACTGAGTCCTTTTAGTAATTTTCCTCTTTCAAAATCGAAGAAGAAAAAAAACAATCCTTAAACCTCATTTTTAAAGTAACTATTATGCATACATACATACATACATACATACATACATACATACATACATACATACATACATACATACATACATACATACATACGTACATACATACATACATCCGGAAGGCAGGCAGGCAGACATACATAATAATAATAATAATAATAATAATAATAATAATAATAATAATAATAATAATAATGAGGACTTTGTATAGCGCCTAATCTTACGAAGCTCTAAGCGCTTTACACCATCAGTAATGATATGACTAGACTACAGAACAACAAATGACAAAAACAATGAAATTGGAAAATATAAAACCATGCTGAAAACTTATAAGATACAAAACATGATTAGGTCGCTAAGTTTGTCCCTGCAGTTGAAACAGGTGAGTCTTAAGAGGACTCTTAAAAGGGACCACTATGTCTTTGTGTCTAATTTCAATGGGCAATTCGTTCCACGTCGCCGGGCCCTGGTGTGCAAACGAACGTTGTCCAGATGACTTTGTTTTCACCTTGAGAGCAATGAGTATACGATTATCAGAAGAAGAGCGCAAGGATCTAGCTGGTGTATACACATGGGTGATGCTGGATAGGTATGTTGGACTGGAGTCTGTCAGTGAAACATAGCACAGAGAATAAATTTTGTGTTTGATTCTGTATGGAATTGATAGCCAATGTATGGGTTCAGAGCAGTGGTGAGGTGTGCTCTGATCGAGGTACTCTAAAGATGATCCGTGCAGCTGTGTTTTGAACTTTGTAAAGTTTCTAGAGTAAATATTGTGATGAACCAGACAGAATTGAGTTACATTAGTCCAGTTTTGAAAGTACTAATGAACACACAAGTGTTTTAGTGGCATCAACAGAAAGATATTTACGAACGGAACTGATGCGTCTCAATTCAAGATATGCAGCATTGCATATGTTCATGACATGTTGGTGCAATGTGAGAGTACTGTCTAGAGTAACTCCTAGGTTTCGTACTGACTGTGAGAATTTAATGTTGGTGTTGGTGATATTTATTGTCTGAGGTAAAGGATGTGAATGAGAAAGTCTTTGTGTTGTGATCAGAATAGCCTCAGTTTTATCATCATTCATCTGCAGCTTGTTACATGTCATCCATGATGTCACATCAGAAATGCACTTCTCTACTCCATGGATGGTAGAATCAACTTCAGCTGGGTGGCTAGACTTGTATATTTGGGTGTCATCAGCATACAATTGGTGCGACACTGGGTGATGATCTATGACACTTGAGAGCGGCTGAGGATACAGAATGAAGAGAACAGGTCCAAGAACAAATCCCTGTGGAACACCACAACATACGTCAACTGGGGTGGAGTGTATTCCATTCGAAGATATAATTTGTGTCCTGTTAACTAAGTAGGACTTGAACCACTGTAAGGCTATATTCTGAATGCCAAATACATGCTGGAGACGGTGAAGTAATATACCATGGTCTATTGTGTCAAATGCTGCAGATAAATCCAGGAGAGTGAGGACTGTAATCTTTCCACTATCCAAAGCAGAGAGAATGTCATCAAATACTTTCAGAAGAGTAGTTTCCGTACTGTGGCAAGGGCGATTAGCAGACTGTACATTGCTAAAAAGACTGTTTAAATTTAAATGAGATACAAGTTGAGTTAGAACAACCGTTTCTAAGATTTTTTTATATGAATGGGAGATTAGAAACTGGGCGGTAGTTCTTTAAATCGTTATGGTCCAGTGTTGGTTTCAACAGCAGTGGCATTACGATGGCAGTTTTGAAAAATGATGGGAATTCCCTTGATGAGAGAGAGATATTAATAACATCAGTTAGTGAATGCAATATTGGGTCTAAGCACTCAAGCAGCAGTGATGTCGGCATTGGATCAAGTTCACAAGACGTTAGTGCACTTTTCATCACGATTGTCCGTACTACATCAACAATAGAAACAGGTTATAATGCTCCTAACGGTTGTCGCTGAAGTTCTGCATCATAACTGTATGGTGATAAATCAGTTGAAATTGTGCTGTCAAGCGAATCTCTAATGGTTTGTACTTTGTCATCGAAGAAATTTACAAATTGGCCTGGTAGGTCTAGTGGAGAGAAGGTTGTTGGAAGTGGTGTACATGTGTTTCTTGACATTAGTTTGTTAGTTATCTTGAAGAGCTCTTTGCAGCTGGAACTCTCCTTGATCTTAGTACTGTAGTGGGATGATTTGGCTAAATGGACTTTGTTTGTGACGTTCTTCTTAGCGGCTTCGTAGATTTGTCTATGAATATGAGTCTGGTGGAAAGCCAAAGCCTCTCTGCTTTTCGGCGATGTCTTTTAGCAGTGCGAAACTGGTCCCTAACACTGCTATACCATGGAGAACACTTTTTGTTATTGATACTCCGCATTTGGTGGCTGGGGCATGTTTTTCAAGCAATGAACGCAGGCAGTTATCAAGTTGTTTCGCAGTTGGATGTAAGAAAGTTGTTAGGTTTTCTTGGATGTCATGCATGAATTTGGTTCTGTTTATCATACGGAGGTTTCTCTTAGTAGCAAATAAAGGTGGAGGGTTAGGGACTGATACGTCGTGATGGCATACAATGCAGAGGTGATCCGATGCAAGTCCGTGGGATACAAGGGTGGATTGCATAATATTATCATCAGGTCTATAAAGAAACCAGTCTAAAATGTGACCAAGTTTATGGGTAGGTTGGTTAAATGACTGTTTAAGATTGAAAACATGAATGGAATCTAGGTGTTTTTACATGTAGGGTTGACCAGGACAGTCAAAGTGAAAGTTGAAACCTCCAAGAATAATTAGGCTGCCCCCTATCGAATTTCCATACTCTAGAAGATTTGGAAACTGCTCCAAAACGAGAGATTCAGTCAGCTTGTTTTTTCTACTAAGAGGAGGAGGACGGTAGAGACAGAAAAAATGGACTGACCTTTGTTGCAGTGTAAGCGTTGTTTGGACTAGTTCAAACGATGTGTGGCAGAAATTAAAGGTTGTGTTGTACTTAAGGCATTTGATCACAGAATTCTTTGTAATTACAGCAATTCCACCGTCGCGAGAGTTGCGGGGGAACGACTTGATGGAGTATTCGCTGGGTGTTAAATCCGCACACTTACATTCATCACCTTCGGAATGTAACCAAGTTTCTGTCAGGAAGAAGACCTCAATATTCTGGTCGCTGATCAACTGAACAATTTCTGTGCGCTTTTCCGGTGATCCTACTGATTGAGCGTTGAATAATGCAATGCGTAGTGGTATCCCTGGGACAATTGACACAACGGTTGACGATTTAAGAGGAATTTGAACCAGGTTATTAAAATTGACAGCAGATTATTTAAGTTGTTTATCAGTTACGGGCGAAAGGGAGATAACTGGAATTATTCTTCCTGTTCTACACCGGCCTGCTTTGAAAGAACGTTTCTTTTTTCGCTTCCGTTTACATTGAAGAAATGATGAATGTATTCCCAGTTCGTTTAGTCTTGAGCACAATGTAGTATCTAGAACCAAAGTGTGTTCATTTAATCCAATTAATGAGGGTCCGTCATATTGTAAGCGGTCACGTGACGGCGGTTTATTAAAAAACAAATGACTTCTTAACATTGGGATAAAACAGCTGTGAAAAATTATAATTGTTCTCTTTTCCAAATCAAGGAGATGAATTAACACATACGAACGGAACAGCCAATGCATGATGAAACACAATGATGTACACGATGATATAGAACAAGCACAAATGTCATAAATATAGCACAAAATCGAAGAGCCTATCTCGAGCAGTTAAGCGATGGCGGCCATCATTCCGGAATACATACATACATACATACATACATACATACATACATACATACATACATACATACATACATACATACATACAAATATGGCTGGCAATCTGGACGTCATGTTTTCATGCTCTGGTAAATTATGGGCGCCTGTAAAGAAAAAAGAAAAGTGTTTTTCAATCCAGTAATGAAATTCTGCTGAGCGAATAATTTGCCAACCGAATGGTATGTGTACCACATTTTTATATAAACTACGTACGTTTCAAGGAAATGCGATGAAATTAAATTTTCTTTTTATACCTTTTTCGCGCCATATTGATGTATTATGCTATGAAAGGAGGTGTCGTTATTGTGTGTGTATGAAATTTCATGTGAATCATATGTGCTGTTGCAGTCATGTTGAGACATGTTTTGAGATATGTGCTATTTGAGACATGTTTTGAGATATGTGCTATTTGAGACATGTTTTGAGATATGTGCTATTTGAGACATGTTTTGAGATGTGTGCTATTTGAGACATGTTTTGAGATGTGTGCTATTTGAGACATGTTTTGAGATGTGTGCTCTTTGAGACATGTTGATAGTCTTCATTAAATATGTTTGATGCTACTGTGTTAGTGGATGTTGAAGCTTGATGGCTTCATGTTTTCCAGAATGTATGTATAATGCTTTAAATAAACAACATACTTTATAAATGCATGAGTATATATTTTGCATGTATAACAAGTTGAGTTCACTCACTATTCAGTGGATTAATAGAATGATTAGTAACCGGTTGTATGGATATTATATAGCTATGTCAATAACTTGGCCAAGATCGCCAGCATGTGCTAATGCAAATATGAACATATGAACACAAAGCAATATAAGTAATGTGTAAACAGCATGTCCATCATTGAATATATTATTCTGACTAATTTCCTAACAATTAGAGGCCATTAAGTGAGAAGTGAATAAAGTGACAAAATGGACACCAATGATACCCAGGATTATCAGGATTCGGATAGTAATATACCGTGCGCTTCTCAATTAGAACGCTGTATTCTTGCAGAAATAAGAGAAAAAATATGGCAAATTGGACAAACAGTCATTGAAGCGAGAGTTATCAAGTAATCTTTAACTATCGTCCCTTAGTCTTATTCGTAGTTCTTTGCTCGATATTGGTAGGCTCAGCCATACAAGATATCCTTCTGGTCGACTGGTGAAGAGGACATCGTGCTCTGATAGTGCTCCAGTGAAAGAAAAAAAAGCGGACGATATATATACACTATTTGATTGTCTTGGGGAGATGGTAACACTAGCGAAGTAAAGGCAAGTATGTCTAGGTATGCTAAAAGAAGAAAAAGAGTAGAATAGACTGTCTGATTTGATTAAAGAATCTTCAAGAAACTAGTCAAGAAATTGGTCAGTCGAGTGACATGGATCAGTCAAGAGGTAATACATCATTCGGTGATTGTGGAAGTAATAGTCAAGCTGAGAGAATTGAAACCAAACCAGCATTCCCATATTCCAAAATGAAACATATATTGATCTTAAACAATTTGTAAAAGATGAAGTAAATGTCATATGTGCAAGAATTATGGAAGAAATGAAGAAGATGATAAAGGACAACGTTCGTTTGGATGAGATACAAGAAAGGATGATACAATTAAAAGACTTTAATCGTGCATTGATAAGTTAAGAGTCGGAATTGCGTTTGGAATCTGATCTACTGGCAGATGTAATAAAGAGTCAGGCAATGATAATCGAAAAGCCACATGCTGTAAACGGGAAACAAATTGAGAAAGTAAGTGCACAGATGTATGGAATTCAGCTCCAGCTTACAAATGTTTTACAGCTGTCTTGCTCTTATGCCAGTATGACCAGATATTCTTGCCCAAATGCAAATGCATCTTGTATACCAAATACAGTTCCGAAGACAGACGTAATTGATGGCCATCATCTAGAATCTCGAAAGAGGATTTTGTCAGATCAACAAGAATATAGAAGAAATACCGGCTTAATCGTTTCTAAGGTACCAACATACAAGATTCGCACTGTAGGTTTAATGCAATCTCAAGTAGCACAAACCCCTAATACTACTACTGCATTATTTGTAGCAGATAAAGGAGGAGCATTGGAAACGAAAATTGATGAGACAGAAAATCAAACTAATCAAAATCAATTATCCGATGCCAGAAATTCTCCACTGAAAAACGATGACATGAATGATATGAATAATAATAATTCTAAACTCATCCAGGTGCGAGTAAGTAATATGACATTCAATGGAATGAAGAGGAGTTCAAAGCAAAATCTTTGTTGTTATCTGAAATTAAAGCATACTATGGTCCAGAAGAGTTAAATCAAGTAAAACGCAGACATGCATACAATCGAGGAGTAAAGATCACAAATATAAGGATTCTTAAAACGTGGTCAAATATGAAGGGAGAAACGTATACCGTTCGAGTCACTGTTCCGGAAAATCTGCTTCCCAAAAAATTACAGCAGGGATTTTGGCCAGAATTTGAAGTAGCCAGAAAATGGTACGAGACAAATGATTAATTGTCTCTAACTTGCATTTGGAAAAACGTTTGTTTACTTTTTGAATGATGACTACTCTAAATATAATGACATGGAATGCGATGGGCATTATGACAGGAACGCCCTAGTTTTGTTCATTACTTCATACAGTAGATATTGTATGTATACAAGAGTATTGGCTTTATCCAGAGCTTTTTCTTTCTCCAAAAAATTGACAGGAATTTTAAGGCTTTTTCTCGACCGGATAGAAGAATTGATACATGTTAATGGGAAATAAAGCGTCCCTCTGGATTTGGAGGAACTGCAATTTTGTTTCGGAAATCATTACCGGTTCGTCCTAGGAATAACACTGGGAACGACAGAGTGATTGCAGTTAAAATTAGCCTGTACGCTATTAAATTGTTTCTATTCTGTGTGTGGTTTCCTTCCACAAACGCCTTTTTATATGATTATAAAGAAATAATGGAAACTGTGGAATGCCTTTATGATGAATATAATCACAAAGGTTGTGTGATTATCTGCGGTGACTTTAATGCGGAGCACCCAAAAAAGCGATTCCAAAAAGTACAAATGGTAAAGGTTACATATACTACTATCCTTCCTTAACAATAGACATCAAATGTCAACAATTGATAGTTTCCATTCTCAAATACCAGGATTTACATATTGCTCATCTGACGGCCAACACTCGTCCTTGATTGACCACATTTTGATATCCTCCTCCAAAATATATTAAGTCCGTATTGCTAATATTGAAGAGAACCATCATCTAAATTTATCTGATCATTTACCAGAGATGTTAGTTCCATAGGAACTCCTGGAATCAACATTGTCCAGATAACCAGTTACAATTAACTGGCAAATAACTTCTTCAGAACAACAAGAGCGGCAACGAAGTGAAATCAACGAGCACTTGAACAGAGTGGAGCTATGTGTAAATATCATTTCAGATGTACAAAAACATCCTTGTATGTGTTCTAAGTGAAGAGAACATGATCAGTTTAACTTGTCTCAGTCAAATGTAAATACTTGAAATTCCTTTATTTTTCCTCTCTTAATCTATGGTGCGTATATAACTCGTTTGGAATGAGTTCTCTCACGCATGTGTGTTGATATTGCGTTCTCTTTACTTTTATTGCAATATAGTGTACTGTAAGTCCTTTAGTGACAAACTATGTTCCTAACTTTTCAGTATTACGAAACATTCACTGAATGAAATCTCTTCTGAAGAGGAAACAAAGAAAGTCATACATATACATTTACATACATAAATTTTCTTTAGTTTGAAACTATCTCAGTTTAGGACACCTTTTTATTTTAAAAGGCATGAAATACTGTTCATTCCTGTGACTCTCATATATAAACTCATTTTCTTCATGTAAGTATAGAAGATTTAACTTAAAGGGTTTGATCTATACTTGTACAGCCCATTTGTTCCGTAATGAACAAATGTACAGCTGTATGTAAAAATGGGACATATATACTTAAATTATTTTGTCACTCTCATATATAAACTCGTTTTCTTCTTCATGTAAGTATAGAAGAATTAACTTAAAGGGACATATATACTTAAATTATTTTGAATATGGAGTCTGATGGAGAAAGCTGAATTACCTGAGCTTGAAAATAAATCTAGGATGTTGACAAAATGATTCTCAAAACATCTGTATTAGTCCATGAACGGTTTCATTAAGTAAATCGTTTACTTACAAAACTCCCTTTTCACTCGTGCATGTACATGATGCTAGAATTTACAACTTTAATATTAAAATTCAACCATAATGAAGTTTAAAGAAATTCGTCACAGTTCTCTACTGTAAATTTATTATGTAATTCGATACATGCTGCAAATGCATCGGTCCGGAATGTATTCAAAGTAATTTTCATTTTTGTCATAACATTTATAGCCTAAGTGAAACACATATCTATATTTGGCATGAACGTTCTTAAAATCTCTTTTTTGTTTGGTTTAGAGGCGCCAATTCTTCAAACCCAATTCAGTTTTAACACTCACAAAATATCTTTATATATCCGGAACATTGTTGTCCAGGTTAGCTTTTTTTAAAAAAATTATTTTTCACTTAATCTTTCAAGTAAGTCCATACATTCCCAGAGATGAATATATGGTGCTAGATTCCATGTCTCAGTCCGCATCAAGTATTTGTAGATTTCACATGAAATGATGTTTAGTAATTTCAGTCAATTTTGCATTTTCAGCACGTTGTTGGTGTGATACGCAGAAAAGCAGGTAACTAAATATAAACACTCATTATTTTATGCAATAATTAAGAAATTAAAAAGAAGTATGATAAAAAATTGTTGTCATGGCCTTCACGAGATGTAGATGGGTTTGGATTGTTGGGTTGCATTTTAAGGACATTGAATACGTTATTAAACCAATAATGAATTAAACGGGTTATTCATATCTTTATAAGATAAGATGAGAATGTGATAAATATATAAGAACTGATATGTATTTAGTCTTTTGATAATACAACATGGGAAAGAAATTTGTGGTGGCTTTGTACTCTTGTGTTAGCGTCCATGAACCAGTGGCTCTGTTGTCAGAAAACCTATTTTACGTGCTTGTGTGGTACGTGGCCCTTCTATGAGAAACATTTAAGTCACATGTGGTGCTATAGTGTTGTTGTAAAAACAAAACTACTTTGGTGACAACTGAAGCATTGATATATTGATAACGTTTGTGATGATTATTGTGTCACAAGAAACAGATATAAAAATAATTTAGCTATCCCTCAGGCAGGAGTTATATTTATCAAAATGTAATATCTAGTATGCATGAAGTTCTCAAAACTTTTTGGGTCAATGAAAACATTTCTATCATTAGTGTCTCGGAGTTTTAAACACTAGTTTAAGGGTTAGTTAGCCATGTTCGTATCAGTCAGATTGGAGGATCACATTGTCAGGAATTGCACTTAATACCTCTCTTTTTTCAGTAGAATTGTAGGCACTACTATTCTATGGTGACGTGTTCAAGTTAGTAGTTAAAATCAAAGGTCAAGATTCAAAAGTTACGTTTCATATACTACCTACCTTCTACACAAACGTTAATAGGTCAACTAGTCTCATTGCTTATGTTGATATCGAAAGTAGCATGTCCCACAGAATGCATGTACTTAACCAGAGCTGAATTCTTGGTATACATGTAGAATCCAAACGTTGTAAATTGGGACCAGAGTACAAAACATGACCTTGAATTTGTAAATGCATTGGCGGACCTGTCGATTCCTGAACAATTGGCGCATTTAACTGATTCCTTTCATGTAATCGTATTCCACGTATTATATGTATCGCCATTTTGAGATCATTAAAACGTAAAATTTAAATGTTAATTAAATATAAGTAAGTATTGTATATACCTATATACATAGATATTGTTGTGCATTTATAATCTTTATATTGACATGTGTTTGTAAAATATACATTTGAAAATGTTTTAAGGCACTATCAAACATTTTTATATTAACTAATATTTCAGTAAGTATAAATGTGATTTTCTTAAAGTACACTAAACCATAAAACATATTGTGTATTATTGTTTTGCTCAAGTTGAGTAATAATGGTTTGGATAAGCTCAGATTTTCTAAAGGCAAGTTCAGTTTTCCAGTCCGCCAGTATTATTGGTGGAGGAAGAACCCGGGAAAACCTTCGGAAAGAACCACCGACCCACGAGAAGCTACTGGCTCTCTGACTCGCCCCGCCCCCCTCCCACCCCGGCCTTCCCAAAAGATGTTTTGGTCTAAAATTAGTCGAGTTTTGTATCGATTAATTCGTTATCGATGCCTTTCTAGGATTTGTTCTCAAAATATATAAATACAAACAGAAACTATTTTTTCGTAATACTGTAAAATATTCAATATTTAAAGTTTGAAAACCTGACACAATAATGTACTGGTAACACAATAAAACTACGTTGAACTTGATTGCCAACTCCAGACAGTACATCTTTATCATGTGTCAGTTAAGTTGATGAAACGAGCCCTGACAGATCAGTCCACCTATTTCACCACGTGTAAATACTTGAATGTAAATCGATAAACTATTTGCACTACACGTTTGTTCTTTTCAAATATTTGCTAGGTATTGCAATCCGCGAAGCAGGACGTTTTGGAGCCGCCGATTTGGAGCCGGCCGTTTTGGCGCGACTGGTTTGGAGCCGGCCGTTTTGGCATGGGCCTGTGTCGCTCCGGCCAGTTTGGCGCCGAGCAATTGTTTTTATTCCTGTTGAGAGGTAACCTTACATTAGTGAAGCCGGTAAGGACAACATTGATTAGCTCAGCGATCAAAGAGATGTAGTGTGTAAGTGAAATATAAAGTGAAAAATAAAAGTAAAACTATTTCAATGATATGTGTGTTATTAAAATAACTTTTACTAAAATTTTAGGGGAAACATTACAGTGAAAAGTTCTTGATTTGTAAATTTTATTCAAACAGCAACGTAGCTAAAAGGTCTGAAAGCTGATGTTTTTTATTTAATATCATTCACAATCTTGTCCACTTCTGCTTTTGCAACATCACTCCCATGATTATTTTCATTCATCAGTAAAATGAATTTACTGTCATCTGCAGCTGTATGAAGACGAGCTTTGCATTCGTTTTTTAACTCGCATCGCAAAAACGTTTGAAGCTTGTCGGCACTGTATTTATCAAATATTTATCCATCATGCACGTACTTTTCATGACCACGATTCGATTTTATACCGCTCATTTCCCAAAAAAATCTTTTACGTTAATACATTCGACAGCACACTTATATAAACAAACAACTATATAGACGTGGGCTTGAGACTGAATGGCTAAAGCGTCCTGCTTATATTGTTATTTTTAATTATTTTGTAAATGCTGACATGGCCTCTAATTATCTTAAGGATAATGTGTAATCTTTTGATGTTAATCCTCTTGTTAGTGCCAAAACGGCCCACACCAAAACATCCAAGCGCCTAAACGGTCAAGCCAAACCGGCCGGCTCGAAACCGGCGGCGCCAAAACGTCACGGAACGGCAGTGTGTATTACATGTCTACATTATTGCTGGAACATTAATTATTATCTTAATTGAATAAATTCAAAAGTAAGTTATTACCTTTTCAATGACATTTGTATTGATACAATACATGATCATGTTCGGTGAGCTCTCACCTAAGATTTTTATTATTTGATACGCATGGACAAATACCTTTGTTAATATACCCTGGCCTCCTCGGATGTAAGAGTGAATGATTGATAATAGCATTCGAAGGAGCAATGTTCATTATGATGGGTATGTTAATTTTTAAGTCAATGCTTGACATGTACATAAACTGTTTTCTGGTTGAAATTGCACTGCCATATAAGTCATAAGAATATATCAGCGGTTTTTAGTATAGAAGGATTATTTTGTTTTCAATGTTGTTTTTTATTTCTTCTTGCAAATGTGCATTCTGCATTAGTTCTGAAAGTAGAAAACTGGATAAGATATATTTCATTACGTTTCAAAGATCTGAAAATTAGAAATATTAGTAGGGATATGTTTTTTTTTTTTGTATTTGCTACTTGTCTAGGTCACAGAGTATCTCAATCGTGGGTTGAACAAGCAAGCCACCCGCTCTGTACAAACCGTGGGCTATTGCGACACGATGAGCAGTAACTGGCACAACTCAACTATCCCACTCGACTCAATTTTAGTTGTTGTTGTTGTAGGGTTTAACGCCATTTTCAGCACACGATAGGCAATACATGGCGGCCAGTATTATTGGTGAACGAAGATCCCGGGAAAACCCCCGGAAAGAACCAACGACCCACGAGAAGCTGCTGGCAAGCTTACTCACATAACTACATTAGCCGAATCTTAGACTCGAACCCACGCAGAGAGAGGTGAGATGGCAGTGCTCCGTAACAGAGAGAGCTTGAGACTACTCGGCCACTCATGGCTCCTATTTCAGTTCCCAACCATAATCTACTTGCCATTGCTAGATTTGCAATTACTGAATCAGAACGTTTTGTTGAGAGGTTTAATTAATGATTATACTAACTGGAGGCGGCATTGTTTCCGTCGATGATAGCATACTCGATCTGAACATTCCCGCGTGCGTAATTGTTGATTTCGATCTCAAAACAATTGAATCGTTTCAAACAATTCGCAGCAACATTTCATAAAGTATCAACGAATGGCATGGCAGCATGTTTCGCGATTAGTGTGGAGCGCGATGATTGGGCTGTCCAGTTTCCAGAATTCGCGTAAACGCATTTGCTCACGTTAACAAAGTTCATGGGTCTCACACGTCCAAGTTCTACTGTCATTTGATATTAAAATGTCCGGTCGGTCTATGTTGCAAAGTGTATCGTTAATAATGTACTTCAAAGAACAACAACGTACCCGTTTTGATCCGCAAATGTAATATATAATTTGTATCAACCTCATGTTTTGACATGGAATATATACAAACGCAGCGGTCGAAATAAATATCAAATCACTCGATTCAGCTGTTGATGGTGTTGTTGTTGTTGTAGGGTTTAACGCCATTTTGCAGCACCCGATATGTTATACATGGCGGCCAGTATTATTGGTGGAGGAAGAACCCAGTAAGACCCTCGGAAAGAACCACCGACCCACAAGAAGCTACTGGAAAGCTTTCTCACATACCCACATTGGCCAAATCTGACACTCGAACCCACGCAGTCAGAGGTACGATGACAGTGATCCGTAATGCGAGCGCTTAAGACCCCTCGGCCACTTGGCACACACACATCCAAATGTTTATGTGAATTCCGATTCCATTGATGAGAATATAATCATCTAGGTCTGGCTCTGGATTCACAACAATATATAACACATGCAGCGTGTCTGTGTTGTACAAAATGAAGTTCATGCATGAACGCGCTATATATATATATATATCGTATATATATATATACGGAGTTGCTGTATCCTCCTGGCCATTGTGTATTGACCGAGTGAATAAACTCCTCACATTCCTGTCGAGTGTGCCGCTACGAAATGTAGTTCTACGATTTTTCATCTTGTTCGCAAACACACATGCAAATTGATAAGTTGATTGTTTACTTTTTCAGTTTTTTATTTTTCTTCTCATGTAATAAATCAGTATAAAATAAACTCATGTTTTAAAACTGAAATGTGTTTTTTAATAAAGAAAATAGTGCACTGCAAACACCGTTAGCTTCTTGTACATGTATACTAAACCTGTACTGTCAGGTATTGACGTATGGAAATTAGCGTGGAATAGAAACTTAGTCCAATGATTAACCAACAAGAGGTAATTAAAATCTTTTTATATATTGAAAGTATCATTATTCTGCTTTAACTAACATTTATAACGTCTCCTCCCTTTCGACGACTTAACTAACATTACCATCATTTAAAGGTCAAGACACAAGCGAACATCCTCAACGCTCTTAGTTTCTTGAGTCTTCGCTCATATCTAGCTACGATATTCCAGAGAGGGAGAAGGGGGTGTGTGACCGTTTCGACACTTGTATGTATAATAATTTATAATTTTTTTACATTATATATAATAGGTTTAAAATACAACAATAAGTAAAACAATACAGTTCGTGTGCCTCGTAACATACAAATATAACATATAGGCCTAATGTCACTGGCTGTTGCAACTATGTATCATTGATATTATGAAAACTGTAGATAGATCAGAAGGAAAGCGTAAATACAAGATGAACCAGATTACTGTAGGTTACTTGGTACAAGGTCAGTTTGAATATTTTCGTGCATTGTTTTTCTGCTACTATAGATTTGTGCATATTTTGTCATTTTTGCACGAGACGGGAATGAAAAAAAGGAAGGATTCCAATGAAATTTTGTATCATTTTAATATCATTCGGAAAACAGGGACTATTAATAATTTATATCGTTATTTTCATGTCATTTATAATTAATGAATGAGTAGAAATTCGCCATTGATCTATAGGAGTGTGGTTGAAAGAATGTTTATATATACGTATTATTGTACCATATATATATATATATATATATATATATATATATATATATATATATATATATATATATATATATATATATATATATATAAAGACAGTCACTTGCGATAATATGGCTGCCACTTGATCAAAGTTAACCTAGACAAGATGGAGAAAAAATCCTGGTAAAAAGTACATCCGTGGATATAATTACTGTGGGCTTGATACACGGCTTGATATACGATATGATTCTAATAACCAATCAACGCCTGATGAAGCACCCACAAATGCATGTTGCTGATATGATCATGCGTATAAAACATCACATGATATCCGTGCACGTCAATGCCCTTATGTGGACCTCATCTATGACTTGGATGCGATTAATCAAACACTCGGAGAAGATATTGCAAGATGGATCATCAAAACAGAAATGAAAAAAAATTTGTATGGAAAATGGACAATGTCCAATCAGAAAACGTTTTGAATGGACGTCACGCTCATACGCACATCCTGGCTGTTATAACGCAATCTAGTAACATGTCTCTAATTATGATTCCCTAATAATCTTGTAAATTTCCACCTTCACAAAATCAGATTGACCATGACGTGACGCTTACATGGAATTGGATAAACCTCTACTTTCACTAATACCTCCAGCTCCAGCCCCCACAACAATACCCCATGTAGAACAAACTTTAATTATAATCTAACTAAAAAGAATATATTAGTTTCGATAAATAGCAATTGAAAATAGAATTTGAATTTAGACATTTAGTGACCTTAACTCAGGCGTAAAGTGCTTACAAATTATATTCGTGAAGTATACATTATGACACTTGCAAAAACTCATAACATTGTCGCAGTAAATGTTATCTTCGATTTCAAAATCAGTTACATTTTCCCAGTAAATGTTACTTTCGATTTCTACATCAATTACATTTTCCCAGTAAATGTTACTTTCGATTCCAACATAGGTAGCGTGGCCAGGTACGATTTAATACATTGATCTTTTCAATTTGCTACACTGTCACTGTTTCATCAATGAGTTTTCTGCTTGTAACTATTTATTGTTTATTGTATAAACATGTATATGTTAAAATGGAAATGATTATAGTTTTTACATCACCTTAACTAAAATGGGTGATATAATACAACGTTTTTATGTACGATACTACTACTACTACTACTACTACTACTACTACTACTACTTATAACAATAATAATATTGTTGCAATTTAGCCACGGACAACATTTGAATACAACATAAATTATGTACATTTTCAAAATGTTTTTTCTGCAACACTTCTTTTTAAAAGACAATTCATTGTGTGGCTATTTATTTAGATTACTTTAATCGTTAACGTTCTTTTTGGCGATGTGCAGTGTCCATGTGTTTTGGGATACTCACTACTCTACGTTCTTGACACGTGAACATAAGCGGGAGTAAAGCCTGATAATCATTTTGTCAGAAAACTGAGGTCACCCGATTCGCCAAAACAAATAAGTAATCGTCAAAGTGAAAAATATTAATGGCCATATAATATCACTGTCCAGATTGTGAATATGTACTACAAAAGGTCTGATTCTGCTTTTCAAGATTTTTGCTAGCTTGCAATAGAGAATTAAGCTATAGATCAGAAAGAATACTCCTGCCATCCAGATCACAGTTATTTTGTAAATGTCGAGTGTAAAGATTTTACCTTTAAGTAACATAATGCTTCTAATAATTTTTCATGTATGAACACGTTATAAATTCACCTTTAGATTTTCTGCCGAATATTGCTCTGACACGGGTGATAGATACGCTGCACTAAAGATAATCTCTCCCACAATGAAGAAGACGAAAAAGAAAACATCAAGAGTGTTTCCAATCTGAACCCATCGCAATTCCGATGACCTTTTAGTTGACATACAAAACATACGACGGAAGAACCACGCAAAACCCTGAGGACATCTTGGAGGACGATGATCCTGATAAATTTTATCAGCGTTAGATCCTGAAGCTTCCTCGTTTTGGTTTGATATATTTATAACAGTATTCGAGTCACAACACATGCAGCAAAGACGATTACTCGATGGTTTAGTATGCTTTCTTTTTCTATCTTTATCTTCCTTCTTGTTGTTTATCTTCTTCTCTTTCTGCTTATTCTTTCCATCCTCCTGGTTGCTTGCATTCTTTTTCATCTCTGCATCCATCTTATTTATGGCATTCTCCTTCTCCTTCTCCTTCTCCTTCTCCTCCCTTTTGTCGATTATCAGAGTGAGTAGTACAAGGACAGTTATAACTGCGCTAATTGTCATCATCACCGTGAGGTAGTACACTAAAACAGAGACTGGTGCAGATGACTTTGGTAACGTTGTGACAATGGTGTTCATAAAAACCACAAAAGCCAAGAAACAAGTCACAGAATATCCTGCTCTCTCTCCAGAATGTCTAGGTAAGATGAAGACAAATACATTTAAACCGGACAATATTAAAATAGGTAGAATGTAGTTTAAGACAAAATTCAATGATCTTCTTGAGATATTAATTTGGAATTTTGCGAGAGATTTGGAATCCTGGATTAATGTTTCTGAAGATGTCTTTCTCACATTCCACGTAACGCTCTCTTCAAAGTGATCCATCTTGAAACTGGACGCTATCAACGTCAGCTCACTTGAATTATATGCTCGTGTGGTAAATTTAACTGAACAATCATGAACATCAAACGGATAAAAATAAACGTTCGGCCTACATGACGCTTTGAAAACAACGTTTTCAGTCCATTCACATTTACCAGATTTCAAATATATTCTCACCTGGGATTGCTCTTGTACGATATCTGTACTCTCTCCCGCCGAATTGACCAGTATCAATGACGGCTTCCAGATGCTAGCTGCCGATATTGTAACTGACGTATCAGGAGCCCCTGAACCATGGCTGTTGACATAAATTTCCTCTGTCCACTCCATCGAAAGATATGTGCTTATATCCATAATCCCCGCAACATCGTCAAAGTCGTTGATGGCCAGGAGTTGCAGCCCTAAGGAAACATTCAATGTTTTTGACGAGTCTTACAGTGGAATCATACTGGTTTTTCCTTCATATAGCGTGAAAATGTTTTCAACCTCAGTCGATACAGCTGACCAAGATGCGGCATGGCCTTCATTAGCATTGAATAGTAATAAGAACAAGACTGAGAAACAAATGGACATACCCATTACAGTTAAGGCTGAATGTTCGGTGCTCGTTACCTAACTCAGATTGAAGTAAACCAACTATGACGTTACCAAAAAATGGAAGCTATATAATGATAATAGTAAAAAGTGTGCATTGAGCATGCGCTGAAATCTTCATATAAATTTGCATGTGAAGACTAGTTTTGATGTACTATTTTTACAATCATTATTTGCTACAACATTAGCTTGTAATCGAATGTACTCGACGCTTCAACTTTGTTATACCTGTCTAATGTTCAAAGGTGGATCGATATATCTTGATATTTCAGTTTTGAAGGAATGGGCCTTTTAGAAATCGTAAAAGCGTGATATGTTTGTTTTTATAACGATGAATGCGGAATGTTTAAAACTGTCAACAAATTTAAAATTAAAATTGTGTTCTATAGCGAATATGAATAACCTTTTGTTGAAGCAATCAAAACTA
Organism: Unio delphinus; assembly: GCA_029339505.1. Lineage (NCBI taxonomy): Eukaryota > Metazoa > Mollusca > Bivalvia > Unionida > Unionidae > Unio > Unio delphinus. The sequence goes on along the minus strand of JAQISU010001240.1, from coordinate 13,732,039 downwards.
ACAAATACTCCACCAAATGTTATTTCCAAATGTGCCTTGCAACCACCTTGTCTATAAACGCTTTATTTAAATGTTATTTTATGTTTAGTTTTAAGGAATATTTTGTTGGATTTCGACAGATAAAATATAGTAAATGCAGTACTATGTTATCACTATTTATATAAAACCTTTTTTGATAGCAAAGAGTTTGAATATACATACATTAGTATATTAAGAAGTATTAAGACCTATTTGTTATTTTTTTATATTTAATATGTAAGATTATTCGTACCACTAAAATATAACCTCTCTATGACCTAGGTATTTTGCTGTTAATCTTCTTTAATGCTTTCAGATCAGACATATTTACATTACAAATGTCCACGCGTTCTGGCGTCCATCATTTGATTCTCTTTGTGAACTTCGTTTGTGCCGATTTAAAGAGGATGATGTTATTGGACAAGATATTACTGAAAATTAGATGGCGGCATTGAAAAAGGGTGAGAGTCGAAAGTGACATTTTCGAACGCATCATAGATTCCGTCTTGTAAACAACTCTCCATCCACACATATACACCATCTCATTGAGGGTTAAAAGGATTGGAGAGAGATAGATATAAGTAACATGACATTTGTGGGATCATGATTGCAGCTTATAGATAATGAATGGCACTGCGTTGAAAATTAAAAGAAAGTTCAACACGTTCTGATATATGTTATGCTCAAAACAATTATTGATACAAGTTATAATTGTTACAGTCTGTCATACTTAGGTATCCTCAAAGTCTCAGATGTGGACATAAAAGAAAATTGAATTACCTTTCTCAAACTACTGCCCTTGGATGTCCTACCATTTTTTTTTGTTTGCGTTGAGGATCAAACGTAAGTCCGCATAGGTTCAAAGCAGTCGCGTAATCTCTAGGCTAACATGAAATATATTTTTTCGGTATTATCTGTGTTCATTTGTAATTTCTCTGATCATGTTGCAGTTGTTGACGAAACACCCGAGCCACTGCTTAACAGATAATTGAGAATTGTGAAATTTACCTTTTTAAGGTTTTGAAAGTTTCTGTAAATACATTTATTGTGCTATGCAATGTGCTATGAATGTAACGGAGCATGAAATTAGTCAGTTGAAAGTGCCCACAAATTAGGTATAAAATGCAAGTTGAAAAAGTTGACAAATTTTAAACAATGTTGTATTCCAAGAAATGTTCGTCTACTTCATATTTATTTTTAGAATATAATTCAGGTTAATAGATATGTGCACTGCAAAAAAATATAAAACTCCCATGAACTCTTTATATTCTCCCAGTATTGCTGCGACCAAATACAACTTTGTAAAAACTTTAATGTCTTCTTGCAGAGGTACCAAAGGCAAACATATTCGTTGTCTTTGGTGAGTGAAGTGTAAACATTGTGCACAAATCACAAAGCATATCAAGGCGTCATTGACAACGTAGCTTTTTTTCAGAAAATAACAACATAAGTATCGTTTTACTGAGGAAATACAATGAACACGACCTTGTCGTCACGAACAAAGTCTTACGGCTGCTAAAGTACAACACTACAGCTTGTATCTACCAGCTCTCTAAGCACTGGCATATCATTCACTATGTTATCGTCTTTTGTAAACCTGTTTTATGAATGTTGGTTGTAATAGTAGCCGAAACAGTTATTAAAACCAAAAACACTGTTGTTTAAATGTTTTCTGCATAGTTATTATAATAGCAGAAAGACCGGACAATATTTCTTATAGCGACAGATCCATTGGGCCAGGGCGGTCGACAATATTTCTTATAACGACAAGGCCATTGGGCCAGGGCGGACCGCACACCAGAAGCAATAGAATAAAATAAATGCCATATCCCATCTCTAATTTTACTATTTGTTTATTTTTATTAACACATGCATCAATGTTAATTTAATGAAGAGATACTGTGTACATTTTAACATGATACGTTGAGAAATGTAATTAAATTCGGTAATATCGGATTGCAAAATATATAGGTGGATTATCGTATTCAAGTTTAATAGACGAAATTCGAACAGAGTTAGTAAAGTCAATATATTGGCCTCATTTATTCTTCAGATAAGAAATTTTCCTGTCAAAGGTTAGATGTACTTTAAATTTCAGGTAAATTTGATGCAAACGTCTTAAAGGAATTAAATAATGCGTTGTGGATTCAAACGGTAGGCTGCACTAATCAGCAGATGGTGAAAATGTGTTGTTTTAATACTGATAATACAGACAATTAAATTATTTGAACTATGGATGTCACCTACTATAGAGACTAACTTGATACAGATACATATGTCTTTATATAAATTAACATATTAATATAATATAATTCGGTAGATAATAGTTAACAATTAATCTTTTATGACTTTAGTTATTAAAAGTGAACATTTTCGTATAATTACAGATAACGAGCTGATTAATGCAAGATTAACCAAACGGCAGTATTGGTTGCTAACGAAAATGTTTATTCACTTTCTCACCCTTGCTCTATCATTGCTATTGCTTTGTACTGGTAATTATTTAAGCAAAATTGCTATGATTAGACAAAATGTTCTTTCTATCATACTACAAAGTGAAATAACAATAGCAATTGTAAAACCTTAATTCGTAAACAGCCATGGTTTTCTTTAATTAAATGACACAATTTCGTTACTTATTTCACTAATAAGTTTATATTACTTGTTTTACTTACCTACTAAATGGCTCTTTAACTTTGAGACCTTGTAATGTCTCATTTAATTTTGCTTCGTTAACTGTACATTTTGATTTCCTTTTGTATTAGTCATTTTCGGCAAAATAAGTTAAAGTTTTATTTATTTTACAACATCAGTAGCATTGACATAATAAGCCCATCTTTTTGATTTGCAAACATGTAGAAGTTTCCTTTTATGTCGTCTATCTTTCTGGGCTATTTTGTTTAGGTTTTCTAATATGATTTTTAAAATATATATGCCGTATATAGTGTGGCATGAGGCATTGTGGGCCATAATGAATGAGAACAACATATGTCAAAAGTTGACCAATACCATCAAGCAGCTGAATGCCAAGACTACCAATGCAGTAATTGCTCAACGTGCTGTTGGAGATTAGTTTCAGACAAAAGATGGAGTACGTCAAGGCTGTCTTAAGTAACCCACACGTTTTAAAATCTACTTGGAGCTCATCATGAGCGAAGGCCTGGAAAACCAATGCGGGAAAGTCAGCCTTGGAGGGCGTAACACTATCAATCTACGCTTTGCAGACGACATTGATGGGCTGGCAGGCAATAAAGACGAGCTTGTCACCTTAGTGAAAGACCTAGATGAAACATCCTAATAAAAATAAACTAAATCTCATGTTCGACTAAAATGACCGAATAAAGAACGAGTTCACAAGCGGAATTAACATGGAACATGTCGAAGCAATTGCAAACGATATATCACGACGAAACTCATCAAACATTTACCAGTGTTCGGCATTAAAGTAATTTTGAGGTATTTATATGACCCTAGTGAAGTTGAGGGTGGTGCAGCAAGAGCAACTGATTCCGTGTGGAGCTTATCAACTTATACAATTTTCAGAGTGGTAAGATCGACTGTGTAGCCACCAAACTATGGATTAGATTCAACAGCTCCTCAACGTGGATTTGTCCGTGAACAATTTCCTGAAAATATCCAGTTAGCACCAGAAGACTGATACGCGCCAAGAAAAAAACACTAACAATATAGTCACATGCGTTGATGAACGAAATTACTCTCGGTCTGTTACAATCAAAACATGTCGGAGAGACATTTTCGCAGTTAATAACAATTGTATCTTGTTTAATATTTTTTCTATTGCATTTTTCGATCTTGGGAACGCATAAATAATATGCATCAGGCAAAGACTTGCTGTAGATGGCTCATGACAGGATCAGTAAGTCGTTGTAAAAAGAAGTTTCGTAGATAATACTGTGGATATCACCTGATTAGTTCTCACTGTTCCAGTACTGGAATACAGCCATTTCTAAATTTTGGGGTGGTAGTTGAGGGAAAACACCAGTTATGTGTTTCTTGAGGCGGACGAAATTATGGAGCGCTTAACGAAAAACAAAATGCTTCTGATGACAACAGAATATAAGACGCGTACTCATGCATTCATCCTTGACATTGGTATTCTGATAGTTTAATGAGTCAACACTACATGACCAGGCTTAAAACAACATTTTTAGCGACCACTTTACAAACTAGACTTGATTAAGAGCGCCCCTCCCCCCAAATATCGCCTGATATTTGTGTTTTGTCGGTATAAGACATGATGAGTGAAGAAAGTCATTTTATTAAAGTATTGTGAACTGTACATGTAGTCTTCACTCGTTTTACATCAATACACCAGTTCAGAAAGGGTGGGGGCGTATGGAAAGAGTTGTGTGTAATTAACAGCTAATGAAAGTGATCCCGATTGCAGGTTAGGGTTTAAATGAGAAGTGTGTGTGTGTGTGGGTGTGTGTCGCTACGCAGAAAATACATTCATGAAGAGTGGCAACGAAACAAATAGAAAAGATTAAGATATAAAATAACATATTTTGTAATTTCCAGGCACGAAGAACAGGACTATGTTACTATTAGATTAATATACATTTATGGCGTTAGGGACTGAAAAAGTTCAATATTTCCCCAACGTTGCTTCCTCTACTTTCCAACTCCGAGACAGAAATTCCGATCACCGGGCGACGATACCTATGTTCATTTTGAAAGTAGCGTTTATTGATAAAATGTAATGAGTTCAATGGAAATACTGTTGCATGCATTATTACCGTGAGGTGAATAATTTGTATAGACATGGAAACATAATCGTTCCAAGTGGGTTCTGGAATGCAAAACCATTTGGAGTTTGTAATCACGTTCAGCTAGCGTTTCGTCTGTAATTTGTCGAAGTTTTTAGTTGACTTTGTTACTGTCTGTTATTTTCTTCAAGCATGATCTAGCACATGGACTGTATTTACCACTACGTTGAAGAACATTATCGAATAACAAAAGAGAATTATCTATTTTTAGGACAGTACGTTACTTACATGAATACTTTGAAACTAAGACAATGTAAACTCAAGCGGCGCAGTAAATGGAGACCCAATCATGGTCGTTGATTGTTCAAAGCCTCTCGAATTTTACATTAGTGAATGAAACATGAGATTACTGTTGTTATCTTGAATATTGTAATATTAACGTATCGTCAGTGCCAGTATTATTAAAAGTCTAAGAACCTAAATTCATTTTATAGATCGATATACACTTACAAAATAAACTTTGAACAAATTGTATTTATATACTGTTTGAAATATTTGGTGCTCCGTTTTTAAGATGACGTTAAAGTCTTTATGACTAGCATGCGTTATCAAACAGAGACTTGTTCTACTCCAAGTTGCTTTGCAAACATAAATATGTCACAACGTAGTTAAAATGACTGCATATTTAAATTTTTAAACACAATGTATATATTTTTGAGGTTATTTATACCAACTCGAAACACGCAATTAACCTGAAAAGTTGATTTGCTTTTAAAATTGTTTTCTTGTTTTTGTTTGGTTGTTATTTTTGTTGAAGGGTAGAGAGCTGGCGTATTTCATTTTATTTTTAGATGGACAATTTGTTTCTTTTATATATTTGGATGATATAATTTTAATGACTATAGACCGAACAAAACATATGATCAATCCAACATATCATATAAACATAAGCGATAAAAGTAACACGATTGAAGAAATAATTTGTTTTATTGACAGCATGAAGTCCGATTGTCAAGCTTTTCTTATTGATACAATTTAGCAGTTCATTATTTACTCGATTCTAATCTCAGACGCATATTTTAAATTGGAAACAGGTACTCAAACTCTTTTTTATCTGCATGTACATCAATCAGTACGTGGGAATTAGTTCTTGGCACATTCATCGCAAGTCTATATTGATAAGCGCGTTGTTTAGGCAAACATGTTTTTACAGTACTTTGATCAAAGGCAACTGTGCAGGGGACAGTTTTGGGATTGGGATTGGGATTTTTAACGTAGCTTTAATAATTGTTTAGTCATATAGCTACGATGTCTGCAGTGTGACAGTTTATAGTGACGTCCAGCACTGGGGCAACATGCCGCAGACATGTAGCCTGATGTCCGACCCATTCTTATTATCTTGACACCAGGCCAACCAGAGCTAACACTAACCTCTTAATGCTGAGCGCCAAGCGAGGTAGCTGTTAGTGACACTTTTGTTAGTCTTTGGTATGACTTTGCCGGGGCTCGAACCCACGACATCCCGCTTCTGAGACGGACGCTCTAACCACTATAGGTCGATCCTGGCAAATACTTTATTGGTGTAAATCATCTTTGATAGAAAAAAAAAACATAATGTAAATAATATCAGACGAGGACATACCGCAATTAATCATGATCAAGCAATCGTTGAACGATTTAATCGAACTCGTGTAGAGCGCTTATTTGAATATCAATACGCGAAGGAAATAATTCAGGATAGGATATTAGAGAATGGGTTGCAAGATCACTAAGTGTGTAATATGCATTAAATAATGAAATTACTCGAACAACCAACATGAAACATATTAATGCAATAACCAAAAGATATATACCAATAACACGACGTGAAGTTTCGAAACAACCAGCATTATGTAATGTTATCTTAAGATACTTGCATGAGCCGGGTGAACTTGAAGGTTGTAAAAAAGAGCGACTGGTCCTATATAGAGTATTACGAAACATAAAATGTCCAGCGTGGTAAGCTCTACGGGTAGAAATGCATTATATTGATTAGATTCAACTGCTCCTCGACGTGGATTTCTACGTGAACAATTACAAGTTATACTTGAGGATACTGAATTACCATCACGATCACTTAACTAGCGCCTCGCATATATAACATGCAAAACAGGTGAACATAACATTTTCTAGTGTATGACCATGACTACAATTTTTTCTATCTATGGTAAATTGTCTTGAATCAATATTTGAATATTCCGATAACATTACTGTGTTACAGCTCACACAATCTTTATTCTAATGTTGTTTGAAGGCGTTGATAAATTCAGCATAATTACTAATTTTTGTCACTTTGTTTATAATTAGCGACTTTGTTTTACTATATCATCACTAAGAATTTCGTTGTTGGTGGCAGGAAAATTTACAATAACCCTCCGCAGCTGAGTTATTTTTTGACTCGTGATACTGCGAGATAAAATAAATTTGACCACTCGATACGATCATCAATAATCCAAACAACTGTATGAGAAAGAGTTAATCCTTGTGATAAATGGATTATCATTACATATCCTAGCGTCGATGAAAGTTTGTCTTTTAACGCATACTCAACACCACTGATAGGAAATTACACAAATATTATTTAACATAAGATATTCTGTTTCTCTAATGACAACTATAGTATTTTCAGGCATGAATCGTTTTCGGTACACTAAGGAACATTCTTTGGCGATGGTACAAGCTTCTTTCAAAGGATCGATCCCTCCGTGTTCCATGAACAAGTCCCGAAATTTTCCACAGCAACGTCGTAAAATGTCCGCGTCAGATCGACAGTACTTTAACATTTCTTCTTGAAAGTCAAAGGTTTCAGAGGCATGAGTCTATTACAAAGAGTGGAAAGCTTCTCGTTGTTTGGTGTGCATGTTATCGGGGTCGTAGTCGTCAGCCTCAGGCAAATGGGGTAGAACGGCATGTTGATTGGCTTCGGTATTGAAAAAGTGTGGAAAATAACGTTTGGCCATTTCTGTCATTCCAAACATTTTAGGCATTCGACTCAAAGGCATGGCCATGTAAACTCATTGAATCTTTAAACTGTACTTGTACTACTTGCATAGAAATAATTTTGGCTCCGTTTAAAGTCACTTGAGGACGTTCGGTACTTCCACATAGTATCTGAGCAGAAATTGCCCATCGTATCCCGAGCCTGTTTGACCCTCGAAAGATTTTTCCACGTCTTCTAGAAATCTTGCTACAGTGAGGGCAATGACTAAAGATAGGTTCTTGGATGCACTTCTCGCACGCACGGTGAGCCACGCAGAAATTAGGAATTTGAATACCAGTCTCTTGCATGCATTTGAAATCAAAACGATAAAATTACCTTTCTTCTGGGTATCTTCTGGTTGGGGTTGGTATTTTTGAATGAAGCATTCGTACTCTAAGTCCACGATTTGGTGACAAATGTGACATCGTTTCTTCCCTCGACAAACGTGAAACTTGGCATTAATGGTACGTATGCCTTGTCCACAAGAAAGGCACAATCTCAGCAGTTGACAAGCACTTTTCTGATGTGAACATTGCATCTTCAAATGTTGTTGATAACAGGCAGGACTGACAAAAGTGCGTTGCCAAACATCCCTCACATTTCGATCCACAATGCTTGTGTTGTTCTCGATTGTTATAACCATAGTCACATTTTTCACAGTAGTAACCTTATCCCAGGTATCCAGTAATGGTATTAAAATGACCATCGTGATGATAGACGTGAATGAATTTTCCGTCTTTGAAATCGTGGCCTCGAAACAAAAGAGGACCACGCACTTCTTGAGGGTGTACTTTCAAGGTGTAATGTGGAGCCAAGACACCTTGCAATTTTCGCATTTCTGGAATACCGCAAGGCGTGTTTTTGGATATCCCTGCTTGTTGTAACAGGAGTTCTGCTTCACTTCGTTGTTTGGCTCGGTCCGATCGTCGAATAGTTTTCCAGGCTCTTTTACATTCTATCGTCTCGTTCTTGTTGGCATACGTTTGTCCCACAACGATGGAACGGGCTAAACACATCTGGTCTTGAGAATTGTCAATTTGGACGAGATTTGGTTTGGTGTTGCGAAGGCTGTCCACCAATAACACTTTTTTTGCGTTGTCCGGTTCCCTGAGTAAGAGACACTTGGGTCATGAACAGTGTAGTTTTTCCATTGGTGATGTGAAACTTGTCTTTGGACTGTTGCACATGTTGAATTTTTTCGATGACTTTGGAAGGTGTTAATTGTGATGGGCTACTAAACTCGATCCAAACGGGAGACTTCAAATTATCGTGATGAATAGAAAGTCTCAAGCGATCGTCTTCTTTGGCTTGACATCGCTGCTTCAGTGTAGTTAACACAGAATCCCACACTTCGGTAATGAACCCTTCTGTATTCTCCAAAGATACATTGGACTTGAAATCTTTAAACTTTACTGCATACGTCTAAGCCGTTGTTTTAAATTTTCGAGAGGAACGCATTTCCGTCTCTCGAATATGATAGCAATTTTCAGGGTTTTACTAAGGGTGGTGAACTTTGCTTGGACGTCGATTGTCTGGGCGTGGATTCGGGCTCACTTATGTCATCTTCAAAATCACTGGCATGAATTTGAGCCAAGACTTCAGCTACTGTGCTAGGCGATACATTACGTTTATGTCTCTTACTGTCTTCTTCTTTCTCCACAACTGAAGTCTTTTCATCTTGTCTGAAAACAGTCAAATGACTACATTTTAAAGACCATGACCCTATATATTCGTGTCCGATCCGTGCATATATAAAGGGTTAGTGTCTAACGTTTCAGTATTCATTTTATTCTCACATTGACCAGAACGATGGAAGAACCTACACAAGTTGAACTTCTGATCAGAACTTTACGTGGTGTCATACGAAAGTTTTCTTCAGACAAGCCGACGGACTACTCTCCCTCCTTTCGAGATAAAAGTCAAGATAATTGCTATATCTGTAAGAAGAAAAAACATTGGGCTACAGAATGTCCAGATCATGAAAAAAAGGTACCAATAGAGACAAAAGTCAAGATACCTGTTATCATTGTAAAGAGAAAGGACATTGGTCTCCACACTGCCCTAAGAAACAACAGGAGCAGAAGGAGGAAAGGGAGAGGAATTCTGAACAGGAGGAGGAGGAAGAGGTACCCTCCCCAAGGAACAACCACGACACGTTCACAAAGACAAGAAAAGAAGACGAAACGAAAAATGACAAGGAAGAAGAAAAAGGTAAAAATGTGACAGTAAAGAAATTAAAGAAACAGAAAGAGTGAACAGAAGAAACCTATGAACTTTTTAAAGTGGTATTGTGTTATGTTATGTTGTGATATTGGATTGTAACGTTTGTACCAGAATACACCAGAGAGAAAAAACGTAAGTGTCTCTTGGTCTTGATTTTATAGAATAAGAACCTACACTCACATATTCATTAACTCACACGTACATCATGGATTTAAAAAATAAAAAAGGACTTTTAAGTTTTCATTGAATTAGGCAATTGAAATAGTATTTCTTTTCGAAATATTTTGAGTGGCCCTGAAAAGGACCGTTGGAGTTTTGTTTATTTAAAACAAAACAAAACAAACTCAGAAACGTGACGCAACCATCTTTAGCTGTCTTAAGCCTTTGCCACGGCCAAGGCCTACTTCTGGACTGATGGTTCGTGTCAATGATTTGGTAGAAATCACTAAAGGTGGTATGGTAGACGTAGTCACAGTTAGATTGGGTTGTTTAGCTCGAGAAGGTCTTTTTCTCTTCGGTCGTGATAAAGAAGTCTGATACATTTGTTTAAGATTCCTTAACTCTGCTAAAATATCTAAAAGTACCGTCGTTACCGTATGATTTTCACTATTCTCTTTCTGTCCTTGGTCTTCTTTCTTCTCTGTTGCTGCTACTTTTCTTCCTGGTGTTTCCTTCTTGCTTCTTCTTCTTCCCGCTGTTGAATAAGAAAAGATCGTTCTTCTACGTTATGTTGTTGTTAAAATCGCTCCAATTCTCATTTTTGCGTCTGCTTAAAATCATCGACGTGTACATAAGAAGAAGCAGAAGGTATCGAAGGTTCCGGAATAAATTCTTGTGATGTTAGAAAAGCCACAATATCCCAGTTAAAATCAACTTCTTCTGGACGTAGATTTGTCATGACTTTCGTAGTCACTGCTGTCCCAGTACTTGCTATCTCTACTACTGGCTCAACCCAATTCATCGTCTTCTTAGTGTCCGACATCACTGACAACTCTGTCGCATCGATTGACTACGCACAGACGCTAGTACCTCCATATAGGAAGGTGACGTCACAGACTGCTCTCTTCCGATTGAACTACTGTGACTGCCTTTTGTAACGCACGTTTGTATTGGTGAATACACTCAATCCGTTTCGATCCGATATTCCCTATACATAACCTCAGTTCACGGTATTCGCTTCACTTGTTTCTCATAACAAGATGTGGACCAACGTAGAATCTTCTACTCTTGTTTCTACCATGCTATTTCGTACTGACTTACCCATGTATGTCAGATCATCGTGGACTATCACTCATATGACTGATACAGCCTTTTGGAAGAGAAGGATATAAGTGGAAAGGCAAGCTTGTTTAAAGAAAGTTTTCCTCTCTGGCCCAACAGTGAGGAGAAGTTTAAGGAAGAGAAAAAGATCTGTGAGATGTCCTCTGTGTTAACAAGATACTGTTAACATTTCACATAACGGCCTTTTTCAGGGTCACTCATATACCTCGAAAAGATATTTGCTTTCTTTGCCTCCATTTTCCCTTGTCGCTAGACAGACCCATATAAAAATACAAATAATATTTCCCTTTCCATTGTCGCTAGATAGTCCCATTATGTTCAATTTCCCTTGACGCTATACAGACCCACCATGTTAAATTTCCCTTGTCACCATAAGGTCCCAAATAATATTCCCATGTTAAATTTCCTTTGTCACCAGAAGGTCCCAAGCCCTTATTGACAGGATTTTCCATTGTCGCTAGATCGTCTCATATTACTTCTATTAAAAAAGGAAAATAAAAATGTTCCTTCTTGATGAATAGATTTGAAGACATTAAACTAATTATTTGGTATCACGCGAACATTTTATGTCGTACATTCATTTAAGGCACATCTATTAGGCGACTTTTGCAAGGAAAACTGAACAAGGGACGCTGTGAGTGGGGATGGACTGTGTGAGAGTGAGAAACTTTATAAATAGTATGATTTTTGTGTTAAAAATATCAGTGTTGGTCCTCCTTAAGTACCTCAGAAAAATCACTATTCTCTCATTTATATCTTTTTTAAATGCATTTAATATGGGTAATTTTAAGTGACATAATTCTACAATAAAAATAGAAGTATTCAGAAACTTTTAGAATCATCATCATCAGCAGCACTTTCATCATCATCATCATCAACAGCATTTTCGTCAAATGAGTCAGGGTACTCTTTGTCCACGGTGCGCAACGTTTATAAATATGTTGTTGTTGTTGTTGTTGTATTATGGTTAACGCCATTTTCAGTACAAGATAGGCTATACATGGCAGCCATTATTAATGGTGGAGGAAGAACCCGGAAAACCTCCAGAAAGAAACACCGACCCATGAGAACCTACTGACAACTTGGTCGAATCCGAGACTCGAACCCACGCAGCTAGAGGTGAGATGGCAGTGATCCGTAACGGATAGCGCTTTAGACCTCTTGGCAACACGGGGACCCTATAAATATGCTACAAATTATCGTCAGAAATCAGTTTAAATAATATGTATAGTGCATATACTTATTTTCACATGAACATCACTTGTCCTGTCTCAAGGGAATTTTATATTTTATTGTATTATTAATAAAATCTGGTCTTGAATGACCGTTCATTTATATATTTGCTTATACAATTTTATAATAGGCAGGTTGATACAATATCAAAAATAATCCAAATGTGCCCTGAATCGATACAGTAACAATGAGATTCAAAACGTCAAGGTCTTTTGTCAATGGTTTCATGATGAGCCTCGTTCCAGGATATAGACAATCTGTTCCAAAACGTGGCATACGATATGTGCACTCCTATATGCATTATCAGTTTACCTACTGTTAAGTATGCAATCATATGGTGAGATTGCTATCTTACCTGTTCAGTGGATAAAATGGCACACATTTTTCTTTCAATACAAAGTTCCTATTATGTACTTTGTGGTCCCAAATTAGTTCCATATATTTGGTGTCGGAGACAGCACCCGTTAATGACAATTATTCTATAGACTAAGAAGTGTCTTTGTTTAGATTAAAATAAAGGAGATCATATAGACCAGTGCGTCAATTTTGTATTTTTTTGGGTTCTATTTTTGCTGACTACTAACAATTGCATTAAAGTAAATTGGTTGTGTATTCACGTGTGTGTCTGTATATATATATATATATATATATATATATATATATATATATATATATATATATATATATATATATGCCCACTAAGTAGTTCTTCTCATTGAAATTGTTAAAATTATTCTTGCTTTGCCTGTATCAAGTACGAAAATTCAACACTGTGTATGAATGTGTCCTCAAAACACTGTAAAACCTTAATTCTATCCATATATAATTTTTTTTTTAAAATATATGCGGAAAACTAAACTAATTGTCTGAGGAAACTGGATTATCACATCACATAAAAGTCTTTCTCCGCTAAATATTTGCCACGTAGATGAACGTATATCGAACTCTATTTTACAGGCTCATGTTGAATTAGTGTTGGAAACTCTCTTATATAAGTCTGACTTAGGTACAAAACATTTAATCTTTTCTTCAGCGTTATCTTACATCTGAAGTTGGAAAATATATCATATTTTTCAATTTAATTAAAATTAATGGACGTGACATCTCGTGCGCACGGGGATGAAACATAATATAAATTTCTCTGTTTTAAAGCTCAAATGAGTTACAGACAAACCTTGTAATTCATATTAAAAGTATATTTAGACGTTCAGTGAAAACATCTCTCTTGACCAGTAATTTATTGCTTTCATCCAAAAATATTTGTCTACTTTTATTCATGGTTAAAGGCTTGTATTTTTATGCGAGTCATATTTTACCTTTTCTTTCTTATTGTGTTGTTATGTCAGTTGAATGCGTGTATTCGTTTGTTGCAGGATTGTGACAATTAATTCTTCCAGTAAAGTGTATAACACCGCGGCATTAATCAACGCAAATGAAGCTCATATAATTACATTAAATAAATGGGGTTTCGTTACAGCAAACACTGTTAACCTGTACTCGGGAGATTTGCGATGAGTTTCACACACTTGTGATTTCTCCTTACCCGTTTAATTTCAAAGTATTTTAGCAACATTGCAGTATCATATCCCACTGCTATCTGAGATATTCATGCAATTAGGTGTAGAGAGCATATGTAGAGAGCAATTAGGTGTAGAGAGCATATGTAGAGAGCATATTATATTACCTATATACGATCAGCATATATACAGCCATAAAGGTGAGGTATCTGTTATATGGGATAGATAGATAAAAGTAAAAAATGGCAAGAAAATCTTACAGACACCAGTTGATGAATGTAAATGAGGAATATTACTTTGAATATTATTTTATTATTATATCATTATTATTGGCAATATTACCTTTAAATGCAAACCAAACAGTACTGATTAATTCAAGCATATAAAACTCTTTTGTATTTTCTCCACCTTTAATTGACTGGTATACCAATAGCATCAACTACCGTATATTAGAGTTATAAACTTTGTTTCAGCCATGAATAACAGATGCTTTTTCGCAGTATTTCAGCGTGTAACGTGATGCTAAACATGGAAATCCGTGATCTGCAAATAAGAACATAGCATTGCGCCAAGAGTCCATGTACTATTTTGTCGGTGAAAAGTTAAATACAGGATATACAAAGTAAATAATTTGTGAATGCCTTTAAAGCTATTTAGCTGTTTGTGTTCTATTCAGTTATATCTTATTCATTGGTATACGTTACTGCAAGTTCAGTATTTAAGAATTGTACATAACGGAATATAAAATAGTCGCATTTAGCTGAATTTACCATCACATTTTCTCTCCTGTTGTTTGCTTTTGGGTCTTATTGTTTTCCACTGAGTCCTTTTAGTAATTTCCTCTTTCGAAATCGAAGAAAAAATCCTTAAACCTCATTTTTAAAGTAAGTATTAGTTTCGGTTGTTTCAACAATTGGCAATTTACCACTCAGTAACATTCGCTGTTAGCTTCTTTTTTCATACATACATATATACATAATACATACATACATACATACATACATACATACATACATACATACCTACCTACCTACCTACCTACCTACCTACCTACCTACCTACCTAGATACATACATACATACATACATACAAACATGAATACATACATACATACATACATACATACATACATACATACATACATACATACATACATACATGCATGCATGCATGCATGGATGCATGCATGCATGCATGCATGCATACATACATACATACATACATACATACATACATACATACATACATACATACATACATACATGGCTGGCAAGCTGGACGTCATGTATTCAAGCTCGGGTAAATTATGGGCGCTGTAAAAGAAAAAGAAAAGTGTTTTTCAATCCAGTAATGAAATTCTGCTGAATGAATACTTTGACAATATAATGATATGTGTACCACATTTTTATATAAACTACGTACGTTTCAAGGAAATGCGATGAAATTCAATTTTCATTTCATACTTTTTTTGCGCCATATTGATGTTTTATACTATGAAAGGAGGTGTCGTTATTGTGTGTGTATGAAATTTCATGTGAATCATATGTGCTGTTGCAGTCATGTTGAGACATGTTTTGAGATATGTGCTATTTGAGACATGTTTTGAGATATGTGCTATTTGAGAAATGTTTTGAGATATGTGCTATTTGAGACATGTTTTGAGATATGTGCTATTTGAGACATGTTGATAGTCTTCATTAAATGTGTTTGATGCTACTGTGTTAGTGGATGTTGAAGCTTGATGGGTTCATGTTTCCCAGAATGTATATATAATGCTTCAAATGAACAACATACTTTATAAATGCATGAGTATATATTTTGCATGTATCAAAAGTTGAGTTCACTCACTATTCAGTGGATTAGTAGAATGATTAGTAACCTGTTGTATGGATAGTATATACCTATGTCAATAACTTAGCCAATATCGGCAGCATGTGCTAATGCTAATATGAACATATGAACACAAAGCAATATAAGTAATGTGTAAACAGCATGCCCATCATTTAATATATTATTCTGACTG
Source organism: Unio delphinus (assembly GCA_029339505.1). NCBI lineage: Eukaryota > Metazoa > Mollusca > Bivalvia > Unionida > Unionidae > Unio > Unio delphinus. Next base: position 13,715,998 of record JAQISU010001240.1, on the reverse strand, counting down.
ATTTCCTAAAAATTAGAGGCCATTAAGTGAGAAGTGAATAAAGTGACAAAATGGACACCAATGATACCCAGGATTATCAGGATTCGGATAGTAATATACCGTGCGCTTCTCAATTAGAACGCTGTATTCTTGCAGAAATAAGAAAAATATTTGGCAAATTGGACAAACAGTCCTTCAAGCGAGAGTTATCAAGTAATCTTTACATATCGTCCCTTAGTCTTATTCGTAGTTCAATGCTCGATATTGGTAGGCTCAGCCATACAAGATATCCTTCTGGTCGACTGGTGAAGAGAACGTAGCGCTCCGATAGTGCTCCAGTGAAAGAAAAATAGCAGACGACATATATACACTATTTCATTTTCTTAGGGAGATGGTAACACTAGCGAAGTAAACGCATGTATGTCTAGGTATGGTAAAAGAAAAAAAAGGAGAATAGACAGTCTGAGTTGCTTAAAGAATCTTCAAGAAACCATCAAGAAATTGTCACCAATGATACCCAGGATTATCAGGATTCGGAAGAGAATGAAAAAGGACAACGTTCGTTTGGGTGAGATGATACAAGAAAGGATGATACAATTAAAAGACTTTAATCGTGCATTGATAAGTTAAGAGTCGGAATTGCGTTTGGAATCTGATCTAATGGCAGATGTAATAAAAAGTCAGGCAATGATAATCAAAAAGCCACATGCTGTAAACGAGAAACAAATTGAGAAAGTAAGTGCACAGATGTATGGAATTCAGCTCCAGCTTACAAATGGTTTACAGTTGTCTTGCTCTTATGCAAATATGACCAGATATTCTTGCCCAACTGCAAATGCATCTGGTACACCAAATACAGTTCCGAAGACAGACGTAATTGATTGCCATCATCTAGAATCTCGAAAGAAGATTTTGTCAGATTAACAAGAATATAGAATAAATACCGGCTTAATCGTTTCTAAGGTACCAACATACAAGATTCGCACTGTAGGTTTAATGCAATCTCAAGTAGCACAAACCCCTAATACTACTACCGGATTATGTGAAGCAGATAAAGGAGGAGCATTGGAAACGAAAATTGGTGAGACAGAAAATCAAACTAATCAAAATCAATTATCCGATGCCAGAAATTCTCCACTGAAAAACGATGACATGAATGATATGAATAATAATAATTCAAAACTCATCCAGGTGCGAGTAAGGAATATGACATTCAGTGGAATGAAGAGGAGTTCAAAGCAAATTCTTTGTTGTTATCTGAAATTAAAGCATACTATGGTCCAGAAGAGTTAAATCATGTAATACGCAGACATGCATACAATCGATGAGTAAAGATTACAAATTTCATGATTCTTAAAACGTAATCAAATATGAAGGGAGAAACGTATACCGTTCGTGTCACTGTTCCGGAAAATCTGCTTCCCAAAACATTACAGTAGGGATTTTGGCCAGAATTTGAAGTAGCCAAAAAATGGTACGAGACAAATGATTAATTGTCTCTAATTTGCATTTGGAAAAGCTTTTGTTTACTTTTTGAATAATGAATACTCTAAATATAATGCCTTGGAATGCGATGGGCATTATGACAGGAACGCTCTATTTTTGTTCATTACTTCATACAGTAGATATTGTATGTATACAAGAGTATTGTCTTTATCCAGAGCTTTTTCTTTCTTCAAACAATTGACAGGAATTTTACGGCTTTTTCTTGACCGGATACCAGAATTAATACATGTATATGGGGAAGAAAGCGTCGCTCTGGATTTGGAGGAACTGCAATTTTGTTTCGGAAATCATTACCGGTTTGTCCGATGAATAACATTGGCAACGACAGAGTGATTGCAGTTGAAATTGGTCTGTACACTATAAAATTGTTTCTATTCTGTGTGTGGTTTCCTTCCACAAAAGCCTCTTTAGATTATTATAAAGAAATAATGGAAACTGTGGAATGCCTTTATGATGAATATAATCACAAAGGTTGTGTGATTATCTGCGGTGACTTTAATGCGGAGTACCCAAAAAAAGGGATTCCAAAAAGTACAAATTGTAAAGGTTACATATACTACTATCTTTCTTAACAATAGGCATCTAATGTCAACATGTGATATTTTCCATTCTGAAATACCAGGATTTACATATTGCTCATCTGACGGCCAACACTCGTCCTTGATTGACTACATTTTGATATCCTCCTCCAAAATAGATTTAGTCCGTAGTGCTAATATTTTTTGAAGATCACCAGCATCTAAATTTATGTGATCATTTACCTGCACGAGCAGAGTTGTTAGTTCCATAGGAACTCCTGGAATCAACATTTTCCAGATAACCAGTTACAATTAACTGGCAAATAACTTCTTCAGAACAACAAGAGCGGCACCGAAGTGAAATCAACGAGCACTTGAACAGAGTGGAGCTATTTGTAAATATCATTTCAGACGTAAAAAACCCCTCACCCTTGTTACCGTATGTGTTCTAAGGGAAGAGAACATGATAATCAGTTTAAATCGTTTCAGTCGAATGTAAATAATTGAAATTCCATTATTTTTCCTCTCTTAATCTGTGTTGCGTATATAACTCGTTTGCAGAGTTCTCTCACGCATGTGTTTTGATATTGCGTTCTCTTTACTTTTGTTGCTCTATAGTGTACTAAAAGTCCTTTAGTGACAAACTATGTTCCTTACTTTTCTGTATTTACAAAACATTAACTGAATGAAATCTTTTCTGAAGAGGAAATAAAGTCATACATACATACATACATACATACATACATACATACATACATACATACATACATACATACATGGCTGGCACGCTCGACGTCATGTGTTCAAGCTCTGGTAAATTATGGGCGCCTGTAAAAGAAAAAGAAAAGTGTTTTTCAATCCTGTAAAACATGTACCGGGATGAATATTAAAATGGCTATTGTGTTCAACGCATTGCAAACATCATACACCAACAAATGATTTTTAATAGCGTAACATAAAAGGATTTTATATAGGGACACGTATTATCAAACTTTTTCACTAGCATATTATATTACATTCTAGACTGCGAATGCTGAAGTAATACAAGTCATATAAGTTATACTGTTTCGTAACCGCTTTTCGGTGTTACCACTGTTGAGTAAGGATCAGGAAGAGTTCAAACTTCAAAGACATGGCTATGTCCTTTTCTTTCATGATTTGTTATTTATTACTGTCCAATGCTGACGAAACGCATGCCTCTTCATGGTCAGATGTATTGGCTGAGATTGAAAAAGTGACCAAGATTTATGAGGGAAAGACAGCCATGATTCCACTTCAAAACACGTCAAACACATTGTATGTATTGTTGGATTATAGAGCACTTAGCAATAAATGACTTTGACGATATTACGGGGATCATACATATTAACACTTATCTCTCTATGCAGTGGACAGAAGAAGTTTATTTTAACCCGCATGGTTCGACGGCCCCTGATAATCAGTTACTATATCTGCAGCTAGCATATGGAAGCCGTCATTGATACTATTCAATTCAGCTGAAGACGGCAGAAAAATCGTAAGAGATCAATCGCAGGTGAGAATACACTTAAAAGCAGATAAATGTGAATTGACTGAAAATGTTATTTTCAAAGCGCCATGTAAGCCGAACGTTTTTTATTATATCCGTTTGACATTCACGAATGTTCGGTGAAATTAACCGCACGTGCCTACACCTCGAGTGAGCTGACACTAATAGTGTCCAGTTTCAGAAAAGATTACTTTGAAAACAGCGTTTCGTTTCCCGGTATACGTTTTAAAAGCAGATCAATTGGTTTGTTCTAACCGTTGCCTAATTGTAATATATTTGTTCCAATGTAAAAAAACAATTGCGGGCGGTATTTCAAAATTAGGCTATAAGAAATTTGATGAATCTGAAGAGTCATTTGTACAACTGTCGGCAAGACAGTATGTATGTATGTATGTATATATGTATGTATGAATGTATGTATGTATGTATGTATGTATGTATGTATGTATGTGTGTGTGTGTGTGTGTGTGTGTGTGTGTGTGTGTGTGTATGAATTAACACTTTGCTGGAAGAATTGTCAAAATCCTGCAACAAACGAATACACGCATTCAACTCACGTAACAACACAAAGAGATAGAAAAGGTAAAATATGACTCACATAAAAATACAAGCCTTTAATAAAAGTAGAAAAACATTTTATAATATATATTATATAAGTTAGTATCCAACACTATTTCAAATTGAGCTTGTAATCTGGAATTCGATATCGGTTCATCTCCGTGGCAACAATTTAGTGGATAAAGACTTTATGTGATGTGATAATCCAGTTTCCTCAGACAATTAGTTTAGTTTTCAGAAAATATTTTTTTTAATCAAAATAAAATATGGATAGAGTTAAGGTTTTACAGTATTCTGAGGACGCATTCATACACAGTGTTTAATTTTTGTCCTTGATACAGGCAATGCAAGAATTTTAACAATTTCAATTATAAGAACTACTTTATATATATATATATATATATATATATATATATATATATATATATATATATATATATATATATATATATATATATATATATAAGTGAATACACAACCAGTTTACTTGAAAATTGACTCACTTGTCCATATAATCTCCTTTATTTTAATCTAAACAAAGACACTCCTTGGTGTATAGAATAATTATGTCATTAACGGGTGATATCTCCGACACCAAATATATGAAACTAATCTGGGACCACAAAGTACATAATAGGAACTTTGTATTGAAAGAAGAATGTGTGCGATTTTATCCAATGAACAGGGAAGATAGCAATCTCGCCAAATTTTTTGCATAGTTGATGGTATGTAAACTGATAATGCATATAGGAGTGCACATATCATTGGCCACGTTTTTGAACAAATCGTCTATATCCTGGAACGAGGCTCGTCATAAAAGCAACATGGGGTCCCGAGTGGCCGAGTGGTCTAAAGCGCTTCCGTTACGGATCACTGCCGTCTCACCTGTCTGCGAGTCTAAGATTCTTCGAATGTAGTTAGGTGAGAAAGTTTGCCAGTAGCTTCTCATAGGTCGGTGGTTCTTTCCGGGGGTTTCCCCTGGTTCTTCCTGCACCAATAATACTGGCCGCCATGTATAGCCTATCGTGTGCTTAAAAATGGCGTTTAACCCTAAAACAAACAAAATAGAAAAAAGCATTGAGATAAGACCTTGACGTTTTGAATCTCATTGTTACTGTATCGATTCAGGGCACATTGCGCTTATTTTTGATATTGTATGAACATGCCTAGTATAAAAGTGTAGAAGCAAATATATAAATGAAAGGTCATTTAAGACCAGATTTTATTAATAATATGCATATTATTGAAACTGATTTCTGACGATAATTAATTACATATTTATAGGGGGCACAGAGTGGCCAAGTGGTCTAAAGCTCTGCCTGGGTGGGTTCGAGTCTCGGATTCGGATAATGTGGGTATGTGAGAAAGCTTGCCAGTAGCTTTTCATGGGTCGGTGTTTCTTTCTGGGGATTCGCCGAGTTCTTCCTCCACCATTATTACTGGCTACCATGTATAACCTATTTTGTACTAAAAATGGCGTTAACCCTAATACAACAACAACAATAACAATATATTTATAAACGTTGCGCAGGCGCGAACAAAGTGTACTGTCAAGTGCCAAATTTTCGTCAGTGAAATCCATTAATTAATTCTTAGTCTAGCCGACAATTAACTGTCTTGGAGTAGAGTTTGGACGAAGGAATGTTTACATAACTTGGTCATATTGGTACTATGTTTATAGTAAAAACGAACTAGGTGTAGGACAGGCTTAAAAAGAGGAAAATTCTCACGTATAGTTGTCAAAGTGATTGGAAACAAATGGTAGGGTGTTATTTCAACCCCATGTGGCATTTTTGGCACTTTGTTAAGCAGTTTCCCAAATGTCTGTAGGAATAGCATTTATTCCGATTGGTCAAATGCGGAATCAGAGGGGTGTGTCGAAAATTGGGGAAATATATTTTCTGAGCAAATGAATTTGAACCAGTCTTGGAAGTACCTCTGAAAGAGACGGTAGTGTTAATTCCAACAAAGGAGAAGACTCCGGAGGTAGTTTTAGAGCAGTGCCTTCGTAAGAATAAGCTCAGGAAAGTCCGCCGGAAATCAAACGGCAGAAGCACGCCAAAAATACAAGGTATTTAACTAAAATTCACATTTATCATGATGTAATTTATGTGATGTTTTCTTTGTTACAGATGCATGATGTATTGATACTATGATACGAATAGTTGGGTATTACATTGATTTAATAACGTACTTTAATATTATGTTTCTTCGTTACAGATGCATGATGTGTTCATATTTTTGAATGAATGGTTCGGTTAGTACAGTGATTTAGTAATGTACTTCTGAATCATGGGTTATAATTTTCAATTTATATACGTAGATAGGTTAATGGGTGTTGTAGAAAACCCCGCTGTGTACATTTATGATTGGAAAGTGATACCTTCATTTTGAATTTATCATATTAGTGAATATGGATTGTGTGCTATGATATATTGCCTCACTTTGCGTAATGATTTACTTTCCCAAATTCTGATGTCGATAATTAGCAGTATAGCTCTATTGATCTGAAGACTTGTGAAGTATTTGCTAGCCGTATAAAAGTTAACACTGATAGTAAGATCTGATTGTTCGAACCAGAAAGACGGACGGACAATCTCAACTCTTAAAGCATAACAAGATACTTAGGGCGTTTTACCCTTTTCTTTTCAAAGGAAAATAGTTTGTTTGAAGAGAGAGAGAAATAACGAGAAGTCAAGATTCAAAAGGAGGGAAAAGAAGTGAGAAGTCAGAGTTGTGGAATCCCACGTTCAACCAAAGGGCAAGCGAAAGTCGTGACGCACGCAGAAGGAAAAACCAGTCGTCGAACAAGGTCATTGTGAATTTCCCAAGCAGTCCAATGTTAATGAACACTCGATTTCATGATGAAATTTGCTATCAACTATTAACGGCTAAATTCATCTATTTTATTCGTGTTTGAATTTTAATTAACGTATCCATTATTTTAAACTTCAGTTTTAATGTTTCTGAACTGAGTGTATTCAGAAGGAAAGAAGTTGTAATTTACTGTGTCTTTTTTTGAGTTTCTTTTTTTGTTAAATTCTCATTTTATCTTTACGGGGGCTCGTGTGTTGTCTTTGTTCAGGATACCGTCTTAGATTACCATATCCATTCTATGACCGGGCCAATTACACCGTAGAGGTCATCCTTTAGATAACGAGTATTAGCGGGAGGTGGTTTCGAGTGTTGTTTTTTTTACAAGTTGCGCAATACCTCTGACCAGTGGCTTGTGCAATATTGTACCAATAGCGCTTGATACCAAACGCCCCGTTACATGTACCATGACTCATTTGACGAAAATGTTGATGATGATGATGATGATGATGATGATGATGATGGAAGTGCTGCAGCTGTTGATGATGATTCTAATAATGTCTGAATACTTATATTTTTTATTGTAGAATTATGTCACATAGAATTACTCAAATTAAATGCATTAAAAAAAAATTGAAATGAGAAAATAGTGATTTTCCTGAGATATTTACGGAGGACCAACAATGATATTTTTAAGACAAAAGTCATACTATTTACAAAGTATTTCCCTCTCACACGGTCCTTCCCCACTCACAACATCCCTTGTTCAGTTTTCCTTGCATAAGTCGCCTAATAGAAAGCTCAAATGTGCCTTAAATGAATGTAAGAAATGACATGTCCGCGTGAAACCAAATAATTATTTTGGTGTCTTCAAATCTATTCATTGAGAAGGAACATTGTTATTTTTCTTTTTTTAATGGAAATGTGGTTACGCTAGATAAACATGTACCCAGTTTCACGCAGCAATTTAATTTTACTAAAAAATTTTTTACTAGATTTTAAACATAATAAATTTGTATAATTATTCGTAAAATGTGATTCGCACCTCTAAAAACATTTGCATATTCTATACTCTTGCATGGAAGTGAGATGTTTGAACGATAAATTGTAATAGGATACATTCAATATACATATAAAGGATAGCGACCAAGATGTTCATGACAAGAACATCAAGAACAACAAATTTACCTCTGTGTGCGCGAGCGCGCGCGCGCGCGTGTGTGTGTAAACGAATCTATAATTTGCACAGTAAGAGTTGCCGTACCAACCCTACACGTGCCGCAAAAACAGCCGTTAAATCAGAGCGTACAAGAAACGTTACGCCTTTGAATAATAAAAATATTTTGGCGATCGTTTATAGAGAGAAAATAAATTTTTAAATTCCAGATGTTCAAACTTTAAAAGCTGCCATCTGCTGATATTTCCTCCAGAGGCAGCCAGCTTGTCTGCCTATGAGCTAAACCGCAACGCTGCATAGGGTTATACTGTGGGTGGGGCGTGTGAGACAGCGTGTGTGTGTGTGTGTTTGTGTGTGTGTGTGTGGGTGGGGAGGGGATATAGAGACTGACGTCGAGTTACAAGTCAATGAATATATATCATATAACTTGTTGTAGGAAACAGCTAAGCCGTATTTCCTTTTAAATGTATGTCAAATTTAATCGTTTCATTATTTTTACAGATTTTTATTTCCTTGAAATACAATATATTCATTTCCTATTTTAAACAACATTTAAACACATCCTCTGCTTTAACGTATAGACATTCTTTCCATTGATACAATAATAGTATGTTTAAATGGATGTCATGCAAAATGCTATTGTCTTGTTCTTCTTCTTGCTTGTTGTTAACATTATCTTTGTAAACCATCACACCTGAAGAAAAATTCATTGCATTGCATTGTAAACAATACAGTTTTATATGGTATACAATGTCAACATTATAAACACATAAATTACATTATAATAAGTAATTGAATGCAGTAGGGCTTGTTAATGAAACGAATAAGAATAGTTTATGAGCTCATGTTTATGTGAAATCAAACTTTATGATGATAACTTAAGTCTTGAATAATTGAGTCGATTCATATAGACGCGGGTTCTGCACTTTATGCAGACGACAGCTATTGTCATATCAAAGCATGAATTGCATAAATCGATACAAAGGTATTGCAATGATGTTATCACTAAAACATGCAAATTACTTTTTAGTAGTACCCTACTGTCATTAGAAAGAATAATCGCAAATGGCAGAATATAGAATCTCGAAATACGAAGCTCATGCTAATCCATCGTGATACAGTGATATACGTGGACTTTTCCCGTCATGATTTTGTAGGTATTTTACATAAATTACAAATTGTAATAGTATAAGAGCATAATATGTGTATCAGATAGCTAAATAGTACGCTCTGAAAACACTTTAAGACAGACTTTCAAAGACGATTTACCGAAATAACCTCTACCTCGAAATTAGGTTACACATGTTAAGATACGTTGCCAGGATTGTCTGTTAGTTTGACAGACCATATACATTATATATATATATCGTTTATATGCTTTGTAAATGAACACTATAATTCATATTCATATGTACCATATTTATAAAAACAACTTAATAGAAGCAAAGACTGAACATTGTTTCCGAGTCAGTGACTCTAAACCTGGTCATTACAATATTGTAGGATCAATGAAGAGCAAAAGTTTGTTTTCTCTCCAACAGTTAAATTTCTCAATATAGAAGCATGAGAAAAACGTAATTAAAATTGCCAATATAATTGGAGCATACATATTTATGTATGCCTTACTCGTTTGATTTGTGCCAAATTTCAGCCAATATGTGATTGATGGCCCCGCTGTTTAATAATGAGTATAACCCAAATTAGGTGTACTCGAGTGAACAGCCATCTACGTCAAATTGGATTCTGTTATTTTACTGTTTAGTTAAAATTATTTCAGTTTAATTTTGATGTAATTCAATATTCTCAATGGTCAAAATGTGACCAGATGTAAAGAGAGACAGCTTATAATTTATAATCGTTTACTTAAATGTGCATAGATTCATCAACGTTTTTTTAAAAACAATATTTATAATTGAATCATTGCAAATAAATACAATTTGAATGGACATTTTAAGATCCACAAGCTGGAATAGGCTACTAAGTTTGCGTGGTTTTTGACGGGATTTCATTACAATTGGTATTTTTAATGTCTCCCGTGTTTATATTTTTCGGGCTAATCAAGAACAGGATGGGTATCATAGAGATTTTCGTGTCTGCACATAATTTTGTAAAGAAATAGTTAATAAATATGTTCCAAATAGTTTTTTTTATATAGAAATACCCATTACACAGTATGTAATTAAATGCCATATCTCATTTTGAGATTACCCTATGTCAGTGTGACCCCCGTTCTCAACAAACATGCGAAACATTTTTGCACTTAACGTCTGCCTGGAACTTTACATAAAGTTACGTAAAACTGTTAGAGAATTTTAATATAAGGATATATACTTTTCGCTAGTGTCCTACTGTCGTCCAAACATGATCATTTTACTGTATATGTCGGGGTGTTCACTTTGGAAACATAGACAAGAAGCTTCGAAAAGTATAATTACCGCTTTTGGAGATATCTGAGTTTAATTAAATTTATATGCCTAATTTCCTATTTTGAATATTTTTAAGAATAATTCAATTTAATTTTAATTTTAATTTAAATTTTAATTTGAAAATACATGTATAGTACTAGTCATTCAAAGAGTTGTTATATATGTTTATATGTAAGTATATATGTTTGTATAGATACATTTTGCCATCAAACTGTTTCCATGAACAATTCAAATATGCCTACTTCAGTTCCTTTTTTATATGGGGGTATGATTGGTGTTTTACTGCTAAATCTGCATTTATAGATATTTGATTTTAGTTGTTACAAATGGAGATTGATCTCAGTCTCTTTTGATTTTGTTTATTATACCAAGAAACATTGAAACTTGAAAAATGTGCTGGTGATTACGCTTATCTATACCCAATCAAACTAATGAGTATTGATTTTTGGAATAGTTCCAGAAGAAATGACATAAAATCCTTGGAAGTCATTATAGAAAAAGCACATGCTTGTTGGAACGTTTCCAGTTTTGTTCAAAATTGCATTTCTTGGTAAAATTCTTTGAATTTTGTTTAGTTTGAAACTATCTCCGTTTAGGACACTTAGTTATTTTGAAAGGCAGGAAATAGTGTTCATTCCTGTCACTCTCATATATAAACTCATTTTCTTCATGTAAGTATAGAAGAATTAACTTAAAGCTTTTGATATATACTTGTACAGCCCATTTGTTCCGTAATGAATAAATGTACAGCTGTATGTAAAAATGGGACATATATACTTAAATTATTTTGTATATGAAGTCTGATGGAGAAAGCTGAATTACCTGAGCTTGAAAATAAATCTAGGATGTTGACAAAATGATTCTCAAAACATCTGTATTAGTTCATGAACGGTTTCATTAAGTAAATCGTTTACATACAAAACTCCCTTTTCACTCGAGCATGTACATGATGCTAGAATGTACAACTTTAATATTAATATTCAACCATAATGAAGCTTAAAGAAATTCGTCACAGTTCTCTACTGTAAATTTATTATGTAATTCGATATATATGCTGCAAATGCATTGATCCGGAATGTATTCAAAGTAATTTTCATTTTTGTCATAACATGTATAGCCGAAGTGAAAAACATGTCTATATTTGGCATGAAAGTTCTTAAAATCTCTTTTCTTTTTTGGTTTAGATTCGCCATTTCTTCAAACCCAATTCAGTTTTAAAACTCACAGAATATCCTAATATATCCAGAACATTGCTGTCCCGGTTAGCTTTTTTAAAAGAAATTCTTTCACTGAATCTTTCAAATAAGTCCATACATTCACAAGGATGAATATATGGTGCTAGGTTCCATGTCTCAGTCCGCATCAAGTGTTTGTAGATTTCACATGAAATATATGTTTAGTAATGTCAGTCAACTTTGCATTTTCAGCACGTTGTTGCTGTGATAAGCAGAAAAGCAGGTAACTATATATAAACACTTTGTCATGGCTTTCACGAGATGTAGATGGGTTTGGATTTGTTGGGTTGTTCTTTGATACGCATTTTAAGGACCGTGAATACGTTATTACACCAATAATGAATTAAACGGGCAATTCCTATCTTTATAAGATAAGACGAGAATGTGATAAATATATAAAAATTGATATTTATTTAGTCTTTTGATATTACAACATGGGAAAGGAATTGGTGGTGGCTTTGTACTCTCTACTTTTTGTGTTAGTGTCCATGAACCAGTGGCTCTGTTGTCAGAAAACCTATTTTACGTGCTTGTTGAGTACGTGGCCCTTCTATGAGAAAGGTTTAAGTGACATGTGGTGCTATAGTGTTGTGGTAAAAAAAACTAGTTTGGTGACAACTGAACCATGGCTATATTGATAACATTTGTGATGATCACTGTGTCACAAGAAACAGATATAAAAATAATTTAGCTATTCCTCAGGCAGGAGTTATATTAATCAAAATGTGATATCTTGTATGCATGAAGTTCTCGAAACGTTTTGGGTCAATGACAACATTATATCATTAGTGTCTCGGAGTTTTAAACACTAGTTTAGGGTTTAGTTAGCTTAGTTCGTATCAGTCAGATTAGAGGATCACATTGTCAGGAATTGTACTTAATACCTCTCTTTTCTTCAGTAGCATTGTAGGCACTACTATTCTAAGGTGACGTGTTAAAGTTAGCAGTTAAAATCAAAGGTCAAGATCCAGAAGTTACGTTTCATATACTACCTACCTTCAACACAAACGTTAATAGCTCAACTAGTCGCATTGCATATGTTGATATCGAAAGTAGCATGTCCCACCTAATGCATGTACTTAACCAGAGCTGAATTCTTGGTATACATATAGAATCCGAAAGTCATAAATTGGGACCAGAGTACAAAACATGACCTTGAATTTGTAAATGCATTGGTGGACCTGTCGATTCCTGAACAACTAACGCATTTAACTTGCTCCGTTCATGTAAACGTATTCCACGTATTATATGTATTGCCATTTTGAGATTATTATAACGTAAAATGTAAACGTTAATTAAATATAAGTAAGTATTGTATATACCTATATACATGGATATTGTTGTGCTTGTAACTATATGTGCTTTATAACTATGTATAATCTTTATATTGACATGTGTTTGTAAAATATATATTTGAAAATGTTTTAAGGCACTATCAAGCATTTTTAAATTAGCTAATATTTCAATAAGTATAGATGTGATTTTCTTAAAGTACACTAAACCACAAACTATATTGAATATTATTGTTTTGCTCAAGTTGAGTAATAATGGTTTGGATAAGCTCAGATTTTCTAAAGGCAAGCTCAGTTTTCCATTCAGCCAGTATTATTGGTGGAGGAAGAACCCGGGAAAACCTTCGGAAAGAACCACCGGCCCACGAGAAGCTACTGGCTCACTGACTCGCCCAGCCGCCACCCCCCTTCCGGCCTTCCCAAAAGACGTTTTGGTCTAAAATTAGTCGAGTTTTGTATCGATTAATTCATTATCAATGCCTTTCTAGGATTTGTTCTCAAAATATAAAAAATACAAACAGAAACTATTTTTTCGTAATACTATAAAATATTCAATATTTAAAGTTTAAAAACCAGACACAATAATGTACTGGTAACACAATAAAACTACGTTGAACATGATTGCCAACTCCAGACAGTAAATCTTTATCATGTGTCAGTTAAGTTGATGAAACGAGCCCTGACAGATCAGTACACCTATTTCACCACGTGTAAATACGTGAATCTAAATTGATCAACTTTTTGCACTACACTTTTGTTCTTTTCAAATATTTGTTAGGTATTGCAATCTTCGAAGCCGGACGTTTTAGCGCCGCCGATTTGGAGCCGGCCGTTTTGGCGCGACCGGTTTGGCGCTGTCCGTTTTGGCGCGACCGGTTTGGCGCCGGCCGTTTTGGCACGGGCCTGTTTCGCTCCGGCCATTTTGGCGCCGAGCAATTGTTTTAATTCCTGTTGAGAGGTAACCTTACGTTAGTGAAGCCGGTAAGGACAACATTGATTAGCTCAGGGATCAAAGAGATGTAGTGTGTAAGTGAAATATAAAGTGAAAAATAAAAGTAAAACTATTCCAATTATATGTGTGTTATTAAAATAACTTTTACTAAAATTTATGGGGAAACATTACAGTGAAAAGTTCTTGATTTGTAAATTTTATTCAAACAGCAACATAGCTAAAAGGTCCGAAAGCTGATGCGTTTTATTTAATATCATTTACAATCTTGTCCACTTTCGCGTTTGCAACATCACTCCCATGATTATGTTCATTCATCAGTAAAATGAATTAGCCGTCATCTGCAGCTGTGTGAAGACGAGCTTTACATTAGTTTTTTAACTCGCATCGCCAAAACGTTTGAAGCTTGTCGGCACCGTATTTATCAAATATTTATCCATCATGCCCGTACTTTTTATGACCACGATTCGATATCATACCGCTCATTTCCCCAAAAAATCTTTTACGTTAATACATTCAACAGCACACTTATATAAATAAACAACTATATAGATGTGGGCTTCAGCCTGAATGGCTAAAGCGTCCTGCTTATATTGTTTTTTTTAAATTTTTTTTGTAAAAGCTGACATATTCCATAATTATCTTAAGGATAATGTGTAATCTTTTGATGTTAATCCTCTTGTTAGTGCCAAAACGGCCCACACCAAAACATCCAAGCGCTTAAACGGTCACGCCAAACCGGCCGGCGCCAAACCGGCGGCGCCAAAACGTCACGGACCGGCAATCTGTAGTACATGTTTAAATTATTGCTGGAACTTTAATTCTTACTTTAATGGAATAAATTCAAAAGTAAGTTATTACCATTTCAACGACATTTGTATTGATACAATACGTGATCATGTTCGGTGAGCTCTCACCTAAGATTTTTGTTATTTGATACGCTTGGACAAATAGCTTTGTTAATATACCCTGGCCTCCTCGGATGTAAGAGAGAATGATTGATGGAAGGAGCAATGTTCATTTTGATGGGTATATTAATTTTTAAGTCAACGCTTTACATGTACATAAACTGTTTTCTTGTTGAAATTGCATTGTCATATATGTCATAAGAACATTTCAGCGGTTTTTAGTATAGAAGAATTCTTTTGTTTTCAATTTTGTATTATTTTCTTCTTGTAAATGTGCATTCTGCATTAGTTCTGAAAATAAAAGACTGGATAAGATAGATTTTATTACGTTTAAAAGATTTGAAAATTAGAAATATTAGTAGAGATATGTTTTTTATTTTTATATTTGCTACTTGTCTAGGTCACAGAGTAGCTCAATCATGGCCTGAACAAGCAAGCCGCCCACTCTGTACAACCCGTGGGCTATTGTGACACGAGGAGCAGTAATTGGCACAACTGAACAATCTCACTCGACTCAATTTCAGTTGTTGTTGTTGTAGGGTTTAACGCCATTTTTCAGCACACGATAGGCAATATATGGCGACCAGTATTATTGGTGCAGGAAAAACCCGGGAAAACCCCCAGAAATAACCAACGACCCACGAGAAGGTGCTGGCAAGTTTACTCACATAACTATATTAGCCGAATCTTAGACTCGAACCCACGCAGACAGAGGTCAGATGGCAGTGCTCCGTAACAGAGAGAGCTTGAGAACACTCGGCCACTCGTGGCTCCTATTTCAGTTACCAACCGTAATCTACTTGCCATTACTAGATTTGCAATTACTGAATCAGAACGTTTTGTTGAGAGGTTTAATTAATGATTATACTAACTGGAGGCGGCATTGTTTCCGTCGATGATAGCATACTCGGTCTGAACATTCCCGCGTGCGTAATTGTTGATTTCGATCTCAAAACAATTGAACCGTTTCAAACAATCCGCAGCAACATTTCATATAGTATCAACGACTGGCATGGCAGCATGTTTCGCGATTAGTGTGGAGCGCGATGATTGGGCTGTAAAGTTTCCAGAATTCGCGTAAACGCATTTGCTCACGTTAACAAAGTTCATGGATCTCACGCCGAAGTTCTACTGTCATTTGATATTAAAATGTCCGCTTGGTCTATGTTGCAAAGTGTATCGTCAATAATGTACTTCAAAGATCAACAACGTGCCCGTTTTGATTCAGCTGTTGATCGTGTTGTTGTTGTTGTAGGGTTTAACGCCATTTTTTCAGCACCCGATAGGTTATACGTTGCGGCCAGTATTATTGGTGGGGGAAGAATCCAGGAAGATCCTCAAAAAGAACCACCGACCCACGAGAAGCTACCGGCAAGCTTTCTCACATACACACATTGGCCAAATCTGACACTCGAACCCACGCAGTCAGAGGTGAGATGACAGTGATCCGTAACGGCGTGCGCTTTAGAGCACTTGGCCACTTGCCCCCCCCCCCCCCCCAATGTTCATGAAATTATGAAAAAGCAAACAGTATGTAACCCTGAACAGCTACGCCTGCCGGTTTAGACATGCTTTTATAACTAGCACTGATGGTATCATCCGTTAAACTTATCTGCGTTTTTTTAAGTAATCCTCATCATAGATGGCGCTATATGATATCCCATGCGCAAAGATAATTTGTCACATGAAATGTCGTAAGGTCAACATTGACGAGGTTTAATATCAATTGGCATCGTTTGAGCTTTTATTGCATGATAATTACGAGTGTGAGTTCATGAGTACGTATGTAAATGTTAGTGTCTTAGCTTGTCGCCAATGTGATTCTACGTCGAATATGTTCATTATTGAATTCCACATCGTATGCGCATGCCCGAGGTAAGTTTAATATTCTTCCGGATGGCACAAGTGTCTGCTGACAACATAAGTCAACTATATGCTGGAAAACCACTAAGCTGTTGTCATCGCATATTGGGCGACCTCTAATAAGCTAACAAAGTATCCAGTGTACGTGATTCATCAGCGGTAACAGGTGTAAAAGCGCTAAATGTGAATTCCGATCCCATTGATGAGAATGTAATCATCTAGGTCTGGCTCTGGATTCACAACACTATATAACACGCAGCGGCTCTCTGTTGTACAAAATGAAGTTCGTTGTACCCATCAAGGATGTCTTCAAAAAGATCATTCGTGAACGTGCAATATATATATATATATATATATATATATATATATATATATATATATATTTATATATATATATATAAATATATATATATATATATATATATATATATATATATATATATATATATATATATATATATATATATATGTGTGTGTGTGTACATACATACATACATACATACATACATACATACATACATATGGAGTTTATTGTGTGTTGATCGAGTGGATAAACTACAAAACGTAGTTCTACAAATTTTCTTCTTGTTCAAAAACACACATTGCAAATTTGTAAGTTGATTGTTTTCTTTTTCAGTTTAAATGTTTTTTTCACATTTAATAAATCAATGTAAAATACACTCATGATTTAAACATAAAATATGTTTTTAATAAAGAAAATAATGCCCTGCAAACACTGTTAGCGTCTTGTGCATGTATACTGTCAGTCCCGGATTACCCATGAGGCAAAGTAGGCAACTGCCTATGGGCCCCGCGACTTTTATGGGCCCCATCAGGGGCCCCCATGAGACCGTGACCGTGGGTCTGGGGCCCCAAAAGTTTGACTGCCTAAGGGCCTCCACGGTGCTTAATCCGGCGCTGTATACTGTAACTGTACTGTAAAGTATTGACGTATTGAAATTATCGTGGAATAGAAACTAAGTACAAATGATTAACCAGCAAGAGGTAATACAAATATTTTTATATATTTACAGTATCATTATTCTGCTTTAACTAAAATTTATAACGTCTCCTTCCTTTGGACGACTTGACTGACATTAGCATCATTCAAAAGTCAAGACACAAGCGAAAATCCCCAACGCTCTTAGTTTCTTGGGTCTTCGCCCATATCTAGCTTAGATATTTCAGAGAGAGAGAGAGAGAGAGAGAGAGAGAGAGAGAGAGAGAGAGAGAGAGAGAGAGAGAGAGGGGTGGGGGTGGGGGCGACCGTTTGAACACTTGGATATTTAATAATTAATAATTGATTTTTTAGACTATTATACATAATACTTTTAAGAAACAACAACAAAGGAGTAAAACACAATACTATGTGTGTGCCTCGTAACAAACAAATTTAAGATATAGGCCTAGAGTCACTGGGATTGCAACTATGTATCATTCATATTATGAACACTGTAGATAGATCACAAGGAAAGCGTAAACATAAGATTAAGATAACCAGATAACTGTAGGTTACTTGGTACAAGGTCAGTTTGAATGTTTTCGCGCATTGTTTTTCTCTTACTCCAGATTTGTGCATATTTGGTCATTTTCGCACGAGAGGGAATGGAAAAAAAAGAAGGATTCCGATGACATTTTGTATCATTTTAAGATAATTCCGAAAACAAATACTATTATTACTTGTTATTCTTATTTTCATGTCATTTATGATTAATGATTGAGTAGAAATTCATCATTAATCTATAGGAATGTGGTTGAAAGAATGTTTATATAATGGTATTATTATAATTAAAATATTTTTATATATTAACAGTAACATTATTCTGTTGTAACTAACATTTATAACGTCTCCTCCCTTTGGACGACTTGACTAACATTACCATCATTCAACGGTCAAGACACAAGCGAAAATCCTCAACGCTCGTAGTTTCTTTTGTCTTCGCCCGTATCTAGCTACGATATTGCAGAGAGGGAGAGCGGGGTAGGGGATGGAGGGCGACCGTTTCGACACTTGCATGTATAATAATTTATAATTGATTTTTAAAATATTATATATTATAGGTTTAAAATACAATTACAAAGGAGTAAAATCAAACAGTTCGTGTGTCTCATAACAGATAAATTTAACATATCGGTCTAATGTCACTGGCTATAGCAACTATGTATCATTGATATTATGAACACTGTAGATAGATCACAAGGAAAGCGTAAACATAAAATGAGCCAGATTACTGTCGGTTGCATGGTACAAGGTCAGTTTGAATGTTTTTGTCCAACGCATTTTGTTTTTCTCCTACTCCAGATTTGAGCATATTTTGTCATGTGCGCACGAGAGAGGAATGAAAAAGAGGAAGGATTACAATGACATTTTGTATCATTTTAATATCATTCAGAAAACAGGGACTATTAATACTTGTTATCCTTATTTTCATGTCATTTATAATTAATGAATGAGTAGAAATTACCAATTGATCTATAGGCATGTGGTTGAAAGAATGTTTATATATTCGTATTATTGTACCATGGGCGGATTACTATTTGATATACCAATAGTACTGGTTTATGAGCTTTTTACCAACTTAAATACCATGCTACTTTTAATATATATATATATATATATATATATATATATATATATATATATATATATATATATATATATATATATATATATATATATAAGGCAATCACTTGCGATAATATTTCTGCCACTTTACCAAAGTTAACCCAGACAACATGGAGAAAATATCCTGGTGAAAAGCACATCCGTGGATATAATTACACCGCTTGATTTACGATATGATTCTAATAACCAATCAACGCCTGATGAAGCACCCACAAATGCATGTTACCAACATGATCATGCGTATAAAACATCACATGATATCCGTGCACGTCAATGCTCTAATGTGGACCTCTTCTATGACTTGGATGCGATTAATCAAACACACGGAGAAGAAATCACAAGATGGATCATCAAAACAGAAATTAAAGTCAATACATATATTTGTATGGAAAATGGACAATGTCTAATCAGCAAATGTTCTTTATGGACGTCACGCTCATACGCACATCCTGGCTGTTATAACGCAATCTAGTAACATGTCTCTAATTATGATTCGCTAATTATCTGGTAAATGTCCACCTTCACAAAATCAGATTGACCGTGACGTAACGCTTACTTGGAATCGGATAAACCGCTGCTTTCACTAATACCTCCTGTTCCAGCCCCCACAACAATACCCCATGTTAAACAAACTTTAATTATAATCTAACTAAAAATAATATATTAGTTTCGATAAATAGCAATTGAAAATAGAATTTGAATTTAGACATTTAATGACCTTAAATCAGGCGTATAGTGCTTACAAATTTTAAAATATATTTGCATTTCTGATAGAACGGTTCGTTAAATATTTATAACAAATAATGCACCGAAATGCAATATATTCGTGCAGAATACATTATGACACTTGCAAGAACTCATAACATTGTCCCAGTAAATGTTATCTTCGATTTCAACATCAGTTACATTTTCCCAGTAAATGTTACTTTCGATTTCTACATCAATTACATTTTCCCAGTAAATGTTACTTTCGATTTCAACATAGGTAGCGTGGCCAGGTATGATTTAATACATATGTGTCAAACTCAAGGCCAGTGGGCCACATCAGGCCCGGCGTACAATTATATCAGGCCCGAGAGGTCTTGACCGGCGTACAATTATATCCGGCCCGAGAGAGAATTTGAGGCAAAAATATTTTTAATGGCCCTTCGATATAAAGTGCAAATCAAATTCCCTAATTAGCAGCCTTGCCGAACGATAGGCTACCTGAGAGCGTTCTCGCCTCGATCAGAATAAGCGAACATAAAAGTTGTGTAGTGAGTGGATGTTCGTCGTTCAGTTGCTCGTTTTGGATTGGCGCATAAAAAATGAAAGTAGTGTAGTGTCCGGATATTACATCACCTTTTCCCGCTACGGCTAGCGTAATATAAATCCAGCGTCTGTCTGTCTAAATCTAAGCTAGCCTTAAAATGGCCAAGAGAAACGTTGATTCTGAAAACAGAGCCTTTCAAAGCCGCTGGGAGGCTGAATCTATGTTACTGATATTGGCGGTAAACCTGTGTGTCTAATTTGTGGAGATAATGCGGCTGTGATCAAGGAAAATAATCTGAGACGGCACTACGAGACTAAACATCAAGACAAGTTAAAAAGCCTGAATGAAGAGCAGACGCTTCAGAAGGTAGAAGAATTGAAGAGAAATCTAACATCACAGCAGACGTTTTTCACCAAAGCAAAATCACAAACTGAAGCTGCTGTGAAAGCAAGTTTTTTTGTGAGGAGATCGCAAAATCAGGCCAACCATTTACAGAAGGAGAGTTTCTGAAGCGCTGCATGATTAAAGTGTGTGACGTCATGTGTTCAGACAAAAAGCAGATGTTTGCACATGTAAGCCTTAGCAGAAATACGGTTGCTGATCGGGTTTGTGAGATGGCCACTGATGTGAAAACACAGCTGATCGAAAAAGGCAAAGACTTTGTTGCATTCTCCCTTTCTGTCGATGAAAGTAATGACACAATTGACACTGCACAGCTCGCCATCTTCATCCGTGGAGTGGACTCCAGTTTGAATGTTACAGAAGAAATATTGGACATGAAATCCATACATGGGACAACGACAGGAGAAGACATTTTTGACAACGTATGTCAAAGTTTAACCAACATGAACTTGCCTTGGGACAAACTTGTTGGACTTACAGACAGATGGAGCATCGGCTATGTGCGGCGAAAAAGTGGACTAGTTGGAAGGATGCGGTTAATGATGCAGGAGAACTGTACTGGTGAATTGATAGCATATCACTGCATGATACACCAAGGTGTAATGAGCACTGTAAAACAAAAAGTCAACTTTATCAGAGGCAAAGGTTTAAATCACCGCCAATTTCAGTCTTTTTTGCAGGAAATAGACTTAGAGTTCGGCGACATGCCTTATCATACATAGGTGCTGTGCCTAAGTCGGGGACAAAGATTTTTCCAGCTGATCGAGGAAATCTGTCAATTGATGGACAGCAAAGGAAAAGACTCCACAGTTTTTCGGGATAAAAAGTGGAA
The DNA here is from genome assembly GCA_029339505.1 of Unio delphinus. Lineage (NCBI taxonomy): Eukaryota > Metazoa > Mollusca > Bivalvia > Unionida > Unionidae > Unio > Unio delphinus. Next base: position 13,694,133 of record JAQISU010001240.1, on the reverse strand, counting down.
ATGTGAGTTGGTGTTTCTGTCTGACATAACCACTCATCTCAACGACTTGAACCTGCAGCCCCAGGGACGGGACCACTTGATCACTTATATGCATGATGCAGTGGAGGCATTTCAAGTGAAGCTGCGCTTATGGGAGACACAAATGCACCAACTTGTCTCATTTTTTTTGTTGCCAAGCAATGTTGAACCAAGTCAACGCTATGTTTCCCAATGCACACTTTGCTGAAAAACTTAGCTTACTTCGCGCCGAGTTCGCACGGCGCTTTAGTCACTTTGAAGCACAGAAAAGTAATTTCGAGCTGTTTCGTAACCCATTTGCCATAGACGTGGAAACTGCACCTGTAAATTTGCAGATGGAGCTAATAGGGCTGCAGTGTAATGGGACACTAAAGGCAAAGTACGACACGGTGGGGCCTGCACAGTTCACTCGTTTCATTCCTGAAGAGATGCCTTGAGCATGTTTGGTAGCACATATCTGTGTGAGCAGCTGTTTTCTGTGATGAAGATTAACAAAACATCACACAGGAGTCGTCTCACTGATGAACACTTGCAGTCCATCATGAGAATCTCAATGACACAGAACATTACTCCCAACATAAACGAACTTGTAGCCAAGAAAAGATGCCAAACACCCAGCTCTGACAAATTGGCATAAGAGCGACAATGGCTATGCCAATGACTTTTTATTAATAAAACTTTTTCTGTTTTAATTTATATTACTTTTTTTAAAAAAAATTTATTTTCCGCTTATTGAATGTTTATCCTGTTCGGCCCGCAACCTTACGTGTGATTTGAGTTTTGGCCCGCTGTGCGATTGAGTTTGACACCCCTGATTTAATACATTGATCTTTTCAATTTGCTACACTGTCACTGAAACAGTTGATGAAACATCAATGAGTTTTCTGCTTATAACTATTTATTGTTTATTGTATAAACATGCATGTGTTAAAATGTAAATGATTATAGTTTTTACATCACCTTTACTAAAATGGGTGATATAATACAACATTTTTATATACGATACTACTACTACTACTACTACTACTACTACTACTAATAATAATAATAACAATAATAATATTGTTGCAATTTAGCCACGGACAACATTTGAATAAAACATAAATTATGTACATTTTTAAAATGTTTTTTCTGCAACACTTCTTTTTAAAAGACAATTCATTGTGTGGCTATTGATTTAGATTACTTTAATCGTTAACGTTCTTTTTGGCGATGTGCAGTGTCCATGTGTTTTGGGATACTCACTACTCTACGTTCTTGACACGTGAACATAAGCGGGAGTAAAGCCTAATAATCATTTTGTCAAAAAACTGAGGTCACCCGATTCGCCAGAAACAAATAAGTAATCGACAAAGTGAAAAATATTCATGGCCATATAATATCGCTGTCCAGATTGTGAATATGTGTACTACAAAAGGTCTGATTCTGCTTTTCAAGATTTTTGCTAATTTGCAATAGAGGACAAAGCTATAGATCAGAAAGTATACTCCTGCCATCCAGATCACATTTTATTTTGTAAATGTCGAGTGTAAAGATGTAAATGTCGAGTGTAAAGATGTAAATTTCGAATGTAAAGATGTAAATTTCGAATGTAAAGATGTAAATGTCGAGTGTAAAGATGTAAATGTCGAGTGTAAAGATGTAAATTTCGAGTGTAAAGATGTAAATTTCGAATGTAAAGATGTAAATTTCGAATGTAAAGATGTAAATGTCGAGTGTAAAGATGTAAATGTCGAGTGTAAAGATGTAAATTTCGAGTGTAAAGATTTCACCTTTAAGTAACATAATGCTGCTAATAATTTATCATGTTTGAACACGTTATAAATCCACCTATAGATTTTCTGCCGAATATTGCTGTGACACGGGTGATAGATAAGCTGCACTAATGATAAACTCTCCCACAATGAAGAAGACGAAAAAGAAAACGTCAAGAGTGTTTCCAATCCGAACCCATCGCAATTCCGATGACCTTTCAAGCGGCATACAAACCATACGACGGAAGAACCACGCAAGACGCTGAAGCCATCTTGGAGGACGATGATACTGATGCATTTCATCAGCGTTAGATCCTGAAGCTTCCCCGTTTGGGATTGATATATTTATAACAGTATTCGAGTCACAACACAAGCAGCAAAGACAATTACTCGATGGTTTAGTATCCTTTCTTTTTCTATCTTTATCTTCCTTCTTGTTGCTTTTCTTCTTCTCTTTCTGCTTATTCTTTCCATCCTCCTGGTTGCTTGCATTCTTCGTCATCTCTGCACCCATCTTCTTTATGGCATTCTCATTCTCCTTGTCCTTCACCGCCCTTATGTCGATCAGCAGAGTGAGTAGTACAAGGACAGTTATAACTGCGCTAATCGTCATCATCACCGTGAGGTAGTACACTAAAACAGAGACTGGTGCAGAGGACTTTGGCAACGTTGTGACAATGGTGTTCATGAAAACCACAAAAGCCAAGAAACAAGTCACAGAATATCCTGCTCTCTCCAGAATGTCTAGGTAAGATGAAGACAAATACATTTAAACCGGACAATATTAAAATAGGTAGAATGAAGTTTAAGACAAAATTCAATGATCTTCTTGAGATATTAATTTGGAATTTTGCGAGGGATTTGTAATCCTGGATTAATGTTTCTGAAGATGTCTTTCTTACATTCCAAGTAACGCTCTCATCAAAGTGGTCCTTCTTGAAACTGGACGCTATCAACGTCAGCTCACTTGAATTATATGCTCGTGTAGAAAGTTTAACTGAACAATCATGAACATCAAACGGATAAAAAAAACATGACGCTTTGAAAACAACGTTTTCAGTCCATTCACATTTACCAGATTTCAAATATATTCTCACCTGGGATTGCTCTTGTACGATATCTGAACTCTCTCCCGCCGAATTGACTAGTATCAATGAAGGCTTCCAGATGCTAGCTGCCGATATTGTAACTGACGTATCAGGGACCCCTGAACCATGGCTGTTGACATAAATTTCCTCTGTCCACTCCATCGAGAGATATGTGCTTATATCCATGATCCCCGCAACATCGTCAAAGTCGTTGATGGCCAGGAGTTGCAGGCCTAAGGAAACATTCAATGTTTTTGACGAGTCTTGCAGTGGAATCATACTGGTCTTTCCTTCATATATCGTGAAAATGTTTTCAACCTCAGTCGATAAAGCTGACCAAGGTGCGGCATGGCCTTCATTAGCATTGAATAGTAATAAGAACAAGACTGAGAAACAGATGGACATACCCATTAAAGGTAAGGCTGAATGTTCGGTGCTCGTTACCTAACTCAGGTTGAAGTAGACCAACTATGACGTTACCAAACAGTAGAAGCTATATAATGATAATAGTAAAAAGTGTGCATTGAGCATGCGCTGAACTTTTCATATAAATTTGTATGTTAAAACTAGTTTTGATGTACTATTTTTACAATCATTATTTGCTACAACATTAGCTTGTAATCGAATATACTCCACGCTACAGCTTTGTTATACCTGTCTAATGTTGATCGATATATCTTGATATTTCAGTTTTGAAGGAATGGGCGTTTTAAACTTCGTAAAGCGTGATATATTTGTTTTTATAACGATGAATGCGGAATGTTTAAAACTGTCAGCATTCTTATAATTAAAAGTGTGTTCTATGATTATATATATGTATAGCGAATATGAAGAACCTTTTGTTGACGCAATCGAAACTAACAAATTCTCCTCAAATGCTATTCCCAAATGTGCTTTGCAACCACCTCTTTCTATAAACGCTTATTTAAATTTTATTTTATGTTAAGCTTTAAGGAATATTTTGTTGGATTTCGAAAGATAAAATATAGTAAATGCAGTACTATTTTTATCACTATTTATATCAGAACTTATTTAATAGCAAAGAGTTTGAATAGGCATACATTAGTGTATTAAGAAGTATTAAAACCTATTTGTTATTTATTCTAATATTTAAAATGTAAAATTATTCTTACCACTGAAAATATAACCTCTCTTTGACCCAGGTATTATGTTCTTAATCCTCCTTAATGCTTGCAGACATATTTAAATTACAAATGTCCACGCGTTCTTGCGTCCATCATTTGATTCTCTTTATGAACGTCGTTTGTGCCGATTTAAAGAGGATGATGTTATTGGGCAAGACGTTACTGAAAATTAGAAGGCGGCATCGAAAAAGGGTGAGGGTCAAAAGTGACATTTTCGAACGGATCATAGATTCCGTCTTGTAAACAACTCTCCATCCACACATATACACCATCTCATTGAGGGTAAAAGGATTGGAGAGAGATAGATATAAGTATCATGACTCTTGTGGGATCATGATTGCAGCTTATAGATAATGAATGGCATTGTTTTGAAAATTAAAAGAAAGTTTAACACGTTCTGATATATGTTATGCTCAAAAAAATTATTGATACAAGTTATTATTGTTGGAGTCTATTAAAATTAGGTATCCTCAAAGTCTAAGATGTGGACATAAAGAAAATTGAATAACCTTTCTGAAACTACTGACCTTGGATTTCCTACCATTTTGTTTTGCTTGCGTTGAGAATCAAACGTAAGACCGCATAGGTCCAAAACAGTCGCGTAATCTCTAGGCTATTCTGAAATATATTTTTTCGGTATCGTCTGTGCTCATTTGTAATTTCTCTGATCATGTTGCAGTTGTTGACGAAACACCCGAGCCACTGCTTAACAGATAATTGAGAATTGTGAAATTTACCTGTTGAAGGTTTTGAAAGTTTCTGTAAATACATTTATTGTGCTATGCAATGTGCAGTGAATGTAACGGAGCATGAAATTAGTCAGTTGAAAGCGCCCACAAATTAGGCATAAAATGCAAGTTAACTTGACAAATTTTAAACAATGTTGTATTCCAAGAAACGTTCGTCTACTCCATATTTATTTTTTGTAATTTAATTCAGGTTAATACATATGTGCACTGGAAAAAAATATAAAAATCCCATGAACTCGTTATATTCTCACAGTATTGCTGCGATCAAATACAACTTTGCAAAAATTTAATGTCTTCTTACAGAGGTACCAGTGGGAAACATATTCGTCGTCTTTGGTGAGTGTAGTGTAAACGTTGAGCACAAAGCACAAAGCATATCAAGGCGTCATTGACAACGTTGCCTTTTTCAGAAAATACAAACAAGAGTAAAGTGCAACAATACAGCCTGTATCTACCAGCTCTCAAAGCACTGGCATATCATTCACTATGTTATCGTCTTTTGTAAACATGTTTTATGAACGTTGGTTCTAATAGTCGCCAAAACAGTTGTTAAAACGAAAAAACACTTGTTTAAATGTTTTCTGCCTTGTTATTATAATAGCAGAAAGACCGGACAATATATCTTATAACGACAGGGTCATTGGGCCAGGGCGGACCGCACACCAGAAGCAAGAGAACAAAGAAAATGCCATATCCCATCTCTAATTTTACTATTTGTTTATTTTTATTAACACAAGCATCAATGTTAATTTAATGAAGAGATACTGTGTACATTTTAACATGATACGTTGAGAAAATGTAATTAAACTCGGTAATATCGGACTGCAAATTATATAGGTGGATTATCGTATTCAAGTTTAATAGACGAAATTCGAACAGAGTAAAGTCAAGATATTGGCCTCATTTGTTCTTCGGATAAGAAATTTTCCTGTCAAACGTTAGATGTACTTTTAATTTCAGGTAGATTTGATGCAAACGTCTTAAAGGAATTAAATAATGCGTTGTGGATTCAAACGTTAGGCTACACTAATCAGCAGATGGTAAAAATGTGTTGTTTTAATACTGATAATACAGACAATTAAATTATTTAAACTATGGATGTCACCTGCTATAAAGTCTGACGTGATACAGATACATATGTCTTTATATAAATTAACATATTAACATAATATAATTCGGTAGATAATAGTTAACAATTAATCTTTAATGACTTTTGTTACTAAAAATAAATATTTTCGTAAAATTACAGATAACGAGCTCGTTAATGCAAGATTAACCAAACGGCAGTATTGGTTGCTAACGAAAAAGTTTATTCAATTTCGCACCTTTGTTCTATCATTGCTATTGCTTTGTACTGCTAATTATTTAAGCAAAATTGCTATGATTAGACAAAATGTTCTTTCTATCATACTACAAAGTGAAACAACAATAGCAATTGTAAAACCTTAATTCGTAAAGAGTCATGGTTTTCTTTAATTAAATGACACAGTTTCATTACTTATTTCACTAATAAGTTTATATTACTTGTTTTCTTTACCAATTAAATGCTCTTTAACTTTAAGACCTTGTAATGTCTCATTTAATTTTGCTTCGTTAACTGTACATTTTGATTTCTTTTTGTATTAGTCATTTTCGGCAAAATAAGTTAAAGTTATATTTATTTTACAACATCAGTAGCATGGACATAATAATCCATCTTTTTGATTTGCAAACATGTAGAAGTTTCCTTTTCTAGTCGTCTATCTTTCTGGGCTATTTTGTTAGGTTTTCTAATATGATTTTTAAAATATATATGCCGTATATAGTGTGGCATGAGGCATTGTGGGCCATAATGAAGGAGAACAACATACGTCAAAAATTGACCAATACCATCAAGCAGCTGTATGCGAAGACTACCAGTGCAGTAATTGCTCAGCGTTCTGTTGGAGATTAGTTCCAGACAAAAGACGGAGTACGTCAAGGCTGTCTCATGTCACCCACACTTTTTAAAATCTACTTGGAGTGCATCATGAGCGAAGGCCTGGAAAACCACTGTGGAACAGTCAGCCTTGAAGGGCGTAACACCACCAATATACGCTTTGCAGACGACATTGATGGGCTGGCAGGCAATAAAGACGAGCTTGTCACCTTCGTGACAAACCTGGATGAAACATCATAATATCCTAATAAAAAAAAACTAAATCTCATGGTCAACTAAAATGGCCGAATTAACAACGAGTTCACGAGCGGAATTAACATGGAACATGTCGAAGCAATTGCAAGCGATATACCACGGCGAAACTCATCAAAAACTTTACCAGTGTTCAGCAGTAAAGCTATTTTGAGGTATTTAAATGACCCTAGTGAAGTTAAGAATGGTGCCTCAAGAGCAACTAATTCCGTGTGGAGTTTAGCAACTTACAAAATTTTCAGAGTGGTAAGATCGACTGTGTAGCCACCAAACTATAGATTAGATTCAACAGCTCCTCAACGTGGATTTGTCCGTGATCAATGTCCTGAAAATATCCAGTTAGCACCAGAAAACGGATACGCGCCAAGAAAAAACACTAACAATATAGTCACAGGCGTTGATGAACGAAATTACTCGGCGTCTGTTACAATCAAGACATGTCGGAGAGAGACATTTTCGCAGTTAATAACAATTGTACCTTGTTTGATAATTTTTCTTAAGTAATTTTCGATCTTGGGAACGTATAAATAATATGCATCAGGCAAAGACTTGCTGTAGATGGCTCATGACAGGATCAGTAAGTCATTGTAAAAAGAAGTTTCGTAGATAATACTGTGGATATCACGTGACTATTCTCACTGTTCCAGTACTGGAATACAGCCACTTCTGAATTGTGGGGTGTTAGTTGAGGGAAAACACCAGTTATGTGTTTCTTGAGGCGGACGAAATTATGGAGCGCTTAACGAAAAACAAAATGCTTCTGATGACAACAGAATATAAGACGCGTACTCATGCATTCATCCTTCACATTGGCCTTCGGATAGTTTAATGAGTCAACACTACATGTCCATGCTTAAAACAACATTTTTATCGACCACTAAGAGCCCCCCCCCCCCCCAAAAAAAAAAAATAAATCGCCTGATATTTGTTTTTTGTCGGTATAAGACATGATGAGTGAGAAAAGTCATATTATTAAAGTATTATGAACTGTTTCATGTAGTCTTCACTCGATTTACATCAATACACCAGTTCAGAAAGGGTGGGGACGTATGAAAAGAGTTGTGTGTAATTAACAACTAATGAAAGTGATCCCGATTGCAGGTTAGGGTTTAAATGAGAAGTGTGTGTGTGTGTGTGTGTGTGTGTGTGTGTGTGTGTGTGTGTGTGTGTGTCGCTACGATGTCAGCAGTGTGGCAGTTTTTAACGATGCCACTAGCATTGGGGCATCATGCCGTAGACATTTAACATGACGTCTCATCCAGTCACACTATCTGACACCAGGCTGACCAGTCCTAACACTAACCTCTTAATATCGAGGCAGCTGTTAGTACCATTATTAGAAGTCTTAACTACGACCCGACCTCCTGCATCCGAGGCGGACGCTCTAACAATTTCGCCACCGGAACTGTCAAACGAGAAGTAGTATGATACTGACAACTGTATACCTATGTTGAACAAATTACGACACTTATAAGATTCATTAATAAAGTCTGAAGGCATCGCCTTTTCTGAACTTCCTAAACTGCCTTTTATTATCAATATCATACCACTTCTCAGTTGGTATAAGAGGTGGTATGATACTGACACTTTACAGGAAGTCTAGAAAGTTGAGAGAAATGCGATGGCTTCAATCTTTGGTAATAAATCTTATAAATGTTGGAATTAGTTTAATGTAGGTATACACGAATCAGATATTGATGAAAGCAAATATGACAACCTTTGCACAACCACCGACCATGGATGGATCTCCTTTTCCCGCTTGTGCTAGAGATCAAACTTACAATGAAGAAATATGTGTCAAAATGTACATCAAAACGTTTGCGCGTCTGAATCATAACATATTTTGGTCGTGAAATCTTTTTCAGAACAGACTCTTTTGGACAGACCTTGACGTTATAATATATGGATGAGTTTCATTTCACGTATAGATGAAAATGGTCCGAACATAAATTTTATTTAAATCCATTATGCGACTCGCAATTAAACACAGTAAATCACTGGATCTATTATATCGACTTATTGGAAGGAAAACAAGATTATCTGAAAATAATATATGTTACGTGCTTAGGCTCGAATAAGCAGCAACACAGAAAGAGTGAAAACTAACAAGCTTGTATAACTTTAACAATGATTTTATTAAGTACAATTATTTTCATAAAATAAATAAACTTACGGTTTTAGAGAATCAAATCCAACAAATATAGAATTCACAAAAAAAATCACTAATGGAATTTCAAGTCCTGATAAATAAATGTTCTAATAGTTCCAGGTTCGAATCTTGACGATATAATAATCCAAAATGGCTGACAATGTCACGTGATACAGTTCTTGTTTTTAAATCATCCAGATGAAATTATGAAACATATGTCCTTTTCCATAGAATAGAATAATTCTTCTTTTCCAACGAATTGACACAAGTCGAGAATAATATTAACACTAAAACATAAATACACAACCAATAACTTACAGCCCAATATTTCTACTACTCAAGTTAGCTTCTAAAACACAGCTATATATATTGTTTTTCTGAAGTAAACAAGAGGAATCATGTGAGTCTAGAAGGTCAAGGAAAGAGCTACCTTCACCAAGTCACATGCTTAAAGAATGAACTAGAAGAATAAATCAGCCACTAATAAAATGCTGTCCCCGAAACCAACCAATAGAATTGAAGACTTGTTGACAATGTCGAAAGCAAGGTCAGATATTGAGGTAACCAAGCCAAGGTCAGCCTGTTTACCAGAAAAGTCCAGGTCAAGTGAATTTTCTAGAAAAATTTCCCATTTAAATAATAATAAACCCTAAATGACAAATTTGGATCTAATAATTAAAAATAAATAAAATTAAATCCAATAACCGTAACATATACTAGACATCAAAGCATTCTCAAATATTGTTATGATGCTGGAAATGGGTGACGTAAAACTAATTTCCTTTTTGAAACATACACGCGGAAAATACATTCATGAAGAGTGGCAACGAAACACGTAGAAAAGATTAAGATATTAAAGAACATATTTTGTAATTTCCAGGGAAGAAGAACAGGACTATGTTACTATTAGATTAATATACATTTATGGCTTTATGGACTGAAAACGTTCAATGTTTCCCCAGCGTTGCTTATTCTGTTTTCCAACTCCGAGACAGTAGTTCCGATCAGAAATTCCTATCACTGTTAATACTTTGCAGTGATTACCTATATAACGCATTGGCGATTGTGACGCTAGTTGAAAACTAATCACTAAGACACGTACAATACGGATTCCTGCAAATAAGGGGTTGAATGTCGTAAACGTTAGAAACATAGACGAAAAGGCATTTAAGAATGAAGTCATTTTTCTTGTCATGATATTTACAGTAAGTCTGTATGCATCTGACAGACAAAAAAAATCGCAGTGCTCTGATCTCCAAGAAAAACCGTAACGTCTATTTTGTTGACACTAAATATTGTAAAAATACGGGTTCATCACAAGGTATTGATGAGACTTTTAAAGTCTAATTCTCTTTGTTTCTGTCTCTTGCACTTTCTACACACTCAACACACACACACACACACACACACACACACACACACACACACACACACACGCGGATTGCTATACTTGTGAACCATCAGACTAGGGACCGGGCTATGGACACATACCTAAATAATAATTGAAACAACAAATAAACACTATATAAGGTAAAAATATACCCTACTGCTGCTTTTTATACCAACATATTTTCGATACACAGTACACTAAATGAGTTATTGAGTTTCATTGTCGCGACAATGTGGACACGAAATTGTATTTCTGGACACTGTGTCCATAATTCTGTGTTTTTATTATTATGTACCCAGTTGTGAACCATGCGTCCACAAATCTGATAAAAGATAGGTGTATTATAATATTATCATAAGAAAAGGCGATTCACGTCACTGACTTAGCGTTGTCTTTCAAGAAGAAAACTCGTTAGGAAAATGTTAGATTTTGCGACGAAATTTTACTTCTCTAATGAACTTTTATCACGATTACGAAGAATCGTCAGCATACAATTTGTCATATGAATGGTAGTGGTCGGGTGGGGTGGTGGTGGAAGAGAAAAAAATCAAGTTGTATGTGATGAAAGTAAGCGTTGTTCGTGTTGAAAAAATTACGGAGCGATTCATTTACGTAAATATATGCTATCAAACTATGCAGTAAGTATAAATATATTGTTTTGCGATTAAGTTTCAAGTAGAGACGTTGTAGCAGTTTTAATAGTCAGAGAGAGAGAGAGAGAGAGAGAGAGAGAGAGAGAGAGAGAGAGAGAGAGAGAGATTATAACCTTATAATATACGTAATCACTAAAATGTAACTAGTTTAAATTCAAAAGCCACATTTTTTCTGCTCAAACACCCAATGTTTTGCAGAATAGTTTCTTGCGTAAAATAAATCGAATGTTGGAAGCTAATTTAGTGAGCCTAAAATATAGAAGAACAAAATCCCCATAGGTTTTAGAAAGATGTGCATAATACGTAGGTATGAAATAATAAAAGACTACAGAAAAGCGGCAGTCTTCTGAAGTTTCGTTCAAAATGTACAGAAGGTTCAGAACTGTTACTTTGGATATTTGCAGAAATGGTCACCTCTGTTTGATAAGACAACTCATTTCTCGACAGCTAACTCTATATATACTTGCGGAAATCCGGTTTATTAGTGTCATTATGACGCTTTGTAAGTTTTATTAGTTTTCTAGGTCGCAACTTTTATTTCTCATGACTTTGGCCATTTTAGCATAAAGGCCACACACTTTATGCAACCCGTGGATTATTGGCTTTAATAGTTCATGAAAGTAAAGTGGTTCAAGCAAAAATCTGACGCAGAGTAGATATGGGCAAAAACCACTGATGACATAGTTTTGGTTTTTATACGACTTTTATTGTCTGCAAATCAGCTACGCTGTTTTTTATCTGTGCTCGGAGTTGTCGGTGATTTTGCATAACCGCCAACATGTTATCGAACTCTATCGTGCTAAAAAATTTCATATCGAATAGTTTGCTAATGGTATTGAGACTGCTTTGTGCCATGGCAAGCATTTTAAAATAGTCACGTGCACCTGAAAAGAATCGCATCGAAATTAATTTGCTAGTACCTCCAGAGACATCTTTTACTATTGCCATTGACCCGACGATAATTCCGATTGCTACACATATTTAATTTGTGGTGGTTGTGCTTAATCCACTCTAAGACCAGCAATCTTTGTCACACCCAGTTCATACATGTCATCTGCAACCTAACACGAACGTTTGTAACATAGGAGCAACGTTCTCTTGGGGATTTCAATTCGCAATTCGCATTCCGTTTCAATTATGTTTTTCAAGTCCGTAGCATTGAGAGTCAATCATAAATCTTATATTAATAATATAATCTCATAGTACAAATGAGCGACTGACATACTCCGTACGGATTCATCACGCCCGTGTGCAAGACGCACACGCAGTTCTTCCCAATTGCGCTTGTTTACTGTTAAAACTGTCTTAAAATTATAAAAATATATCAGCCTCGGGAATATATAAATTTCCGGTCGATTGTTACTTCTGAGGTTCTAGCACTCTTTTCATTTAATAACTAATCCATTACCCCTGTACCTTTGCCATCTAACCATGGTATTTGCCCAATAACTGTTATCGGAACAAGGTTGTCCTTTTTGATTAAAAATAACTATTTTTGTTTCACTTGAGTCAATGTTGGTGTAAAATATTCATTGGTAAACGAAACCGGTATGATATAGCGGCGAATACCACTTCGCAGTTATAGAAACATTCCTTTGGTGTTTTGAGACATGGATGTGTAGTGACAGTGGCGTCACCAGGGTTGGTGTCACCCAGTGCAGTAACTCATTGTGTCACCCCCACCCCAACCCCCCGCCATGGACCACCTTCCTGCACAAAAATTCAAAAAGTCATGTGCGGTAAATCATGGTGTCCCCCTATGGACCACCTTCCTGCACAAACATTCAAACATTCTTTTAGACAGTCATGTGCGATAACTCATTGTGTCACCCCCACCCCATGCATCACCTTCTTGCACAAAAATTATAATATTGTAATGACTGTCATTTTGGTGTCACCCCCTCTTGATGGTGTCACCCGGTGCGGTTCGCACGCTCCTAGCTACGCCACAATGTAGTGAGCTTTTCGGCGTGTACCTATACACTGATCTCAAGTTTGCCGCGAAGGGCTTGTGGTACATCCAACAGCCAAATACTGTATTATCCTTAACAAAATTAAATGACAGTTCATTCCAGGGTTTGATACCACCGCTTTGAATCCGATATTCGACAAGTGGAAAGAAATTGTTATAAATCTTTGAACCCACTTTCAACTGGTCCATCACCCCATCGATAAATCACGCAACCGCATCACCTCACCGCGATCAGAATACATTGCGTATATCATGATTTTACTATTTTTTAACACAAATGCCAAGGACAGTGATTATCCTTTATCAATATTCCCACTTGACCCCACATACCTTTGCTTCCAATTATGATAAACAAGTAGAAGCTAGACCCGCACACCTTTAAGATGGGACTTACCTGTATATCAAAAATATTTTCACCAAGAGAACTTGCGTCTCTCATATTTCTCTTTTTGAAGGTGCAACTTTATTAACTATATTTTCATATTGTGTTATAATTTTAATTATATCACTTTCACTTTAAATATTGATATTGGTATTCAAACCCAAAGCACTTAATATATGCAAAATATTTCCACCAAATATTGAACCAAAATGTTGTTTGTTTTTATTTCGTGCTTCATGAAAGAAGACTTCGCCTCAGAAAGATCATTTTGACTGGTAATCTGGAGCAAATAATAATTTTTCAAGGACACTGACCGTACAGGGGTAGGATTTAAAATAAAATTCTAAAATTTAGATGACTTTGCAAAATCAAAATCTTGTTGGCTTAACTTCCGATTTTTAAAACATGTGACATAAAAAACAAGGATTACAAGGAAAGTTCCTAAACTAAGTTTCCTGACATATTTTAGAGCAATTCGTATTCAATACATGAGCTGCCGATTTTCTGTTATTAATCAATCGTTTTAAAGTAAACGTTATGTAAAACACAGTTTTAAACTAAGCGTTTAATCTACATTGTTTGTTAGGTGTTTTATTGGGGTTTTCCCATTTTATTCTATATATAATGATACATTGTATGATGTCAAATACAAATTCCTATTCTACGTTTAGTAAATCATCGATTATTTTATATTTTGTATACAACTAATACATAGCTGAGGGGCAATGAGTGGCCGAGTGGTCTAAAGCGATCTCCGTTACGGATCACTGCCATCTTACCTCTGTCTGCGTGGGTTTGAGTCCAAGATTCAGCTAATTTGTATATGTGAGAAAGCTTGCCAGTAGCTTCTCGTGGGTCGGTGGTTCTTTCTGGGGGTTTTCCCGGGTTCTTCCTCCACCATTAATACTGGCCGCCATGTATAGCATATCGTGTGCTGAGCATTGGCGTTAAGCCCTACATCAACAGCAACACCAACTATTACACAGCTAAACAAATTATAAACAAATTATATATGCGTATATGCTAATTATTAGGCTTAGCATCTTTGCCCGAGTGAATATCATTGTGTCTACTTTGCAATTTGTTGTTATTATTTTTTGGCAAACATTATGAACCTTCTAGAATGCTATTTTACATTTGGGAATATGTTTTTAGGAAAATGTCAATTGTGACCTGAGGTCATGTAGGAGACTATATAATCTTGTTTTTGTAGAAATTATTTCTATTTAACGATCTTAGCGGTGTCAAGTATATTATTATTGTGTTCAGTAATTCAGTTGGAACGGAATTTATTTATTCATATTATTTATTCACTAAGAGACAAAGTGCTCTTCTAAAATAAGCTTCTCGTAAATAGAGACTTGATTATATAGTGAAATTTTAAAATAAGGATATATTCCGTGACTGTATTAATGTAATCAAAAACAAAAGGCTGTTGGCCCTTCCCCGCTGCATGAGCCAATACCGGCACATCGTCGCTTCCAGAGTTGTATTTAATTTCGTATTTACACTGAAGTTTCTTCAGAACTGTAATCATTGCGACTTGTGTCTGTAATTCTAGGATTATTTGAAATTTAATTCGCAATACTGAAAGTTCTTTTTATAATTCTCACTTTGTAACCTACATAAATAATTTTTTTGTTGAACGTTACAAAGTTTGTTGCTTCTTGCTCTCTTTTCTAATACTCATATTAAGACTAGAGAGATGAAGTTGTTTACATTTTTCAGAAAAATTTGATTTTGAAATTTAAATTCACCTTGTATTCGAATGTTCTAAGTCCTAATTATTATTTCACATTTTATAAAACCTTAGTGAAATCCATAAGCCTTTACAATGTCATCTAATGGGAAGAGTTTGTATTTCAAATCCTACCCAGGAACGGTTAGACATCTTGAAAAAGGACGAATTGTTCCACTTGCCAGACATCATGGTCTTTCTCATGCAAGGGCCTCTTAACGAAGAAAGAAATACAAAATATGTTGGTCCAATATTTGGTAGATAAAAATGTTTTGATAACGATTCTGTGTTTCATTAGTGAGTCTGCATCAGACTTTTAACATCAAAGTCAAGTTATTGAAATTAAATTTGATTGTGAGTCTCAATATGAATATAACTTGCAAGTTATAGAACATAAATTAAAATACGAGAAAGAAATTGATTTAAGAAATCTTGCGTCTCCGAATCAGGAAAAAGAAAGACAAATCCAGTTGCAGAGAGAGAGAGAGAGAGAGAGAGAGAGAGAGAGACAGAGAGAGACAGAGAGAGAGAGAGAGAGAGAGAGGATCGGCTGATGCAAATAAAGATGTAATGTGAAGAAAAAGATAGAAAGTTACAGAGATAAAGACAAAATAAATAAAACGGAATTTCAACTTAGATTAAA
The DNA here is from genome assembly GCA_029339505.1 of Unio delphinus. Taxonomy (NCBI): domain Eukaryota; kingdom Metazoa; phylum Mollusca; class Bivalvia; order Unionida; family Unionidae; genus Unio; species Unio delphinus. The sequence continues at coordinate 13,678,282 of JAQISU010001240.1, read as the reverse complement.
AGAATTAAAACAAGAAAATAAAAAGCACATCCATACCTTACACTCAATTTCAAGCTATGATGTTGTTAAGAATATAAGATTAGTTCCCCATTCTAAAGAAAAAGAAGAAGAAAAATATTTCCCTCAATTTTAAACAATTGCCAAAACTTTGAAATGTTAAAGAAAACACTAGACTGTTACTACAAAGTACACATTTGATAAACCACATAATATTACGCTTCTCTGTCAGTAAAGAACAGTTCTGAATTTGATTTGATTAAGAAATGTATATTGAAGGGTTATGAGTTGGTACCTGCGGCTTATCGACAAGGATTTGGGAATTATAGAAAATCAACTGATCAGATCTATGTCGATTTTACATGGGAATTTGATAGTTGGTGCTGTTCTAGAAGGTTAATAAAGATTACGAAAATTTCAGAGATCTATATTAGTTCAAGAGTTCAACATTGGTGACGTTAATATTTACCTTGCCGAGCATAAGGTAGAAACTTTAGAAAATGTTGATCGTACAACCGACGATTTTTCCCTAGCTCATACATTTCTTTTGCCACCAAGTCTTCCACTCGTCTGTCCCGTGAAACAAGAATTTTGATCCTCATACGAACACTTCCACATCTCAATCTCGCACAACGTTTAGGAATCAAGTTTTTGATAAGATTTATACGAAATTCTTATCTCTTTAACGTGTACCTTCTCCAAAAAAAAGATGTTATTTCCGACTGCTACAAATTAAAAAAATAAGTAATGCTATCAATACCTATTCCAAAAACTCCTGTATTTAAGAGGTCAAGGTCATGGTGATGTATTGAATGCAATATATTTTTTTTTCGCACAACGTTTAGGAATCAAGTTTTTGATAAGATTTATACGAAATTCTTATCTCTTTAACGTGTACTTTCTCCAAAAAAAAGATGTTATTTCCGACTGCTACAAATTAAAAAATAAGTAATGCTATCAATACCTATTCCAAAAACTCCTGTATTTAAGAGGTCAAGGTCATGGTGATGTATTGAATGCAATATATTAGTTGGGTCCAACAACTCCCCGTCTGATTTTATTCTGGAGAATTATGAACCATTCATGATGATCGTTTCTATATCACCCATGGGTGATGCAGCCAATCCTACTCCAATTAAAATTTTAAGGGACATTGGAGCTTCGCAGAATTTACTTTTATCAGGTATTTTGGCTTTATTTGAGAGGTCTTCTTCTAATACAAGTATTCTTTTCATTCAATAAATAGAGTGCGGCTTATTTAATATGCCACACCTTTGTGTACATTTGGCATCAGATTTAGTCTCAGGACACGTGACTGTCGGAACACTTAGTTTTTACCCATCGTAAAACTTCATATATTACTAGATAATGACCTAGCTGGTTATAAGGTTGTGGTTAATCCACTTGTAATTGACAAGCCTTGTTTGGATAAAAAATTCGACCCTGTGCAAAAGGAAATCCCTATTTTATTACCAGCTGGTGCAGTTATCAGAGTTATGGTAAAGAAAACGGTTGAGAATGACGTTGATCGGGAAATATTTCCTTTTGCTGATACATTAAATTGTCAAGCTTTTGATGAGGTCAATTCTCGAATTCATCAATAAACATGTATTGATCGCAACGGTCCTTGTTTCACTACTCATTTTCTTTATTCTAATCATGGTTACTACTGCAATCGATTGTTGTCGAACAGGAAATGTCATAAGAATTCCTGTTTGTTTCAGAAGATTATTAATGAAACTGAAACCATAGACGTACCTTTTTGTTATTCTATTATAATTGGGGTCTTATAAGTAAATAAAAATTACGTGAGTTACCTGCTGGTGACAAGCGGTCGTTGAACTATCAAGTAGTTTAATCCAATTAAGGATCAACGTTTGCGTCTGGAATTTCCTAGCACGTTATGCATGAATTAAGCATCCTGCAATTCAAGACAAAAGTAAACTACCATGGAGAGAACAGTTCAGTCTTGTGACAGAGTTCTTCAGATTAGGTATTAACATCATTATAAAATTCAAAAGAAAATGAGCGAGTTAAACTGTTATATTAATACTCCTGGAATGTAAATATATTAAAGGAGTACCGGAATGTTGATAGAGATAGCCAGGTTAATCATGCAGGCAATTTAGTTTTACCTGTCTCACATAATGAGAATTAAAGTGATGGAATTCAATCAGGCTATAGTGGCTTTGGTGTAATCAATCTTTGGAATTCAGAAATGAAATAGAATTTGCATCATAAACTTTAACGTTTGCTGGAAAAGAAAATAAATAACGAAAACAACTATTACTTGAATATGATAACTTGTTTCTAGATGTTCATACAAACTAATTAATATACCATATATGTGAAACAGCATCCATACATGATGCACCATCTCAAACAGATAGCATTGAGCAGTTTAACCTGTCAATTTACCATGAGTCATATAATGGTAAGAAGAGTACGTATAACTCACTTTTGGATATATTAATTGTCTAATTTTAATCAGTGAGTTTCTCAAAGAGTTTCTGAATTGTCTCTACGTGATCTTTCCACGTGTCGTTGTAAACGATGACATCATCGTCATAATTATCTAGACCAGATGTAATCATACTCATTAAACAACCTTTTATCCTAAATGGCATAATTTTATAATGATAAAAGTCCATCTAGAATCACGAATGTCGAAATTTCCTTTACCCATTGCGTCGGTGGAATTTTTCCCCGGAATCCTTTGAAAAGTTCAAATTTTGTGAAATGTTTTGCATTTTCAATTATCAATGCAGTCTTCAATTCATTGCAATAGAAATCAGTCTATTTTAGTGGAACTGTTCGCCTTTCTATAGCATATACACACGCATATACACACGCAGATAACATTATTTGATTGTGGTACAAGAATGCATGCTGAGCTAGAGTCACTTTTTCTCGGTTTTTTGTAATAATTCTAAGCAAATACTGAATTTCTTTTTTCAAACATTCCTTAATCACTAGGATCACATCCAAGTACTTAATCATAATATACACAGGGTAGAACAAACAGCAAAAGGAGACAATACAACTGTACATTTGAGATTAACTTGATATTTAATATAATGACATTCGTACATAGGCTTGTTAACGTGAGAAAACCCGTTTATATTATGGAACTTGTCTCAATGATGTTATTAATGGAATGATAACAGATACGCCAAACGTGATTTCGAGATTGTCATCACTCGCTGCACCAATTGTACGGGTTGCATAGCAAGTTGTCGATGGTTACAAAAATGTTGGATTGAATGAAAAACTTGTATTACATGCAGTTCAACCAATTCTGGGTCGATTACCGCGACTACACTACCATCAACATAAATAATCCCGTCTGCGGTTGGTAAACTCATTATCGATAGTGCAGTAAAAATGGTGGGTTTTGCCGATCGCTGTATGATTCTTGCTTGAGCCACTTCATGTTCATGGGTTATTAATGATAATAATCCACAGGTTGCAGAAAGGTCACGGGGATTAAAACACTGACGACGCTAATTAGCAAAAATACAAAACAACCGTAATAACACAACCTAATCGTTTTATTCCCACAACAACTGCCTATGGAACATGATTTTGCTGCATTGTTTATGTAGTTGCACATTTATTTTACTCTCTCACTTTACTAGGGCTATTCGAACCAATGCATGCATTACCTGTTATTAAGTGATTTTTCATAAACAGTAAACACATACATTATTGCACTTCTCAATTGAGTCACATAAACATAAACACATCTATTTGGAAACATATTCTGGATAAACACTCAAAAAAACTGCATTGTTTTTGTATTTATTTTTTATTGCATAAATGTATGAAAATTGAGTATATACAATATCCACCTACAACTGGGCAAACTTCTATGAGACGCATAGCAGTAAAGTCTCACACATAAATCAATCATAACATTGAGATATCAAAATTTAGAAAATGAAGATTCGTTAAATCTTAACTAGTTTATACACATCCCTTTTCATTGCCAGTATTAATAGTATGGAAGAGCAGGTGATACCTCTTAAAAATTTCAATCATGTGCAAAAATGTGAAACTCGGTATTGGTACCGTGTGGTGTGTTTACCTTACGATTAGTAATAGTTGCCAAATCTGACGACGGATCGGCTTCATGTTTCTAACTTTTAGAAGCCTTGGTCGAATTTTCTATAAAATAGTGGATAAGTAGATAACGCTTATTTTATTGTAGTAACCTTTTCCTGAATGTTTACTGTCAAATGCAATCAAAAGTCATATGAGGTAGTCGTGTAAAGAATTTTTTTTAAAATACTGGTGGATATATATATATATATATATATATATATATATATATATATATATATATATATATATATATATATATATATATATATATATATATATAAAGCTTTGGCGCATGAATAATTTACTTGAAATTCTGCATAGGAAAAGTATAAGAGGCTTCGTCAAATATCCGAACTTCGTGCCCGTCCTTGGTTTGTGTTCCCTGTTTCTTGCGAACTCACGAGCTTGGTGAGAGATCCTGATGTGTTTACTTGGGTCAGTTAAATGGGTAAGTACTGATTAAGAAATATTCAAGGATATAAACTTTATATTTTACTACAACTCAAATAAAATAAAACAAACTGGAAATGTCCGGTTTAACTGATGCCATTTTTGCCATTTTCGCATCAAGTTTTTTATCTTGGAGCGAGTGTTAGCTGATTAAGTCATTGCAACTGTTCACACGTTCATTTAATGGACCTTTTAATTACCAGGATGCTCAAGATATATATTTTTTATGACTGCAGAAACAATTCAGAACTTAGTTACAGTAACCTGCACTTATTTTATCATGTTAGGAAAAATGAATGAAATTGACAACTATACAGAAAAATATGTCACTGAAATATTTAAATATAAGGGAAAATAATCTTTCTTAATTATTAAGATTAAAAACAAAATCTTATAAAAATGCATCACGTGTGTGGATATTATAATTTTATAAACAGTTTGAAGAAAAAAGAAACAAAAATGCATCTTAATTTTTTCGTTGATATATTTGCCATAGTTCTTTTATTGCAGTTCATATGCAAGTAAAAGATGAAATACGGATACAAATATTAATAAATACATAGCTTCATAAATTATGAAATATGTATATATATGGCTAGGTTAATAGTTTCACGCAATATTAAAATGTAAGCGGTACACTTCACTCTAAGGGCACAAACCATGGCAGGTCGAGGTAAGTTTACAATACATTTTCTCATTTCTATTTTGAAATGTGCACATGTCTGATAACAGATGAGCATCATTTGTGCATCTTCAGAACCATTCATATCATGATATCTGCTGTAACATTTTGTAAAAGAATGCAGAAAGGTTTTTGAGACTACATAGTTTAAATGATCTGCTATGGTTGGTAACGGTTGCCATATATTAAGATGGATTGCCATTATGTATAGAGGCTTGAAATTTATGTCAGGATGAATTCTGTTAATCTGATTTTATTCTGTTGAGCGTTTGATCATCAGACGTTGCGTATAAGTTTTCTAGTTTTCGTAAAGTCGCCATATTTGATGGCATATCGGTATTGTTTTTGAATAGTTGGAAAGATTTATGTTGTCTGTCATTTTTGGTTGCAATTTGTCTAATGACATTAAGCATAAGGTGATCATGTTGACATACAATCAACTACCGATAGACGACGGATAAAATATAACGTACGCATGACTATATTATCAGATGAGCTTTACAAGGATCATTACACAATTCTATACCTAATAAAATCTTGAAATATAAATTCACATTAAAATGATGACAACTTTTAAATGACTGGACAATGGTTTTTCAAAAATAGGTCAACAAAGAGTACGGACGATAATATCATACAAAATGTGTAAAAGTGCATAGTATATATATATATATATATATATATATATATATATATATATATATATATATATATATATATATATATATATATATATATATATATATATGCTATGCAATTACAATGACATTAGGAAGGAAACACACATGAAATTAAACACATCATAATGTTAACAAATACTCAAATGAAATATAATATATATAGGAAAGCAAGATTAGACCTAATGTCATTAGCACATTTAATCTGCATGTCAGATTTCAGTGTCAAATTCGAATGATCATCATTAAAAATGTTGCTTTTGACGTATTTATAAGCAATGTAAACATTAAGTATTTGATTTGCTAACATTTATGGTTATGGGTATAATCATTGTCTTTAAATATGAATTGTACTAAATTAGCGTCAGTATACATCTGCACAAATATCTAATACGTCTATTATAAACTGGAAATATTTACAAATGAAAATGTCTGCATAAGACGACTAGCTTTACACTAGTACTTTTAAAAGTGTCAGTATTGATCTGGCGTCATAAACAACATTTACATACGGCAGCATCATGAATTAATACAATTCAATCAGTATGATATGATGTGTTATTTGTGAAAAATAGTATGCGTATCTTAATCAAGTGAAGACTGTCTTGATCATTAAGGAGACCCATTGTTGAAGCTAATCAAAATAAAAAGCAACTTAGATTCGGAGTGATTCTTTCTTTAGACATTCAGTTGCGAAAATAAACTGTTTGTACAATAATGCACGACATATTGCTTATCTGTTTTCTTTGCATAATTGCTACAACATTCCATTTCAATCGTGAACAGAGTGAAGTAGCATAGATCAGGCTACACAGCATAACATACAGCATAACAAGTATGGTGAACAACAGCTGATTTGCAAAATTTATATGAGATGGATTTGTCAAAATGATTTTCGCACCATGTACAAAATTAAGCACTAGGAGCAAACTCAAACATTTGATTTGAATATGATTTTGCAGCATTAAATCATTTTTTATATTCGATACTTTTGCTGATCTATCTGTATATTTGAAAACATGAGCAGATTACATGTTATTAAACATGCGCGAGTTCTTAAAGTTCAAACTTTATACTGGACAATACTATTGTTAGTAACGCTGCTTTGAAATATTTAAGTTTTAAACTCTGCATGGCTTATAATTTAGCGCATAATTTTGTAATAAGAACAAATTGTATTTATCAGCAGGAATATATTCCGAATATTGGACGACATTTTATTAGAAAAGGCAACTTGTTCATATTCTCTAGTTTACTTCTATTTCTTGCATTTCGTGCTCTTTCTTTTTCTGTAAAAAATGTTCTTTAAGTAGATTTTACATTTTCAGCCGATCCAGATTGCTATGTTTTCAACAGAAATAAGTTACAATGATTGTTTTGATCATTGTATGTTTTTAGTTTTCTCAATCTTTGTATGGTGTTATAAACACGGTATTTTATCGTTGACCAGTCTCTGTTTCTTAGGACTGGTTCTGTTTCCAAAGCCTTCTCCCAGTCCTTTTTTCCTGGAACTTTGAGAAGTCTGAAAAACTTTCCAAAACGGACGCTCTATTGCGGCATTTTCGTCTTCTGTCTAGAGAACTTTTTGTTTGACAGACAGTTTCCTTTGTCCTGAAATATATTGAATATGAGAAATTATAGTAATATTCTTGCTATCATCTGCAAATGAAAGTCTCATCTTAGGTATTTGAAAAATGAATTACAAGCAAAATACACGTGCTTACCTAAGTTTTGTATTTGTACATCTGTATCGTTTTTACGCTGAAGATCGCCATTATCATCCATATCCATGTCTTTTTCATCATATTCGTTATCATCATCTTCATTCTTTGAGATTATCAATTTGTCGAGAGAATCTACAAATTAAGAATACATTTAGCTAATGATAAATATCTTATTGTTTTAATAACGATTACACTTAGAAAATTCGATTCGAAACAATAATACACATTTTAATACCTTTGACTTTATTGACTGGAACAATTACATATCAAAAATCAATCCAGCTTTACCATATAATTAAATAATAATGTATTAAGACAAGAAAATACATATGCAAACCTTCGTCTACCCCTGGAGTTAGTGAATGCCCTCCATCAACTGCTTGCAACAATTTCGTTTCTAGAGGTGAATTATTTTAAAATAATAACAGTGGAGAGGTAATTTGTCTTACAGCCTGTGTAAAGACATTTGATTAAATGTTTTAAGAGATTCCTTTTCAGACATGGCAGGAATAATATATTCGTTAGGTACAAATTGAAGAAAACTATAAAAATGCGTTCTGAGGGGTATATGGCACGGAGAATGTTGTTAATGGTTTCTATAGTGAACGTTATTCATAGTGTAACTATTACACGTATTCAAATATATAATACTTTTACCATGAGTAAAGCATTCTTGTGGACACCTTGTACACACAATAAGCTTATAGAATTCAAACAAACTTGTTGGAAAGATTAATGTGAGTGAAGATTACAAATTTGCTCTTCTAGCTATAGCCATTAAATTAAATCATTAATGTGTTAAATCAGACTTTAGAAATCAGTATACTGTTCATACGACTATTTCCTTTATTTCTCAAACCTGCATGTAACAACACTGTGGACACAGTGTCCACAAACCATACTCTTAGAATTCACACACAAACGCTATAAAATTTGATTTGCAGAAATATTTAAAAAATCTTGTTTAAATTACATTTTTATATGTTTTTGCTCCACACCTTCAAATATTTGTCAATGTAACGTTTATATGACTCTTTTGATCATTGCATTCTTTCTCAAGACAGACATATTTCAATAATGTGTTTATCAACACTGTGGACACTGTGTCCCTAAAACGTTCTTTCAAAATTCTCACACAGACAAACAGGTAAGAAAAAGTACGTCCAATGTATCTAACTATATCCTGTTTCTATTATCGTTGTACTACCCTTGTTAAACACTTTTAATCAAATAAGTATTAGACCTTTCAGATTATTACAAATCGTCTCTTTTACACACAGAAGGTAGTTTAGAATATATTTCAAATATTTCCTACTAACAGTGCAATTTTCACAGGACTTATGATAAAATGAGTTCTATCAAATTTTGGCGGATTGTCTTCCATAAGCATGACATACACACCAGTGTGTCTTGTGAATTCGCAAATCGATGAAACATTCAACAAATATATTGGAGTAGAAAAATGATAGAAAGATTAATTGTTCCTCTCAGCCACCACAGTTTTAAATTCATGCGTAAAATCATTACAGATGGAGTAGAAATATCAAGGATTATTGATATTAATCTATGTACCAATAAATAAGTTAATATCCAAAACAGTTTTGTTTCTAGATGTGAATTTTTTTTAATATAATAACAGTGGAGAGATAATTTGTCTTACAGCCTGTGTAAAGACCTTTGATTAAATGTTTTAAGAGATTCCTTTTCAGACATGGTAGGAATAACCTATACGCTAGGTAAAAATTGAAGAAAAATATAGAAATGCATCCTGAGGGGTATATCGCACGGAGAATGGTGTTAATGGTTTCTATAGTGAACGTTATTCATAGTGTATCTATTGCACGTTTTCAAATATATAATAATTTTACCGTGAGTAAAGCATTCTTGTGGACACCTTGTACACACATTAAGCTTATAGAATTCAAACAAACTTGTTGGAAAGAATAATGTGAGTGAAGATTACAGATTTGCTATTCTCGCTATAGCCATTAAATTAAATCATTAATGTGTAACATCAGACTTTAAAGATCAATATACTGTTAATACGACTATTTAATTTATTTCTCAAACCTGCATGTAGCAACACTGTGGACACAGTGTCCACAAACCATGCTCTTAGAATTCACACACACACGCTATAAAATTTGATTTCCAGAAATATTCAAAAAACATTGTTTAAATTACATTTTTATACTGGTTTTGCTCCACATTTTGAAATATTTGTCAATGTAACGTTTATATGACTCTTTTGATCACTGCATTCTTTCTCAAGACAGATATATTGCAATAATGTGTGTATCAACACTGTGGACACAGTGTCCTTAAAACGTTCTTTCAAAATTCTCACACAGACAAACGTGTTAGAAAAAGTACGTCCAATGTATATAAATATAACCTGTTTCTATTATCGTTGTACTACCCTTGTTAAACACTTTTAATCAAATAAGTATTAGACCTTTCAGAAAATTACAAATCGTCTCTTTTACACACTGCATGTAGTTTAGAATATATTTCAAATATTTCCTACTAACAGTGCAATTTTCACAGGACTTATGATAAAATGAGTTCTATCAAATTTTGGCGGATTGTCTTCCATAAGCATGACATGCACACCAGTGTGTCTTGTGAATTCGCAAATCGATGAAACATTCAACAAATATATTGGAGCAGAAAAATGATAGAAAGATTAATAGTTCCTCTCAGCCACCACAGTTTTAAATTCATGCGTAAAATCATTACAGATGGAGTAGAAATCAAGGATTATTGATATTAATATATGGACCACTAAATAAGTGAATATCCATAACAGTTTCGTTTCTAGAGGTTAATTATTTTAATACCATAACAGTGGAGAGATAATTTGTCTTACAGCCTGTGTAAAGACCTTTGATTAAATGTTTTAAGCGGTTCCTTTTCAGACATGGTAGGAATAACCTATTCGTTAGGTACAAATTGAAGAAAAATATAGAAATGCATCCTGAGGGGTATATCGCACAGAGATTGTTGTTAATGGTTTCTATAGTGAACGTTATTCATAGTGTATCTATTGCACGTTTTCAAATACATAATAATTTTACCGTGAGTAAAGCATTCTTCTGGACACCTTTTGTACACACAATAAGCTTATAGAATTCAAACAAACTTGTTGGAAAGAATAATGTGAGTGAAGATTACAGATTTGCTATTCTCGATATAGCCATTAAATTAAATCATTAATGTGTAACATCAGACTTTAGAAATCAATATACTGTTCATACGACTATTTCATTTATTTCTCAAACCTGCATGTAACAACACTGTGGACACAGTGTCCACAAACCATTCACTTAGAATTCACACACACACGCTATAAAATTTGATTTCCAGAAATATTCAAGAAACACAGTTTAAATTACATTTTTATACTGTTTTTGCTCCACACTTTGAAATATATGTCAATGTGCCGTTTATACGACTCTTTTGATCACTGCATTCGTTTTCAAGACAGATATATGGCAATAATGTATGTATCAACACTGTGGACACGGTGTCCCTAGAACGTTCCTTCAAAATTCTCACACAGACAAACGGGTAAGAAGAGTACGTCCACTTTATATAAATATATCCTGTTTCTATTATCGTTTAACTATCCTTGTTCACCACTTATAATCAAATAAACTTTAGGCCTTTCAGATAATTACAAATCGTCTATTTTACACACTACAGGTAGTTTATAATATATTTCAAATGTTTCCTACTAAGAGTGCAAGTTTCACAGGTCTTATGATAAAATGAGTTCTATCAAATTTAGGCGGATTGTCTTTCATAAGCATAACATGCACACCAGTCTGTCTTGTAAATTCGCATATAGATGATACATGTAACAAATATATTGGAGAAGAAAATATCATCCAAAGATTAATTGTTCATCTCAGCCACCACAGTTTTAAGTCCATGAGTAAAATCATTACAGATGGAGTAGAAATATCAAGGATTATTGATATTAATCTGAGGACCACTCACAAAAGGTTAATATTCATAACAGTTTCGTTTCTGTAGGTGAATTATTTTATTATAATAACAGTGGAGAGGTAATTTGTCTTACAACCTGTGTAAAGACGTTTGATTAAATGTTTTAAGAGATTCCTTTTCAGACGTGGTAGGAATAACCTATTCGTTAGGTACAAACTGAAGAAAAATATAGAAATGCATCCTGAGGGGTATATGGCACGGAGAATGTTGTTAATGGTTTCTATAATAAACGTTATTCATAGTGTAACTATTGCACGTATTCAAATATATAATAATTTTACCGTGAGTAAAGCATTTTTGTGGACACCTTATACACACAATAAGCTTATAGAATTCAAACGAACTTGTTGGAAAGATTCATGGGAGTGAAGATTACAACTTTGCTCTTCTAGCTAAAACCATTAAATTAAATCATTAATGTGTTACATCAGACTTTATAAATCAATATACTGTTCATACGAATATTTCATTTATTTTTCAAACCTACATGTAACAACACTGTGGACAGTGTCCACAAACTATGCTCTCAGAATTCACACAGAAACGCTAAACAATTTGATTTCCAGAAATATTTTTAAAAATCGTATTTAAATTACATTTTTATACTGTTTTTGCTCCCCACTTTGAAAAATATGTCAATGTACCGTTTATACGACTCTTTTGATCATTGCATTCTTTCTCAAGAAAGATGTATTTCAATAATGTGTTTATCAACACTGTGGACACACTGTCCCTAAAACGTTCTTTCAAATTTCTCACACAGACAAACGTGTTAGAAAAAATACGTCCAATGTATATAAATATTAGTTGTTTCTATTATCGTTGTACAACCCTTGTTCGACACTTTTAATCAAATAAGTATTAGACTTTTCAGATAATTACAAATCGTCTCTTTTACACACTACAGGTAGTTTATATTATATTTCAAATATTTCCTAATAAGAGTGAAATTTACACAGGTCTTATGATAAAATGAGTTCTATCAAATTTTGGCGGATTGACTTTCATACGCGTAACATGCACACCCGATGGTCTTGTGAATTCGCAAATCGATGATACATTCAACAAAAATATTGGAGAAGAAAATATCATCCAAAGATTAATAGTTCCTTTTAGCCACCATAGTTTTAAATTCATGAGTAAAATCATTACATATAGAGTAGAAATATCAAGGATTATTGATATTAATCTATGGACCACTAAATAAGTGAATATCCATAACAGTTTCGTTTCTAGAGGTTAATTATTTTAATACCATAACAGTGGAGAGATAATTTGTCTTACAGCCTGTGTAAAGACCTTTGATTAAATGTTTTAAGAGATTCCTTTTCAGACATGGTAGGAATAACCTATTCGTTAGGTACAAATTGAAGAAAAATATAGAAATGCATCCTGAGGGGTATATCGCACAGCGATTATTGTTAATGGTTTCTATAGTGAACGTTATTCATAGTGTATCTTTTGCACGTTTTCAAATATATAATAATTTTACCGCGAGTAAAGCATTCTTGTGGACACCTTGTACACACAATAAGCTTATAGAATTCAAACAAACTTGTTGGAAAGAATAATGTGAGTGAAGATTACAGATTTGCTATTCTCGCTATAGCCATTAAATTAAATCATTAATGTGTAACATCAGACTTTAGAAATCAATATACTGTTCATACGACTATTTCATTTATTTCTCAAACCTGCATGTAACAACACTATGGACACAGTGTCCACAAACAATGCACTTAGAATTCACACACAAACGCTATAAAATTTGATTTCCAGAAATATTCAAGAAACATTGTTTAAATTATAATTTTTATTATGTTTTTGCTCCAAACTTTGAAATATATGTCAATGTACCGTTTATACGACTATTTTGATCACTGCATTCTTTCTCAAGACAGATATATTGCAATAATGTGTGTATCAACACTGTGGACACGGTGTCCCTAAAACGTTCTTTCAAAATTCTCACACAGACAAACGTGTAAGAAAAAGTACGTCTACTGTATATAAATATAACCTGTTTCTATTATCGTTTTACTATCCTTGTTCAACACTTTTAAGCAAATAAACATTAGACCTTTTAGATAATTACAAATCGTCTCTTTTACACACTACAGGTAGTTTATAATATATTTGAAATTATTCCTACTAAGAGTGCAATTTTCACAGGTCTTATGATAAAATGAGTTCTATCAAATTTTGGCGGATTGTCTTCCATAAGCATAACATGTACACCAGTGTGTCTTGTGAATTCGCAAATCGATGATACATTCAACAAATATATTGGAGAAGAAAATATCATCCAAAGATTAATTGTTCCTCTCAGCCACCTCAGTTTTGAATTCATCAGTACAGTCATTACAGATGGAGTAGAAATATCAAGGATTATTGATATTAATCTATGGACCAATAAATAAGTTAATATCCATAACAGTTTCGTTTCTATAGGTGAATTATTTTAATATTATAACAGTGGAGAGGTAATTTGTCTTACAACCTATGTAAAGACTTTTGATTAAATGTTTTAAGCGATTCCTTTTCAGATATGGTAGGAATAACCTATTCGTTAGGTACAAATTGAAGAAAAATATAGAAATGCATCCTGAGGGGTATATCGCACGGAGAATGTTGTTAATGGTTTCTATGGTGAACGTTATTCATAGTGTATCTATTGCACGTTTTCAAATATATAATAATTTTATCGTGAGTAAAGCATTGTTGTGGACACCGTGTACACACAATAAGCTTATAGAATTCAAACAAACTTGTTGGAAAGATTAATGTGAGTGAAGATTACAGATTTGCTATTCTCGCTATAGCCATTAAATTAAATCATTAATGTGTAACATCAGACTTTAGAAATCAATATACTGTTCATACGACTATTTCATTTATTTCTCAAACCTGCATGTAACAACACTGTGGACACAGTGTCCACAAACCATACTCTTAGAATTCACACACAAACGCTATAAAATTTGATTTCCAGAAATGTTAAAAAGATTTTGTTTAAATTACATTTTTATACTGTTTTTGCTCCACACTATGAAATATATGTTAATGTACCGTTTATACGACTCTTTTGGTCATTGCATTCTTTCTCAAGACAGATATATTTCAATAATGTGTGTATCAACACTGTGGACACAGTGTCCCTAAAACTTTCTTTCAAAATTCTCACACATACAGACGTGTAAGAAAAAGTACGTCCAATGTATATAAATATAACCTGTTTCTGTTATCGTTTAACTGTCCTTGTTCGACACTTTTAATCAAAAACGTATTGAGTCATTTAAATAATTAGAAATCATTAGTCTCTTTTAGACGCCTATAGGTAGTTTATACTATATATCAAATACTTCCTACCAAGTTAGCAACTGGCACAGTTCAAGGGATAAAATGAGTTTAATCAAATATTAGCAGATGGTCTTTCAGAAGCATAACATGCACACCTGTCTGTCTTGTAAATTCTCAAATATATGTAGGAGACTAACATCATGTGTGATGATTTTAATCCCAATTTATATCAGATTTTGAATGTAATGCTACGATTTAACAATTCGAGAGGTTATATTGATTACAAATATATAAATTCATTCTGAGGAAGATATCAAATAAAGAATTTTTTTAATAGTTTCTTTAGTGTACGTTATTCATGGTTTATCTTTTGTTTTTTCTAAATAAATAATGCATCGACAATGAAGGTATCATCGTTGTGGACGCTGTGTCCACAAACTGTGCTTTCAGATTTCACACAAATTTGTAAATAAGATTAGTGCGAGTGAATATTATATTGGTGCTATTGTTCCTTTACACCCTCAATGAAATGAACGCTGCGTAATTTCAAACTTTAGAAATATATCAACCATTCGTACGGCTAATTGGTTTATTAAATGCTTTCCCGATATCTCTGAATAAAAAGCATGTGTCGACACTGTTGACAAAATGTCCACATAAAATGCATGTAGAATTCAGAAAAAGTTGCTTTAAAGATTTTTTATATTATCGTATAACAATACTTCTTCACATTACACTTCAATATTCTTGCTCTACACTTTCAATCAAACATGCACGTTGCATTTCTTTATATTCAGACTAACTTTGACTGATTTTACACATTCAATTAACAATGTGTGGATAGTCCGTGAACAAAAGAACAGCTCTTTTATTGAAGATAATATTTCTGTTGCTACGAATAGCATAATAACTGAAGAATTTATAACCAACATAAAGATTTGCATATCTAGAAAGAGAGTTGCCTTTGACTCGTTGTTAATAATGATAACTATGATTGAAATCTCACAGGCTCTCCTAATGTATTGTTATGTGTGTGATTTAGATTTTTAACGTAGCTTTAGTAATGTTTCAGTCACATTATCCAGACACCAGACCGACCAAGTCCTAACACTAATTTTGATTGATGAGCGCAAAGCGCGGCAGCTGTTAGTACCATTTTTGTAAGTCTTTAGTATGACTCGATCGGTGATCGAATCCACGATCTACCGCATCCGAAGCGGACGTTCTAACCACTAGGACACCGAAGCGGTCATTTATTTGTATTATTTGTGGGATTTGTATTTATTATAAAAAATACGACAGTGGAAGATAATCATTGATGGGCTTTAAAAACTGTAATGATCATCATATTCAAGTTACCATACACTTACATTCCGACAGCATGCTAATTGTGTTCCATGAGAATGACAAAAAAAAATTGCTTTTGACCCGCACGTGGTTCACAGTGTTCACACACTTTGAAATCAAGTTGGCAGTGTTTATCCATGTCAAGAATCAAATTTAAAATGAACTACCATGTCAGTATAATAGGCGAACGGATAAGAAAAAATATGGATATTATTTTCAACTAAATGTTGCATTATTATAGAAACATACATAGTTTGAAGTTATCTATAATAACCAACAACATAAAGTTCTTAGGTTTTGTTCCAAACATGCGTGTGTTGTGCGCAACAATATAATAATGCAAAACAAGCTCGATTCTATTTTCGAGTATCAACATCTGACCTGTGTTTTTTCACTTGCATCAGTTGTTAAGTTCCTCCAGTTTTCTTCAAATAGGATCGGATCAAATAAAAGTTAAAATAACGCAAAACACACCTAGATACATAATATGCTTCTAAATGTAGAAATATTATCAACGACCAGTCTTAACAATGACCTTTCAATGGCTGCCCCAAACGAGGAAGTTACTAGTAAAAGTTTTAAACGTCTCTGATTTCAGTTGGACCGGACGGCGACCCTGCTAAATCACGCATCCGCGGCATATGTACTGAACATTAGGTCACATGGCGGTCCGCAAAACGAGATGACTGGTGTGCTAGATTAGTGTTGTACAACGTAGATAATTTTGTACTGTATGGCTCTTAAACATTAGTATACTTTGGACATGGACTCATTTCTTATCCGATTGTCGATCGAATAACAGCATCAGTGAAAACAATGTCCAAAATGCTACAAAATACGTTCTACACATTTCTAACGTCTAGGTCGCATGGTGTCCCCAACACGTGAAACATAGTGAGCTAGGCTAGTGTTTGTAAAAACATAGATATTCTTTTTATTATACAGTTCTGAAACATGAAGCACCGGTCTCTATCTATCTTTTCTCCGACGAGTGTCGATTCGATTACCGGATGATAACGTCATAAATGAAAACAATGTCCATAATTCAACTTTAAATTTTCAATAAACATTCTCTACTATGTTCCGATGTACAGATATAATGTTCCAAAGTTTGACAAATTAATCAATGTATTCCTGACACAATGAAGACATTGTTATGTTGGTTCACACATATTGTTCCCGTATTGATAAGTCTTTTTCTTGTTTAAAACAAATTTCTACTTTGCAATAACCACTAATTAATACCACGATTTCTCCATTGATTCTAAGCCTGATTATGATTTATGAATGTTAAAATCAATAATAATGTATTCATTGCATAATTTCAGCTTACAAATGTAATGTAAATGTAAATGCAAACTTACAAATGTAAGTAATCCTTGAGTGTATGCTAATAATTTATCGGATGAAACTAAATAAATTCTGTCGTAATGAAAAGTTTCAATCCAAATATCCTATCCAAGTAATCACCATATCAATATAGGTTAAATACCGGATACATGTAAAAGGTAAAATCGAGACCGGTTAATTAAACAGTCCATGTAACGCATGTAAAATGATAATGATAAAAGCGGAACGAACACACATGCAACGACATTAAGTGAGTATTTTTCACAGGGCGAGTTAGAAAACAATGTTTCTAGTATAGAGATAACTGGTTGTTCGCAAAATATACCAGCACACAATCATCTACCTAGACCTCTGCAAGTTTGTGAATAACTGGATAATCTAAAGTTATGTGTTGTTTTTAATTATTTTATATTAACTCTTTAGTGTTTCCAATATGTACATCCTTACACGTAAACCAATCCAGGTAGAGAAAATCGATTCTTCAGAAAAATATTGTCAAAGTCTTTCTGTGCTAGTAAATGACAGAATTGTATTTTCACGTTATACTATATTAAGACTGTATTGCTATGGTGTATGTGTGTGTGTGTGTGTGTGTGTGTGTGTGTGTGTTTTGAATTTATACAGTAGGTTTTATAATTTGTCCGTCATATCACGAAGTTGTCTGCAGTGTTACAGTTGATATTGAAAACTAACACTGGGGCATCATGCTGCGGAGATGTAACATTATAGTTCCCGAATTGATAAGTCATTTGTCTTTGTTTGTTTGATTAGGATTTTGAACGTAGCTTTAACAATTTTTCAGTGATGTCGCTACGATGTCTGCAGTGAGGCGATTTATAGTGATGTCTAGCACTGGGGAATGGTGCCGGAGACATGAAGCATGATGTCCCACCCATGCAACATGCAACGATATTAGGTGAGTGGTTTTTAGAGGGCAAGTTATAAAAGAATGTTTCCAGTATGTAGAAAACCTGTTGTTCGTAAGATATTCCAACACATAATCATCTCCGTAAACCTCTGCAAGCGTGTAAATAACTGGAGAATCTATTTTAAAATTTCTGTTTATATTAACTCTTTAAAGTTTCCAATCTGTACATCCGTACGTGTAAACCAATTCAGCTTGAGAAAATTGATTATTCAGAAAAAAGTATTCTCAAATTCATTCTGTACTAGTTAATGTCATAATTGTACTTTCACATTATACAATTACTATACGAATAGCGCGCGCGCACGCGCGCGTGTGTGTCTGTGTGTGTGTGTTTGTTTGTTTGTTTGCGGTGTTTGATTTCGTACCGGATCTTTTATAATTTGTCCTTCATATCATTAAGGTGTCTGCAGTGTTACAGTTGATATTGAAAACTAACACTGGGGCATCATGCTGCGGACATGTAACATCATATGTTCCGAATTGATAGAGTCGTTGTTGTGTTCTTTGTACCAATGAGGTAGCAAGAAACAGTGATATTGATGTTGAGGTTCATTGTAATGAAATTGGCAGTTATAATGTTTTATTTATTCGTTCAACTGTAAATTAAGAAAATTTCTCGGTTACAGTCTTTTTCTGTCAAAGATGTAGAATATTTGTCTTGATTGACACAAAATTTCTATTTGCAATATCAACTAATGAATACCACGATTTCTCCATTGATTCTAAGTCTGAGTATGAGAGTAATGATTGATAAAATCAATATTAATGTATTCACTGTATGATTTCAGCTTACAAATGTGAACCCTTTATCCTTGAGTGTATTCTAATAACTTATTGGATAATCTAAATTGTGTCGTGATGGAAATTTTCAATCCAACTATCATATCCAAATAATCACCATATCAATATGGGTTACATAGCGGATTCATCTCAAAGGTCAAGTCCAGACCTGCTAAGTAAACAGTCCAAGTAAGGCATATAAAATGATTCAAGCGGAATCAACACACAAGCAGCCACATTGGGTGAGTTACAAAACAATGTTTCTAGTATGGAGGTAACTTGTTGTTCGCAAAATATACCAACACATTATCATCTCCCTAAACCTCTGCAAGTTTGTGAATAACTGGATAATCTAACTCCTAAACGTTTACAATCTGTATATCCGTTGATGTAAATCACTTCAGCTATGGAAAATCGATTATTCAGAAAAATATTCTCAAAATCATTCTCTGCTAGTAAATATCCGAATTATATTTTTACGTTATACTACTTGAAGACGATTAGTGTTTGTGGATGTGTGTGGGTTTTTTTGAATTTCTACTGTAACTTTTAGAATTTGTCCGTCATATATCAAAACGTTTTCTGCAGTGTTACAGTTTATAATGAAAGCTCGCATTGGCGGATCATGCTGTGGACATGTGATATCATATCCCACCCAGTAATATTATCCTGTCATCAAGCCGCTCAGACCTAACAATTGACTCGTAATGCTAAGCGCCAATTGAGGCATTTACTAGTACTATTTTTAGGGCCCAGAGTGGCCGAGTGGTCTAAATAGCGTCCTGTTACGGATCACTGCCATCTCACCTTTGTCTGCGTTGGTTCGAGTCTAAGATTCAGTTAATGTAGTTATGTGAAAAATGTTGCCAGTAGCGTCTCATGGGTTGATTGTTCTTTCTGGGCTTTTTCCAGGGTTGGCCATCCACCAATAACGCTGACCGCCATGTATAGCCTATCGTGTGCTGAAATGTGGCGTTAAACCCTACAACAACAGTACAATTTTTATAAGCATTTGATCTGACATTACGCATCAAAGGCGTACGTTCTAACCACAAATTCAAAGGGCGGTCCTCAAGACGTGAAGTGTGGTGTGCTAGGTTAGTGTTGAATAGTTCTAAAACATGAAGCACCTATCTGTAACGATTCGTTTCTATGACGAATGTCAATGCGATTAACGGATGATAACGACATCAATGGAAGCAACGTACCAAATTAAAATTTACATTTTAAACAAGGATTTTCTACAACTTTTGTTTGCACATAAACTGCTTCAATGCGTGATAAATTAATCAATGCATTCGTTCGTCAATGATGGGATTGCTGTTTTGGTTCACGGTTTTTTTGCCGGATTGATAAGTCATAATTATCTTCATTGACCAAATATATCAGCAATAGACAATGATTTTGAGTTTCCTTGAAATGGTATTGGCTGCTATAGTCTTTGATTTCTGCGACTTAAAATAAATTGATTATTATAAACTGCTTGCAGTTTATCAATGTAAAAGATGTAAAACCTTTACTTATATTTGCCTTTATTTAAATTTATATTTGCAATAGTCATTAATTAATATCACGATTTATTCATCGATTTTAAGTTTAATATGATAGCATTGACGGATACAATTGAAACTCTATTTATTCATTATATGAGTTCTGCTTATAAATTAAAACTACTTGTCATTGAGTGTATGGTAAGTACCTCGCCGAGAAACATTGTAAATTGTGTCATAATGGAGCATTTCGTATCCAACTATCAGATCCGATTAATCATAATATAATTTCTCAAGGTATAAATAGCATTTGGTATGTGAAGAAGTCATTTCCAGTTACATATTCGCTTTTAGGACCACATAACAAATAAGTTTGGTTTGATCTAGGCTATATTTCTATCCTTACATGACGAGTTTACAGATGTACAGGGAGCAAACTGAAATCCCTTGGTTATATTGACGTATCCCACCCGCCATGTACAAAATGTTTGATTTGTAAATATGTATGTGACTTTTCTTTTTTTCGGAAGACAATGTCGGCCTCTTGCTATTTTGGTTTTTATTTTCCCTGGCTCCTTGAAGTTTTCAAACGATGACCATTTTTCTATATTTACCCTAACATTACTATCCCAAAATGTGTATAATTATCTACTATACAAATGCGCATATGCAAGATACAGAACATCAAGATCTGATTTTAGACATGTAAGTAAATCTTATTCCATTTACTTTAAATGCAAAAAAAATCGTTTTATCGAGGTTTAATGTATTATTAACTTAATGAAATTTGAAGAAGGTTTAACGATGAATATAGATCCGGAAAACATAATAATCGATTATAAATGATTCACAGATATAGCAGATATAATAAACGGAAGGGTACTGTAGGAAGTTCACATCTCACCATTTTTGTCGTGCTGATCAAATATGTTTATACTTAACTGTCCTTAATAATTCTCTGTGACACAAACAGTTGTAATAGTTATAGTAGTAGTTTGATATTGATGAGATTAGAAAATATCAACAACTGGTTCAACCTGTCATTTAACGTAATTACCTTAAAGCCATCCTATAAATGTAGTCGCTTTAGATGCGTATGTTAGTCAGGCATTCAAGTCCATCTATAGAAGCACTGAATATATATATATATAATTGTATTGCTATGACGATCTCACGCCAGTATTACCTCCTGACGATCGATGGAAAATATTTGTTGTCAGTCACTAATATGTCATTATGCCCAGTGCTGGGATAAGCAAATTAATTATGCTTGCAACCTCTTCACTCTACAGTTGAATAGTGAAGTATAGTAAATATATTGTAATTTTTAAACGAATTGTCAGAATGATGTACTTGTTTGCATCAATGATTGTAAGCACTTCATAAAAACATTGGAAAATACGCAACTAATAAAAAAGAAAGAGGTCGAATTGCTTCAAAAGTTGACCTCAGTGATGACTATGTAACTAGTATCTGAATTAAGGTTGAGCAGGAATATAATGAACATGTTTGTGTATATATGTATGTATGTATGTGTGTATGTATGTATGTATGTATGTATGTATGTATGTATGTATGTATGTATGTATGTATGTATGTATGCATGCATGCATGCATGCATCCATGCATGAATGTATGTATGTATGTATGTACTGATTCGCTCACCTATTTGCAAATATCGGGGTATGTTTAAAATCATGCTCATGTAGTAGACTGTTGTTAATGTATTTTTTGAACCCGAATTCATACTGAGTCACTACCATGAGAGTCATACCCAGCTTTGTATGACATCCGTGGAAAGTGAACTCTAATTGGTTTCTGCTTCCTTCATGGAAAACTAGGGTACAATGACGGGCTCGCAATATGAAAGGATACCGGTTTGAAATTCGCCAAGGTCATTCAATGTCGGCGGCCACTGTGCCTGCGAATAGGCAAGTCATGGGAACAAGGGAATGGTTAGAAGCAAAGTATAAATGTTAGACATTTGCCTAGTTTCAAGGTAGGAGAATCCAACTTTGTTGGGTGTGAACAGTCGCACGTGGACGTTGAAAGTTTTGTTCAAGAATAACTGACTCTTATTAATGTCGTACATTTCAGACGGCCGCGGACATTGTCTGCTATTGACAATGCGAAAGTTTAGTCAAGATGAACGTGAGTTTCTTTAAATCAAATATAAAATCTAAGACTGTGATGTAACCTGTGGATAGTTTCTTAAAATATTGTTATCTTTGTGAAAAGGCATCATTTACTTATCTGAATTCATATTTTTGTGATGTATCGTCATGTTTGAGATGAGAAATGGGAAGGCACAATATTAAATAGACGTGAATGTTGAATCAAAATATTTAGTATAGTTCGATAGAGTGGATGAGGAGAATAGAGAGGTCGAGAGAGAAAAGATGATACAGAGAAATAGTCAAGAGACAGATAGAGAGAAATATTCAGTGGGACTGAGAGAGACATGCAGACAGAGGGATAAGAGTTTATTATTAAGTATAGATAAACACTTTTATTTATATGTTAATTACATACAATACATTAGTTTTAATAGATTATCCCAGTATAGATCATTGTCTAACTGTACTGAACAAAATCTATAGTGTTTTCTCTACAATAGAAAATATAGTTAAATTCTTAATGTTGTGGTTCTACACATATGCCAGTATTTGCAAAGGTATAAAGCGGCTTGAGGTTCATGTCATTCACTTTTATTGATAGAGAGAAAAAAAAAGAATAATTTTTGATGGTAGAATACATGGTCTGAATATTAAAACTGGTTTCTGAAATGATAAATACTATACTAAAAGGATTTAAATGAATGTTTAGGCTCTAAATGAGAAGAGTACAGCTAAAGACGAGAAATAACGTTTTTGCTTAGTCATCACTATTAACGATCTTCATAAGAAATCAAGGGCATGGGTAGGTGTATGTTTTTTGCTTTGTTTTAACGCAAAGACACGGGGCATTAGCGATCTAAATTCTATTTACACTCATACCAACTTGTTTCTTTTTTATAACCGGTATAGCACCATTTGTATGATTGACCATGATAGTCACAGTTTGACGAAGGTACACAACATCTGTTCCAGTTTAATTTATGATCTACATAGCACCAATAAGTGGAGTCTTTCCCCTTCTCTTGGTGCATACCACATGGATGTGAATAATGACAAGGTCTTCCATCGATATTCGTCAAACCAGCTTTACCGCAATATTGCCATTTGTCTCCAGATTGGCACCACAAGTAACTCTCTCCATGGTAGTCGCAGTCGCCAGTACAACAATAATCCCAATTATTACTGTAATCTACGTAACAATATTTGTAGGTTGCGCCTCCGTGAAATTCGCACTTTTGATCCAAACGACATGCTGTATTTCCAGCGGTATAACGGTCGTCAACCGTCTCAGATAATTGTTTTTGTATCAATGACGGATTATGTTCTGTAGTGTTCAATCTGTTCTCCGATTGATACTGTGGCAAAAACACGCCGTCTTCAGTAGTAGTTGTTTCTCTCGCTGTCTCATCTCGTGTTTCAATAAAAAGAGGGAGAATTAGCAGAACTAGCGGCTGTAGGAGTAATTTAGTTCTCATAGTAGATTCATATAAGTCCTGTAATAGAACATACATCAGTTAATCAAACCATGGACATTTTCTTCTTGTTTTTATCTTTTCACCATGTAAACTGAAATGTGTATGACGTATATTTGTACATCTCTATTTCAATTCTAACTTCAACTGTCTAAGCATATTACAGATACGAGGAACATAAGGGCCTTTGCTTTAGGTTATTTGTTTATGTTTGTAAGTATTAACATATTGAAACGCTATAAACAATAATATACTCGCCAGTTTGACCCTGCGTAACCCTTCACAGTAGTTGAATTTTCCAATTATAATTTCTCTACCATGTACAGATATTAAATAATCAAATGAACACATTCTGAATTGATTTACGATCATACCAAAATAACAATTTATCGTAAATTTAAAAAGCCATTTGTAATGCCAGTCAGTAATTTAGAAAGCAAGCTCTCTCAGATAAAATCATGTAACAACAATACAACATTTTCACTTCTGATGTCGCGGTATTAAAAGGTAATTCTAATCCAATCTACATGAATATAAAATCATAGACACTTTTTAAGTTTAAGAATGAAGGCCAATGGTTCAATTCTTGAAACGTCTTAGATATAAACATTATATTAAATAAAGATTAAGCTTTATAACTCTGTCATCTTAATTCTAATTTCTATGACACTGTAAACACTTTGTCACTACAAAATACTAACATCATAGTCAGTGCTAGGTCCAGGACTCACACTTAGTATTCCGGTATTCCCTACATAATATTAACTATGTAGTACCAACTCTTACTTTCAAATATAAATATAGGTAATGTATAAAAATCAAAACGATCCGTCAATTAAACACATGACTGCTTCAAAATGTAATTAATATCTCAAAACTCAAATTGTTTTTCCTTTCTTTATACATCATGCAATTTGTGTCACCTAAATTTAACACAAATTAATTTACGCGCTTAGCAGAATATTTTCTTTTTTTGTATCATGGGATTCCTCTTTTTCACATTAGATTTAAAAAAATTGTGACTAATTAAAACACTTTCTTAGTTTCCCTTATCCTTTACACTGTCAATAAACCATGAAGCATTATTATTAATATGAACATTAAAGTTATCATCCTCAAAATATATAATTTACTCAATGATCTCTTTTCCTTATTGGTAGTGAAATCTCAAGTATTCCCATTTTTCGTCAATTTTGCTCTGAGCTTCAAAACTCCTTTAATTGTCATTGTATTTCATCAACGAACGAAAATGTAAGCCCAGGCTTCAGTACATGTTCAAGAGCACTATGACTGATGCAATTCAGTCAAATAATTTCTGTTAATTACGAGCGGCTAAGTCAATTTATAGTTTCAACACTATACATAAGCTATATTTAACCTGTTTTAAGATCAGCCTACAAAAGCTAAACAAATTGTACGATACCAAATAATCAATATTGAAAACTGGATAGGATGTCTGAGAGTTCTACGAATCAATTGATACAAAAATTTGCAAATATAGTATGGTATTTCAAAATTAATTGAAAACTCTGTTACTGTAATGAGTTGAATAAATCTGAATTCAAGTAGTACGAATCTGAAATGATTCTTATGCACTAGTTATTAAAGATGACTGATGAGAGTGTACGTAAAAGCATGGTTAGAGTTAATGGATTAAAATTGTATTTAACGATCAGAAATGCTCTGATTTATCAATGCTGCATATTATTTTCGAGGTCTTCCTACAGTGTTACTCGTTATTCATGTTCAGAAATGGACGCATATCCTTAATAGCAGCTATAGGTGACTATACAAACGTTCCATTATTTTGAAAGATAGTGCCGTTTCTGTGTGTATACAAATGTGAATTTTACTTTGGTGTTTAATGCTACATGTTTGGTTTCTAAGATAGGTCTATATACTATTTATTATAATGCAAAGAACATCAAGTTTTAAACTTTAGGCATATAATCTATAATAATATTAATATCCTACGTAGTTTTACTGTTTATCTCGCAAAATGGTTACGATAAAGAAAATTGGTGCGTTAATCTTGGAATCGTCTTCATTTTTTCCTTGTGTCATATCTTAACACATGCATAGTCAATGTTGAAATATAATCGCATGCATAATCCACAATTATATTACTCCTTTACTGTACTAATATGTCTAAAAAATGATGTAAGTCAACTTATGAAATATATGTATTTATCAATCTTATCAAACTAATCAACGGTTTTAACTGGTAGATGATTTAAGTAGCGTAGCGGTCCGTCGCTCAAAGGTTTATTCACCGTGTTCGTTAACTATCATAACAAAAACACACCTTCGAAAAACATTCGTAAAGGACATTATGTCCATTTTACAGGCTTTCTATGAAACATTCAATAAATAAGACCCTCGGTTTAATTCAGAGGTGACTACATCATTTTGTTGTTGCATGATTAATTGATGTGTCGAATCGAAATGACACTTGTTATTATATCTACTTTAAAACTATGTATATTAAATTTCACAACATCATGGAGTTTACTGTAATTCACTTGGGCAAATATCAAGCAAGAGCCACACGAATATCAATATATAAGTTTTAGATATAATATAAGTAACTACGTTTCTCCACAGAGCTGCAAACGAATTATGTTATAGTCATAGTTCCAACGCATTGGAACATGGCTGGAATTAGGAGGCATATGTCATTGGCCTTCTAAGTCATGCAAACCCTACTCGGTGAATGCAGAACATTACATCTGTTGAGAATATATATGGGCAAATCGACAAAGACTACTCTGAAAATAGCTGAAGATACACATAGAAAATAAATTTTAAGGAATTGTTGCAGAGTGCATATGTAGATATGTCATAGTCTCCATATATTAAGAGTCCAGGTCCTCATAGATTGAGTTCAACCCTGCCTTAAAATCATTTTTTTAGGGCCATCATACCTTTTTCACGCTAGAATATTGACGATCGTCTTTGTGGTGTGGCTCCTGCCCAGATTGACTGATCCAAGGTAACTTGCAACGTTGACTTTCCTATATGATGTATATTCACCCTCGATTGATTTGAGCACTGGAGAACAAGACCAACAGTCCAACGTTGACTTGCTTTATGTCGCTTCTATAAGTGACTAGTCCACTTATATAGGTAACACACCGACACATATATTATAGTCGAATAATGACGTCATCATGCTATGGATCATATGAGAATGGTGGGAGTGCCTATTGGTGACCGAGGTAAAATTTTTGTGATAAATACATATAATAAGTTTTATTGTTCTAACTTAATACGGTTTACGATTCATTGTGCTGTACCAAGCCTTTGATATTTAACGAATTGCGTTCAAGAATCAAACATGGATAAAACAAATCATCAGGCAGATGGATTATACATATTTAACTTATCATTTATAAAACATATATTAACTACATTAATAATTAACATAAAATAAAATAGGACTGAAAAACATCATGGAAAGGAAATGTATTTGCTAAAACGTGAAATATATGAATATTTACTAATATCATTAAGGTAGTTGAAATAAATCACGCATAAGTAAATGAATTGCAAGCGATCAAAATGATTGTTGGAGTGATGTTGGGATCGAGTACAGGATGATACTATATATATATATATATATATATATATATATATATATATATATATATATATATATATATATATATATATATATATATTTGTATTATTGGTGATGGGTCTTCTTTTATGTGTGCTTGTGTTGGAAAAGAAACGTTTATTAATAGGACCATTAATAAACGAATATAATCTACATATCAATCAGTTTGAATAATTTAAATACCATTGATTCGTGTTATATACCAAACAGACTGACGTTATCAATTGCATCATTCATGAAGACCACAAGTCTTAGATCTGACTGATTTAATGACGAAACATTAGGATTTTATTCAATGTCGTCTTTCTAATATATCACAGTTATCTGTTAGACATTTTTGTCATGAAATGAAAGTCACATCATAGTATTGTCATTATTGCGGTAGTTTGAATTATAGGATCTATACTAATTAAAGATTTAATCCATACTTGGTGATATTATGGCAAGTAAGTGGAGTTAAGTGCCTTTCACAAGAACACACACAGGCGAAGTCACACTGCAAATATAGTATGTGAAGGATTTAGTCATTTGACAGATTTCAACCGACCATTCTATCCTAATTTACAATATTTGGTGTTTGCTGATATTCTTTGACAGGGTTATCGGTACGCCGTGAGTGTAATTGATAACCATTTCAAATGCATGTTTTATGTATAGCTATTGTTTATCGAATTCAATCATTCCATGTCAAGAATCAAATTTAAAATGAACTACCATATCAGTATAATAGGCGAACGGATAAGAAAATATATGGATATTATTTTCAACTAAATGTTGCATTATTATAGAAACATACATAGTTTGAAGTTATCTTTATAAACCAACAACATAAAGTTCTTAGGTTTTGTTCCAAACATGCGTGTGTTGTGCGCAACAATATAATAATGCAAAACAAACTCGATTCTATTTTCGAGTATCAACATCTGACCTGTGTTTTTTCACTTGCATCAGTTGATAAGTTCCTCCAGTTTTCTGAAAATAGGATAGGATCAAATAAAAGTTAAATAAACACAAAACATACTTAGATACACAATATGCTTCTAAATGTAGAAATATTATCAACGACCAGTCTTAACAATGACCTGTTAATGGCTTCCCCAAACGAGCAAGTTACTAGTAAAAGTTTAAAACGTCTCTGATTTCAGTTGGACCGGACGGCGACCCTGCTAAATCACGCATCCGCGGCATATGTACTGAACATTAGGTCACATGGCGGTCCGCAAAACGAGATGACTGGTGTGCTAGATTAGTGTTGTACAACGTAGATAATTTTGTATTGTATGGCTCTTAAACATTAGTATACTTTGGACATGGAATCATTTCTTAACCGATTGTCGATCGAATAACAACATCAGTGAAAACAATGTCCAAAATGCTACTTTAAATTGACAGCAAATACTTTCTACACATTTCTAACGTCTAGGTCGCATGGTGTCCCCAACACGTGAAACATAGTGAGCTAGGCTAGTGTTTGTAAAAACATAGATATTCTTTTTATTATCCAGTTCTGAAACATGAAGCACCGGTCTCTATCTATCTTTTCTCTGACGAGTGTCGATTCGATTACCGGATGATAACGTCATAAATGAAAACAAGGTCCATAATTCAACTTTAAATTTTCAATAAAGATTCTCTACTATGTTCCGATGTACAGATATAATGTTCCAAAGTTCGACAAATTAATCAATGTATTCCTGATACAATGAAGACATTGTTATGTTGGTTCACACATATTGTTCCCGTATTGATAAGTCTTTTTCTTGTTTAAAACAAATTTCTACTTTGCATTAACCACTAATTAATACCACGATTTCTCCATTGATTCTAAGCCTGATTATGATTTATGAATGTTAAAATCAATAATAATGTATTCAATGCATAATTTCAGCTTACAAATGTAATGTAAATGTAAATACAAACTTACAAATGTAAGTAATCCTTGAGTGTATGCTAATAATTTATCGGATGAAACTAAATACATTCTGTCGTAATGGAAAGTTTCAATCCAAATATCATATCCAAGTAATAACCATATCAATATAGGTTAAATACCGGATACATGTAAAAGGTAAAATCGAGACCGGCTAATTAAACAGTCCATGTAACGCATGTAAAATGATAATGATAAAAGCGGAACGAACACACATGCAACGACATTGAGTGAGTATTTTTCACAGGGCGAGTTAGAAAACAATGTTTCTAGTATAGAGATAACTGGTTGTTCGCAAAATATACCAGCACACAATCATCTACCTAGACCTCTGCAAGTTTGTGAATAACTGGATAATCTAAAGTTATGTGTTGTTTTTAATTATTTTATATTAACTCTTTAGTGTTTCCAATATGTACATCCTTACACGTAAACCAATTCAGGTAGAGAAAATCGATTCTTCAGAAAAATATTGTCAAAGTCTTTCTGTGCTAGTAAATGACAGAATTGTATTTTCACGTTATACTATATTAAGACTGTATTGCTATGGTGTGTGTGTGTGTGTGTGTGTGTGTGTGTGTGTGTGTGTGTGTGTTTTGAATTTATACAGTAGCTTTTATAATTTGTCCGTCATATCACGAAGTTGTCTGCAGTGTTACAGTTGATATTGAAAACTAACACTGGGGCATCATGCTGCGGATATGTAGCATTATAGTTCCCGAATTGATAAGTCATTTGTCTTTGTTTGTTTGATTAGGATTTTGAACGTAGCTTTAACAATTTTTCAGTGATATCGCTACGATGTCTGCAGTGAGGCGATTTATAATGATGTCTAGCACTGGGGAATGATGCCGGAGACATGAAGCATGATGTCCCACCCATGCAACATGCAACGATATTAGGTGAGTAGTTTTTAGAGGGCAAGTTATAAAAGAATGTTTCCAGTATGTAGAAAACCTGTTGTTCGTAAGATATTCCAACACATAATCATCTCGTAAACCTCTGCAAGCGTGTAAATAACTGGAGAATCTAAAGTTATGTTTTGAATTTCTACCGTAACTTTTAGAATTTGTCCGTCATATATCAAAAAGTTTTCTGCAGTGTTACAGTTTATAATGAAAGCTCGCATTGGCGGATCATGCTGTGGACATGTGATATCATATCCCACCCAGTAATATTATCCTGTCATCAAGCCGCTCAGACCTAACAATTGACTCGTAATGCTAAGCGCCAATTGAGGCATTTACTAGTACTATTTTTAGGGCCCAGAGTGGCCGAGTGGTCTAAATAGCGTCCTGTTACGGATCACTGCCATCTCACCTTTGTCTGCGTTGGTTCGAGTCTAAGATTCAGTTAATGTAGTTATGTGAAAAATGTTGCCAGTAGCGTCTCATGGGTTGATTGTTCTTTCTGGGCTTTTTCCAGGGTTGGCCATCCACCAATAACGCTGACCGCCATGTATAGCCTATCGTGTGCTGAAATGTGGCGTTAAACCCTACAACAACAGTACAATTTTTATAAGCATTTGATCTGACATTACGCATCAAAGGCGTACGTTCTAACCACAAATTCAAAGGGCGGTCCTCAAGACGTGAAGTGTGGTGTGCTAGGTTAGTGTTGAATAGTTCTAAAACATGAAGCACCTATCTGTAACGATTCGTTTCTATGACGAATGTCAATGCGATTAACGGATGATAACGACATCAATGGAAGCAACATACAAAATTAAAATTTACATTTTAAACAAGGATTTTCTACAACTTTTGTTTGCACATAAACTGCTTCAATGCGTGATAAATTAATCAATGCATTCGTTCGTCAAAGATGGGATTGCTGTTTTGGTTCACGGTTTTTTTGCCGGATTGATAAGTCATAATTATCTTCATTGACCAAATATATCAGCAATAGACAATGATTTTGAGTTTCCTTGAAATGGTATTGGCTGCTATAGTCTTTTGATTTCTGCGACTTAAAATAAATTGATTATTATAAACTGCTTGCAGTTTATCAATGTAAAAGATGTAAAACCTTTACTTATATTTGCCTTTATTTAAATTTATATTTGCAATAGTCATTAATTAATATCACGATTTATTCATCGATTTTAAGTTTAATATGATAGCATTGACGGATACAATTGAAACTCTATTTATTCATTATATGAGTTCTGCTTATAAATTAAAACTACTTGTCATTGAGTGTATGGTAAGTACCTCGCCGAGAAACATTGTAAATTGTGTCATAATGGAGCATTTCGTATCCAACTATCAGATCCGAATAATCATAATATAATTTCTCAAGGTATAAATAGCATTTGGTATGTGAAGAAGTCATTTCCAGTTACATATTCGCTTTTAGGACCACATAACAAATAAGTTTGGTTTGATCTAGGCTATATTTCTATCCTTACATGACGAGTTTACAGATGTACAGGGAGCAAACTGAAATCCCTTGGTTATATTGACGTATCCCACCCGCCATGTACAAAAAGTTTGATTTGTAAATATGTGTGTGACTTTTCTTTTTTTCGGAAGACAATGTCGGCCTCTTGCTATTTTGGTTTTTATTTTCCCTGGCTCCTTGAAGTTTTCAAACGATGACCATTTTTCTATATTTACCCTAACATTACTATCCCAAAATGTGTATAATTATCTACTATACAAATGCGCATATGCAAGATACAGAACATCAAGATCTGATTTTAGACATGTAAGTAAATCTTATTCCATTTACTTTAAATGCAAAAAAAATCGTTTTATCGAGGTTTAATGTATTATTAACTTAATGAAATTTGAAGAAGGTTTAACGATGAATATAGATCCGGAAAACATAATAATCGATTATAAATGATTCACAGATATAGCAGATATAATAAACGGAAGGGTACTGTAGGAAGTTCACATCTCACCATTTTTGTCGTGCTGATCAAATATGTTTATACTTAACTGTCCTTAATAATTCTCTGTGACACAAACAGTTGTAATAGTTATAGTAGTAGTTTGATATTGATGAGATTAGAAAATATCAACA
Organism: Unio delphinus; assembly: GCA_029339505.1. Lineage (NCBI taxonomy): Eukaryota > Metazoa > Mollusca > Bivalvia > Unionida > Unionidae > Unio > Unio delphinus. Next base: position 13,645,274 of record JAQISU010001240.1, on the reverse strand, counting down.
ACTGGTTCAACCTGTCATTTAACGTAATTACCTTAAAGCCATCCTATAAATGTAGTCGCTTTAGATGCGTATGTTAGTCAGGCATTCAAGTCCATCTATAGAAGCACTGAATATATATATATATAATTGTATTGCTATGACGATCTCACGCCAGTATTACCTCCTGACGATCGATGGAAAATATTTGTTGTCAGTCACTAATATGTCATTATGCCCAGTGCTGGGATAAGCAAATTAATTATGCTTGCAACCTCTTCACTCTACAGTTGAATAGTGAAGTATAGTAAATATATTGTAATTTTTAAACGAATTGTCAGAATGATGTACTTGTTTGCATCAATGATTGTAAGCACTTCATAAAAACATTGGAAAATACGCAACTAATAAAAAAGAAAGGTCGAATTGCTTCAAAAGTTGACCTCAGTGATGACTATGTAACTAGTATCTGAATTAAGGTTGAGCAGGAATATAATGAACATGTTTGTGTATATATGTATGTATGTATGTGTGTATGTATGTATGTATGTATGTATGTATGTATGTATGTATGTATGCATGCATGCATGCATGCATCCATGCATGAATGTATGTATGTATGTATGTACTGATTCGCTCACCTATTTGCAAATATCGGGGTATGTTTAAAATCATGCTCATGTAGTAGACTGTTGTTAATGTATTTTTTGAACCCGAATTCATACTGAGTCACTACCATGAGAGTCATACCCAGCTTTGTATGACATCCGTGGAAAGTGAACTCTAATTGGTTTCTGCTTCCTTCATGGAAAACTAGGGTACAATGACGGGCTCGCAATATGAAAGGATACCGGTTTGAAATTCGCCAAGGTCATTCAATGTCGGCGGCCACTGTGCCTGCGAATAGGCAAGTCATGGGAACAAGGGAATGGTTAGAAGCAAAGTATAAATGTTAGACATTTGCCTAGTTTCAAGGTAGGAGAATCCAACTTTGTTGGGTGTGAACAGTCGCACGTGGACGTTGAAAGTTTTGTTCAAGAATAACTGACTCTTATTAATGTCGTACATTTCAGACGGCCGCGGACATTGTCTGCTATTGACAATGCGAAAGTTTAGTCAAGATGAACGTGAGTTTCTTTAAATCAAATATAAAATCTAAGACTGTGATGTAACCTGTGGATAGTTTCTTAAAATATTGTTATCTTTGTGAAAAGGCATCATTTACTTATCTGAATTCATATTTTTGTGATGTATCGTCATGTTTGAGATGAGAAATGGGAAGGCACAATATTAAATAGACGTGAATGTTGAATCAAAATATTTAGTATAGTTCGATAGAGTGGATGAGGAGAATAGAGAGGTCGAGAGAGAAAAGATGATACAGAGAAATAGTCAAGAGACAGATAGAGAGAAATATTCAGTGGGACTGAGAGAGACATGCAGACAGAGGGATAAGAGTTTATTATTAAGTATAGATAAACACTTTTATTTATATGTTAATTACATACAATACATTAGTTTTAATAGATTATCCCAGTATAGATCATTGTCTAACTGTACTGAACAAAATCTATAGTGTTTTCTCTACAATAGAAAATATAGTTAAATTCTTAATGTTGTGGTTCTACACATATGCCAGTATTTGCAAAGGTATAAAGCGGCTTGAGGTTCATGTCATTCACTTTTATTGATAGAGAGAAAAAAAAAGAATAATTTTTGATGGTAGAATACATGGTCTGAATATTAAAACTGGTTTCTGAAATGATAAATACTATACTAAAAGGATTTAAATGAATGTTTAGGCTCTAAATGAGAAGAGTACAGCTAAAGACGAGAAATAACGTTTTTGCTTAGTCATCACTATTAACGATCTTCATAAGAAATCAAGGGCATGGGTAGGTGTATGTTTTTTGCTTTGTTTTAACGCAAAGACACGGGGCATTAGCGATCTAAATTCTATTTACACTCATACCAACTTGTTTCTTTTTTATAACCGGTATAGCACCATTTGTATGATTGACCATGATAGTCACAGTTTGACGAAGGTGCACAACATCTGTTCCAGTTTAATTTATGATCTACATAGCACCAATAAGTGGAGTCTTTCCCCTTCTCTTGGTGCATACCACATGGATGTGAATAATGACAAGGTCTTCCATCGATATTCGTCAAACCAGCTTTACCGCAATATTGCCATTTGTCTCCAGATTGGCACCACAAGTAACTCTCTCCATGGTAGTCGCAGTCGCCAGTACAACAATAATCCCAATTATTACTGTAATCTACGTAACAATATTTGTAGGTTGCGCCTCCGTGAAATTCGCACTTTTGATCCAAACGACATGCTGTATTTCCAGCGGTATAACGGTCGTCAACCGTCTCAGATAATTGTTTTTGTATCAATGACGGATTATGTTCTGTAGTGTTCAATCTGTTCTCCGATTGATACTGTGGCAAAAACACGCCGTCTTCAGTAGTAGTTGTTTCTCTCGCTGTCTCATCTCGTGTTTCAATAAAAAGAGGGAGAATTAGCAGAACTAGCGGCTGTAGGAGTAATTTAGTTCTCATAGTAGATTCATATAAGTCCTGTAATAGAACATACATCAGTTAATCAAACCATGGACATTTTCTTCTTGTTTTTATCTTTTCACCATGTAAACTGAAATGTGTATGACGTATATTTGTACATCTCTATTTCAATTCTAACTTCAACTGTCTAAGCATATTACAGATACGAGGAACATAAGGGCCTTTGCTTTAGGTTATTTGTTTATGTTTGTAAGTATTAACATATTGAAACGCTATAAACAATAATATACTCGCCAGTTTGACCCTGCGTAACCCTTCACAGTAGTTGAATTTTCCAATTATAATTTCTCTACCATGTACAGATATTAAATAATCAAATGAACACATTCTGAATTGATTTACGATCATACCAAAATAACAATTTATCGTAAATTTAAAAAGCCATTTGTAATGCCAGTCAGTAATTTAGAAAGCAAGCTCTCTCAGATAAAATCATGTAACAACAATACAACATTTTCACTTCTGATGTCGCGGTATTAAAAGGTAATTCTAATCCAATCTACATGAATATAAAATCATAGACACTTTTTAAGTTTAAGAATGAAGGCCAATGGTTCAATTCTTGAAACGTCTTAGATATAAACATTATATTAAATAAAGATTAAGCTTTATAACTCTGTCATCTTAATTCTAATTTCTATGACACTGTAAACACTTTGTCACTACAAAATACTAACATCATAGTCAGTGCTAGGTCCAGGACTCACACTTAGTATTCCGGTATTCCCTACATAATATTAACTATGTAGTACCAACTCTTACTTTCAAATATAAATATAGGTAATGTATAAAAATCAAAACGATCCGTCAATTAAACACATGACTGCTTCAAAATGTAATTAATATCTCAAAACTCAAATTGTTTTTCCTTTCTTTATACATCATGCAATTTGTGTCACCTAAATTTAACACAAATTAATTTACGCGCTTAGCAGAATATTTTCTTTTTTTGTATCATGGGATTCCTCTTTTTCACATTAGATTTAAAAAAATTGTGACTAATTAAAACACTTTCTTAGTTTCCCTTATCCTTTACACTGTCAATAAACCATGAAGCATTATTATTAATATGAACATTAAAGTTATCATCCTCAAAATATATAATTTACTCAATGATCTCTTTTCCTTATTGGTAGTGAAATCTCAAGTATTCCCATTTTTCGTCAATTTTGCTCTGAGCTTCAAAACTCCTTTAATTGTCATTGTATTTCATCAACGAACGAAAATGTAAGCCCAGGCTTCAGTACATGTTCAAGAGCACTATGACTGATGCAATTCAGTCAAATAATTTCTGTTAATTACGAGCGGCTAAGTCAATTTATAGTTTCAACACTATACATAAGCTATATTTAACCTGTTTTAAGATCAGCCTACAAAAGCTGAACAAATTGTACGATACCAAATAATCAATATTGAAAACTGGATAGGATGTCTGAGAGTTCTACGAATCAATTGATACAAAAATTTGCAAATATAGTATGGTATTTCAAAATTAATTGAAAACTCTGTTACTGTAATGAGTTGAATAAATCTGAATTCAAGTAGTACGAATCTGAAATGATTCTTATGCACTAGTTATTAAAGATGACTGATGAGAGTGTACGTAAAAGCATGGTTAGAGTTAATGGATTAAAATTGTATTTAACGATCAGAAATGCTCTGATTTATCAATGCTGCATATTATTTTCGAGGTCTTCCTACAGTGTTACTCGTTATTCATGTTCAGAAATGGACGCATATCCTTAATAGCAGCTATAGGTGACTATACAAACGTTCCATTATTTTGAAAGATAGTGCCGTTTCTGTGTGTATACAAATGTGAATTTTACTTTGGTGTTTAATGCTACATGTTTGGTTTCTAAGATAGGTCTATATACTATTTATTATAATGCAAAGAACATCAAGTTTTAAACTTTAGGCATATAATCTATAATAATATTAATATCCTACGTAGTTTTACTGTTTATCTCGCAAAATGGTTACGATAAAGAAAATTGGTGCGTTAATCTTGGAATCGTCTTCATTTTTTCTTTGTGTCATATCTTAACACATGCATAGTCAATGTTGAAATATAATCGCATGCATAATCCACAATTATATTACTCCTTTACTGTACTAATATGTCTAAAAAATGATGTAAGTCAACTTATGAAATATATGTATTTATCAATCTTATCAAACTAATCAACGGTTTTAACTGGTAGATGATTTAAGTAGCGTAGCGGTCCGTCGCTCAAAGGTTTATTCACCGTGTTCGTTAACTATCATAACAAAAACACACCTTCGCAAAACATTCGTAAAGGACATTATGTCCATTTTACAGGCTTTCTATGAAACATTCAATAAATAAGACCCTCGGTTTAATTCAGAGGTGACTACATCATTTTGTTGTTGCATGATTAATTGATGTGTCGAATCGAAATGACACTTGTTATTATATCTACTTTAAAACTATGTATATTAAATTTCACAACATCATGGAGTTTACTGTAATTCACTTGGGCAAATATCAAGCAAGAGCCACACGAATATCAATATATAAGTTTTAGATATAATATAAGTAACTACGTTTCTCCACAGAGCTGCAAACGAATTATGTTATAGTCATAGTTCCAACGCATTGGAACATGGCTGGAATTAGGAGGCATATGTCATTGGCCTTCTAAGTCATGCAAACCCTACTCGGTGAATGCAGAACATTACATCTGTTGAGAATATATATGGGCAAATCGACAAAGACTACTCTGAAAATAGCTGAAGATACACATAGAAAATAAATTTTAAGGAATTGTTGCAGAGTGCATATGTAGATATGTCATAGTCTCCATATATTAAGAGTCCAGGTCCTCATAGATTGAGTTCAACCCTGCCTTAAAATCATTTTTTTAGGGCCATCATACCTTTTTCACGCTAGAATATTGACGATCGTCTTTGTGGTGTGGCTCCTGCCCAGATTGACTGATCCAAGGTAACTTGCAACGTTGACTTTCCTATATGATGTATATTCACCCTCGATTGATTTGAGCACTGGAGAACAAGACCAACAGTCCAACGTTGACTTGCTTTATGTCGCTTCTATAAGTGACTAGTCCACTTATATAGGTAACACACCGACACATATATTATAGTCGAATAATGACGTCATCATGCTATGGATCATATGAGAATGGTGGGAGTGCCTATTGGTGACCGAGGTAAAATTTTTGTGATAAATACATATAATAAGTTTTATTGTTCTAACTTAATACGGTTTACGATTCATTGTGCTGTACCAAGCCTTTGATATTTAACGAATTGCGTTCAAGAATCAAACATGGATAAAACAAATCATCAGGCAGATGGATTATACATATTTAACTTATCATTTATAAAACATATATTAACTACATTAATAATTAACATAAAATAAAATAGGACTGAAAAACATCATGGAAAGGAAATGTATTTGCTAAAACGTGAAATATATGAATATTTACTAATATCATTAAGGTAGTTGAAATAAATCACGCATAAGTAAATGAATTGCAAGCGATCAAAATGATTGTTGGAGTGATGTTGGGATCGAGTACAGGATGATACTATATATATATATATATATATATATATATATATATATATATATATATATATATATATATATATATATATATATATATATATATATATATATATATATATATATTTGTATTATTGGTGATGGGTCTTCTTTTATGTGTGCTTGTGTTGGAAAAGAAACGTTTATTAATAGGACCATTAATAAACGAATATAATCTACATATCAATCAGTTTGAATAATTTAAATACCATTGATTCGTGTTATATACCAAACAGACTGACGTTATCAATTGCATCATTCATGAAGACCACAAGTCTTAGATCTGACTGATTTAATGACGAAACATTAGGATTTTATTCAATGTCGTCTTTCTAATATATCACAGTTATCTGTTAGACATTTTTGTCATGAAATGAAAGTCACATCATAGTATTGTCATTATTGCGGTAGTTTGAATTATAGGATCTATACTAATTAAAGATTTAATCCATACTTGGTGATATTATGGCAAGTAAGTGGAGTTAAGTGCCTTTCACAAGAACACACACAGGCGAAGTCACACTGCAAATATAGTATGTGAAGGATTTAGTCATTTGACAGATTTCAACCGACCATTCTATCCTAATTTACAATATTTGGTGTTTGCTGATATTCTTTGACAGGGTTATCGGTACGCCGTGAGTGTAATTGATAACCATTTCAAATGCATGTTTTATGTATAGCTATTGTTTATCGAATTCAATCATTCCATGTCAAGAATCAAATTTAAAATGAACTACCATATCAGTATAATAGGCGAACGGATAAGAAAATATATGGATATTATTTTCAACTAAATGTTGCATTATTATAGAAACATACATAGTTTGAAGTTATCTTTATAAACCAACAACATAAAGTTCTTAGGTTTTATTCCAAACATGCGTGTGTTGTGCGCAACAATATAATAATGCAAAACAAACTCGATTCTATTTTCGAGTATCAACATCTGACCTGTGTTTTTTCACTTGCATCAGTTGATAAGTTCCTCCAGTTTTCTGAAAATAGGATAGGATCAAATAAAAGTTAAATAAACACAAAACATACTTAGATACACAATATGCTTCTAAATGTAGAAATATTATCAACGACCAGTCTTAACAATGACCTGTTAATGGCTTCCCCAAACGAGCAAGTTACTAGTAAAAGTTTAAAACGTCTCTGATTTCAGTTGGACCGGACGGCGACCCTGCTAAATCACGCATCCGCGGCATATGTACTGAACATTAGGTCACATGGCGGTCCGCAAAACGAGATGACTGGTGTGCTAGATTAGTGTTGTAGAACGTAGATAATTTTGTATTGTATGGCTCTTAAACATTAGTATACTTTGGACATGGAATCATTTCTTAACCGATTGTCGATCGAATAACAACATCAGTGAAAACAATGTCCAAAATGCTACTTTAAATTGACAGCAAATACTTTCTACACATTTCTAACGTCTAGGTCGCATGGTGTCCCCAACACGTGAAACATAGTGAGCTAGGCTAGTGTTTGTAAAAACATAGATATTCTTTTTATTATCCAGTTCTGAAACATGAAGCACCGGTCTCTATCTATCTTTTCTCTGACGAGTGTCGATTCGATTACCGGATGATAACGTCATAAATGAAAACAAGGTCCATAATTCAACTTTAAATTTTCAATAAAGATTCTCTACTATGTTCCGATGTACAGATATAATGTTCCAAAGTTCGACAAATTAATCAATGTATTCCTGATACAATGAAGACATTGTTATGTTGGTTCACACATATTGTTCCCGTATTGATAAGTCTTTTTCTTGTTTAAAACAAATTTCTACTTTGCATTAACCACTAATTAATACCACGATTTCTCCATTGATTCTAAGCCTGATTATGATTTATGAATGTTAAAATCAATAATAATGTATTCAATGCATAATTTCAGCTTACAAATGTAATGTAAATGTAAATACAAACTTACAAATGTAAGTAATCCTTGAGTGTATGCTAATAATTTATCGGATGAAACTAAATACATTCTGTCGTAATGGAAAGTTTCAATCCAAATATCATATCCAAGTAATAACCATATCAATATAGGTTAAATACCGGATACATGTAAAAGGTAAAATCGAGACCGGCTAATTAAACAGTCCATGTAACGCATGTAAAATGATAATGATAAAAGCGGAACGAACACACATGCAACGACATTGAGTGAGTATTTTTCACAGGGCGAGTTAGAAAACAATGTTTCTAGTATAGAGATAACTGGTTGTTCGCAAAATATACCAGCACACAATCATCTACCTAGACCTCTGCAAGTTTGTGAATAACTGGATAATCTAAAGTTATGTGTTGTTTTTAATTATTTTATATTAACTCTTTAGTGTTTCCAATATGTACATCCTTACACGTAAACCAATTCAGGTAGAGAAAATCGATTCTTCAGAAAAATATTGTCAAAGTCTTTCTGTGCTAGTAAATGACAGAATTGTATTTTCACGTTATACTATATTAAGACTGTATTGCTATGGTGTGTGTGTGTGTGTGTGTGTGTGTGTGTGTGTGTGTGTGTGTTTTGAATTTATACAGTAGCTTTTATAATTTGTCCGTCATATCACGAAGTTGTCTGCAGTGTTACAGTTGATATTGAAAACTAACACTGGGGCATCATGCTGCGGATATGTAGCATTATAGTTCCCGAATTGATAAGTCATTTGTCTTTGTTTGTTTGATTAGGATTTTGAACGTAGCTTTAACAATTTTTCAGTGATATCGCTACGATGTCTGCAGTGAGGCGATTTATAATGATGTCTAGCACTGGGGAATGATGCCGGAGACATGAAGCATGATGTCCCACCCATGCAACATGCAACGATATTAGGTGAGTAGTTTTTAGAGGGCAAGTTATAAAAGAATGTTTCCAGTATGTAGAAAACCTGTTGTTCGTAAGATATTCCAACACATAATCATCTCGTAAACCTCTGCAAGCGTGTAAATAACTGGAGAATCTAAAGTTATGTTTTGAATTTCTACCGTAACTTTTAGAATTTGTCCGTCATATATCAAAAAGTTTTCTGCAGTGTTACAGTTTATAATGAAAGCTCGCATTGGCGGATCATGCTGTGGACATGTGATATCATATCCCACCCAGTAATATTATCCTGTCATCAAGCCGCTCAGACCTAACAATTGACTCGTAATGCTAAGCGCCAATTGAGGCATTTACTAGTACTATTTTTAGGGCCCAGAGTGGCCGAGTGGTCTAAATAGCGTCCTGTTACGGATCACTGCCATCTCACCTTTGTCTGCGTTGGTTCGAGTCTAAGATTCAGTTAATGTAGTTATGTGAAAAATGTTGCCAGTAGCGTCTCATGGGTTGATTGTTCTTTCTGGGCTTTTTCCAGGGTTGGCCATCCACCAATAACGCTGACCGCCATGTATAGCCTATCGTGTGCTGAAATGTGGCGTTAAACCCTACAACAACAGTACAATTTTTATAAGCATTTGATCTGACATTACGCATCAAAGGCGTACGTTCTAACCACAAATTCAAAGGGCGGTCCTCAAGACGTGAAGTGTGGTGTGCTAGGTTAGTGTTGAATAGTTCTAAAACATGAAGCACCTATCTGTAACGATTCGTTTCTATGACGAATGTCAATGCGATTAACGGATGATAACGACATCAATGGAAGCAACATACAAAATTAAAATTTACATTTTAAACAAGGATTTTCTACAACTTTTGTTTGCACATAAACTGCTTCAATGCGTGATAAATTAATCAATGCATTCGTTCGTCAAAGATGGGATTGCTGTTTTGGTTCACGGTTTTTTTGCCGGATTGATAAGTCATAATTATCTTCATTGACCAAATATATCAGCAATAGACAATGATTTTGAGTTTCCTTGAAATGGTATTGGCTGCTATAGTCTTTTGATTTCTGCGACTTAAAATAAATTGATTATTATAAACTGCTTGCAGTTTATCAATGTAAAAGATGTAAAACCTTTACTTATATTTGCCTTTATTTAAATTTATATTTGCAATAGTCATTAATTAATATCACGATTTATTCATCGATTTTAAGTTTAATATGATAGCATTGACGGATACAATTGAAACTCTATTTATTCATTATATGAGTTCTGCTTATAAATTAAAACTACTTGTCATTGAGTGTATGGTAAGTACCTCGCCGAGAAACATTGTAAATTGTGTCATAATGGAGCATTTCGTATCCAACTATCAGATCCGAATAATCATAATATAATTTCTCAAGGTATAAATAGCATTTGGTATGTGAAGAAGTCATTTCCAGTTACATATTCGCTTTTAGGACCACATAACAAATAAGTTTGGTTTGATCTAGGCTATATTTCTATCCTTACATGACGAGTTTACAGATGTACAGGGAGCAAACTGAAATCCCTTGGTTATATTGACGTATCCCACCCGCCATGTACAAAAAGTTTGATTTGTAAATATGTGTGTGACTTTTCTTTTTTTCGGAAGACAATGTCGGCCTCTTGCTATTTTGGTTTTTATTTTCCCTGGCTCCTTGAAGTTTTCAAACGATGACCATTTTTCTATATTTACCCTAACATTACTATCCCAAAATGTGTATAATTATCTACTATACAAATGCGCATATGCAAGATACAGAACATCAAGATCTGATTTTAGACATGTAAGTAAATCTTATTCCATTTACTTTAAATGCAAAAAAAATCGTTTTATCGAGGTTTAATGTATTATTAACTTAATGAAATTTGAAGAAGGTTTAACGATGAATATAGATCCGGAAAACATAATAATCGATTATAAATGATTCACAGATATAGCAGATATAATAAACGGAAGGGTACTGTAGGAAGTTCACATCTCACCATTTTTGTCGTGCTGATCAAATATGTTTATACTTAACTGTCCTTAATAATTCTCTGTGACACAAACAGTTGTAATAGTTATAGTAGTAGTTTGATATTGATGAGATTAGAAAATATCAACAACTGGTTCAACCTGTCATTTAACGTAATTACCTTAAAGCCATCCTATAAATGTAGTCGCTTTAGATGCGTATGTTAGTCAGGCATTCAAGTCCATCTATAGAAGCACTGAATATATATATATATAATTGTATTGCTATGACGATCTCACGCCAGTATTACCTCCTGACGATCGATGGAAAATATTTGTTGTCAGTCACTAATATGTCATTATGCCCAGTGCTGGGATAAGCAAATTAATTATGCTTGCAACCTCTTCACTCTACAGTTGAATAGTGAAGTATAGTAAATATATTGTAATTTTTAAACGAATTGTCAGAATGATGTACTTGTTTGCATCAATGATTGTAAGCACTTCATAAAAACATTGGAAAATACGCAACTAATAAAAAAGAAAGGTCGAATTGCTTCAAAAGTTGACCTCAGTGATGACTATGTAACTAGTATCTGAATTAAGGTTGAGCAGGAATATAATGAACATGTTTGTGTATATATGTATGTATGTATGTGTGTATGTATGTATGTATGTATGAATGTATGTATGTATGTATGTATGTATGTATGTATGCATGCATGCATGCATGCATCCATGCATGAATGTATGTATGTATGTATGTACTGATTCGCTCACCTATTTGCAAATATCGGGGTATGTTTAAAATCATGCTCATGTAGTAGACTGTTGTTAATGTATTTTTTGAACCCGAATTCATACTGAGTCACTACCATGAGAGTCATACCCAGCTTTGTATGACATCCGTGGAAAGTGAACTCTAATTGGTTTCTGCTTCCTTCATGGAAAACTAGGGTACAATGACGGGCTCGCAATATGAAAGGATACCGGTTTGAAATTCGCCAAGGTCATTCAATGTCGGCGGCCACTGTGCCTGCGAATAGGCAAGTCATGGGAACAAGGGAATGGTTAGAAGCAAAGTATAAATGTTAGACATTTGCCTAGTTTCAAGGTAGGAGAATCCAACTTTGTTGGGTGTGAACAGTCGCACGTGGACGTTGAAAGTTTTGTTCAAGAATAACTGACTCTTATTAATGTCGTACATTTCAGACGGCCGCGGACATTGTCTGCTATTGACAATGCGAAAGTTTAGTCAAGATGAACGTGAGTTTCTTTAAATCAAATATAAAATCTAAGACTGTGATGTAACCTGTGGATAGTTTCTTAAAATATTGTTATCTTTGTGAAAAGGCATCATTTACTTATCTGAATTCATATTTTTGTGATGTATCGTCATGTTTGAGATGAGAAATGGGAAGGCACAATATTAAATAGACGTGAATGTTGAATCAAAATATTTAGTATAGTTCGATAGAGTGGATGAGGAGAATAGAGAGGTCGAGAGAGAAAAGATGATACAGAGAAATAGTCAAGAGACAGATAGAGAGAAATATTCAGTGGGACTGAGAGAGACATGCAGACAGAGGGATAAGAGTTTATTATTAAGTATAGATAAACACTTTTATTTATATGTTAATTACATACAATACATTAGTTTTAATAGATTATCCCAGTATAGATCATTGTCTAACTGTACTGAACAAAATCTATAGTGTTTTCTCTACAATAGAAAATATAGTTAAATTCTTAATGTTGTGGTTCTACACATATGCCAGTATTTGCAAAGGTATAAAGCGGCTTGAGGTTCATGTCATTCACTTTTATTGATAGAGAGAAAAAAAAAGAATAATTTTTGATGGTAGAATACATGGTCTGAATATTAAAACTGGTTTCTGAAATGATAAATACTATACTAAAAGGATTTAAATGAATGTTTAGGCTCTAAATGAGAAGAGTACAGCTAAAGACGAGAAATAACGTTTTTGCTTAGTCATCACTATTAACGATCTTCATAAGAAATCAAGGGCATGGGTAGGTGTATGTTTTTTGCTTTGTTTTAACGCAAAGACACGGGGCATTAGCGATCTAAATTCTATTTACACTCATACCAACTTGTTTCTTTTTTATAACCGGTATAGCACCATTTGTATGATTGACCATGATAGTCACAGTTTGACGAAGGTGCACAACATCTGTTCCAGTTTAATTTATGATCTACATAGCACCAATAAGTGGAGTCTTTCCCCTTCTCTTGGTGCATACCACATGGATGTGAATAATGACAAGGTCTTCCATCGATATTCGTCAAACCAGCTTTACCGCAATATTGCCATTTGTCTCCAGATTGGCACCACAAGTAACTCTCTCCATGGTAGTCGCAGTCGCCAGTACAACAATAATCCCAATTATTACTGTAATCTACGTAACAATATTTGTAGGTTGCGCCTCCGTGAAATTCGCACTTTTGATCCAAACGACATGCTGTATTTCCAGCGGTATAACGGTCGTCAACCGTCTCAGATAATTGTTTTTGTATCAATGACGGATTATGTTCTGTAGTGTTCAATCTGTTCTCCGATTGATACTGTGGCAAAAACACGCCGTCTTCAGTAGTAGTTGTTTCTCTCGCTGTCTCATCTCGTGTTTCAATAAAAAGAGGGAGAATTAGCAGAACTAGCGGCTGTAGGAGTAATTTAGTTCTCATAGTAGATTCATATAAGTCCTGTAATAGAACATACATCAGTTAATCAAACCATGGACATTTTCTTCTTGTTTTTATCTTTTCACCATGTAAACTGAAATGTGTATGACGTATATTTGTACATCTCTATTTCAATTCTAACTTCAACTGTCTAAGCATATTACAGATACGAGGAACATAAGGGCCTTTGCTTTAGGTTATTTGTTTATGTTTGTAAGTATTAACATATTGAAACGCTATAAACAATAATATACTCGCCAGTTTGACCCTGCGTAACCCTTCACAGTAGTTGAATTTTCCAATTATAATTTCTCTACCATGTACAGATATTAAATAATCAAATGAACACATTCTGAATTGATTTACGATCATACCAAAATAACAATTTATCGTAAATTTAAAAAGCCATTTGTAATGCCAGTCAGTAATTTAGAAAGCAAGCTCTCTCAGATAAAATCATGTAACAACAATACAACATTTTCACTTCTGATGTCGCGGTATTAAAAGGTAATTCTAATCCAATCTACATGAATATAAAATCATAGACACTTTTTAAGTTTAAGAATGAAGGCCAATGGTTCAATTCTTGAAACGTCTTAGATATAAACATTATATTAAATAAAGATTAAGCTTTATAACTCTGTCATCTTAATTCTAATTTCTATGACACTGTAAACACTTTGTCACTACAAAATACTAACATCATAGTCAGTGCTAGGTCCAGGACTCACACTTAGTATTCCGGTATTCCCTACATAATATTAACTATGTAGTACCAACTCTTACTTTCAAATATAAATATAGGTAATGTATAAAAATCAAAACGATCCGTCAATTAAACACATGACTGCTTCAAAACGTAATTAATATCTCAAAACTCAAATTGTTTTTCCTTTCTTTATACATCATGCAATTTGTGTCACCTAAATTTAACACAAATTAATTTACGCGCTTAGCAGAATATTTTCTTTTTTTGTATCATGGGATTCCTCTTTTTCACATTAGATTTAAAAAAATTGTGACTAATTAAAACACTTTCTTAGTTTCCCTTATCCTTTACACTGTCAATAAACCATGAAGCATTATTATTAATATGAACATTAAAGTTATCATCCTCAAAATATATAATTTACTCAATGATCTCTTTTCCTTATTGGTAGTGAAATCTCAAGTATTCCCATTTTTCGTCAATTTTGCTCTGAGCTTCAAAACTCCTTTAATTGTCATTGTATTTCATCAACGAACGAAAATGTAAGCCCAGGCTTCAGTACATGTTCAAGAGCACTATGACTGATGCAATTCAGTCAAATAATTTCTGTTAATTACGAGCGGCTAAGTCAATTTATAGTTTCAACACTATACATAAGCTATATTTAACCTGTTTTAAGATCAGCCTACAAAAGCTGAACAAATTGTACGATACCAAATAATCAATATTGAAAACTGGATAGGATGTCTGAGAGTTCTACGAATCAATTGATACAAAAATTTGCAAATATAGTATGGTATTTCAAAATTAATTGAAAACTCTGTTACTGTAATGAGTTGAATAAATCTGAATTCAAGTAGTACGAATCTGAAATGATTCTTATGCACTAGTTATTAAAGATGACTGATGAGAGTGAGTGTACGTAAAAGCATGGTTAGAGTTAATGGATTAAAATTGTATTTAACGATCAGAAATGCTCTGATTTATCAATGCTGCATATTATTTTCGAGGTCTTCCTACAGTGTTACTCGTTATTCATGTTCAGAAATGGACGCATATCCTTAATAGCAGCTATAGGTGACTATACAAACGTTCCATTATTTTGAAAGATAGTGCCGTTTCTGTGTGTATACAAATGTGAATTTTACTTTGGTGTTTAATGCTACATGTTTGGTTTCTAAGATAGGTCTATATACTATTTATTATAATGCAAAGAACATCAAGTTTTAAACTTTAGGCATATAATCTATAATAATATTAATATCCTACGTAGTTTTACTGTTTATCTCGCAAAATGGTTACGATAAAGAAAATTGGTGCGTTAATCTTGGAATCGTCTTCATTTTTTCCTTGTGTCATATCTTAACACATGCATAGTCAATGTTGAAATATAATCGCATGCATAATCCACAATTATATTACTCCTTTACTGTACTAATATGTCTAAAAAATGATGTAAGTCAACTTATGAAATATATGTATTTATCAATCTTATCAAACTAATCAACGGTTTTAACTGGTAGATGATTTAAGTAGCGTAGCGGTCCGTCGCTCAAAGGTTTATTCACCGTGTTCGTTAACTATCATAACAAAAACACACCTTCGCAAAACATTCGTAAAGGACATTATGTCCATTTTACAGGCTTTCTATGAAACATTCAATAAATAAGACCCTCGGTTTAATTCAGAGGTGACTACATCATTTTGTTGTTGCATGATTAATTGATGTGTCGAATCGAAATGACACTTGTTATTATATCTACTTTAAAACTATGTATATTAAATTTCACAACATCATGGAGTTTACTGTAATTCACTTGGGCAAATATCAAGCAAGAGCCACACGAATATCAATATATAAGTTTTAGATATAATATAAGTAACTACGTTTCTCCACAGAGCTGCAAACGAATTATGTTATAGTCATAGTTCCAACGCATTGGAACATGGCTGGAATTAGGAGGCATATGTCATTGGCCTTCTAAGTCATGCAAACCCTACTCGGTGAATGCAGAACATTACATCTGTTGAGAATATATATGGGCAAATCGACAAAGACTACTCTGAAAATAGCTGAAGATACACATAGAAAATAAATTTTAAGGAATTGTTGCAGAGTGCATATGTAGATATGTCATAGTCTCCATATATTAAGAGTCCAGGTCCTCATAGATTGAGTTCAACCCTGCCTTAAAATCATTTTTTTAGGGCCATCATACCTTTTTCACGCTAGAATATTGACGATCGTCTTTGTGGTGTGGCTCCTGCCCAGATTGACTGATCCAAGGTAACTTGCAACGTTGACTTTCCTATATGATGTATATTCACCCTCGATTGATTTGAGCACTGGAGAACAAGACCAACAGTCCAACGTTGACTTGCTTTATGTCGCTTCTATAAGTGACTAGTCCACTTATATAGGTAACACACCGACACATATATTATAGTCGAATAATGACGTCATCATGCTATGGATCATATGAGAATGGTGGGAGTGCCTATTGGTGACCGAGGTAAAATTTTTGTGATAAATACATATAATAAGTTTTATTGTTCTAACTTAATACGGTTTACGATTCATTGTGCTGTACCAAGCCTTTGATATTTAACGAATTGCGTTCAAGAATCAAACATGGATAAAACAAATCATCAGGCAGATGGATTATACATATTTAACTTATCATTTATAAAACATATATTAACTACATTAATAATTAACATAAAATAATATAGGACTGAAAAACATCATGGAAAGGAAATGTATTTGCTAAAACGTGAAATATATGAATATTTACTAATATCATTAAGGTAGTTGAAATAAATCACGCATAAGTAAATGAATTGCAAGCGATCAAAATGATTGTTGGAGTGATGTTGGGATCGAGTACAGGATGATACTATATATATATATATATATATATATATATATATATATATATATATATATATATATATATATATATATATATATATATATTTGTATTATTGGTGATGGGTCTTCTTTTATGTGTGCTTGTGTTGGAAAAGAAACGTTTATTAATAGGACCATTAATAAACGAATATAATCTACATATCAATCAGTTTGAATAATTTAAATACCATTGATTCGTGTTATATACCAAACAGACTGACGTTATCAATTGCATCATTCATGAAGACCACAAGTCTTAGATCTGACTGATTTAATGACGAAACATTAGGATTTTATTCAATGTCGTCTTTCTAATATATCACAGTTATCTGTTAGACATTTTTGTCATGAAATGAAAGTCACATCATAGTATTGTCATTATTGCGGTAGTTTGAATTATAGGATCTATACTAATTAAAGATTTAATCCATACTTGGTGATATTATGGCAAGTAAGTGGAGTTAAGTGCCTTTCACAAGAACACACACAGGCGAAGTCACACTGCAAATATAGTATGTGAAGGATTTAGTCATTTGACAGATTTCAACCGACCATTCTATCCTAATTTACAATATTTGGTGTTTGCTGATATTCTTTGACAGGGTTATCGGTACGCCGTGAGTGTAATTGATAACCATTTCAAATGCATGTTTTATGTATAGCTATTGTTTATCGAATTCAATCATTCCATGTCAAGAATCAAATTTAAAATGAACTACCATATCAGTATAATAGGCGAACGGATAAGAAAATATATGGATATTATTTTCAACTAAATGTTGCATTATTATAGAAACATACATAGTTTGAAGTTATCTTTATAAACCAACAACATAAAGTTCTTAGGTTTTGTTCCAAACATGCGTGTGTTGTGCGCAACAATATAATAATGCAAAACAAACTCGATTCTATTTTCGAGTATCAACATCTGACCTGTGTTTTTTCACTTGCATCAGTTGATAAGTTCCTCCAGTTTTCTGAAAATAGGATAGGATCAAATAAAAGTTAAATAAACACAAAACATACTTAGATACACAATATGCTTCTAAATGTAGAAATATTATCAACGACCAGTCTTAACAATGACCTGTTAATGGCTTCCCCAAACGAGCAAGTTACTAGTAAAAGTTTAAAACGTCTCTGATTTCAGTTGGACCGGACGGCGACCCTGCTAAATCACGCATCCGCGGCATATGTACTGAACATTAGGTCACATGGCGGTCCGCAAAACGAGATGACTGGTGTGCTAGATTAGTGTTGTAGAACGTAGATAATTTTGTATTGTATGGCTCTTAAACATTAGTATACTTTGGACATGGAATCATTTCTTAACCGATTGTCGATCGAATAACAACATCAGTGAAAACAATGTCCAAAATGCTACTTTAAATTGACAGCAAATACTTTCTACACATTTCTAACGTCTAGGTCGCATGGTGTCCCCAACACGTGAAACATAGTGAGCTAGGCTAGTGTTTGTAAAAACATAGATATTCTTTTTATTATCCAGTTCTGAAACATGAAGCACCGGTCTCTATCTATCTTTTCTCTGACGAGTGTCGATTCGATTACCGGATGATAACGTCATAAATGAAAACAAGGTCCATAATTCAACTTTAAATTTTCAATAAAGATTCTCTACTATGTTCCGATGTACAGATATAATGTTCCAAAGTTCGACAAATTAATCAATGTATTCCTGATACAATGAAGACATTGTTATGTTGGTTCACACATATTGTTCCCGTATTGATAAGTCTTTTTCTTGTTTAAAACAAATTTCTACTTTGCATTAACCACTAATTAATACCACGATTTCTCCATTGATTCTAAGCCTGATTATGATTTATGAATGTTAAAATCAATAATAATGTATTCAATGCATAATTTCAGCTTACAAATGTAATGTAAATGTAAATACAAACTTACAAATGTAAGTAATCCTTGAGTGTATGCTAATAATTTATCGGATGAAACTAAATACATTCTGTCGTAATGGAAAGTTTCAATCCAAATATCATATCCAAGTAATAACCATATCAATATAGGTTAAATACCGGATACATGTAAAAGGTAAAATCGAGACCGGCTAATTAAACAGTCCATGTAACGCATGTAAAATGATAATGATAAAAGCGGAACGAACACACATGCAACGACATTGAGTGAGTATTTTTCACAGGGCGAGTTAGAAAACAATGTTTCTAGTATAGAGATAACTGGTTGTTCGCAAAATATACCAGCACACAATCATCTACCTAGACCTCTGCAAGTTTGTGAATAACTGGATAATCTAAAGTTATGTGTTGTTTTTAATTATTTTATATTAACTCTTTAGTGTTTCCAATATGTACATCCTTACACGTAAACCAATTCAGGTAGAGAAAATCGATTCTTCAGAAAAATATTGTCAAAGTCTTTCTGTGCTAGTAAATGACAAAATTGTATTTTCACGTTATACTATATTAAGACTGTATTGCTATGGTGTGTGTGTGTGTGTGTGTGTGTGTGTGTGTGTTTTGAATTTATACAGTAGCTTTTATAATTTGTCCGTCATATCACGAAGTTGTCTGCAGTGTTACAGTTGATATTGAAAACTAACACTGGGGCATCATGCTGCGGATATGTAGCATTATAGTTCCCGAATTGATAAGTCATTTGTCTTTGTTTGTTTGATTAGGATTTTGAACGTAGCTTTAACAATTTTTCAGTGATATCGCTACGATGTCTGCAGTGAGGCGATTTATAATGATGTCTAGCACTGGGGAATGATGCCGGAGACATGAAGCATGATGTCCCACCCATGCAACATGCAACGATATTAAGTGAGTAGTTTTTAGAGGGCAAGTTATAAAAGAATGTTTCCAGTATGTAGAAAACCTGTTGTTCGTAAGATATTCCAACACATAATCATCTCGTAAACCTCTGCAAGCGTGTAAATAACTGGAGAATCTAAAGTTATGTGTATTTTAAAATTTCTGTTTATATTAACTCTTTAAAGTTTCCAATCTGTACATCCGTACGTGTAAACCAATTCAGCTTGAGAAAATTGATTATTCAGAAAAAAGTATTCTCAAATTCATTCTGTACTAGTTAATGTCATAATTGTACTTTCACATTATAAATTACTATACGAATAGCGCGCGCGCACGCGCGCGTGTGTGTCTGTGTGTGTGTGTGTGTGTTTGTTTGTTTGTTTGCGGTGTTTGATTTCGTACCGGATCTTTTATAATTTGTCCTTCATATCATTAAGGTGTCTGCAGTGTTACAGTTGATATTGAAAACTAACACTGGGGCATCATGCTGCGGACATGTAACATCATATGTTCCGAATTGATAGAGTCATTGTTGTGTTCTTTGTACCAATGAGGTAGCAAGAAACAATGATGTTGATGTTGAGGTTCATTGTAATGAAATTGGCAGTTATAATGTTTTATTTATTCGTTCAACTGTAAATTAAGAAAATTTCTCGGTTACAGTCTTTTTCTGTCAAAGATGTAGAATATTTGTCTTGATTGACACAAAATTTCTATTTGCAATATCAACTTATGAATACCACGATTTCTCCATTGATTCTAAGTCTGAGTATGAGAGTGATGATTGATAAAATCAATATTAATGTATTCACTGTATGATTTCAGCTTACAAATGTGAACCCTTTATCCTTGAGTGTATTCTAATAACTTATTGGATAATCTAAATTGTGTCGTGATGGAAATTTTCAATCCAACTATCATATCAAAATAATCACCATATCAATATGGGTTACATAGCGGATTCATCTCAAAGGTCAAGTCCAGACCTGCTAAATAAACAGTCCAAGTAAGGCATATAAAATGATTCAACCGGAATCAACACACAAGCAGCCACATTGGGTGAGTTACAAAACAATGTTTCTAGTATGGAGGTAACTTGTTGTTCGCAAAATATACCAACACATTATCATCTCCCTAAACCTCTGCAAGTTTGTGAATAACTGGATAATCTAACTCCTAAACGTTTACAATCTGTATATCCGTTGATGTAAATCACTTCAGCTATGGAAAATCGATTATTCAGAAAAATATTCTCAAAATCATTCTCTGCTAGTAAATATCCGAATTATATTTTTACGTTATACTACTTGAAGACGATTAGTGTTTGTGGATGTGTGTGGGTTTTTTTGAATTTCTACCGTAACTTTTAGAATTTGTCCGTCATATATCAAAAAGTTTTCTGCAGTGTTACAGTTTATAATGAAAGCTCGCATTGGCGGATCATGCTGTGGACATGTGATATCATATCCCACCCAGTAATATTATCCTGTCATCAAGCCGCTCAGACCTAACAATTGACTCGTAATGCTAAGCGCCAATTGAGGCATTTACTAGTACTATTTTTAGGGCCCAGAGTGGCCGAGTGGTCTAAATAGCGTCCTGTTACGGATTACTGCCATCTCACCTTTGTCTGCGTTGGTTCGAGTCTAAGATTCAGTTAATGTAGTTATGTGAAAAATGTTGCCAGTAGCGTCTCATGGGTTGATTGTTCTTTCTGGGCTTTTTCCAGGGTTGGTCATCCACCAATAAAGCTGACCGCCATGTATAGCCTATCGTGTGCTGAAATGTGGCGTTAAACCCTACAACAACAGTACAATTTTTATAAGCATTTGATCTGACATTACGCATCAAAGGCGTACGTTCTAACCACAAATTCAAAGGGTGGTCCTCAAGACATGAAGTGTGGTGTGCTAGGTTAGTGTTGAATAGTTCTAAAACATTAAGCACCTAACTGTAACGATTCGTTTCTATGACGAATGTCAATGCGATTAACGGATGATAACGACATCAATGGAAGCAACGTACAAAATTAAAATTTACATTTTAAACAAGGATTTTCTACAACTTTCGTTTGCACATAAACTGCTTTAATGCGTGATAAATTAATCAATGCATTCGTTCGTCAATGATGGGATTGTTGTTTTGGTTCACGGTTTTTTTGCCGGATTGATAAGTCATAATTATCTTCATTGACCAAATATATCAGCAATAGACAATGATTTTGAGTTTCCTTGAAATGGTATAGGCTGCTATAGTCTTTTGATTTCTGCGACTACAAAATACATTGGTTATTATAAACTAATTGCAGTTTATCAATGTAAAAGATGTAAAACCTTTACTTATATTTGCCTTTATTTAAATTTATATTTGCAATAGGCATTAATTAATATCATGATTTATTCATCGATTTTAAGTTGAATATGATAGCATTGACGGATACAATTGAACTCTATTTATTCATTATTTGTGTTCTGATTATAAATTAAAACTACTTGTCATTGAGTGTTTGCCATGTACCTCGCCGAGAAACATTGTAAATTGTGTCATAATGGAGCATTTCGTATCCAACTATCAGATCCGAATAATCATAATATAATTTCTCAAGGTATAAATAGCATTTGGTATGTGAAGAAGTCATTACCAATTACATATTCGCTTTTAGGATCACATAACAAATAAGTTTGGTTTGATCTAGGCCATATTTCTATCCTTTCATGACGAGTTTACAGATGTACAGGGAGCAAACTGAAATCCCTTGGTTATATTGACGTATCCAGCCCGCCATGTACAAAAAGTTTGATTTGTAAATATGTATGCGACTTTGCTTTTTTTCGGAAGACAATGTCGGCCTGTTGCTATTTTGGTTTTTATTTTCCCTGACTCCTTGAAGTTTTCAAACGATGATCATTTTGCTATATTTACCCTAACATTACTATCCCAAAATGTGTATAATTATATACTATACACATGCGCAAATGCAAGATACAGAACATCAAGATCTGATTTTAGACTTGTAAGTAAATCTTATTCCATTTACTTTAAATGCAAAAAAAAATCGTTTGATCAAATTTTTATGTATTATTAACTTAATGAAATTTGAAGGTTTAACGATGAATATAGATCCGGAAAACATAATAATCGATTATAATTGATTCATGGTTTCGCAGATATAATAAACTGAAAGGTACTGTATGAAGTTCACATCTCACCATTTTTTTCGTGCTGATCAAATACGTTTATACCTAACTGTCCTTAATAATTCTCTGTGACACAAACAGTTGTAATAGTTATGGTAGTAGTTTGATATTGATGAGATTAGAAAATATTGTAATACGCACAGGGGTATTCACTTGACCGAGCGGTGTCAAAACCCTGGCGCGAGTCACGCTGGAAGTCATAAGTTTTCCCCAAATTTCCAAAGACTTCCATACAACTTGAGCTGTAAAATGGAAAGAGAGACGTGTCTGCTATAACTAATAATCTTTGCTCTAATCAATTGGCGACCCAGAGGAGACAACTTGCCCAAACGTCCATTAACTGCACCTTAGCATGGTTTTTCTCCATTATCATCCCATTTCCGTACCGCAAGCCCGTCATGCCATAGAAATTACACCAGTATTCCCTTACTAACTGGGAATTATTTAACTGCGCGACCCTAGGCCAGTCAATCCACAGAATTTCCGGCGTATCACGCTCATATACATACGCCCATTTTCCACTATGGACACATAAACGGTACCTACCAAGTTCCAACTTATTGATTCCATTCTATAATTTACTGATTTCCAACCATAAATGCCGCCATTTCAATCACAATACTTGTATACACCACTGAATTTTAATATGGACTATGTTACTGAAAGGGACAGTCATTCGGCTTGTGCCTAAAATCACTACTAACGAACCCAGCATGGTTCAAATTCACTAACACTCCTCTCTGTGATGTTTTCTCCTACTAACTGGCTAACTATTTCGGGCTAGCAACTCCAAATTTATTACATTATCAGCAACTGGTTCAACCTGTCATTTAACGTAATTACCTTAAAGCCATCCTATAAATGCATAACATTACATCTGTTGAGATATATATGGCCAAATCGTCGAAGACTACTCTGAAAATAGCTGAATATACACATTTGAAAGAAATTTTAGGAACTTGTTGCAGAGTGTATATGTAGGTATTTCACAGTTACCATATATCAAGAGCCCAGGTCCCCATAGATTGAGTTCAACCCTGCCTTAAAATACATTTGTTGGGCAATCATACCTTTCTTCACGTTAGAATATTGACGATCGTCTTTGTGGAGTGGCTCCTGCCCAGATTGACTGATCCAAGGTAATTTGCAATGTTGACTTTCTTATATGATGTATATTCACCCTCGCTTGATTTGATCACTGGATAACAATACCAAAAGTGCAATGTTGACTTGCTTTATGTCGCTTCTATCAGTGACTAGTCCACTTATATAGGTAACACACCGACACATATATTATAGTCGAATAATGACGTCATCATGCAATGGATCATATTAGAATGTTGGGAGTGCCTATTGGTGACCGAGGTAAAATTGTTGTGATAAATACATATAATAAGTTTTATTGTTCTAACTTAATACGGCTTACGTTTCAATGTGCTGTATCAAGCCTTTGATATTTAGCGAATGGCGTTCAACAATCTAAGATGGATCAAACAAATCCTCAAGCAGACGGATTATACATATTTCACTGATCATTTATAAAACATATATTAACTACATTTATAATTAAAACAAACTCGAACCGAAAAGCATCATGGAAAGGAAATGTTTTTGCTAAAATGTGACATATATGAATATTTACTAATATCATTAAGGCAGTTGAAATCAAGCATGCATAGTTACATGACTTGCAAGCAATCAAAATGATGGTAATAGTGATGTTGGGATCTAGTACAGAATGGTAAGATATATGTATAATTGGTGAAGGGTCTTCTTTTATGTTTGCCTTTGATGGAAAAGAAACGTTTATGAAAAGGACCATTAATAAACGAATATAATCTACATAGTAATCAATTTGAGTAATTTATATACCATGGATTTGCGTTATATACCAAACAGATTGACGTTATAAATTGCATCATTTAAGATCACAAGACTTAGGCATGACTGATTTATTGACGAAACATTAGGATTGTATTCAATATCGTCTTTGAAAGAAGGAAGCAGAAGTTTGTCTAATTCTAACAGCATGTTTGAGTAGATTTTATTCTTCTGTCTCTATGTAATTTAGAGATAAACGTTTAGTTTCTTTGCACTTTGGAAAGTATATGCATTATTCTGCAGTAGGGCATAGTGTTGTTTTTCATCAATCAAACCCTTTGTATAGTATTTCATGGAAGCTGCAGCAAAGTGGATCAAGCTTCATAATATTTGAATCTTTTATGTGCTAACATATATATACTTGTTTTAATCTGACCAGATGTCAGAGTAACATTAGCGTAAACTTCGCTAACCCCTAGAGTATCTAACACCGTTGGGTTGCGCTCTTGTGAATCTACTTTAGCGATTTCCTGAAACACTATAAATATCTGTCGTGTCGCTAAAATTACCTTCTGTTATGATATCTGCAACGTAAATAACCCAACAACGTTACTCTGGACTCTATATGTGATCATAGTCAACCAGTCAACCACGACAGTGTTGACTTACCGCCTTTGACCATGAACGAGAACAGCCGTTTTTCTTAAACGAATGATAGCTTAATCGTTAGCATCCACCATGAAAGTTTTGTTAGTCTTTACCAGCATCAATTGTAATGAGTCGGCAGATTGCGTCGTTATCAGTGGTTGTCTGTCAAGTACCACCGAATGTTCGGCACCAAAGATACATGTTCTAACATGTCTGTAGAATCCAAAGAGATGTGACAGCGTCCTTACACAAGACAATTCGTCTTCATCATCTAACATTGATCTACATGCTCTGATCTCTCAATTGAAAGTTTCACTCATCGATGCGACTGCATCTTCAGCAGCATTTATCATAATAATAATACTTATAATCACTTACTGATTCATCTTTACGGGCTGGTGCGTCCATGGTAAATGCTGGATTAGATACGTGCTTGAACATTTTTTTATATTCGTTCTTGCCTAAAACGGCAGTCAAGCCAAACCACATCCGCTTATTGGGTTTGCGGTTATTTTCTTTCTTGTCCGACTGCGTCTTGATTTGACGGCACACCAGCTAATGCTTTCAACCTCTCATTTGCGGCTTGATTTATTATTTTGCCAACATTCGCTGCCATCACTTTGGTACTAGGAAGTTTTACTGGAATGCTTATGGCGGGGCTGTGCAGTTTTACTGGATGTGGATTTCGTCGTATTAGTCGTGTGAGTCTGTCTTTGATCGACGAGAATGCTTAACAGCAAGTTTTACCAATAGAATCAATAGCCGTATCACGTACAACGTCGATGTTTTCCATATCTAATTGTTTTGCAATCGGAATAGATTTTAGTGCCATCCTTTTGAATAAACCTTGTACAACATCATCGAGTACATATCCGTAGTTCATGTTATGAAAAGTAATCGTAAATGTATGACCCTGACGCTTTCAGTCCACGTTTGGCATTGTGTATGTTCGTGTTATTTTGTTATCTTCGATCTAATTAATTGATCACTCACTGTAGTAACAGTCCGTAACTGCATCGATCAGCACCTGATTGACACCACCGGTAAAGTGACAAATAGCAGTTGGATCATTAATGGTTTCGTGGGACTTGTTACCGGCTTGTCTTCCACCAATAATAATTTCTAGTCAATCAAATCAGCAAGGATGCTATTGGGACTAAGTTTTTCTTTAAAATCCGGCGATTCGGTGATCATGTTACCAACTTGTCTTTTACGAAGCCGATCACGAATGGCAAGGTAAATTACGGGTGCTCGTTCGGGTCGTAACCCCTTCTCTCCACTCCACATCTTTTTTCAGATCTAGGTTTTGCACCTAATATGCTCTCATCTTCTACAACTTTTGCAGATTCAAGATCCATTTTCGCAGATTTGTTGTTCTTCTTCTACATTACATCTCTACACCAAAAACACAAAATCATTCATTTTGTTTATTGCAACAACGATTAAATAACAGATTACTAAGTTAGCAGATATACAGGGTTTTACTGTATTTCAGTAGCGTAACGTATTTTTCTAAATATAATGAACTGCCTGATCTCCATTATACTAAACAATTTGACAATGCCTTGGTCACGTGTTTGCACAACAATACTTATGCGCTATTAATAACACGCAGGGTTTCCCATCTATTTATAAATTGCCCTGGTCAAGAGGTTGAATGCCTATGCGTCATTAATTATTTTATCGTATATTCTTAACTACGACAGTGGCCGTAAAGGTCAGAGCGTACAAACTTTAGATTGACCAGTGAAAACGACTTCGTGAGTTCGAGTCCAGAAAACACCTTAGATATATTGTCAGCTTTGTTTGTTTGTTTGAATGAATGAATGAGGTGTGTGCACATTAAGCTGCACAGCGGCCTGTCAATTGTTTTTAAGGGACGGAATCAGAGCCTCATCCCAAAGACGTTTATGTGCCCAATGGGCACTGTTAATTTAGCCTCGGGTTATGGGTCCATATAGGTCCCTAATGACTCGAATGTAGGGCTGACATGAGTGCAAAAGGACCCAACACACGCTCATGTTTCTAAAGCAGGATGTTTCACTTAGTGGTATAAGTTGGTTATTTGTGTGGAAACATTTATACTCACAGTGCGTGTTGATATTTGGCGTCCAGCTAAGGTGAAGGAGGAAATGTGTGGGGGATGCATATGTCTCTTCACTGTAGAGGTGTCCGCTGTTTCCAGGTGATGCGTCTGAGGTGACTTGTATCCGAAAGTGTCTTAATTTTTTTAAATAAATTTTGTGGTGTTTTAAAGAGGAGGTTAGTACCACGCCAGTGACCGTTACTTTTTGTAGGGTCTTTTATTATAGTGCCACATTGTGCAGTCGGGCCTGATGGTTCTGAGATTTGAGACCTTCTAATACAGTAAAGGTTTGGGGTCCTAATTATTGTTCATAGATGTTTACGTTACTGTATTCTTCAGCTGGGCCTGATGGTCTTGAGTTTTAGACCACTTTATATAATTAAGTTTTGGGTCATAGTAAACTTGCTAATCATATTATGGGCCGCAATTGTGCAGCTTCGCCTGATGGTCTTGGAATTATAAACACCGTATAGAATTATGTTTTTTGGTCAGAATGAGATACTAATTGCTTAAATGTCGCATTGTGCAGCTGGGCTTGATGGTCTTGTGCTTTTTTACCTCCTCATATGTTGTAAGTTTTGGGTCGTGTTATTTTGTTTATATTTGTTGTTATTCTTAATATAACAAAATGTAAAGGGAGTCCATGCATCAGCTTAAGCACTTTATACACCTCAATGAACCCATGTGGGGTGTATTGATCTTCAATGAACGTATCTGAAGAGCAGTGTTCGTGGACGATTAAGTTAGGGCTTATTGGCGTTGGTGGTGAATGTTTATTTTTTTCATTTGATGTTTTAGTTGCTTGAGGGTGATTTTGTTAACGGAAGTCCAAGTATTAGATTACACTTTACACTTCAATGAACCCATATTGTATTCTATTGTTCTTCAATGAACCAAAGTGAAGAGTAGAGTTCGTGGGATGTGGACGATTAATTTGAGCTTATTGGCGTTGGACTGATTATATTATATCTTGGGGGGGGGGCTTCAATTAGTGTATGCTGAGAAGCGATTTGGATGAATATGATGATGGGGAAGTGGTCACTACCTAATGTACATTCTTGGTCTACACACCAGTGAGTTATTTGGGCAAATTGAGGTGTGGTGCTAATTCGGATAATGTAATGACAAAAAGACGATATATATAGAACGAGTAATTGGAAACTTGTAACAATAAAACTAACACTAGGTCAACTTGCCTGATAATTCCCAGAACCTCAAAAACAACGTTCATTTTAAGCGCCCTCCGTTAAATTTGGGCGACGGGTGTGCTTGATCTTAAAATAAAAATGAAAATACTACTAGTAGTATAGTGGGGCATTTTAGCGTCACTGGAAATTCCAGTCAAAAAGGTAGTGGGCATGTTTCGTGCAAAGGATTTTAGGGACCCCCAAGCAATTTCAGCGTTATGGGCAATTGAGCATAGGGAATATTGGGCTTGTATAGCGTGCATGTAAAGTAAGGTTGTTGTATGGAACAGGTGTGGGGATATCAAGGTACTGTAGATTGGTAATAATGTTGCAAACATTGTAGAAACAGACGTGCACCGTGTTGACCTCAATTGGGCCCAGGGAGTAGGACATATACATATACTTATATAACACATAAAACATACAATATGCAGTCACAAAAATTCAAAAACAATGATACAAATGACTAAAAAAACTCGTCTTCTTCTTCTTCTTCTTGAATCCAGTCAGAATGTCCCATCGCTCTAAACATTTCCTGAACCTCTATCCAAAACTTATTTAGTTTGTCACGCGTTATAACTCGGGCAAGAAAACCGTTCCTTTTAACATTTATCCGTTCATGTCTTCAAATATATAAACAGCAGGATGACGACCACGCACTCGTTCAATAACACATAACAATTCAGTCGTCCAGTTGGGTAAGTAACCTGTGTCGAAAGAGCATTTGGTCTTGCCAATACGCACCCAGTCTCAAGTTGCAAACACTTCACCATTCTTGGGGACAGCACCCGTCGCGGACGTACAGTACCAAGCAGACGCTCAAAACAGTCACATCGTTGTCGGGAGTCACTTGATAGGGGGGGGGGGACACGTCAGATGATCCGATGGTAAGAGTGGTTGTAAGCTTGGACCAGGTGGGGTAAGATGTACTTACGAGTGTGTTGATGAGAAAAAATATTTTGTATGCGTTGTTAACGTGCTTTGAAAACGCTCCACGATGCTGGCTTTGGTTTCGAGATTCTAGGTGGTGAAAAAATGAATGTCACGGTTTCTTAATTGTTTTTTGGAAAGCTAGGTTCAGACATTCTGTGCCTTTGTCAGTTTGCCATCTAAGAGGGTAACGACCACTTTGTTTCAACACCAGTTTCTGGGCTCGCACTAACTCGCTGCTCGATTTGGGAGTCCATGGCACCACCAAGGCAAATTTGAAAAGGACGTATATAACACAAAAACAAATATGTGTAGCCACGATTGTAGGTAGCCAAATGAGAGACATCGGCTACATCGGTTTGCCATTGATTATCGATGTCTTCCACTTGAGGGCGACTTCTGGAAACGTTTCGTCAAATGGTTTGTGTAATGTGCTTGTTCTTGTGACCATCGTTGCACTTGAGGTAAATGGAAACTTTTCAGTCGAGTTTTCGCCGCACGACACGATTTCTGAACTCCTCCGTAACCTGCAGAATGAGCTAAATCGTAATAATTGCTGGCTAACACCTTCTCCATTTTTAAATAAGTGACACACTCTTCGCTGATGCTACTGTGGATGTCGCAAAATGGTGTTTCGTAAACGGTTAGACGTGTCCGATGTGCCACATGAGCAGAAGTCGAGGGTTGTGGTGGCGGTGGTGGAAGTAATGAGATGGCTTTGCTCTTCATTTGTTTCACTTCTGGTTTCTCTCCGTTTTTTTCACTTCTGTCTAAGGAGGAATGTACATCATCTTGTTAACCCAAGTGGTGGAAGGGGTCAACAAGGACGATGCAATCTTATTAAGAATGGGAGCTGCTTGAAAGACTTCTCGTGCCTCTTCTTCCTCAGGCAATCGTGACACTGCGTCTGTCTTGGCCGCTGGGTGTAGTGGTTGTGGTGGTGGACGTTTCATCATAGCCTTAAAATCTTTGAGAGTCGATTGAGCTGTTTTGCTGAAGCTGTGTGGTGAAAGAGTTGCAGTCTTTGCAATAGTTGACCGTACTTTTACAATGTTTCTGTTTTTTGACAAATCGTTGCGATCCATCAAAGATTATAATTCGTGTTTTAATTGGGACATCTCGGCCAAATGAGGATTGGGAGGTAAATGCTGGGTACATTGATTTTGCCAACGATGATATTCCATCCATCGTTTATAAGGCACTAAGGTCAGATTTCGTCCTTCCATTCGCTTCTGAGATCGTTTTTCTGCTAAGATCCCTTAAATCTTCTTGTTCTATATTCTAAGACGGGTAAAACACTTTCCAGGAGTCCAAACGTAGGACCTACTATTGTTTGGCAAGAACTACTATTAGGGGTAAAAATCCTCCGCATTGCATCAACATATTTTTCTTATAATGAATAGGTATTTTCTTTCCGATCATTTGCGGAAGAATGTGTCGATGTTTGGCTATGAATTTTGTCTGATATTTAGACAAAGGTATCTCTCCTTTCAAGACATTAAAACAAAATTCGCACACGGTATCGATGACATCTTTGGAGGCAGTTTGAATTAATTTCTTTCGCATGGGTGGAGAGGCTTTCGACAAGACGGACAACACGTCGCAATGTTTGGCTAAACGAGGAGGTGGTTTTATCATTTTATCCTTTGCATAGTGAAGACGAATGCTTTTGGCGGATGACATCTTTCTTTGTTGGCTTCAAACATACACTGACGTCAATAACTTGACACACGCCATTTTATCTTTCGTTTTGAATATCGCTTTGTCAAAAAATGGATAATATGTTTTCCGAAAATTGCCAAAGTTAACTCGATACTTGACTAAGTATTTGTTCGGATGACGAGACTGTATTTTAACCTTTCCTTTTTGGACAGAAGAATGACGATGGTAGTGGCGTAAACGTCTTTGAGGTGACATATGTGGGTGTTCAGGATAACAAGCAAAAATACACTGACGTCCATAGCTTTAGACGTATATTTGTGCCTTTTTGTGAAGGTTTGACAAATAAAATCATCTCTTGAAGCTGCCTCTCGTTTTTAAATGTTTTATTCAAGGTTTCTTGCAAACTTATTTACCATATGGTCTATACCAAACATTCCTCCCCTTTGCTGACTTCTCCATTATCAGAACGACGATGGATAACCGTGTGCATGTCTTTGAGGGGCATCTTTATGTGGTCCAGTGCACATAAAGAGTGATTCCCATCGTTTACCAAAACTGTCGTTTATTATGGAATGCAACACCACTGATTGTCCTTACGTCGTAAGAATTTGATGACAGTTAACACACGTCGTGGAGGGGTTTACAACGGACGAAATCGGGACAATTCTGGCTAAAAAAAACCAGTAAACTCTGTAACATACCCGATCTCTCTTGGACTTTAAATTGGGAGGCATGTAAGTTATGAGTAGCTGCCACTGCCGCAAAAGAGGAGGAGGATGTCACCGCGGGAGATTTGTTTAGAGACACATGTTTCCATTGCTTCATCAAATGAGGACGAACAGGTGCTAAATTGGATTTGGCTGGCACCACCAGCAACGGAGAGTGGAAGAATCTGAGGCTAATAGAGATGCAGTCACCGTTGCTGCAGGTCGTGGTTTGTGAATGTAAGGTTGCGTCCTTATCGAGGTGCCCTTCTTGAGAGTAGAAATTGTTTAATACAACATGGGTTTCTTTTGCTGTGGCGTTTTTCTTCGATCTGGCCTTGACACCACTACTCTCTTTCTTTGGATCCGTTTGGCTCTTTTAGGAGTGGCTCTTCCTTTAGGAGGACTTCCGGAACAATGGGATTCCATTTTTGGAGGGAGAGAATGATGACATCTCCTAGAGAACCTATTCCGCTAGGTTTTAAAATGATTTGTTCTTTGGTTTGAGTGTCAATGCGAGGATCTGCCAGTTGAGTCAAGGCTACTTTGTTTCTCTCAAAAAAGCGTTTGATTTGATACGAATGTGAATGATACCTTGCATCAACTGACTTGCTGTCACTTTAAACCATTGTTAGACTTCTTTGAGACTGGCTTCTAAGACGTTAGCAAGTATTTGTGGATTTTTTCGCAACTGATGCCATTCAAGGCACGAATCATTTTGACGGGAAAAAGATGAGACTGAATGAATGTCATTATGACGCTGTGTGAGACAGTGCCAAAGTGTTTCAGGTTTATATAGATTTGTTTTTGTTGGTAAGTCGACGATGGGGACGTGTTAAATCTAAGAATAAACGGGCGTGTGTGGTTTGAGTGACATCATTGTACGCATGAGTCAGCCAAGGTGTTCCTAACTGTTTTGCTAAGACTTGTACTTGCGATTTATGTCTAGGTTTTTTTAAAACAAGACCAGGTAATGAGCATTGAGAATAATGGTGGGATGGGCTTTACTTTGTTGAAACAAATGTTGTGTGATGTAAATGACACTGGCATTATGATGATGCCATCTGTGCGGCGTAAACCACCGTTTAATTTGTTCTTCGTATTCTCTTAGTAAGTCTTTAGACACAAACGTTTCCAGTCACGCACATCTGTCCATGGAGGGTGTAAGTCACAAGCTACACACACATCGTCGTACACATCTTCAGTACCTAAAGGTTGAAGAATCATTTTTCCCGTAGATTTCGAGAAGTATCCAGATTAGAACGCAAGGTTTTTAAAAGAATGTATCTTTCATAGACATTTAAATGCTCCACTTTGAAGTTTTATTTGGTTAAGTATTTTGTTCATAAAGTGTCCACAAGGAATATAGGCTAAACAAAATCCCAGAATGCAAGTAATTACAACACACACTACACGTCGACCCCAATATATGGGACATAGTTCTCGTAATAAGTGCTGATACTCCTCCACCGTTTGAATACTCTCATTGATTTCCTTCCACCGAAGATGCTGTATGACATGTGATAAAGGTTTTGGCAAGGTAGTCCGTTTTATACCCTCTTAATGGAATCAATTAATGTATTTTCTGCACTATGGTAATCGTTCTTCAGTATCGAATATAAATAGCTCAGTGACTAGCATACACATAACACTTCGTTCAGAAGTTTCCTCTTCGACTAGGTTTACATTTTGTACAGGATTTTGGTAATCCTCTAACTCCTCTCCTGGAATTTGTTGCAGTATGTGTACCTCGTATAACAAATGAGAAACATACCGTTCTAATTCACACACGTCACGTTGGACAAGGTCTAATCACTGTAACACTTTCATTTGGTATTTTTGAATTAATCTTTCGTGTTCCAAGTACACAATTTGGTGACAAATGTGACATCGTTTATTTCCTGAACATACGTGCGCCTTGGCATTATTGATACGTATGCCTTGTCCACAAGTAGGCAACAATCTCAGCAGTTAATAATCACGTTTCTGCTGTGAACCTTGCGTCTTCAAATGGTTTTGGTCACAGGTTATTCTGACAAACGTGCGCTGACAGATGTCACTCAAATGTCAATCTCCAATGCTTGTGATATTCTCAAGTGTTAGAACCATATTCGCACGTCTCGCAATCATAACTGTATCCCATGAATCCGGCGATATAGGTGATGGCATCGAAATGTTCATCGTGATGATAAACGTAAATGCAGTTTCTGTCTTTGAAAACTATGATTCGAAATAACAGATATCTCCGCACTTCTTGAGGGTGCACTTTCAAGGGGTAACGTGGAGCCAAGACGTCTTTGAAATTTGCATTTCTTGAGTGCCACATTGTGTGTCGGATATCCGCGCTAGCTGTAACAGGAGTTTTGCTTATCTACGTTGTTTAGTTTGGTCCGGTCATCACATAGTTTGCCAGGATCTTTTCCAGTCTGTCGTGTCGTTTGTGTCGGCATATGTTCATCCAACCACGATGGCGTTGGCTAAAAACATCTTGTATTGAGTGTTGTGAATTTTAACGATGCTTTTTTGTTTGGTGCTGCGCAGTGTTTCCACCAGTGACACCTTTTTTGTGTCCTGTCACGTGGGGAAGAGACACATTAGTCGCAAACAAGTGTCGCTTTTTCATCGGTGATGTGAAAAGTTTCGTTGGATTGTTGCGCGTGTTTGTCGATTTATTTAGAAGGTGCCAATTCTGCTACGCTGCTAAACTCGATCCTAACGGGGGACTTCAAGCTCTCGTGACGAGTGGAAAGTCTCAGACGATCGTCTCTTTTAGTTTCACATTGCCGTTTCAGTGTGATTAACAAAGAATCCAACACTTCTGTGATGAACCCCTCTGCTCTCGCCAACGGTACGTCGATGATGAAATCTTTAAACTGCACCGTGTACGTGTAGGTCGTGGTTCTATTTTTTCTAGAGGAGCAATTTTCCGTATCTACGAATGGTCGTACTTTTGAGGGTTTACTGGTGAAATTTTATTGGGTGTAAAATATCTGGGTGTAGTTTCTGCCTCATTCATGTCACCGATAAAATCGCTAGCATGACTTCAGCTACTGTACGAGGTGGTAAATCGCGTTTCACGTTTCTGCCTCTTACTTTATTCTCTTTTTCTCGTTGGATAATGCAATCGTTTCATCTTGACTGCAAAAAGTCAAATGGCATCATTTTAAACGCCATGGTCACAATAGATCAATGTCAGACTGGTGTATATATAAATTGTTAGTGTCTTCCATTCTAGTTTTCATTTCACTCTCAAAATGACCATAACGATGGAAGAGACTACACAAGTCAATCTGCTACCTGTAGCTCAAACCTGCACCATGTAAAGCTGAAAGCAACAAAAGAAGTCGAGAACCAAATACTAACAATACAGTAGTATTTGGAGTTTTATTGTGGTCAGTATTTTGGTGGGACTAGCAGCCATTTCGTTTCTTATATATTGAACAATTGTTTTATGATGTCATTGCCTTCTCCCTGATACGGGTGCGTGCTAATACGAGAGCTACGAATGGCAAAAATGCGACTGCTATCGTTATGACAAGCGTCACCAAATTTCCAGACAGCCAATTGCAGTGCTAGATGTGTTTAGGAGAACTGGCACAGTTGTTCTAATAATTCATGGCAGCACACACTTAAACACAAGGTTCTCTAGTGGGATAACTCTACTCGAGATGGGTTTAGTATGGTGGCGAGCTCCAGTTCTTAACCATTTTGCTAAGCTGATGCTTGATTTATTTGCTTGAAAGCTGAGTCAGCAGGTGAGTTCATTATTTGGCTCTAGTACTCTTACTATGGATATATCTCCTTGTTCCCATTCAACTGGCACTTCATCGCTTCCAACCGAAAGATTAGCTTCAATTAGAAACCATTACACATTTGACCTAAACCAGCATTGTTACTGTATATTACCCAACCTTATCAACAACGATGTCATTAAGCTCAGTACCGCTATGCTAGCTTTAAAGAGTGAATCACCAGTGCCGGGTGCTATCAGTGACACGAGACAAAGAAAGACCACATGCTCCATAGGGTCAGAAAGACGCATCGAAAATCGAAACTGTGGGATATGGTATATATATATATATATATATATATATATATATATATATATATATATATATAATATATATATATATATATGTATATATGTATGTGTGTATATATATATATATATATATATATATATATATATATATATATATATATATATATATATATATATATATATATATATATATATATATATATATATATATATATATAATCGTTGATGACTTACAGCCCCACTAAATGTCTTTCACCAAAGCTTCGAAACGGGTGTGTTTATTGTATCATCATCATCAACCCTATTATACAACAAAATGCATACGATAGAACAATGATATGGAGGTAAATGGGGGCGGTTAACTGGATGACCTGATTTATGCAAGCACGCTCTTCCACCCGGGCGATTGCACTTTCCCTGCGCGCATACAGCAGCAGAAAAACGTGTCTTACTAAGGAGCGTCTCGATTACCTCAGTGAAAGAAAGAAAGATGAACATAAAGAATGACTTACCAAGACGTCTGGAAAATTAAAATTTGAGTCCCGGTAACTAACGAATAAAACCGATTATAGTCCACAGAACGAACACAAGCATTCTAACCACAATACTTCCCTCATGAGCAGGAAAACTACAATATGATATTTATCGATGGGGTGATAAGTTCGCTGCAATATAATATATCCCGCAAGCCTACTGGAAGGACATGGCAGCGATAAAAGTTTGTCTGAGCCACCAAAATGTAACAAGATGTTGCCTATGCATGACTGAAAAAGCAACTAACATGCCGCCACCAGTTTCTCGACGTATATACGATTTTGCGCTAAAAGTAGTTAATGTGGTCAGTTGATACGCGGAGGCCGAGTTCTTGCCAACAATGTAGCCTTCTTATCTATGTACATATCTATAAATAGCAGCCTATAAAGTGACTCATTTTGATGCAGGCTAACCTCAGCTTAGTTGGGTTTGTGCGACGCGTCAATACTCCTTAAAGAACACGCGCAGGTAAGACGAAACGAGGCCTGTATTCATTGGTCCATGTACATTGTTGATCGGTTTAGCCGTAATCTGGCTGAGCGACTATTTAAGCACTGGCGATGCTCTTTTACAACTTTATGGATACATTGGTTAAGGCTGCCTAAATGGTGAGGTATTGCAACTAAAAGGCAAGAGACATATTAATTGCATTGGTGTTATGGCGGTGCAGTCTATATCTGCAGCATTAGTGAAAGACAAAACCTGTCGTAAAATACCTTGGTGTGCTATAAATTTGCACCAAGACTCCTGGTATGTGGGGAAACACAGCGCCCGGTGTGGTCCATAATGTTCTGCAGGTTAAAGCTTTCGTTTGCTAAGACGGGCTTGCCCTTATCAGTAGTATTTGTTTCGTACAAACATTTTAGTGCCCGAGTGCTCGGTCGTTCTTAAAGATACGCAGACCGTGCCCCCTGACACACAACTATCTCTTGACCGGGTCCTCAGTCAAAATACATGTCGCTTAGGTCATAATACCTAACATATATCGTTCCTATTCGTCTTCCAAACATTTTTGTTGAAAAGACCAGAACATTACAGTATTATAGGCCGGACAGCGCGTTATTTTGCTGCGACATTATGCATACTTGTATTTCCGATGATACAGTGGTAACCATCACCTGGTACTAATCATAGTCGAATTTTAGGAGTATTCTAGATTTTAAGTCTCGGAGGGCCCCGAACCGGAAGTCTTCTTCTTAACGTGTGGACATACTCGTGTGTAAGCAGTAAAGTGATAGCACTCTAGCTATGGATACAGTATTGTTTAAGTTTGCTCACCGGACAGAGCTTTAAGGATTTTTTTAGATTTATTTCACAATACTGGAAGTTCCTATAAAATATTCACTTTAATTCCAGTAAATAAATTATTTGTTGAATTTTGTTAAACGTTTTGGTTTAGCTTTTTCTGATACTTATTGTAGAACAGTGTACCATCGTGTATGTATGCTACATATTTTAAAAATCAGAAGAAAATAGGCTGCACGTATCTATACTTATTTTTTTGTATCACGTATCTATACTTATTTTTTTGTATCACGTATCTATACTTATTTTTTTGTATCACGTATCTATACTTATTTTTTTGTATCACGTATCTATACTTATTTTTTTGTATCACGTATCTATACTTATTTTTGTATCACGTATCTATACTTATTTTTTTGTATCACGTATCTATACTTATTTTTTTGTATCACGTATCTATACTTATTTTTTTGTATCACGTATCTATACTTATTTTTTTGTATCACGTATCTATACTTATTTTTTTGTATCACGTATCTATACTTATTTTTTTGTATCACGTATCTATACTTATTTTTTTGTATCACGTATCTATACTTATTTTTTTGTATCACGTATCTATACTTATTTTTTTGTATCACGTATCTATACTTATTTTTTTGTATCACGTATCTATACTTATTTTTTTGTATCACGTATCTATACTTATTTTTTTGTATCACGTATCTATACTTATTTTTTTGTATCACGTATCTATACTTATTTTTTTGTATCACGTATCTATACTTATTTTTTTGTATCACGTATCTATACTTATTTTTTTGTATCACGTATCTATACTTATTTTTTTGTATCACGTATCTATACTTATTTTTTTGTATCACGTATCTATACTTATTTTTTTGTATCACCTCTCACTTTCACGAAATGCATGTATTGAGGATGTAAAAGATTGTGTCAGTTTTTGATGTAAAGAGGATGTAAAAGATTGTGTCAGTAAGTGTCAGTATTTCCTGTGTGACCAAATATTTAGCTAAGTTAAGTTAATGTTTTCCAATAATAATAATAATAATAATAATAATAATAATAATAATAATAATAATAATAATAATAATAATAATAATAATATAATGATAATAATAATGAGGACTTTTTATCGCGACTAATCTTTAGAAGCTCTAAGCGTTTTACAACACCTATAATGATATGACTAAAAATAAGACACCATGCAACTAAAAAACAAAACAAATGCTGAAAATATTCAAGGCTAGAAACATTATTAGGTCTTTAAGTTTGTTCTTGCAGTCGAAAAAGGCGAGTTACAAGAGCATTCTCGAAAGGTATCACTGTGTCTTTGTGTCTAATTTCAATGGGCAATTCATTCCACGTTGCTGGGCCTGGTATGCAAAAGAACGTTGCAAATGAATGTTGCCCATTTGAGTTTGTTTTCATAGTGGGAACAATGAGTTTACGATTGGAAGAAGCGGTGGGTAAATATCTTGCCGGTGTGTACACATGGGTGAGGCCAGATAGGTATTTCGACTGGAGTCTGGACAGTGAAACGTAGCACAAAGAATAAATTGTGTTTTTGATTCTGGATCAAATATATAGCCAGTGTAGGGTACAGGGCAGCTGGGAGGTGTGATCTGATCGTGGTACTCTAAAGATGATCCGAGTAGCTGTGTTTTTTTTAACCTTTTGAAGTTTCTGGAACAGATATTGAGATGAACCAGACATAAGTGTGTTAGAGTAGTACAGTCTTGAAAGTACTAATGAACACACAAGTATTTTAGCGGCATCAATTGAAATATATTTGCGAATGGAGCTGATGCGTCTCAGCTAAGATATGCAGCCTTGCATATGTTCATTACATTTTAGTGCAATGCAAGAGTTCTGTCCAGATTAACACCTAGGTTTTGTACTGATTGTGAATTTAATGTTAGTTTTGCTATATTTACTGTTTGACGTAAATGATGTGAATGAGAAATTCTTTGTGTTGTAATCAGAATGGCCTCAGTTTTCTCATCATTTATCTTCAGCTTGTTACATGTCATCCATGATTTCACATCAGAAATGCACTTCTCTACTCTTTAGATGGTAGTATCAACTTCAGCTGGGTTGCTAGATTTGTATATCAAATATATTGTTAAGTGTATTTGATTTGGGTCATGTATTTTTTATTTTAATTGTTTGTTTGTCAGATTTGACATTTTAAGTTTAAGATTTATTCATTGGGAGAGGTTATTTTTGGAAGGTGGGATGACATGTACTCTTAAGAATAAACACTAGGTGTTGACCTCATTTCTGACCTGGCTTCAGAGTTGTAAACAAGCTTTTAAAATGATTGGTTGGTTCCAAGGACATTATGGAGCTTTGTTATAAACATCTTTCTATTTTTAATTGCGTCATACGTGATTTTTTGAACGTAAATATGTTCTAAAAGATTCTAGAAGATCACGTGACCCCTTTCTTGTTTACGTAAAAACAGGTATATAAATTATGTTTTGGAGCGAACTATTGAGTAGAACTTGGGCTGTTAGAATACTAAGTTGTGTGTAGTTTTGAGTTATTTTAAATTACCTTGTATTGGAAATTATTTCAATTCGTTTGGATCAAGAGAAATTATTTTGTTATTTATCTGGAAAAGAATTGTGCTCAGAGAATTTTATTACTATGAACTGACTTCATGATGTGACATCGTCTTCCATCTTGAATACTTTGCTGGGATTCGAACTTGGAATTATTTGGACAATTTATTACCAGGACGTTTTGCAATTTCTCTAGTGGATAATATTTTGAATTGTTTGGATTAATTTTGGAATTGATTCTTAAAACCGTAAGTTTATTTTTCTTTTCTGGAAAATATTTGTGCTCAGTAAATTGTTTATTAAGTTTTTACAAGCTTGTTATTTTCACTCTTTCTATATTACTGTTTATTCGAGCCTAAGCACGTAACAATATATATATATATATATATATATATATATATATATATATATATATATATATATATATATATATATATACACACGCAAGTAAGGTCGAGCATTTTTTCAAAACAGAATATTTTTGCATTCTTTCACTAATTCTTTCTTTGCTTTCTGCCCCACCCCACCACCTTCTTTCTTTTTCCTTCAACTTCTATAGTACTGTCTAGATCATGTTTATTATAGTACTATAATATAGCGCTTGGATGCATATAGCAGGTGTGGCTATTGATTCTGAGCGACGATGTTATATGGTGCTTTGTGATGCCTGAATAAAATACTTCAACGCGGATAGATGAAATTAATTAGCCGGGTTCCTGCTATTGTTGTTTGCGCGATTATTATCACGCCATAGCTATGTATGCTGGTCGGTCAAAGGGGAATAGCCAGGAGAACGCTAGATATTCTCTATTTTATCTTAGGTCTCAATGGACAGTTGATCTTGTGAAATTGCAAACAACATTAACCTATTGCAGAAAAATGAGAATAATTTTACACTGAAGTTATAAATAAAAACACTAATGATTTTTGTAACTTATATAACTGGTAGTATTAATATTGAACCAACACTGCCACCAACCCATATTTTTTATATTTATTTTATACAGAAAAAAAACTATTTTGAATATTTTCCTGTGAGAAGGCAGCTAAAAGAATCAGCGTGTCGTCCCTGATATGTGATAAGATATTCGCACCCATGTAACAGAGACATCTGCCTGTTTTTCTAACCTTACGTTTCCTGTTACAGTCAGGTTATCTCAGACCACTCGTCTCGTTCAAGGTGTCCAAGCGCAAGGAACTACGTTATCAAGGGAGACAACCATTATTGTCTACTGCTTGGCCCGATAGAGTTGTTTGCCAATCAAACAAAGGACATTTGATTGGAAAACAACTCTATTGGACCAAGCAGCAGACAACAATGGTTGCCTCCCTTGATAACGTAGTTCCTTGCGCTTGGACAG
Organism: Unio delphinus; assembly: GCA_029339505.1. Lineage (NCBI taxonomy): Eukaryota > Metazoa > Mollusca > Bivalvia > Unionida > Unionidae > Unio > Unio delphinus. The sequence goes on along the minus strand of JAQISU010001240.1, from coordinate 13,603,136 downwards.
TTTTTGGAGGAGAAAATCAAAGAACTTGCCAAAAATATTTTTTAAAACCATACCGATAAGACAAAAAGAAAATCGACTACAACCTAGGGAACAGCTTGACTCTGAAAGATAGGAGAGCAAAAATGTTTACACCTATTGTGCTCCAGTTGAATTAAACATGCAATACCTTTAATAGCAAAAAATGCACTAACCAGTCAGAAGGAATAATTTATCCGTCTACACTTTATTCTACAAGCAAATTTCCCTAGAGCACATTATTTCATTGCTAATAGCAACACGTGTCATATTTCCAGGACAGAAAATATTAATTTCCAAGAAACTGTAACTTGAGAGTCTTTCGTGCATAGACGTAAAATTACAATCAATATTTATTACAATACAAGTATTTCACAAACAGTTTCATCTCCTCCAAAGAAAGGAGACTTATATACGATAGTAACACAGATTAATAATTACCCAAAAATAATCCAAGCACGGTCACTCTGCAATATGTTATTCTTCGTTATTCCCTATAACGTTATATTACAGTAGAGTTGTGTACCCAGTGTAGCTTTATTATTTACAAAGTAACTTCTCTAAATTGGTACTGATTAAAATGAAACCTTTCTTGTAATAAATATTAATTATTTATGTTTAATTTCATATAATAACTATATAATAAATGTGATGATACTTCAATAATATACAACGTTTCATGTTGTTATATTTTTTGCTCATGTGTAAAAACTATGTACTTCGGATGGAACAGTCGTGCCTCGTGTGTGAGAAAAAATGTAACTCTTTGATTGTGATTTCCCTGAATCCATGTAAACCCCAGCACAGATCATATTGCGCAGTATTTTTCAGACGATGCAAACACATTTCAATTTTGGGTCCACTTAAAAATATTTATGTCAGGGGGATCATTTTCAAGATTCAAAATGAGGCATGCCCATATAATGAGGTAACTTATACAGACAAAAAGTCTATTTATATGTTGTATTTTGTCCCGTCCATTTATGTTTACAATGTTTGGGAGATATCAATTAATATAATAAATATCATTGGGTAAAAGTGGTTGCAATAATCAGAGTAAGAATATTATTTAAGTTAACATCGAGAGCCCAGAATGTTTTTAAACAGTTGCCACGACCACCCACCCTCACCTTAATACTGGACAGTTTGTATATTCTTACGAATGCCGCAAATGATATAGCAAGTTATGTTGACGTGTATGTTATAACAATAACAAAAGTATTTTAATGTGCACGATCGAGAATCAAACACAAAATTTGTTCTCTGTGCTACGTTTCACTGACGGACTCCAGACCAACATACCTATCTGGTCTCACCCATGTGTACACACCAGCAAGATACTTACGCTCCTTATGCTCATTATTCCCACTATAAAATGAAGTCATCTGGACAACGTTCTTTTGCATACCAAAGCCCAATAATGTGGAAATTAGACACAAAGACAGAGTCATCCCTTTCAAGAGTGCCGCTCTTAAAACTCACCTTTTTCACCTTAAAGACCTAATAATGTTTCATGCTTTAAATGTTTTCAGGATTTTTATGTTTTCTAATTTCATTTTTTGTAGTCATAAGATTAGAGATGTTGTAAAGCATGGATGTCCTTTCATTAACGATCAGAATCAATGAACGGTGATATTCCAGCAACAACAAAAATGACCAAGGCATCAAACTATAGTCATGTTTATTTTGTCACCGACTTAAGAACTTCTAACTGGAGCTGCAAATTCGTCTTGTATTGGTGACGAATGGAAGAAAAAGTGAACGTTTTGTGATAAAAGATAAGCATTACATAAAACAATCTTTCATTTTACTTCTACAACTACATTTTCTGAATGCTATGCACGTTAGTATGAGGTGAACTATATGTGTTGATAACAATAGTGGTGTGTATTCAATGAAACCGAAAAGTCAGACTTTATTTTGTATTTAATAAACTCCTTTATTGAACATATAATGCCATACGAAATTTAGTCCGGTAATAAAATAGATTTCGCAATTAATCAACACAATTAGTCTATCTAGCCTCAAGGGAAATTTAACATGGGGAACTATTTGGGCCTATTTAGCCTCAAGGGAAATTGAACATAGTGGGTCTATCTAGCCTCAAGGGAAATTGAACATGGGAACTATTTGGGCCTATCTAGCCTCAAGGGAAATGGAACATGGGGAATATGATTTGTATGGGTATAGGGAACTGTAGAGCGACATTTATAAAATAAATTTATAAAATTAAAATGTCAAGCGACATTGAGTCGGAAGATAAGCATTACATAAAACAATCTTTCATTTTACTTCTACAACTACATTTTCTGAATGCTATGCACGTTAGTATGAGGTGAACTATATGTGTTGATAACAATAGTGGTGTGTATTCAATGAAACCGAAAAGTCAGACTTTATTTTGTATTTAATAAACTCCTTTATTGAACATATAATGCCATACGAAATTTAGTCCGGTAATAAAATAGATTTCGCAATTAATCAACACACACATTATGTCTCTGTTTCTCTCCATCGCTGTCTCTCTGTTTTTCTCTATCTCTGTATGTATGTCTGTCTGTGTATATAAGTAGTAATAGGGGGCACTCTAGCCTCAATGGAAAATCCAGTCAAAAAGGGCTTGGGCACATCTAGCCTCAAGGGGAATTTAACATGGTGGGTCTATCTAGCCTCAAGGGAAATTTAACATGGGGAACTATTTGGGCCTATTTAGCCTCAAGGGAAATTGAACATAGTGGGTCTATCTAGCCTCAAGGGAAATTGAACATGGGAACTATTTGGGCCTATCTAGCCTCAAGGGAAATGGAACATGGGGAATATGATTTGTATGGGTATAGGGAACTGTAGAGCGACAAGGGGAAAAATGGTGGCAATGAAAGCTAATATCTTTTCGAGACCTATGAGTGGCTTTGAAAAGGGCCTTTGGATACTTCTTCTTCTTTCATTTTCTGCCGTTGTTCCACCACCTTTTAATTTTACCAATGATTCCCGTTTTCTTCTTCTTTTCTTCCTCGGGAATCCAATTGGGATGTCCCATAGCTCTAAACTTTTCCTGAACTCTCATCCATCTTAGATCGAGTAGATCAAAGTCCTCTTTCTTCTTTTTGTTTTTTTTTTCCTTTCTCTCCTTAGACCAGTTTTCTTTAATCTGGATCACCTGTTCTTCCATCACCATTCTCATCATTGCTTCTGCTTTCTTTAGCCTGTCTAGACCCCACTGCACATATTCCCACTTTATCAGATGTAATGTTTCTTCTAGAAAGCACCTGACTTTGATGACATGATAAAGTGCCTGCTTCAAGTACCCTATTCTTATATATTTTCTTTTAATACGTCTTCTTAATTTCTGGTCTTCCTCCTCTATCATACCTTCTAATAGATCTCTTGCTAATTTCAGTTGGCTTACAAAGCCATGTTACTCTGAAATTTTTCCTCAAGTCTTTCCACTTCATATTCTGCATCAAGGATCCCAAACCAGCTGTCTCGGAGTAGGATAAACAAGTCGAAATTCATCTTGATGTGTTCAAAATTGAATGGCTCCAAGGAAGCAAGCAACATAGGTGTTTTATAGTTGCCACCGTCCACTAGGGACATATGGGCAACTTTTATAGCTACCATATCGGTAGCTATTTAACCCCTTGGGGAGGGGTCGCTACTCCCTCCCCTCAGGTTTAAAAGTGCTTAACTGCACTATTAATGCATTGGGCGTTCCCTGAATTACTAAAAAGTAACTATCAGAAAAATGAAAGCCCATGGGGTGGGTAGGAATGGTACCTACACACACCCACCCCTATCGATAACAACCAATCAGAAGCAGAAGTACTGGTAGCGAGGGAAAACGTTTTCTCATTTCGCTAGTAATTTTGATGAGTCGGAAACGGAAAAGGCGGCAAGGGCCCAGGTCCGGGAGTCCAGCGACACAGCAACACACACAAGAGCACACCAAGAGAGAGAAAGCAAGGCCACGAACGCAGTCCACACCTGAAACGAAAAGGCCACACTTATTTCAAATTCAGTCCAGTTATACTAATGGACAGCTTAAAATCCAATATTGTGTCAGCCACCTGTGCAATTAATCTAATATTTGAGTTGAAGAATTGTTATTTACATTCCTACTGTCCGAATTAACTAGTACATAAGCGTACATATAATAAGTCCCTAACAAATTTATAAAATTAAAATGTCAAGCGACATATAATAGTGTAGTCAATGGTAGGTAAATTTGAGTTGTAAGTTTGCTGGAGGCGGTTCCAATGAGGTCATATTAGCTTTTTAGGGCCACGGAATAGTTAGTCAAAAAGGGTTACTCGTTACCAATTGAGTCCCCATTATTCAGGCAAAATGACTATGGCAATGAAACTCTTTTCATTGTGAGGCTCCTCGTGGTCCGGTGGTGGCAGCCATGTTTGTTAACCCACTACAAACATGGCGGTCATATCTTCCTTCAAGTCGTAATTGGTGTAAGTAGCTACCACTGTTTCTTCTCCATTTCCGTTTCTGCCGCAAAACTAGTTCGGGAGTTACGAAACTTCTATGTCGAGTCCATTGTGGTAGCCGCCACTTTCCAAGTTTCCCTCCATGTCTATCCCTGCCACAAATCTAGTTCGGGAGTTACGAGACTTTCATTTCGAGCTACCTGTGGTCGCCACCATTATACAAGTTGAGTTTTCTTTCTGGAGAAGTGACGGGGCAACATCACAATATACGTCCTTAGCTTCGCAGCCCGGGATATCATCATGCTATTACTGCACTCCCATGGTGACGTCACCAGGTCGCCTGCTCCAGAAAAGCCGTCCTACTTGGTCCACAGTCAATGCCTAAATGACGATGGCTCCAAGGAACTGAACTGAAGTTGGATTTTTATAGTTGCCGCCGTCTACTAGAGACATATGGGCAACTTTTATAGCTACCATGTTGGTAGCCATTTAAAGTCCCTTGGGGAGGGGTCGCTACTCCCTCCCCTCCGGCATTTAAGTGCTTAAATGCACTGTAAATTAATATTGGGCGTTCTCCCGAATTACTAAAAAGTAACTATCGGGAGAAATGAAAGCCCATAGGGTGGGTAGGAATAGTACCCACACACACACCTATCAAACAATCAGAAGTATTCGCTGGTAGCGAGGGAAAATGTTTTCTCATTTCGCTAGTAATTTTGATGAGTCGGAAGCGGAAAAGGCGGAAAAGGCCCAGGTCCAGGAGTCCGGCGACACAGCAGCACACACCAGAGCACGCAAACAGCAAGACAGCACAGCAAGGACGCAGCCCACACCTGAAACGACAAGGTCATACTAAAGGTCAAATTTAGTCCAGTTATACTAATGGACAACCTAACATCCAATAATGTTTTAGCCACCTGTGCAATTACTCAAATATTTAAGTTGAAGAATTGTTATTTATAGTCCTATCATTCGAATAAAACTAGTACATAAGCGTACATATGATAAGTCCCTAATTTAGAATTTAAAATGTCAAAGTGACATATAATAGTGTAGTCAATGGTAGGTAATTTTGGTCTTGAATTTTGTTGGAGGCGGTACCAATAAGGTCTAATTAGTCTTTTTAGGGCCACGGAAAGTTGTTCAAAGAGGGGTACTTGTAATCAAATGAGTCCCCTATTATTCAGGCAAAGGAAATGGCAATGAAAATCTTTTCATTGTACAGCTTTCTTCGTAGTCCGGTGGTGACGTCTATATCCGTATGACAGCTGGATCTCTATCACACTTCTGGGTATCTGGGGTAGTCTTTCACTGTCATGGCAATAGCATCTTATATCCTCATGCAGTCCTGTGGGACAATCTCACTCATATTCTGCTATCACCAGACAGCGCGCCCCAGGTCCGCCATATTGCTTAGATTTCCATGGCATGTTGCAATATGGTTCCAGCAGTGTGATACAGCAGCATACCAACATCTATAGCAACCATTTCTCTTCAATCCGTAGTTAAGTAGAAGTAGAGGCCTCCATCTTCTTTCTGTTTCAACCCCTGCCGCAAAACAAGTTCGGGACTTATGTGGTATCCGCTTCAAGAAGTCAAGGTCACTGCCGCTATACATACTTCCCTCCATTTCTATTTCTGCCACGAAGCAAGGTCGGGAGTTACGAAATATCCATTTTGAGTTTCTGCATAGTCCACCGCTGTACAAATTGATGTTTCTGTCTGTATCAGTGACGGGATAATATCACAGTAACATCCTTAACTGTGAAAGCCCGGGATTCATGCTCTCGCACTACAACTGTGACGTCACCAGGTCGCCTGCTCCAGATAAGCCGTCCTACTCAGTCCGCTGCCTTTGCCTGAATCCTTGATGGCTCCAAGGCTGACTGAAGTTGGATTTTTATAGTTGCCGTCGTCTACTAGAGACATATGGGCAACTTTTATAGCTACCATGTTGGTAGCCATTTAAGGTCCCTTGGGGAGGGGTCGCTATTCCCTCCCATCAGGCATTTAAGTGCTTAAATGCACTATAAATTAATATTGGGCGTTCTCCCGAATTACCAAAAAGTAACTATCGAGAGAAATGAAAGCCCATAGGGTGGGTAGGAATAGTACCCACACCCACCCACCCCTATCGACAACAACCAATCAGAAGCAGAAATACTGGTAGCGAGGGAAAACGTTTTCTCATTTCGCTAGTAATTTTGACGAGTCGGAAACGGAAAAGGCGGCAAGGGCCCAGGTCCAGGAGTCCAGCGACACAGCAACACACACAAGAGCACACCAAGAGAGAGACAGCAAGGCCACGAACGCAGTCCACACCTGAAACGAAAAGGCCACACTTATTTCAAATTCAGTCCAGTTATACTAATGGACAGCTTAAAATCCAATATTGTGTCAGCCACCTGTGCAATTAATCTAATATTTGAGTTGAAGAATTGTTATTTACATTCCTACTGTCCGAATTAACTAGTACATAAGCGTACATATAATAAGTCCCTAACAAATTTATAAAATTAAAATGTCAAGCGACATATAATAGTGTAGTTAATGGTAGGTAAATTTGAGTTGTAAGTTTGCTGGAGGCGGTTCCAATGAGGTCATATTAGCTTTTTAGGGCCACGGAATAGTTAGTCAAAAAGGGTTACTCGTTACCAATTGAGTCCCCTATTATTCAGGCAAAATGACTATGGCAATGAAACTCTTTTCATTGTGAGGCTCCTCGTGGTCCGGTGGTGGCAGCCATGTTTGCTAACCCACTACAAACATGGCGGTCATATCTTCCTTCAAGTCGTAATTGGTGTAAGTAGCTACCACCGTTTCTTCTCCATTTCCGTTTCTGCCGCAAAACTAGTTCGGGAGTTACGAAACTGCTATGTCGAGTCCATTGTGGTAGCCGCCACTTTCCAAGTTTCCCTCCATGTCTATCCCTGCCACAAATCTAGTTCGGGAGTTACGAGACTTTCATTTCGAGCTACCTGTAATCGCCACCATTATACAAGTTGAGTTTTCTTTCTGGAGAAGTGACGGGGCAACATCACAATATACTTCCTTAGCTTCGCAGCCCGGGATATCATCATGCTATTACTGCACTCCCATGGTGACGTCACCAGGTCGCCTGCTCCAGAAAAGCCGTCCCACTTGGTCCACAGTCAATGCCTGAATGTGGTACTACTAATTGATGTTTTAAAGTTGCCACCGTTTACTAGAAACATTTGGGCAACTTTTATATCCAGCATATCGCTGAACATTTATTTAACTTTATATATGTGTACAGTAGTACACTTCTTAATTTGGGCGTTATACCGAATTACTAAAAAGTAACTATCGGTATAAATGGAAGCCCTGGGGCAGGTAGGTAAGTCCCATCCACACCTACCCCCATCAACTTCTTCGGCAGGCAAGCAGGAAGAGGCAAAGGAGGAAGAGGCCCCGGAAATTAATTCATCATCGTCTTGCGCGCAAAGAAGGCGAACGCACAACAGGACCCAAAAACAAACAAACACGAGGAGTCAAAAAGTACCACACCCTTTTTATTATACTTGCAACCCCATAAGACATGTAAAAGTGGAAGTGCTATACTATGTTGTGTTGTGAATTGTTTTGATGTTATTTATTATATTTTATTAATATTGCAACATTGTGTTGCGGGGGTCTGATAGTCCTGGATTAAGACTACCTTATAATTTCTAATAGGGTCATAATGAGTGTGTGCAATGTATGCATATGTGTCTATGAGGTTGCAATCCCTTTTGATTTATTTTAATTTTAATCCAGTTTTTCTAATGGATGCCCTATACCAATTATGTGTAGGCCACCTGTGCAATTGAGTCAAGCTACATAAGTTACGAATTTCCTATCACTTATCACTATGCCCCTAAGTAAGTACATAGTGTACTATACAATCGCCACCATCCTACTGGCAAAAATCCCTTCTCAGAGAGGGAAATTCACCCTAAGAAAAAGAAAAATACCTACACTAGTGTGTCAGAGTGACTATAAAAGTTTGTTCTCGGTAGGTTGTTTTTAGTTGTAAATTTGGTTGGGTGTGATCCGAAAATGCCATATTCGTGATTGATGTTTGGTTGTTCAAATGGAATTCTCTGTTACCAATCGAGTTTGAGAGTTCTCTATCTATAGAAAAAACATTAAACATATACAAGGACATAGAGATTTTAGAAATATAAGAGGGAAATGGGTCAACACCAACTTCCCAGAGAGACTGATTGGATTAGGCACAGAGGTATACCTGATTGTATACATGTGCGTAGGCACAGAGGTATACCAGGCTGTATACATGTGCGTACACCAATCCAGGCGATTCCTATATAGAAAAGAGCCTGTGTCCCCACTGTTTCACTAATCTTCCCTATTCCCAAGAGTCACAAAGGGTAGGAAATAGTAACAATACAAGACAATTACAACAGGACAACATAATAACAATTAACAATTAACATTAATATTAATATCAACATCAACATCAACATTAACATCATTAACATTAACGTCAACACTAACTCTAACATCAACATCAACACTAACACCAACATCAACATTAACATTAACATCAACATTAACATTAAAGCTGAACTTAAAATAGCCCTGAAAAGGGCTGATTTGTAGTCAGGTTCTCCACGTTTCCTCTGTTGTCAATGATAGCATCCACAGCTCCATTTATTATCCTTCGAATATAGTCCATGCAATTGTTACTTCCATTGAAGTCCAGTTCAAGGTTGTTATCGAATAATTTTGGATAGTGTGTGCCATTAGCTTTTATTCTGACAGGAAGAGGGTGATGTTAGTATGAAGATTTTTCTCAGACTACACTTATTAATTATATATTAAACCTATATGGCGGTAATCTCTGTCAGGACCATAATCATGAGTAAGTGTAAACTCGCAAGTCGCGTATAAGTTCAGTATGAACTCAGTATCGACGCCCACCAGATTACAGCTCCAACAGAATCACAGGCCAGTCTTAAACTGTTTATTAAGTAATTAGTTATTCTTAGTTAAATGAATTTAAACATTTATAATGTTAAAATAATAGAATTCTAACTAATTAATTTAGTTTTATATATCAATATATTCTATATAGCGATGATCTCTGCTAGAATCATGATTATGAGTGAGTGTAGACTCGAAAGACGCGTTTAAGTTCTTTATGAACTCAGTATCGACACCCACCCATATGACAACTTCAACAGAGTCACAGGCTAGTTTTGAAGCATAATTATAAATTATTTATTGTTAATAAAAGTTTTTTAATATTTATAATATTTATTTTTCTTTAGTTTTTATTTTAATATATCACAGGCTAATTTTAAATGTATTTAATAATTATACAGTTATTTTACCACTACCCCAGAGTCCCTACTCCATTTTAGAGAATTTGTTTGATGTTCTATGGTGATATTATATTTTATCAATTAAGTTTGAATTGATAAGAAAATCAATTATATTTTTTGCTGTTAATTGTATATTGGGTTGTGTTAAATTTAGTAGGTTTGGGTATACATTTGTTGATTTTCCTATTTTTAGTTTATTTTTAAGTATTTTTCTATATATCGTATTGTTTACACATTTATTGAATATATGATATAGATCTTCTATTGCTTACATTTAAAGCAATTTATATTATGGGGGGATGGTCCTATGTATTTACCAAAACTATTAGCTAACTTTGTTTTTCCTAGCATTATCCTATTCATTTTAATTTGCTCTCTCCTTGTATTACCTAATATTATTGCTGTCCTTTTAACATTTTTTATAATATTATATAACACTCTCCCTTTATTGGATAAGCTCCAGGTATTTTGCCAGATAGTATTTATCATGTTATATATTAATCCATACATTTCAGTATGGCTATACTGCAATGGGTTATAATGTAATTCATTTATTTTATTATTAGCTAACTGATCAGCTAATTCATTTCCCTTTACACCTATGTGTGAGGGTACTCATAGAAAGTCTACTATAATGTTTTGTGTTTTAAATTTAGTTATTTGGTATTGGAGTTGATAAAGAAAGTTTTTCCTACTATTAGAGTTATTATTATGTATAGTTTTTAAGACACTGAGTGAGTCACTTACAATTAGAGCTTTTGATGGTTTGTTTTGTTGAATCCACATCATGGCTTGTAGTATAGCCCAGAATTCAACACTATATATAGAACAATAATCTGGTAAGCGTTGGCCTTCATTTATTTGTAAATTAGGTATGACCCATGCTGCTGCTGTTCTTGTAGGATCAGTTGTTTGAGAACCATCAGTATAAATTTTTAAATGATTTTTATATTTATTATTTAAATATTCATTTATAATCATTTTCAAAAAATGTGGGTTCTGTATTTTATTACCTTGATTTAGCAGGGAGAGATCTACATATATATGATTCAGTCTCCATGGAATTATAATTGGAGTTGTAATTTTTTGTACTTGAAATATATCCACAGGGAGTTTTTATAGTATTTATTTGCTTACCACATGAGTTAGAATATTTTCCGCGTTTTATTAGGGGTTTATTGCATTTTTTAATAATCTGTAATGTGGGGTGTGTTTCCTTATGAGCTGACAAACGAGCAACATATCTTAACATGACCTCTTGTCTTCTCAAACGAAGTGGAAGTTCACCTGCCAGGACCTGTAACTCCTCAGTGGATGTAGACGGTAGTGCTCCAGTTGCTATAAGAAGAGCTTTTCTCTGTACTTGTATAATTTTATTTAGTAGTGTAGATGATGCCGTAGCATAAATCTGACACCCATACTTAATCTTAGATCGAATAAGTGATCTATAGAGAGTAATTATTGTTTTTTGACAGGCACCCCAATGTGTACCTTAAATACTTTTAATTAGGTTAAGGTCTAAATTATATCTTTTAACTAGGTCTGTAATATGATATGACCATTTCATGTGTTGGTCAAAATACATTCCTAAGAATTTAACTACTTTTACAAATTTTAACTCCTGATTTTGTAGGGTGAGTTTTGGATATATTATATTATGTTTATGAGGGGTAAATAGTACAGCTACTGTTTTTTGGTGTGAAAATTTAAATCCCCATTTATCAGCCCATTTACCTATATTATCTAAACTATTTTGTATTTCAGCAATATGTTTTTGATTTGATGGGTTACCTGCTCTCCAAAGAGCACTATCATCAGCAAATTGTGAAAGTTCAACTTGCATAGTAGCTATATTTTTATCTAAATCATTTATCATAATATTAAAAAGTGTAGGGCTGAGTACACTCCCTTGAAGGGTACCATTTTCTAAACTGTATTTTTCAGAATAAGTTGTTCCTATCCTAGTAATAATTTTACGATCAATTAGAAAGTCATTTATGAAGTTATATATATTACCTGTTACTCCATATTGATTTAATTTAGTTAATAGCCCCTTAGTCCAAACCAGATCAAATGCTTTTTCCATATCTAGAAAGACAGCAATAAGATTTCTGTTTTTACATTGATTATTACTGAAGGCAAGTTTAATTGCAGTTTCTAATTTAATTAGTTGATCTATAGTAGATCTATTATTACGAAAACCACATTGATTGTTAGATATGAGATTATTAGTTTCTAAATGGTATTTCAGCCTATTATTAATAATAATCTCCATTATTTTACATATGTTATTAGTAAGGGAAATAGGCCTATATGAATTAACATCATTTCTATCTTTATTTGGTTTTAATATTGGGATAACTACTGCTGTTTTCCATTTTATAGGGAGTTTTCCAGTGTTCCATATCATATTATACATATTTAATATTATTTTAATAAAGTTAACAGGTAATTTTTTATATATTGAATAACCTATTGTATCCTCTCCAGGTGAGGTGTCTTTTTTAGTTTTTATGGCTTGATACCATTCACTGATAGTAATTTCATCATTTAAATAAGAGTTTTTGGTTCCTAAATCTGTAAATATATGTTTATAATCTTTTTTCAACTTTATTTCTATATTCCTGGAATTCCTTTGTGTGGCAGCCATGTTTGTTAACCCACTACAAACATGGCGGTCATATCTTCCTTCAAGTCGTAATTGGTGTAAGTAGCTACCACTGTTTCTTCTCCATTTCCGTTTCTGCCGCAAAACTAGTTCGGGAGTTACGAAACTTCTATGTCGAGTCCATTGTGGTAGCCGCCACTTTCCAAGTTTCCCTCCATGTCTATCTCTGCCACAAATCTAGTTCGGGAGTAGCCAAATGGAATTGCTTTATATGGTTCAAGCGCGGACATGATGGAAAACACCCCCATACGATCCAGAAACTTACATTATTCCTATCATCACCAAAACACGCGGACGTGATAGAAAACATCCCTCTACTGTTTAGGGTTTTGAAACATTTGGATAGTTTGATGTGAGGGATAGAAAGAAAATTCAAAGAGCATTTATATGAGTACAAATGTAAAACAAACGACAGACGCATTGGTTTCAAAACACAACATTTTTTATTCAAATAACAAACATTTTTTTTCAAATAACAAACATTTTTTCAAATAACAAATTTTTTTTTCTTCCATAACACTAATACATTATCATTGACATGGTTGACAACGTTGCGAATTAAATTGAGATTTCCACTGTTGGAAATCATTGGGCCATTGATGTACACTACGTTTCCTAGCTAAAGACAACAGATAGCCATAATGGTCACAAAACCATCGATCTACTTTGTCATCGTTTCGAGATGAATGACGATCAAAATAAGTCACTAAATGTTCTAAGGAATATCCAAGACTGCGATGATGCAGATAATAGACACAATATTGTCCACACACCATAGAATCTGTGCTTTGTAATTTCACATTATTGAATCGTGTCGTCTGGGCATTTCTTCTCATAAAGTCAATGATATCATCTTCGAAAGGGGGTAATCCATACGAATCAAAATATTCCACACAACCCTCTTGAGGAAAGTAGACAGCTACCCAGTGAGTTCCTGGAAGATGACTATCATCTGTGTTGATGACATAAGCTTGATTCTCTTGAGGTTTGCGATGAGGTAGTTCATCTTTAGCACACACGACAGGATTCCAAGAAGCAGTGTACGAACTACGGTTCAAAAGATAATAAAGTTCCCAGGTATCCATTTGTTTGTTGTGTAGCCTTGTTGTTTTTTTCCCTTTCTTCACAGGTGATGATAAGTCATCAATTCAATCCAGACTTTTTGTTTGAAACGGTCTGTCAAGTAACTGTTGGTTTGCTTCTTCTCTTTACTCTTGGCCAAGAGAGCTTCGATGCGATCAATTTCTCGAGCAAACAATGGAGGAGAGGAATGAGCACACAAGTCTTTATACCACTGAAGTAACACGGTTTCTTCTGAGATGAGACTCCATGCTTCGTTCAGATAATCGTCCAATTTTTCTTCTTGACTCATCATCATACATTTATCGTGTTGAATTTCACTGGGATGATCGATTTGACATCCATAACAATCTTTTTTAATCATGTCTCTCATTTTATCTTCCAAGTGTTGTGCAAAACAAGCCACTAACTGTTGTTCCTGTTCTGGCCATCTGGATTGCATGATCACTACTTCTTCTTTTTGGTCTTGAGGGTTTGCTTTTTCTGTAACCTCCCATTCCATTTCCATGGATTCTCCACTGTTCAAAGAGGAACCAGAGTTTTCCATAGTGTTTAATAGTCTAAAACTGTTGATTTCTATGGTATTATCGAATTTGGCATACAGAATAACATTCACCGTATGGGGAAGAGCTGGTGAAAACTGAAGTTCCACACGTATCTGCCCAGATTTTATAGGGTGGAAATGTCCCTCGTCGCTGCCTTGGTCTGGAGTGAAATCAAAAGCCCACAAAGCGTAACCTCCTGCATAATCGTCGTAGGAAATACCGTGACTGGTGTTGGTTCCTAACTGTCCTGTGGCTTCGTACAGTGACAAGTACGACCTCAAGTAATTCTTCGGGGCAAACTTGGGTTCGAAGGGCCTGGTACACAAAGTTTTGCCATCGCGACTGACTTCGATTTTGGATACATTGTAGTGCTGAAACTGGAAAGGATTTTCAGTGTAGGCACCGTTGAAGGCTTCATTGCTGACGATACCAATGAATAAACGTTTGGGTAACTGTCCTTGGAACAGATGATCTTCGATCTTAGATTGGAGTCCAGCGGCAATGGTGAACGTTTTGACTTCCACGTGTCGTATCGGATACTTGGCTGTCGTTCTGCTCAAACTGTGACTGATATCATTTCCCACTTTAGGTAACACTTCCACACGACGCACGTATAACTTGGCTTCTTGGATACTGGTTTTACAGTGGTGGCTAGTCTTCTGCTCACCATCAGGTTCAGTAGCCATCAAATGGAAAGTAGCACTGCTACGATTTAGTCTCAAGCGAATATCCACCCCGTTCAGCAAATACTTCTCTTGAAACCACATGTCCAAATGCAAACGATCGCACAGTTTTAAACTACGTCCAAGAATTTTCTTCCGACGCTCGTTAAAACCCACATTGTGTGGATCGTTAGCTGCGGTCAAGACTGTGTCGTTAAACTTATCTGCTGTGTCAGGTTTTCATACCACGCAAGCATCTAAATGAGTGTTCTTGGCTTCTTTTCCGTACGTCAAGAGATTTTCGAGGTACGCTCGGTAAGGGTAAGTATCCATGCTACTGCTGACCAGTTTGTTATTCATGTACAAATCCACTTCGCTAAACAAGGAATGCATGAAATTGTTGACGGGAGCTGCTTGGGTATCGGCTGCTAGATTGGAGCCGTCCGTTTTGGTTACTTTCACTTTCAAATACAAGTAACTGTTGTTGAGATCGATGTAATCTTCGGGTTGTCCTTTGATTTCAAACTCGATGGGAGCTGAATCCGTCAAAGAGGAGACGGGATGAAATTCAACGCATTGGGCTTCTTACATGGTCATCATTGTGGGTGGCATGGCAAAGAGATCTAGTTCCGACCTGGAACAGGCACACGATTCTTGGTGCATCATTTTTTTCTCTCAGTCTCTATGTGTTTTTTTACTTTTAATAATCAAAAATGTCTAAGTCTCGAGCGGTTCTTTTTTTCTTCGTCTTTCTAACTTTAGATGTACGGAGACTTTTGAAAGGGTACCTTCGTCGTCGCTTTCTACCTTGTCCTTGCTGTGTCGTCAGGGAAACAGGAATGCCAGACTCGGTACCGTTTAGGGCATTTATAGGACTTTCTCGTCGACCCAAAATCTTTTTTCCCGTTTGAAGCAAGACATTTTTGCCTGCTCTCAAAAAAGATTCTTTGGGGTTTTGTTTGTCAATGAGAACATTGTGAAGAAAATCTTTGCCGTGAGTCAATGCGGCATCTTTGAAGGCGTGCAATCCTCGTGTCACCATCGGTTTCAAAACAGGGACCACAGAACGAAAGGCTGATTTAAACATATCTCCTAAACCATGTCCTCGTTGTCGAGTGACTCCTTGGTACACAGGATACATCACTTTTTCAGTTGTTCGAGAATCGTTTTTGAAAATGGAGTTTCACTGTGACTTTCCCTTTGGTAAATGGAATATTTTGTCCTAGCTCTCCTTTTATAGTAATGTTGACACTGTCGAAATACGACTTACTGACAGGTAAATAATGAGGATGTACAAATTCACGGTGAACGTGATAGGTATTTCCACCTTCCTCGTCAGCGGCGACGGCAGAATCCAATTTGAAAGGAATGACACGTAGTAACGGTACAGAGGTGTGTCCTACCACGTTGTACTCCACCACATCGGAGTACACAAACATCAAGTTGAGTCCTTGGTTCAATTCTACAGGGAATCGAAAATATTTTGCAAAAATTATGTTACTGGTTATGGCTGGTATTTGCTTTTTGTTCTTGAGCAACTCGGTGTCTCCACTTAAAATCTCAAACAATTCAGGACAAAAGGTAATGCCTATCATTTCATCCTCTGGAAATTTGATCATGAGACGACGAGCCACTTGATAGTACTCAAAGGTAACACTTTTTTTGGAGGGTAGTTTATCCATGGCTTTACCAAACACAGCATTAAACCTGGTAACAAGTGTAGTCACTAAATGTTGACCACTAAAATAATAGCCTGGAGGAATGCTGATCACATGAGTGGACAGGGTTTTAGTTTTGGGTCCATCTGATTTCTTTGTGTCAATGCCAGTGATGCCTCGTTCGATTAAGGCTTGTTGCAATTGCTCGTCTTTCACTTCTACTGTAAAAGTGTTTTGATTTTCGACGATTTTTTTTATTTGTGACGGGTGTAATATTTCCACTAAAGCCACTTCCCAATGAGCATCTTGATCCAATGCATGGCTTAAGGTAATTTAGCTGTGTAACAGCACAACGTGTTGTTAGGAAACACCTTCATGGAACTGTCACTGGGTAACGTTAAGTAAAATTGGTTAATAGTGTTGTTCATAATTCCAATGTTGTTCTGTCCGAGGAGTCACTCGAGGTTAAAGGAGTGTCTAAAAGAGGATTGTGATTGGAAGGGTGGCTGTCAGGAGAATGACTAACGATGGACGCAAGGCTCCCAATATTGTTACTGTTGTTCCCGTTGTAAGCGTATTTCAAGGAAGGATTAGGAAGAAGATACCCAATGCAACTGCTGAGTAAAATAGTCCACAATTGTTTGTCTCCTTGTTGCAAACTCAAATTAGCAATGGCTGCACCGATAACACAATACACCACAAAGATTTGACAGAAAAAGACGATTTGGGTTTTAGGGACACGTTCTCCACAACACACCCACAAGGGTTGCTTTTGTAAATCTTGCAGAGATGACGTGGGTGAAGGAGTAGTCACTGTGGTTGCTGAAGCTGTATTGAAGGGCATGATGGTCACTTCTTTTTATAGTCGATGACTTGTGCAGCGTCAATCCAAGAATCAAAACTAGGAGGATATCCTTTCCAACGTACTTTGACTTCTTTGACACGACGTTTTCCTACTTTACGGGTTCTTCGTTCGAGAATGCTTTCAATGTCGTACACGTCGTCTTCGTTTTTGGTGACACGTTGTAACTCAGGCAAGTAAAACGTTCCTTTTAATACTTCTCCGTTCATGTCTTCCAATTTATAGACGGCAGGATGACGGCCACGAACTCGTTTAGTAACACGAAACAATTCGGTGGTCCAATTGGTTAAGTAACCTTTGTCGAAAGTGCGTTTGGTTTTACCAATGCGTACCCAATCTCCCGGGGTTAACACTTCTCCACCTTTCTTGGGGACAGCCCTCGTTCGGGACGTACCAAACAGACGCTCAAAAACAGTCACTTCGTTGTCGGGTGTCACCTCTTGTGGGGCACGTCCAATGCTTCTATGGTAAGATTGATTGTAGGCTTGGACTAAGTGCGGTAAGACGTCGATGTACTTGAGAGTGTGTTGATGCGTAAAATATTTCCACATGCGTTCTTTCAAGGTACGTTGAAAATGTTCCACGATACTGGCTTTGGTTTCAGGATTTTCGGTGGTGAAAAAATGAATGTCACGTTTCTTTAATTCTCGTTGGAAAGCTTGATTCAGAAATTTGGTGCCTTTGTCGGTTTGCCATCGAAGAGGGTGACGACCACTTTGTTTCAACACCACTTGCAAAGCTCGTACTAACTCTCCGCTCGATTTGGATGTCAATGGTACGACCCAGGCAAATTTAGAAAAGACGTCGATGACACAAAACAAATATTTGTAGCCGCGATTGTAGGTGGCTAAATGAGAGACATCGGCTAAATCGGCTTGCCATTGATGATCGATGCCTTCCACTTGAGTGCGACTTCTGTGAAATTTTCGTCGAATGGGTTTGTGTAAAGTGTACGTCGCTTGATCTTGTAACCATCGTTATACTGCAGGTAAACGGAGCTTTTTCAGGCGAGTTTTGGCAGCACGATACAATTTCTGAATGCCTCCGTAACCTGCAGGGTGAGATGGATCGTAGTAAATGCTGGCTAATACCTTCTCCATGGTTTAGGTTAATAAGTGACCCACTCTTCGAGGATATTGCTTTGGGTGGGACGAAATGGGGATTGTTTGGAAACGGTTTTACGTGTCCGATGTGCTACAGGAGTTGACGTCGAGGGTACTGGTGGTGGTGGTGGTGGTGGTGGTGGAGGTAATGAGATAGCTTTGGTCTTCTTTTCTTTTTTCACCTCTGGTTTCCTTTCTTTCTTTTTCACTTCTGTTGAAGAAGGAGTAGCCATCATCTTTTTAACCCAAGTTTTGAGTTCTTCTCGTTGGGGAGTGGGAGAATGGGTTAGTAAGGAAGCGGCAATCTTACTCGGAATGGGAGTAGCAGTGGGTGTTTGAAAGAGATCATGGGGTTCTTCTTCCTTGGGTAATGGTGGAGTGACGTCTGTTTTGGCTGCTGTAGAGGATAAGGGCGACAGATTGTTCATTAAAGTCTTCAAATCGGACAGAGTAGGTAGAGCTGTTTGTTTCACAGCTTTTCGATGAAAGAGTTGTAGTCCTTGCAAAAGTTGACCGTACTTTTGCGACTTTTCGGTTTCGGACAAATCGTGGCGATGCATCAAGGATTGCAACTCGTGTTGTAATTGGGACATTTCGGTCAAATCATGATTAGGTGGTAAATGGGGGGTACGTTTTTCTTGCCAACGATGGTATTCCATCCATCGTTTGTAAGGAACTAAAGTCAGTTTTCGTCCTTCCATGGGCTTCCAAAGGTTACGTCTGAGTTCGTGGTGTTCCATAAGTCCCTTTTATCTTCTGGAAGGATCACAATTGGGAGACACCTCGTGCTATCCCTTATACCAAACCTGGCAATAAGCTCGCGCCGGCCTTTGCTAATCCTCCCAACACAGGAAGAAGAAAGGGAAAAAATCCTCCGCGCTGCACCAACATCTTTTTCTTTTGACGAATGGATATTTTCTTGTGAACCATTTGACGAAGAACGTGTCGATGTTTGGCTAAGCATTTTTTCTGGTGTGGAGACAAATGTATCGTGCCTTTCAAGACATTCAAACAACATTCGCACACGGTATCGATGACATCTTTGGAGGCCGTTTTAATGATTTGTTTTCGCATGAGTGGAGAGGCTTTGGACAGGACAGACAACACGTCTCCGTGTTTGACTAAACGAGGAGGTAGTCCTTTCTTTTTCTTTCCCTTTGGGAGTGAATAAGAATGTTTTGTGCGAGGTGACATCTTTGCTTGTTCGTTCCACAATGCCACTGACGTCCATGACTTGGAACACACACCCTTTTATCTTTTTTTTTTTTTGTTGTGCCAACAGTTGTTTTAGAAATGGCTCAATTTCCTCTCTTACAAAAGAAGGAAGAATAATTCCTCCGCGTTGCACCAACATCTTTTTCTTTTGACGGATGGGTATTTTCTTGTGGGTCTTTTGAAGACGAACGTGTCGATGTTTGGCTAAACGTCCTTTCCTTTTCTTTCCTTTGTGGGGTGAATAAGAATGTTTTCTGCGAGGTGACATCTTTGCTTGTTCGTTTCACAATACCACTGGTGTCAATTACTTGGTACACACTCTCTTTTATCTACTTTTTTGGGAACTACCGCTTCGTCAAAAAGGTAACAATGTGTTTCCCAAAATTGCCTCCTTTTTGGTGACTCTTCTTTTTCTTTAAAGGTCTACGTTTTTGGAGGGGATGACGTCGATGTTTGGTTTTTAAGCTTTTTGTACGATGACGAGATTGTCTTTTTCCTTTTCCTTTTTGGACAGCAGAACGACGAGGGTAATGGTGGTGTGCACGTTTTTGAGGAGGCATCCTTGAGTGTTCAGCAGTGGTACAGAAAAAATACTGATTGACGTCGTGGTCTTCAAGTCATATTTTTATACTGGAATGCGTCGCCACTGATTATCTTTGCGTCGTATCAACTTCATGGCAGGTAACACACGTCGTGAAGGAGTTCGCAATGGACTCAATCGGGACAGTTCTTGTTTGGACAAATCTAGTAAACTCTTTAACATGCCAGATCTTTCTTGGACTTTGACTTTGGGGGCAGGTACTTTGTAAGCAGCTGCTACTGCCGCTAATGTGGACGAGGGTGTCACCGGTGGAGGAGACGTTTTGGGAGACGCAGATTTCCAATGTTTCATCAAATTAGGAAAAACGGGTGTCAAATTGGGTTTGGCTAGCATCACCCGCAACGGAGAAGTGGAAGCACCAGAGGCTACTGGCAACGTAGTCCCTGCCAAACGTCCTTGTAGATCTTCTCTTACAGATCGTGGTTGACGAATGTAAGGTTGTGTCCTGGCCGAAGTGCCTTTTTTGCGGGTGACCACTTTTTCTGTGGACTTTTCTTTTTCTGTGTTTTGGTCTTGGCACCCTTGTTCTTTTTCTTAGGGGCTTGTTTGGCTTTTTTTGTTTTCTTCTTGGGGTGAACTTTGGGAGTATTGGGATCCCATTTTAAAAGGGAACGAATGATGACACCTCCTAGAGAACTACTACCTCCAGGTTTCAATATGATTTGCTTTTTGGTTTGAGAGTCAATGCGAGGATTGGCCAGTTGCGTCAAGGCTACTTTGTTTCTGTCAAAAAAGCGTTTGGTTTGATGTGGAATGTGAATGATGCCTTGCAGTATTTGACGTGCTGTCACCGTATACCATCGTAAGACTTCTTTGACACTGGCTTCTAAGACGTGAGCACGTATTTGTGGATTTTTTTCGCGACTGATGCCGTACAAGGCACGAATCAAATTGATGGGAAGATGAGACTGAAGGGACGTCATGCTGACGATGTATGAGACAAGGTCAAAGTGACCCAAGGTTTTTATAGATTTTTTAGTGGTTCATATGGTTATGTCGACGACGAGGACGTGTACACGACAGGTCCTCCGTCTTGACACCAGTCGTGAAACAAATCGGTACGAAATCGCAAATAATCAGGGGTGGTGGGTTTTAAATCCACGAGTAAATAGGCGTGTGGCGTTTGAGTGGCATCATCGTACGCATGAGTTAGCCAAGGTGTTCCTAACTGTTTGGCTAAGACTTGCACTTGTGATTTATCTCGAGGACTTTTAAACAAGACCACGTAATGAGCATTGAGACTAATGGTACGATGGACTTTACTTTGTTGAAATAAATTTTGTGTAATGTAAATGACACTGGCATTACGATGATGCCCTTTACGTGTAAACCACAGTTTAATTTCTTCTTCATCTTCTCCTAACATGTCGTCAAAAATGACCCAATGAGTTTGACTAGGGTCAGACACGATCCCCTCGTCTTCTTTAGGAATGCCTTCCACAAACACAATGGAATCACCTTGACTTTCTTGCAAGAGGCTGTATGCCGATTGCCACTCTTTGTAACACCACACGATGCGTTGAGGTGGACGATCGATCAAATGATGTTTATGTTCGATCAAACGTTTGACAAATTCGGTTTTGCCTGAACCGCTCGGTCCAGCAATTAACATGTTAAAAGGATGACGAAGATACAAGGCTTTCCAACTAGCCTGATGTAAGTGTTCGTCAATGACTTTGAATGTGGAGGAGGAAGGGGTAGTAGAAATAGCAGAGTGAGCCATACTAATGTAGTGGTATGACACGATTGACACAAAAAACAGACAAGACAAGAGGTTTTTATACTTTTTTCAAGACATGTTTATTTCAATGCATGTTTAAATTCGAACAACACGAAAGACAAAAATACATAAAAGCCAAATGGATAAATACAGGGATAAAATACATAGGGAAACGATCAAAGTGGCATATAAACAAGTCACTGTACAACATTGTTTGGGTAACGAAGGTGTCCTAGAGGTAGTGTGCAATGTTCTTATAGTCTCCTCTACATGGGGTATAGTCACATACGTGTCTTCTCGAAAGGGTCTTTGTGGGGGCATGTCCATGACAGTTCTGTCTTGAACAGAGGGTTTGTCCTGGGTGACAGATTCTTTCTCTTCTTCTTCTTCTTCTGGTACTGTCACTAACACAGGTTTAAAAGTGACTTTTTTCACTCGACGATGTATTTTAGGAACACAACGCTTGGGCATAATGGAATGCTTCGTTTGTCCAAGCCTCAAAATCCCAACTTTTCCAGTCACGTACATCTGTCCATTGAGGGTGTAAATCACAAGCTACACACACATCTTCGTACACCGCTTCCGTACGTAAAAGTTGACGAATCTTTTTTTCTTGGAGAGGTCGAGACGTATCCAGATGAAAGCGTATGGCTTTGAACAGAATGATTCTCTCGTGGACATTTAAAGGAGTTACCATACTGTCGTTTCTGGTAGGTAGTGTTCGTAAAGTGTCCACAAGGAATCGACAGGTAAACGAAATCCCAGAAAGCAACTCACTAAAACACACACTACACGTCGACCCCAATTCATAGGGCACAGTTCTTGCAATAAGTGTTCGTAATCTTTCACCGTGTGAATCTTCTCATTGATATCCTTCCACGGAATCTGTTGGATCACAAGTGATAAAGGTTGTGGCATGGTCGTTCTCTTTTATACTTCTTTAGGTCGAAAACCATCAGTGTATATTCTACAGAGAATCAAATCTGCTCCAAAAGCGACAGTGATTAATATAACGTGTAATTTCGTCCCACTGCAATTCAGGGTAACGATCAAGAAGGATCAAAACATCTTCAGATGTAAACGTACTAAATTGGAGACAGAGCAAAAAAATACCTTTGATCCAGAGAAATCTAACACGTTGGTTAATTTTTGTCACTTTCCTCTTGTGAACTTCACGACACAAAGGTTCTACAGTTACCCATTGAGATTTTTGTTTAGCAAGACCTTGCCAAACGTCCTTGTAGATCTTCTCTTGCAATTCTTGTGGTAATCCTTGAATATTATGTTTTAGAGAGGGTTTATATACTGGTCTAGGTGTGTTACACGACATGAAGCAGCAGTGTCACTTCCAATCACTAGGTCCTACTAAAGGTAGGTATTGACAATTCGGAGACCATCGAGCATGTTCCAGTTAAGCGGAATCTTTATGTTCCCACTCGTAAATGGATACACCACAACTGAAACACTTGACTTTATCCCCTTCGCCCAAGTAGAAAAATCCGGCTCTTGCTAATTCTTCAGGAGTTGGTCCAGGCAGATATTTTGGCCATTTATCTTTGAAGGTTTGGAATCGACTTTTAAAGTGACAGTATTCATGCAAACTTGTCGGGAACGAATATTCGACTCTCCTCACTTCTGTTCGATGCAGGTACGGTGAAATTCCTAGGAGTCCACGATAACGTGTGGCACCGCTTTCGCATCCCTCAGGTTTGACACGCACAGCATCACTTTCCAGGGTAGATATAGGGGTAGTAGTCATAGCAACGTTCCCACGATATCCTGCTGAATCGCTGAGGTCACAGCGTCTGGCATCACTACAATCGAAAGGTATATCATCGCACTCTGTAACGCAATTACAGTGCATACCGCAAGGACACTTACAGTTTCCTTCCTGACAACTTCCCTTGCAATGCATAGGTCTTATCCATCCAGTACTTTTCACACTTGCGAAAGGTACATTTGTTTTACAATCCCCAAACTTGAATGATGTCTGTTTAAATGGATTCATCTTCTTTTCGCTTGGCCGTTGTAGTGACAAATGAACTATTGGTCTTGGACAATGTCCCTTTTTATATGCTGACCAATTTCGACGTGACCGTACGGTAGAGTGAAGTGATTGGGAAGTCGTACTCTTTTTTGGTACACGATTTGATAGACTTTTTCCAAAGGTCGGCTAACGATTTGGTGTGTGGGTAAACGGACAATCTTGTGCGGTTCGTGGGTAGTCACTTGAAACGTTTCATCCTATCCCGACTGTAAGGCTTCTTGTAGCACGTTAAAGTTCACCACTTGACTGGTGCGATAATTGAGAGTCAATCCTTTCACTTTACATTCGGTGTGCATTTCTCCTTGTGGGTCTCGGTATTCGTAGCCGTAATTTTTAGGACCACCACTTGCAAAACATAGAATCTTGTCGTCGGGATGTTCATCGGTCCAGGCTCCTAAACGGTCTCCTTCGATGACAGGGTTACACTGGTTCGGTCGGTGAATGTAGATGCAACTGTCCGTGTCAAAATACAACACACGATCTCCTAACAGTTCTAACACTTCGTACAATTTTAAGCGAGCGTGGGCTGTCACGTAAGCCGCAATGATGACATTTCCAAATTTGTCGGCTTCTACAAAGTCTAGTTCTTCTTCGTAATTGACTAAGATCAAGTCCTCACGAATGACATCGACGTGTTTCATGACTTTGGTTTTGTCGTGAATCATCTGGAAGTAGCGAGACGGCTCGGACAAATACTCCGTTTTGGGTAAAGACGGTCGTTGTGCCATTTTACCCCACAAGCAATTGAGCATCACTTTGGCAAACGATCGCCTTCCTTCGTTTTTCTCGATAGGGTCTAAAGTGATGCCTTCCTGCTCACGATATTTTTCTTTGAATATCTTTTGGTCTTCGGGAGTGTGACACCAGGAAGGATAACCACTAGCTTATTGTTTTAGTTTTAAAAAGGCATTCACGTAGTCTGCAAAAATACCTTTCTGTGTCTCGTCGCCCTTGCGGTATTGTTGTGTCTTGGGAAAGTGGTAAATTTCGTACACTTCTAACAGTTGGTATCCCAGGTCCAGAGCTTTAAACAATTCCACGCTCACTCACGTTCCTGTCAAGGCGCGTTCTTCCTGGGTGTGATGACAAGGTTGGTCTTGGTTGTACGTTTCGGCACAAGTGCGACACAAAGAAAACATCAGTTTTCCTTGGCAATGGTGAGGTAAAACGGGATGGTACAAGTCTGTGGGTGGTAAGACTTTACACTTGATCAATCCTTCGTACTGTCGAATGTGGTCCAAGTCAATGTGTTCTGTCATCAATTCTGGATGCCCTACGGGAAAGTGACAATATTTGCACACGTAAGGATACAGCGAACACACGTCCAAGTATTTGATTTCTTCTCCTTTCTCTTCGTCCACCTGGTACAGCAAACAGGTGGCATTCGCTCGTCCTCCGTACAAACTATCCCGGGGGTTCAGGGGGTCCACCCACTTGTAACTTTCTACGATGCGTTTAAACTCGGGATCGGTTTTCAAACGCTGATCGTACTCGTGTTCCCACATTTCCACCACCTGGTATCCTTGCTGTTCTAACTTCAAACGTCGCTGACAAGTAGTCTGGTACAAGTCCTCCATGGTTCGTTGTAAAAACTGATTTTTGGTGTTACGCTGAGGGTAGCATAGGGGACATCCGTGAAATAAGCATCCGTTAAACTCGTACACAATCTGAGGGTTTTCTAAGTCCCATCCATCTACCGAATACGTTCCGATGGTCTTTTCGCCTCCTCCGTTGCGAGCGTGTTGGATCCATTTGTCTTCCTTGTCGCACAAGTAATGGAGCCAGCATAGGGCTTTGACCGAGTATTGACGTTTGACAAAATTTGTCGTTTGAGGACTTATGACAGCTAGAGTATTTTCGGGCATGAAGCGTTTTCGGTACACTAAGGAACATGCTTTGGCAATGGTACAAGCTTCTTTCAAAGGATCGATCCCGCCGTATTCCATGAACAATTCTCGAAATTTTCCACAACAGCGTCGTAAAATGTCCACTCAGATCGACAGTACTTTAAAATTTCTTCTTGAAAGTCAAAGGGGTCCGAGGCGTGAGTCTGGTACCAAGCATGGAAAGCTTCTCGTTGTTCGGTGCGCATGTTTTCGGGGTCGTAGTCGTCAACCTCAGGCAAATGGGGTAGAACGGCATGTTGATTGGCTTCGGTATTAAAAAAGTGTGGAAAATAACCTTTAGCCATTTCTGTCATTCCATACGTTTTAGGCATGCGACTCAAAGGCATGGCCAAGGAACACATCGAATCTTTAAACTGTACTTGTCCTACTTGCATAGAAATGATTTTGGCTCCGTTCAAAGTCACTTGAGGACGTTCGGTACTTTGTTCCGCATAGTATCTAAGCAGAAATTGCCCATCGTATCCCGAGAAATTGTGAGCCATGACCGTGGCATGGCAATGACACTCTCCGTAACGTTCGATGTCTTCTGGACTCCACGTTTCGTCAATGGGGTTTAGGATCCAT
This sequence comes from Unio delphinus, assembly GCA_029339505.1. NCBI lineage: Eukaryota > Metazoa > Mollusca > Bivalvia > Unionida > Unionidae > Unio > Unio delphinus. The sequence goes on along the minus strand of JAQISU010001240.1, from coordinate 13,576,705 downwards.
TGGGCAAAATCGGCTAGCGTGTTTGACCCTCGAAAGATTTTTTTCACGTCCTCCAGGAATCTTGCTGCAGTGAAGGCAATGACTAAAGATAGGTTCTTGTATACACTGTTCGCACGCACGGTGAGCCGCGCAGAAATTAGGAATGTGAATACCAGTTTCTTGCATGCATTCGAAATCAAAAAAGATAAAATTCCCTTTCTACTGGGTATCTTCTGGTTGGGGTTGATATTTTTGAATGAAGCATTCGTGCTCCAAGTCCACGATTTGGTGACAAATATGACATCGTTTCTTCCCTCGACAAACGTGTAACTTAACACTATTGGTACGTATGCCTTGTCCACAAGTAGGGCACAATCTCAAAAGCTGACAAGTATTTTTCTGCTGTGAACCTTTCATCTTCAAATGTTGTTGCTAACAGGTAGGACTGACAAAAGTGCGCTGACAAACAGGGCAATGCACTCTTTCTTGTCCTTTGTCCAGACAAGGTTGAGAGGCCAAACATCCCTCACGTTTCGATCCACAATGTTTGTGTTGTTCTCGATTGTTATAACCATAATCACATTTTTCACAGTAGTAACTGTATCCCAGAAATCCAGTGATACTGGTAATGGTATCAAAATGACCATCGTGATGATAGACGTGAATGTATTTTCCGTCTTTGAAATGGTGGCATCGAAACAAAAGAGGTCCACGCACTTCTTGAGGGTGTACTTTCAAGGTGCAACGTGGAGCCAAGACGTCTTGCAATTTTTGCATTTCTGGAATGCCGCAAGGGCTGTCTCTGGATATCCCCGCTTGCTGTAACAGGAGTTCTGCTTCACTTCGTTGTTTGGCTCGGTCCGATTGTCGAATAGTTTTCCAGGCTCTTTTCCATTCTACCGTATCGTTCTTGTTGGCATACGTTCGTCCCACGACGACAGCACGGGCTAAACACATCTGGTCTTGAGGATTGTTAATTCGGACGAGGCTTAGTTTGGTGTTGCGAAGGTTGTCGACCAATAATACTTTTTTGCGTCCGGTCCCCTGGGGAAGAGACACGTGGGTCATGAACAGTGTGGCTTTTCCATCGGTGATGTGAAACTTGTCGTTGGATTGTTGCACATGTTGAATTTTGTCAATGACTTTGGAAGGTGTTAATTGTGATGGGTTAGTAAACTCGATCCAAACGGGAGACTTTAAATTATCGTGATGAATAGAAAGTCTCAAGCGATCGTCTTCTTTGGCTTGACATTGCTGTTTCAATGCAGTTAACACAGAATCCCACACCTCGGTAATGAACCCTTCTGTATTCTCCAAAGGTACATTGGACTTGAAATCTTTAAACTTTACGGCATACGTGTAAGCCGTTGTTCTAAATTTTCGAGAGGAACGCTTTTCCGTCTCTCGAATGTGATAGTAATTTTCAGGGTTTACTAAGGGTGGTGCACTTTGCTTGGACGTCGATTGCCTGGGTGTAGATTCGGGCTCACTCATGTCATCTTCAAAATCACTGACATGAATTTGAGCCAAGACTTCAGCTACTGTGCTAGGCGATACATTACGTTTCTGTCTCTTACTGTTTTCTCCTTTCTCCACAACATGATGCGGTCTTTTCATCTTGTCTGCAAAAAGTCAAATGACTACCTTTTAAAGACCATAACCCCTATATATTCATGACCGATCCGTGCATATATAAAGGGTTAGTGTCTAACCTTTCAGTATTCATTTCACTCTCACATTGACCAGAACGATGAAAGAACCTACAGAAGTGGAACTTCTCATCAGAGCTTTACGTGGGGTCATACGAAAGTTTTCTATAGACAAGCCTACGGACTACTCTCCCTCCTTTCGAAATAAAAGTCAAGATACTTGCTATATATGTAAGAAGAAAGGACATTGGGCTACAGAATGTTCAGATCGTGACAAAAATAAAAAAGGTACCAATAGAGACAAAAGTCAAGATACCTGTTATTATTGTAAAGAGAAAAGACATTGGTCTCCAAACTGCCCTAAGAAACAACAGGAGCAAGAGGAGGAGGAGGAGGAAAGAAATTCTGAACAGGAGGAGGAAGAGGTACCCTTACCCAAGGAAGAAACCCGACACGTTCACAAAGACAAGAAAAGAAGACGAAACGAAAGTGAAGAGGAATAAGAAAAACCTGTGACAGTAAAGAAAATGAAAAAACAGAAAGAGTGAAACAGAAGAAAAGTATGAACTTTTTAAAGTGGTATTGTGTTATGTTATGTTATGATATTGAATTGTAACGTTTGTACTAGAATACACCAGAGAGAAAAAAACGTAAGTGTGTCTTGGTTTTGATTTTATAGAATAAGAACCTACACTCACACATTCCTTCACTCACACGTACATCATGGGTTTAAAAAAATAATAATAAAAAGGACTTTTGAGTTTTCATTGAATTAGGCAATTGAAATAGTATTTCTTTTCGAAATAATTGGAGTGGCCCTGAAAAGGACCGTTGGTGTTTTGTTTGTTTAAATTAATACAAACTCAGAAACGGGATGAAATCCTCTTGAGCTGACTTAAGCCTTTGCCACGGCCAAGGCCTACTTCGGGACTGGTGGTTCCTGTCCATGATTTGGTAGAAATCACTAACGGTGGTATGGCAGACGTAGTCACAGAGAGATCGGGTTGTTTAGCTCGAGAAGGTCTTTTTCTCTTCGGTCGTGATAAAGAAGTCTGATACATTTGTTTCAGACTCCTTAACTCAGCTAAAATATCTAAAAGTACCGTCGTGACCATTTGATTTTCACTATTTTCTTTCTGTCCTTGGTCTTCTTTCTTCTCTGTTGCTGCTGCTACTGTTTCTTCCTGGTGTTTCCTTCTTGCTTCTTCTTCCTGCTGTTGAATAAGAAAAGCTTGTTCTTCTACTTTCTGTTGTTGTAAAAATCGCTCCAATTCTTCTTTTTGTCTCTGCTTAAAATCATTGACGTGTACATAAGAAGAAGCAGAAGGTAAAGAAGGTTCCGGAATAAACTCTTGCGATGTTAAAAAATCCACAATATCCCAGTTAAAATCAACTTCTTCTGGATGTAGATTTGTCATGACTTTAGTAGTCACTGCTGGCCCATGACTTGCTGTCTCTACTCCTGTTTCACCCCAATTCATCGTCTTCTTAGTGTCCGCCATGATTGACAACTCTGTCTCATCGATTGACTGCGCACAGGCGCTAGTACCTCTATATAGAAAAGGTGACGTCACAGACCGCTCTCTTCCGATTGGATGACTGTGCCTGACTTTTGTAACGCGTGTTTGGATTGGTGGATACACTCAATCCGTTCGATCCGCTCTTCCCCTATAAATAACCGCAGTACACGGCATTCGCTTCACCTGTTTCTCATCACAAGATGTGGACTAACGTTGAATCTTCTACCCTTATTTCTGCCATGCTGTTTCGGACTGACATACCCATGTATGTCAGATCATCGTGGAGTGTCATTCATATGACGGATACAGCCTTTTGGAAGAGAAGGGTCTATGTGGAGAGGTAAGGTTGCTTAAAGAGAGTTCTCTTCTATGGACCCACAGTGAGGAGAAGTTTAAGGAAGAGAAGATCTGTGAGATGTACTCTATGTTAACAAAATACTGTTAACATTACACATAACGGCCCTTTTCAGGGCCACTCATAGGTCTCGAAAAGATATTAGCTTTCATTGCCACCATTTTTCCCCTTGTCGCTCTACAGTTCCCTATACCCATACAAATCATATTCCCCATGTTCCATTTCCCTTGAGGCTAGATAGGCCCAAATACTTCCCATGTTCAATTTCCCTTGAGGCTAGATAGACCCACTATGTTCAATTTCCCTTGAGGCTAAATAGGCCCAAATATTTCCCCATGTTAAATTTCCCTTGAGGCTAGATAGACCCACCATGTTAAATTCCCCTTGAGGCTAGATGTGCCCAAGCCCTTTACGACTGGATTTTCCATTGAGGCTAGAGTGCCCCCTATTACTACTTATATATATATATATATATATATATATATATATATATATATATATATATATATATATATGGTTGTCAATATGACACTAAATTCTTCTTATACAAGACTATCATAACGACGACGAAGAGGCTTATATTTGATATTATTGAATCTGTCTGGTCTGACCTACTGGAGAATATTGGGGCACCAATCTGACTCGAGAAATATATCTTCAGCTAGACTAATACCTCCTGAAAATATATGCAACAAATGTGAAATTCTGAATAATATACACTCAGCAATATATGTCGTGATCAGAATAATAACAAAAGAAATCAGAAATTATAAATGCAGAAAAGAATTTAGAGACATGTTACGTTTATGAATATATTATCACCTTTTCGAAACAGTACCATTGTTTTTGCTTTTCAATAAGAATGCACTTATTTAGACCTTTATACGTAAAAGAAATCAACATTGAACAACCAAATGACTAAACATGTTTTGTATTTTATACCGAGATATTCAGAGCTGAATGAAAATTGCTTTAATAAACTCCTCTACCATAGACCTGATACCCTTCCACCCCACATAAAACTACATTTTTGATGTTGTTGTGGATTTAACGCCATTGTTACACCATATGATAGCCTATATATGGCGGGCAGTATTTTTAGTGGAGGAAGAACCCGGGAAAAATTCCGCAAACAACAACAACCAAACGACACGAGCTAACAGCAGACTTTGTTACACATCCACAAGTTGAGTTCATGGAGCATTAAATATGTATTGTGTTATCTCGTGAATTATTTGTATTCCTTGTACGGGTCCATGATCACTTATAAGTCGAATCCAACTGCAAATTGATTTTGCCCAGATATGTAGTTACATAATGCGTCAGCATATATGGTCTATCAAGTTTGTTAGGAGTAATCAGTAGAACAAGGAAAACGAACCCTGAACTGCTAGAACATTATGCGATGGCAGATCAGGGTCTATGTTATTTTGCCGTGGGTCTTGACTTATAAGCAGGCACAGACGGTTCTTTGAATTAACATATAAGTTTGACACTAATACGTTTTACCTATCATGATCCGGGATTTTGTCATTTCTTAAAATTCAATTTGGACCTTCATACTTGGGAATACACATTAAATTTATATCTGTTGAAGGTTGACAGATGATTCGCGATTTAGTGGAAATCGATATGTGTATTTGTGTAGCTTAAATCCATACAAGATCTAACTTCAATTATTGCTTCCTGTTAATGGGGTTTACGATAAGAGTTGAACAGAAGGTCAAACATGCAGAAATAGAGATAAGAAAATCATTAGATATAGCACACGAACTCAGCTGTTCGTGTTTTACAAACATTGTAGTTTGAATCATTTTATCTTTTCATTGCTGTCTCAAATATTCCTTTGTTTACTTTTTGCATCTTATTAAAATAGTAAATTAATGTGTGTGAAAAAAAAAAACAAGACTGGAGCTTGTGCAGACCTTTGAGGGCATGTTCATTTATTCAAATTACAATTCCTGAAATCATGTTTAAGTGAATCTTCTCATGTATGTATGTATGTATGTATGTATGTATGTATGTATGTATGTATGTATGTATGTATGTATGTATGTATGTATCTTTGTATGTATGTATGTATGTATGTATATGTGTGTGTGTGTGTGTTTGTACGTACGTATGTATGTATGTAGGTAGGTAGGTAGGTAGGTAGGTAGGTATATATGTATGTATGTATGTATGTATGTGTGCATGTGTGTAGGTATGTGTGTAGGTATGTGTGTGTATGTCTGTCTGTCTGTGTGTGTATGTATGCATGTATGTGTGTGTGTATGTATGCATGTATGTATGTATGTATGTATGTATGTATGTATGTATGTATGTATGTATGTATGTATGTATGTATGTATGTATGTATGTATGTATGTATGCATGCATGCATGCATGTATGTATGTATGTATGTATGTATATGTGCATGTGTGTAGGTATGTGTGTATGTCTGTCTGTCTGTCTGTGTGTGTATGTATGTATGTATGTATGTATGTATGTATGTATGTATGTATGTATGTATGTATGTATGTATGTATGTATGTATGTATGTATGTATGTATGTGTGCATGTGTGTAGGTATGTGTGTAGGTATGTGTGTGTATGTCTGTTTGTCTGTGTGTATGTATGTATGTATGTATGTATGTATGTATGTATGTATGTATGTATGTATGTGTGCATGTGTGTAGGTATGTGTGTAGGTATGTGTGTGTATGTCTGTCTGTGTGTATGTCTGTATGTATGTATGTATGTATGTATGTATGTATGTATGTATGTATGTATGTATGTATGTATGTATGTATGTATGTATGTATGTATGTATGTCGGTCGGTCTGTCTGTCTGTCTGTCTGTATGTATGTATGTATGTATGTATGTGTGTGTATCTATATATATATATATATATATATATATATATATATATATAGAGAGAGAGAGAGAGAGAGAGAGAGAGAGAGAGAGAGAGAGAGAGAGAGAGAGTACCCTCACACACTAGCCCATATTCGATCACGACTAAGCACACATCACCAGACAATGATGCAGCTCAGTAGTTGTTATATGCACTCGTGTGTAGCAGACACGCTAGCATGCCGACCAAGTAATTAATTCTCATCTCTACATAGTTATTCAAGATTCATTTGAATCCAGGGATAGCACTTTCCTCTCTGTCTGGTGTATATTTATAATTCTCTATAACAAACCCTATATACCTTGATTTCTTTCACACGAATCAAGAACTTCCCATGGAATGATGGAAGAAATCAAATTCCTATGAAAGAAATCAAATCGTCATTTTATCATGAGGCATAATTCGTGGCAGATATCTTGGTAAGCACAGCATTCACCTAATTGACTGATATATATATATATATATATATATATATATATATATATATATATATATATATATATATATATATATATATATATACATATTGAGTTCACATTATGCATGACGATGCAATAGGGGAGCCTTAAATAAAAGAACACAGGGTGAAAGTTGCTACAAAGTTGTACGTAGGGCAGAACAACGTTTCTGTTTTACACTATGGGCATTGTCCATGTATCATCACTAGTCAGACTAAGATGGAAGAACATTAGAAATCAAAATCTAAAATCCCGTATTCCACATTAGAACGTTTCTGGATCAATCATATTTCATTGAACAAAATACCTTCGATTCCCTGGCACATAGCTTCAGCCCTATCCAGACCTGCCCCCCCCCCCCCGAGACACACACACACACACACACACTGACTGACTGAAGTTGGTGTTTTATAGTTGCAACCGTCCACTAGGGACATATGTGCAACTTTTATAGATACCATATCGGTATCCATTTAAGCCCTTGGGGAGGGGTCGCTACTCCCTCCCCTCAGGTTTGAAGTGCTTAATTGCACTATCAATGTATTAGGCGTTCCCCTTAATTACTAAAAAGTAACTATCAGGAGAAATGAAAGCCTATGGGGTGGGTAGGAATAGTACCTACACACACCCACCCCTAACGATATCAACCAATCAGAAGCAGAAGTACTGGTAGCGAGGGAAAACGTTTTCTCATTTCGCTAGTAATTTTGATGAGTCGGAAGCGGAAAAGGCGGCAAGGGCCCAGGTTCAGGAGTCCAGCGACACAGCAACACACACAAGAGCACACCAAGAGAGAGACAGCAAGGCCACGAACGCAGTCCACACCTGAAACGAAAGGGTCACACTTATTTCAAATTCAGTCCAGTTATACTAATGGACAGCTTAACATCCAATATTGTGTCAGCCACCTGTGCAATTAATCTAATATTTGAGTTGAAGAATTGTTATTTGCATTCCTACTGTCCGAATTAACTAGTACATAAGCGTACATATAATAGTCCTTAACAAATTTATAAAATTAAAATGTCAAGCGACATATAATAGTGTAGTCAATGGTAGTTAATTTGAGTTGTAAGTTTGCTGGAGGTGGTACCAATGAGGTCATATTAGCTTTTAAGGGCCACGGAATAGTTAGTCAAAAAGGGTTACTCGTAACCAAATGAGTCCCCTATTATTCAGGCAAAGAAAATGTCAATGAAAATCTTTTCATTGTACAGCTTTCTTCGTAGTCCGGTGGTGACATCTATATCCGTATGACAGCTGGATTTCTATCACACTTCTGGGTATCTGGGGTAGTCTTTCACTGTCATGGCAATAGCATCTTATATCCTCATGCAGTCCTGTGGGACAATCTCTCTCTCACACACACACACACACACACACACACACACACACACACACACACACACACACACACACACAATTGTATTTGTAACATAATCAGTCAAGCATTAGATGAATTACAGTTTCATTAAGACATCGCTATTTCAATTGATAAATGATTTTAATTGATTGCACGATGCTGTTCTATTTGCTATTTTGCAGTAATGCAGACAAATAAAATTACATAGTTTTGGCTATGCTGAACTGACATTTTAGTTTTGGCTATGCTGAACATAAAGGTGTAAGTTCTTCAAATCCCCCAAGTAAAAGAAGTAGACCTTAAGCCATGGTTTGTCAATGAGTGTATTATTATTGTCTATGAGTGTATTATTATTGTCTATGAGTGTATTATTATTGTCTATGAGTGTATTATTATTGTCTATGAGTGTATTATTATTGTCTATGAGTGTATTATTAAGCCATGGTTTGTCTATGAGTGTATTATTTTTAGAAAAGAGTACCACTTGTACAAGAAGGTTCACGAAGTTACAGAAACTGCTTTGAGCATGGAACTATATAACAGGTACTAGATAAATAACAAATAATAAACATATGTAAGTGTATCAAAGCTGTTGCAAATCATTGTTCTCATTATTAAAAAAAATGTACTTTTGTTGTTTTTAAAGTGTCGTTGATATATGGTATGAAGTGTTGGATTATGGTATAAATTATACTCGGTAAGCATCTGGGGAAAGTTGTAAAATGTTATATTAAGCATTTTTTAATGATATCAACTCAATAATAAATTGTACAGGTTTTTTTTCTCATGTGAAAATGGCGTAAGTGAAGAGGACGTCTTCTTTCTATTATTGCTCTCCTTATTTGTAATTAGCCAATCATCATGTTCACTTATAAATGGTAGCTAAGGTTACGCTGTGTCCTCCAAACATGCTGACTTTGTAAATTTGTCAAATGCTAGATTGTTTTTATACGCTGATGATACTGCACTTGACGTGCAATATACCCTTGATAGTAGATATTGCTTAAATTGGAAACTTAAATTAAAACAGAGCAAAATAAACATTATTGTACCTGGTTCAACAAAATTCACACAAATTAAAGATATAAAAAATGCCTATATTAAACAAATGGGTGATGAATATCGCCATCTCTTGTCTTGTTCTCATTTACATGATGAAAGACAAATATTTCTACCTCATTTTTGCATTTCCAGGACTAACTTTTCTTAATACAATCAAGTTAGATAACATATGACTATAGAAACATATATGCATTTTATTGGCATGTGTGTTCCGAGTTTTGTCACCCCAGTCAATTTTTACGTAATGATATCACGCGATATATTCATGTTCTTTATATACCTCAAATGTTGTAACCTGTACAACCTGAGGGTAACAAAGTCTTGTCCTGTCTTGACAGATATGGTAATAATGCGCACAATCAAGAATAAACTACATCCTGTACAAGACTATATTGCAATAGATAAAATGATTTTGTTATGACATTTAAAATGTGTGAGTATTACAGAATCGGCCACAAAGACAAAATGGAGTTCGAAAGACATTCTACTGAATTAAAATATGTCTAGAATGTAGGAAATATTTGTATGTACTTCTTATAATTTATAATTCTGGTTGACATTCACACCATGATTCGTTCCTAGCATTGTTTCATGTGTTGGCCTTGATTCTAATTAGAAACAGTGTCTTCCTCATTTTGTGATCCTCAACGTCTTCAAGTTATTTTTTGACAACATTAACTTTGGTACAATTAGCCTAGTTAAAATGTCTTCTATTTCAACTAATTCCTAATTTCGCTGTTTAATTTTATTGATTGTTTGTTTGTTTGTTTGTTTGTTATTGTTTTCAACATTAAAGTTGTTTGATAGCAATTTTTATGTTTTATTTTATTATACTAGTAGTAATAGGGGGCACCGTGGCGTCAAGGGAAAATCCAGTCAAAAACAGCTTGGGCACGTATGGCGTCAAGATTTATAGCGTCAAGGGAAAATCCAGTCAAAAACAGCTTGGGGCACTATGGCGTCAAAACAGCTTGGGGTACTATAGCGTCAAGGGAAATAGAACATGGTGGGCCTATATAGCGTCAAGGGAAATGGAACAGGGTGGGCCTATATAGCGTCAAGGGAAAGATAACAAGGGAAATATAACATGGGGAATATGATTGGTATTGGGGACTGTAGAGTGACAAGGGAAAAAAATGGCGGCAATGAAAACTACTATCTTTTCGAGACCTATGAGTGGCCCTGAAAAGGGCCGTTATGAGTAATGTTAACGTTGTCTTGTTAACACAGAGGACATCTCACAGATCTTCTTCTCTTCCTTAAACTTCTCCTTACTGTGGGTCCATAGAAGAGAACTCTCTTCAAGCAACCTTGTCTTTCCACATAGACCCTTCTCTTCCAATAGGCTATCTCCGTCCTATGAATGACACTCCATGATGATCTGACATACATGGGTATGTCAGTCCTAAACAGCATACTTGACACAAGGGTTGACGATTCAACATTAGTCCACATCTTCTGATGAGAACAGGTGAATCGAATGCCGTGTACTGCGGTTATTTATAGGGGAAGAGCGGATTGAAACGGATTGAGTGTATCCACCAATCCAAACGTGCGTTACAAAAGTCAGACACAGCCATCCAATCGGAAGAGAGCAGTCTGTGACGTCACCTTTTCTATATAGAGGTACTAGCGCCTGTGCGCAGTCAATCGATTCAAGAGAGTTGTCAATCATGGCGGACAGTAAGAAGACAATGAATTGGAGTGAGACAGGAGTAGAGACAGCAAGTCATGGACCAACAGTGACTACTAAAGTCATGACAAATCTACATCCAGAAGAAGTTGATTTTAACTGGGATATTGTGGATTTTTTAACATCGCAAGAGTTTATTCCGGAACCTTCGTTGCCTTCTGTATCTTCTTATGGACACGTCGATGATTTTAAGCAGAGACAAAAAGAAGCATTGGAGCGATTTTTACAACAACAGAAAGTAGAAGAACAAGCTTTTCTTATGCAACAGCAGGAAGAAGAAGAAGCAAGAAGAAAACACCAGGAAGAAACAGTAGCAGCATCAGCAGCAACGGAGAAGAATGAAGACCAAGGACAGAAAGAAAATAGTGAAAATCAAACGGTTACGACGGTACTTTTAGATATTTTAGCTGAGTTAAGGAGTCTGAAACAAATGTATCAGACTTCTTTATCACGACCGAAGAGAAAAAGACCTTCTCGAGCGAAACAACCCGATCTCTCTGTGACTACGTCTGCCATACCACCGTTAGTGATTTCTACCAAATCATGGACAGGAACCACCAGTCCCGAAGTAGGCCTTGGCCGTGGCAAAGGCTTAAGACAGCTCAAGAGGATTTCATCCCGTTTCTGAGTTTGTTTTGTTTTAAACACACAAAACACCAACGGTCCTTTTCAGGACCACTCCAATTATTTCGAAAAGAAATACTATGTCAATTGCCTAATTCAATGAAAACTCAAAAGTCCTTTATTTTTTTAAAAACCCATGATGTACGTGTGAGTGAATGAATGTGCGAGTGTAGGTAATTATACTATCAAATCAAAACCAAGAGACACTTACGTTTTTTCTCTTTAGTTTATTCTAGTACAAACGTCACAATTCAATATCACAACATAACATAACACAAGACCACTTTAAAAAAGTTCATAGGTTTTCTTCTGTTTCACTCTTTCTGTTTTTTCATTTTCTTTACTGTCACAGCTTTTTTTTCTTCCTCTTCACTTTCATTTCGTCTTCTTTTCTTGTGAACGTGACGGGGTTCTTCCTTGGGGGAGGGTACCTCTTCCTCCTCCTGTTCAGAATTTCTTTCCTCCTCCTTCTCCTCCTCCTCCTCCTGTTCCTGTTGTTTCTTAGGGCAGTTTGGAGACCAATGTCCTTTCTCTTTACAATAATAACAGGTATCTTGACTTTTGTCTCTATTGTAGCCTTTTTTATTTTTGTTACGATCTGAACATTCTGTAGCCCAATGTCCTTTCTTCTTACAGATATAGCAAGTATCTTGACTTTTATCTCGATAGGAGGGAGAGTAGGCTGTCGGCTGGTCTGACGAAAACTTTCGTATGACCCCACGTAAAGCTCTGCTGAGAAGTTCCACTTGTGTAGGTTCTTCCATCGTTCTGGTCAATGTGAGAGTGAAATGAATACTAAAAGGTTAGACACTAACCCTTTATATATATGCACGGATCGAACATGAATATATAGGGGTTATGGTCTTTAAAAGGTAGTCATTTGACTTTTTGCAGACAAGATGAAAAGGCCACATCATGCTGTGGAGAAAGGAAAAGACAGTAAGAGACAGAAACGTAATGTATCGCCTAGCACAGTAGCTGAAGTCTTGGCTCAAATTCATGCCAGTGATTTTGAAGATGACATAAGTGAGCCCGAATCCACACCCAGACAATCGACGTCCAAGCAAAGTGCACCACCCTTAGTAAACCCTGAAAATTACTATCACATTCGAGAGACAGAAAAGCGTTCCTCTCGAAAATTTAGAACAACGGCTTACACGTATGCCGTAAAGTTTAAAGATTTCAAGGCCAATGTACCTTTGGAGAATACAGAAGGGTTCATTACTGAGGTGTGGGATTCTGTGTTAACTGCATTGAAACAGCAATGTCAAGCCAAAGAAGACGATCGCTTGAGACTTTCTATTCATCACGATAATTTAAAGTCTCCCGTTTGGATCGAGTTTACTAACCCATCACAATTAACACCTTCCAAAGTCATTGACAAAATTCAACATGTGCAACAATCCAACGACAAGTTTCACATCACCGATGGAAAAGCCACACTGTTCATGACCCACGTGTCTCTTCCCCAGGGGACAGGACGCAAAAAAGTATTATTGGTCGACAGCCTTCGCAACATGAAGCGAAGCCTCGTCCAAATTAACAATCCTCAAGACCAGATGTGTTTAGCCCGTGCTGTCGTCGTGGGACGAACGTATGCCAACAAGAACGATACGGCAGAATGGAAAAGAGCCTGGAAAACTATTCAACAATCGGACCGAGCCAAACAACGAAGTGAAGCAGAACTCCTGTTACAGCAAGCAGGGACATGCGCACCGAACAACGAGAAGCTTTCTATGCTTGGTACCAGACTCACGCCTCGGACCCCTTTGATTTTCAAGAAGAAATGTTAAAGTATTGTCGATCTGACGTGGACATTTTACGACGTTGTTGTGGAAAATTTCGAGAATTGTTCATGGAGTACGGAGGGATCGATCCTTTGAAAGAAGCTTGTACCATTGCCAAAGCGTGTTCTTTAGTGTACCGAAAGCGCTTTATGCCTGAAAATACTCTAGCGGTCATCAGTCCTCAAACGACAAATTTTGTCAAACGTCAATACTCGGTCAAAGCCCTACGCTGGCTCCATTACTTGTGCGACAAGGAAGACAAATGGATCCAACACGCTCGCAAAGGAGGAGGCGAAAAGACCATCGGAACGTATTCGGTGGATGGCTGGGACTTAGAAAACCCTCAGATTGTGTACGAGTTTAACGGATGCTAATTTCACGGATGTCCCCTATGTCCTCAGCGTAACACCAAAAATCAGTTTTTACAACGAACCATGGAAGACTTGTACCAGACCACGTGTCAGCGACGTTTGAAGTTAGAACAGCAAGGATACCAGGTGGTGGAAATGTGGGAACACGAGTACGATCAGCGTTTGAAAACCGATCCCGAGTTTAAACGCATCGTAGAAAGTTACAAGTGGGTGGACCCCCTGAACCCACGGGATAGTTTGTACGGAGGACGAACGAATGCTACCTGTTTGCTGTACCAAGCGGACGAGGAGAAAGGAGAAGAAATCAAATACTTGGACGTGTGTTCGCTGTATCCTTACGTGTGCAAATATTGTCACTTTCCCGTAGGGCATCCAGAATTGATGACAGAACACATTGACTTGGACCACATTCGACAGTACGAAGGATTGATCAAGTGTAAAGTCTTACCACCCACAGACTTGTACCATCCCGTTTTACCTCACCATTGCCAAGGAAAACTGATGTTTCCTTTGTGCCGCACATGTGCCAAAACGTGCAACCAAGACCAACCTTTTCATCACACTCAGGAAGAACGCGCCTTGACAGGAACGTGGGTGAGCGTGGAATTGTTTAAAGCACTGGACCTGGGATATCAACTGTTAGAAGTGTACGAAATTTACCACTTTCCCAAAACACAACAATACCGCAAGGGCGACGAGACACAGAAAGGTATTTTTGCAAACTACGTGGATGCCTTTTTAAAACTAAAACAAGAAGCTAGTGGTTATCCTTCCTGGTGTCACACTCCCGAAGACCAAAAGATATTCAAAGAAAAATATCGGGAGCAGGAAGGCATCACTTTAGACCACATCGAGAAAAATGAAGGAAGGCGATCGTTTGCCAAAGTCATGCTCAATTGTTTGTGGGGTAAAATGGCACAACGTCCGTCTTTACCCAAGACGGAGTATTTGTCCGAGCCGTCTCGCTACTTCCAGATGATTCACGACCCAACCAAAGTCATGAAACACGTGGACGTCATTCGTGAGGACTTGATCTTAGTCAATTACGAAGAAGAACTAGACTTTGTAGAAGCCGACAAATTTGGAAATGTCATCATTGCGGCTTACGTGACAGCCCACGCTCGTTTAAAATTGTACGAAGTGTTAGAACTGTTAGGAGATCGTGTGTTGTATTTTGACACGGACAGTTGCATTTACATTCACCGACCGAACCAGTGTAACCCTTTCATCGAAGGAGACCGTTTAGGAGCCTGGATCGATGAACATCCCGACGACAAGATTCTATGTTTTGCAAGTGGCGGTCCTAAAAATTACGGCTACGAATACCGAGACCCACAAGGAGAAATGCACACCGAATGTAAAGTAAAAGGATTGACTCTCAATTATCGCACCAGTCAAGTGGTGAACTTTGACGTGCTACAAGAAGCCTTGCAGTCGGGACAGGATGAAACGTTTCAAGTGACTACCCACGAACCGCACAAGATTGTCCGTTTACCCACACACCAAATTGTTAGCCGACCTTTGGAAAAAGTCTACCAAATCGTGTACCAAAAGAGAGTACGACTTCCCAATCACTTCACTTTACCGTACGGTCACGTCGAGATTGGTCAGCATATAAAAAGGGATATCGTCCAAGACCAATAATTCATTTGTCACTACAACGGCACAGCGAAAAGAAGATGAATCCATTTAAACAGACATCATTCAAATTTGGGAATTCTCAAGTGGAGTGCGATGCTAAAACTTGCGATTGTAGTGATGCCAGGCGCTGTGACATTAGCGATTCAGCAGGATATCGTGGGAACTTTGCTATGACTACTACCCCTATATCTACCCTGGAAAGTGATGCTGTGCGTGTCAAACCTGAGGGATGCGAAAGCGGTGCGACACGTTATCGTGGACTCCTAGGAATTTCACCGTACCTACATCGAACTGAAGTGAGGAGAGTCGAATATTCGTTCCCGACGAGTTTACCTGAATACTGCCACTTTAAAAGTCGATTCCAAACCTTCAAAGATAAATGGCCAAAATATCTGCCTGGACCAACTCCTGAAGAATTAGCCAGAGCTGGATTTTTCTACTTGGGCGAAGGGGATAATGTCAAGTGTTTCAGTTGTGGCAAGTGACAAAAATTAACCAGCGTGTTAGATTTCTCTGGATTAAGGGTATTTTTTTTTTGCTCTGTTACCAATTTACTACGTTTACATCTGAAGATGCTTTGATCCTTCTTAACCGTTACCCTGAATGGCAGTGGGACGAAATTACACGTTATATTAATCACTTTCGCTTTTGGAGCAAATTTAATTCTGTGTTTAATTCTGGGTTGAATCTACACTGATGATCTTCGACCTAAAGAAGTATAAAAGAGAACGACCATGCCACAACCTTTATCATTGGTGATCCAACAGATTCCGTGGAAGGATATCAATGTGAAGATTCACACGGTGAAAGATTACGAACACTTATTACAAGAACTATACCCTATGAATTGGGGTCGACGTGTAGTGTGTGTTTTAGTGACTTGCTTTCTGGGATTTCGTTTACCTGCCGATTCCTTGTGGACACTTTACGAACACTACCTATCAAAAAATAAGACAGTATGGTAACTCCTTTAAATGTCCACAAGAGACTTATTCTGTTCAAAGCCTTACGTTTTCATCTGGATACGTCTCGACCTTTCCAAGAAAAAAAGATTCGTCAACTTTTACGTACGGAAGCAGTGTACGAAGATGTGTGTGTAGCTTGTGATTTACACCCTCATTGGACAGATGTACGTGACTGGAAAAGTTGGGATTTTGAGGCTTGGACAAACGAAGCATCCCATTATGCCCAAGCGTTGGTTTCTTAAAATTCGTCGTAGAGTGAAAAAAGTCACTTTTAATCCTGTGTTAGTAACAGTACCAGAAGAAGAAAAAGAAAAAGAATCTATCACCCAAGACAATCCCTCTGTTCAAGACAAAACTGTCATGGACATTCCCCCACAAAGACCCTTTCGAGAAGACACCTATGTGACTGTACCCCCTGTAGAGGAGACTATAAGAACATTACATACTACCTCTAGGACACCTTCGTTACCCAAACCACGTTGTACAGTGACTTGTTTATATTCCACTTTGATCGTTTGCCTAGGTATTTTATTCCTGTATTTATCCATTTGGCTTTTATGTTTTCGTGTTGTTCAAATTTAAACATGCATTCAAATAAACGTGTCTTGAAAAAAGTATAAAAACCTCTTGTCTTGTCTGTTGTTGTGTCAATACTGACATACCACTACACGACCATGGCTCACTCTCCTCTTTCTACTACTCCTTCCTCCTCCACATTCAAAGTCATTGACGAACACTTAGATCAGGCTAGTTGGAAAGCCTTGTATCTTCGTCATCCTTTTAACATGTTAATTGCTGGACCGAGCGGTTCAGGCAAAACCGAATTTGTCAAACGTTTGATCGAACATAAACATCATTTGATCGATCGTCCACCTCAACACATCGTGTGGTGTTACAAAGAGTGGCAATCGGCATACAGCCGCTTGCAAGAAAGTCAAGGTGATTCCATTGTGTTTGTAGCAG
Source organism: Unio delphinus (assembly GCA_029339505.1). Classification (NCBI taxonomy): domain Eukaryota; kingdom Metazoa; phylum Mollusca; class Bivalvia; order Unionida; family Unionidae; genus Unio; species Unio delphinus. The sequence continues at coordinate 13,559,377 of JAQISU010001240.1, read as the reverse complement.
GCATTCCTTAAGAAGACGAGGGGATCGTATCTGACCCTAGTCAAACTCATTGGGTTATTTTTGACGACATGTTAGGAGAAGACGAAGAAGAAATTAAACTGTGGTTTACACGTAAAGGGCATCATCGTAATGCCAGTGTCATTTACATTACACAAAATTTATTTCAACAAACTAAAGCCCATCGTACCATTAGTCTCAATGCTCATTACGTGGTCTTGTTTAAAAGTCCTCGAGATAAATCACAAGTGCAAGTTTTAGCCAAACAGTTAGGAACACCTTGGCTAACTCATGCGTACGATGATGCCACTCAAACGCCACACGCCTATTTACTCGTGGATTTAAAACCCACTACCCCTGATTATTTGCGATTTCGTACCGATTTGTTTCACGACTGGTGTCAAGACGGAGGACCTGTCGTGTACACGTCCTCCTCGTTGACATAACACTATGAAGCACTAAAAAAATCTATAAAAACCTTGGGTTACTTTGACCTGGTCTCATACATCGTCAACATGACGTCCCTTCAGTCTCATCTTCCGATCAAATTGATTCGTGCCTTGTACGGCATCAGTCGCGAAAAAAATCCACAAAGACGTGCTCACGTCTTAGAAGCCAGTCTCAAAGAAGTCTTACGATGGTTTACGGTGACAGCACGTCAAATACTGCAAGGCATCATTCACATTCCACATCAAACCAAACGCTTTTTTGACAGAAACAAAGTAGCCTTGACGCAACTGGCCAATCCTCGCATCGACACTCACACCAAAAAGCAAATCATATTGAAACCAGGAGGTAGTGGTTCTCTAGGAGGTGTCATCATTCGTTCCCTTTTAAAATGGGATCCCAATACTCCCAAAGTTCACCCCAAGAAGAAAACAAAAAAAGCCAAACAAACCCCTAAGAAAAAGAACAAGGGTACCAAGACCAAAGCACAGAAAAAGAAAAGTCCACAGAAAAAAGCGGTCACCCGCAAAAGAGGCACTTCGGCCAGGACACAACCTTACCTTCGTCAACCACGACCTGTAAGAAAAAATCTACAAGGACGTTTGGCAGGGACTACGTTGCCAGTAGCCTCAGGGACTGCCACTTCTCCGTTGCGGGTGATGCCAGCCAAACCCAATTTGGCACCCATTTTTCCTAATTTGATGAAACATTGGAAATCTGCGTCTCCCAAAACGTCTCCTCCACCGGAGACACCCTCGTCCACCTTAGCGGCAGTAGCAGCTGCTCACAAAGTACCTGCCCCGAAAGTCAAAGTCCAAGAAAGATCTGGCATGTTAAAGAGTTTACTAGATTTGTCCAAACAAGAACTGTCCCGATTGAGTCCATTGCGAACTCCTTCACGACGTGTGTTACCTGCCATGAAGTTGATACGACGCAAAGATAATCAGTGGCGTCGCATTCCAGTATAAAAATATGACTTGAAGACCACGACGTCAATCAGTATTTTTTCTGTGCTGATGCTGAACACTCAAGGATGCTTCCTCAAAAACATGCACACCACCACCGCCACTACCCTCGTCGTTCTGCTGTCCAAAAAGGAAAAGGAACAAGACAATCTCGTTATCTCACCAAAAGCTTTAAAACCAAACATCAACGTCCTTCCCTCCAAAGACGTAGACCTTTAAAGAAAAAGAAGAGACACCAAAAAGGAGGATCCTTTGACAATTTTGGGAAACACATTGTTACCTTTTTGACAAAGCGCTAGTTCCCAAAAAAAGTAAATAAAAGAGAGTGTATACCAAGTCATTGACACTAGTGGTATTGTGAAACGAACAAGCAAAGATGGCACCTCGCAGAAAACATTTTTCTACACTCCACAAAGGAAAGAAAAGGAAAGGACGTTTAGCCAAACATCGACACGTTCTTCGTCAAAGGACACAAAAGAAAATACCCAAACGTCAAAAGAAAAAGAGAAGTCACCAAAGAGGAGGCATATTTACTGGTTTTATTAAAGGTATGCAGAAACTAGACAAAGCAGCTAATAACCGAACTGGTATCTTTAGCCCTGCTTTTGAGGATTTAGCGAAGCATGCCGTTACCTTTTGGAGAAGCCAATAGAGAAAAAAAGATAAAAGAGGGTGTGTACCAAGTCTTTGACATCAGTGTATTTCTGGAACGAACAAGCAAAGATGTCACCTCGCGAAAAACATTCTTATTCACCCCACAAAGGAAAGAAAAGGAAAGGACTACCTCCTCGTTTAGCCAAACACGGAGACGTGTTGTCCGTCCTGTCCAAAGCCTCTCCGCCCATGCGAAAACAAATCATTAAAACAGCCTCCAAAGATGTCATCGATACCGTGTGTGAATGTTGTTTGAATGTTTTGAAAGGCACGATACCTTTGTCTCCACACCAGAAAAAATGCTTCGCCAAACATCGACACGTTCTTCGTCAAATGGTTCAAAAGAAAATATCCGTCCGTCAAAAGAAAAAGATGTTGGTGCAACGCGGAGGATTTTTACCCATTCTTGCTCCTATGTTGACAAGCTTAATACCAGGTTTGATACAAGGGATGACCCAAGGGTTAACTCAAGGAATGGGTAGAAGATAAAAGGACCCTATGGAGCACCACAATCTCAGACATAACCTTTGAAAGCCCATGGAAGGACGAAAACTAACTTTGGTTCCTTACAAACGATGGATGGAATACCATCATTGGCAAGAACAACGATCCCCCCATTTACCACCCAATCCCAATTTGGCTGAGATGTCGCAATTACAACACGAATTGCAATCCTTGATCCATCGCCACGATTTATCCGAAACCGAAAAATCACAAAAGTACGGTCAACTCTTGAAACGGCTACAACTCTTTCATCAGAAAGCTGTGGAACAAACAGCTCAACCCACTTTGTCCGATTTTAAGGCTCTAATGAATAACCCGTCACCCTCACCCTCACCCTCTACAGCAGTTAAAACAGACGTTACCCCACCATTACCCAAAGAAGAAGAACCCCATGATCTCTTTCAAACACATACTGCTACTCCCATTTCGAGTAAGATTGCCGCTTCCTTGTTAACCCCTTCCCCCACTCCCCCACGAGAAGAACTCAAAACTTGGGTTAAAAAGATGATGGCTACTCCTTCTTCGACAGATGTGAAAAAGAAAGAAAGGAAACCAGAAGTGAGAAAAGAAAAGAAGGCCAAAGAAGCTATCCCATTACCTCCGCCACCACCATTACCCTCGACGTCAACTCCTGTGGCACATCGGACACGTAAAACCGTTTCCAAACAACCCGCATTTCGTCCCACCCAAAGCAATATCCTCGAAGAGTGGGTCCCTTATTAACAAAAACCATGGAGAAGGTATTAGCCAGCATTTACTACGATCCTTCTCACCCTGCAGGTTACTGAGGCATTCAGAAATTGTATCGTGCTGCCAAAACTCGCCTGAAAAAAGCTCCGTTTACCAGCAGTACAACGATGGTTACAAGAACAAGCGACGTACACTTTACACAAACCCATTCGACGAAAATTTCACAGAAGTCGCACTCAAGTGGAAGGTATCGATCATCAATGGCAAGCCGATTTAGCTGATGTCTCTCATTTAGCCACTTACAATCGTGGCTACAAATATTTGTTTTGTGTCATCGACGTCTTTTCTAAATTTGCCTGGGTCGTACCATTGACATCCAAATCGAGCGGAGAGTTAGTACGAGCTTTGCAACTGGTGTTGAAACAAAGTGGTCGTCACCCTCTTCGATGGCAAACCGACAAAGGCACCGAATTTCTGAATCAAGCTTTCCAACGAGAATTAAAAAAACGTGACATTCATTTTTTCACCACCGAAAATCCTGAAACCAAAGCCAGTATCGTGGAACGTTTTCAACGTACCTTGAAAGAACGCATGTGGAAATATTTTACACATCAACACACTCTCAAGTACATCGACGTCTTACCACACTTAGTCCAAGCCTACAATCAATCTTACCATAGAAGCATTGGACGTGCCCCACAAGAGGTGACACCCGACAACGAAGTCACTGTTTTTGAGCGTCTGTTTGGCACGTCCCGGACTAGGGTTGTCCCCAAAAAAGGTAGAGAAGTGTTAACCCCGGGAGATTGGGTACGCATTGGAAAAACCAAACGCACTTTCGACAAAGGTTACTTACCCAACTGGACCACCGAATTGTTTCGTGTTACTGGACGAGTGCGCGATCGTCATCCTACCGTCTATAAATTGGAAGACATGAACGGAGAAGTATTAAAAGGAACATTTTACTTGCCTGAGTTACAACGTGTTACCAAAAAAGAAGACGACGTGTACGACATTGAAAGCATTCTCGAACGAAGAACCCGTAAAGTAGGAAAACGTCGTGTCAAAGAAGTCAAAGTACGTTGGAAAGGATATCCTCCTAGTTTTGATTCTTGGATTGACGCTGCCCAAGTCATCGACTATAAAAAGAAGTGACCATCATGCCCTTCAATACAGCTTCAGCGACCACAGTGACTACTCCTTCACCCACGTCATCTCTGCAAGATGTACAAAAGCAACCGTTGTGGGTGTGGTGTGGAGAACGTGTCCCTAAAACGCAAATCGTTTTTTTCTGTCAAATCTTTGTGGTATATTGTGTCATTGGTGCAGCCATTGCTAATTTGAGTTTGCAACAAGGAGACAAACAATTGTGGACCATTTTACTCAGCAGTTGCATCGGGTATCTTCTTCCCAATCCTTCCCTGAAATACTCTTACAACGGGAACAACAGTAACAATATTGGGAGTCTGGCGGCCAACGTTAGTCCTTCTCCTGACAGTCACCCTTCCAATCACAATCCTGTTTTAGACACTCCTTTAACCTCGAGTGACTCCTCGGACAGAAGAACATTGGAAATATGAACAACACTATTAACCAATTTTACTTAACGTTACCCAGTGACAGTTCCATGGAGGTGTTTCCTAACAACACATTGTGTTGTTACACGTCTAAATTACCTCAAGCCATGCATTTGGATCAAGATGATCACTGGGAAGCAGCTTTAGTGGAAATAATACACCCGACACAAATCAAAAACGTCGTCGAAAATCAAATTTTTTTCACAGTTGAAGTGTACGACAAGCAATTGCAACAAGCCTTAGATGAACGAGGTATCACTGGCATTGACACAAAGAAATCAGATGGACCCACAACTAAACATCTGTCCACTCATGTGTTGACCATTCCTGCAGGCTACTATTTTAGCGGTCAACATTTAGTGACTACGATTGCAAGCAAGTTCAATGTTGTGTTTGGTAAACCCCTGGACAAAATCAAAGAAAGTGTTACCTTTGAGTACATTAAAGTGGCTCGCCGCTTCATGATCAAATTTTCAGAGAAGAAAATAATAGCCATTACCTTTTGTCCTGAATTGTTTGATATCTTAGGTGGAGACCTCAAGATGCTCCCGAACAAAAAAGAAATACCAGGCATATCCAGTAACTTGGATTTTACCAAATATTTTCGATCCCCTGTAGAAATGAACCAAGGACTCAATTTGATGTTTGTGTACTCCGATGTGGTGGAGTACAACGTGGTAGGACACACCTCTGTACCGTTACTACGTGTCATTCCTTTCAAAGTAGATACTACTACCGCTGACGAGGAAGGTATAAATACCTATCACGTTCACCGCGAATTTGTGCATCCTCATTATTTACCCGTCAGTAAGTCGTATTTCGACAGTGTCAACATTACTATAAAAGGAGAACTAGGTCAAAATATTCCATTTACCAAAGGGAAAGTCACAGTGAAACTCCATTTTCAAAAACGATTCTCCAACAACTGAAAAAGTGATGTATCCTGTGTACCAAGGAGTCACTCGACAACGAGGACATGGTTTAGGAGATATGTTTAAATCAGCCTTTCGTTCCGTGGTCCCTGTTTTAAAACCAATGGTGACACGAGGATTGCACACCTTAAAAGATGCCGCATTGACTCACGGCAAAGATTTTCTTTACAATGTTCTCATTGACAAACAAAACCCTAAAGAAGCTTTTTTGAGAGCAGGCAAAAATGCCTTGCTTCAAACGGGTAAAGAAATTTTGGGTCGACGAGAAAGTCCTATAAATGCTCTGAACGGTACCGAGTCTGACATTCCTGCTTCCCTGACGACACAGCAAGGACAAGGTAGAAAGCGTCGACGAAGGCACCCTTTCAAAAGTCTCCGTACCTCTAACGTTCGAAAGACAAAGAAAAAAAGAACCGCTCGAGACTTAGACATTTTTGATTATTAAAAGTGAAGAAAAAAAACCTAAAGAAAAAACGATGCACCAAGAATCTTGTGCCTGTTCCAAGTCGGAACTGGATCTCTTTGCCATGCCACCCACGATGATGACCATGCAAGAAGCCCAATGGGTCGAATTTCATCCCGTCTCCTCTTTGACGGATTCAGCTCCCATCGAGTTTGAAATCAAAGGACAACCCGAAGATTACATCGATCTCAACAACAGTTACTTGTATTTGAAAGTGAAAGTAACCAAAACAGACAACACCAATCCAGGAGCCAATGATAGAGTAGCTCCTGTCAACAATTTCATGCATTCCTTGTTCAGCGATGTGGATTTGTACATGAATAACAAACTGATGTAGCATGGATACTTACCCTTACCGAGCGTACCTCGAAAATCTCTTGACGTACGGAAAAGAAGCCAAGAACACTCATCTAGATGCTTGCGTGGTATGGAAACCTGACACCGCAGATAAGTTTAACGACACAGCTTTGCCCGTAGCAGCTGAGGGTGATAATCCTGCAGATCCTCACAATGCGGGTTTTAACGACCGTCGAAAGAAAATTTTGCAAGGACGTAGTTTAGAACTGTTCGATCGTTTGCATTTGGACATGTGGTTTCAAGAGAAGTATTTGCTGAACGGAGTAGATATTCGCTTGAGACTGAATCGAAGTAGTCCTGCTTTCCAATTGATGGCTCATGCCAACGAATACAAAACCATTATCCAAGAAGCCAGGTTATACGTACGTCGCGTGGAAGTGTTACCTAAAGTGGGAAATGATATCAGTCACACTTTGAGCAGAACGACAGCCAAGTATCCGATACGGCGCGTGGAAGTCAAAACTTTCACCATTGCCGCTGGACTCCGATCTAAGATCGAAGATCATCTGTTCCAAGGACAGTTATCCAAACGTTTATTCATTGGTATCGTCAGCAATGCAGCCCTCAATGGTGCCCACGATGAAAATCCTTTCCAGTTTAAGCACTGCAGAGTATCCAAAATTGAAGTCAGTCGCGATGGCAAAACTTTGTGTACCAGACCCTTCGAACCCGACTTTGGCGAACAGAAAAATTACTTGAGATCGTACTTGTCGATGTACGAAGCCACAGGACAGTTAGGAACCAACACCAGTCACGGTATTTCCTACGACGACTATGCAAGAGGTTACACGTTGTGGGCTTTTGATTTCACTCCAGACCAAGGCAGCGACGAGGGACATTTCCACCCTATAAAATCTGGGCAACTGCGTGTGGAACTTCAGTTTGCAGCACCTCTTCCCGAAACGGTGAATATCATTCTGTATGCTGAATTCGATAATACCATAGAAATCAACAGTTTGAGAGAAGTCATTCTAGACTATTAGACATTATGGAAGACCCTTGTCCTTCTTTGAATAGTGGAGAATCCATGGAATGGGAGGTTACAGAAAAAGCAGATCCCCAAGACCAAAAAGAAGAGGTAGTGATCATGCAATCCAGATGGCCAGAACAGGAACAACAGTTAGTGGCTTGTTTTGCACAACACTCGGAAGATAAAATGAGGGACATGATTAAAAAAGATTGTTATGGATGTCAAATCGATCATCCCAGTCAAATTCAACACGATAAATGTATGATGATGAGTCAAGAAGAAACATTGGATGATTATCTGAACGAAGCTTGGAGTCTCATCTCCGAAGAAGACGTGTTACTTCAGTGGTATAAAGGCTTACGTGATCATTCCTCTCCTCCATTGTTTGCTCGAGAAATCGATCGCATCGAAGCTCTCTTGGCCAAAAGTAAAGAGACGAAGCAAACCATCAGTTACCTGTCAGACCGTTTCAAACAAAAAGTCTGGATTGAATTGATGACTTATCATCACCTGTGAAGAAAGGAGAGAAAAACACAATGCTACACAACAAACAAATGGATACCTGGGAACTTTATTATCTTTTGAACCGTAGTTCGTACACTGCTTCTTGGAATCCTGTGGTGTGTGCTAAAGATGAACTACCTCATCGCAAACCTCAAGAGAATCAAGCTTATGTCATCAACACAGATGACAGTCATCTTCCAGGAACTCACTGGGTAGCTGTCTACTTTCCTCAAGAGGGATGTGCGGAGTATTTTGATTCGTATGGATTGCCTCCTTTCGAAGATGATATCATCGACTTTATGAGAAGAAATGCCCAGACGACACGATTCAATAATGTGAAATTACAAAGCACAGATTCTATGGTGTGTGGACAATATTGTATCTATTATCTGCATCATCGCAGTCTTGGATATTCTTTAGAACATTTAGTGACTTATTTTGATCGTCATTCGTCTCGAAACGATGACAAAGTAGATCGATGGTTTTGTGACCATTATGGCTATCTGTTGTCTTTAGCTAGGAAACGTAGTGTACATCAATCGCCCAATGACTTCCAACAGTGGAAATCTCAATTTAATTCACAACGTTGTCAACCATGTCAAAGATAATGTATTAGTGTTATGGAAGAAAAACATGTTTGTTCTTTGAAAAAATGTTTTTTCTTTGAAATAATGTTTGTTCTTTGAAATAATGTTTGTTATTTGAATAAAAATGTTGTGTTTTGAAAACCAATGCGTCTGTCGTTTATTTTACATTTGTATTCATATAAATGCTCTTTGACTTTTCTTTCTATCCCTCACATCAAACTATCTAAACGTTTCAAAACCCTAAACCGTCGAGGGGTGTTTTCCATCACGTCCGCGCTTGAACCATATAAAGCAGGGGTAGTCTCCAGTCTGGCCATCATTCATTCATTCATTTTCATTCACACATCATTCATTCATTCAATTCAGGCGAAGACTGCAGACCGAGTAGGACGGCTTTTCTGGAGCAGGCGATCTGATGACGTCACGGCGGATTGCGAGAGCATGTTTCCCGGGCTTCACAGCTAAGGACGAACTGAAGCGTTATCACATCACTACTACAGAGAGAAACATCAACATGTACAGCGGTGGACGATGCAGTGGAAACATTTTGGATATTTTATAAGTCCCTTTAACAAGTGGCAGAGATTGAAGATATGCAGAAACCGAATCGCCTACTTAAACTACGTGAAGAAGAAAAATGGCGGACTTGGAAGTTGGATTGCTCCTGCATCAAGTTGCTGGAACCATATTACAACCAGCCATGGGAATTTAAGTAATATGGCGGACCTGAGGCGCGCTGACTGATGATGTCAAAATATCGAGTATCCCGCAGGTTGCCGTAGGATGATATCATCAAGTCAGCGAAACTCTACCTCAGATAACCAACATATTGATGGAAATACAGCTGTCTACGGAAAAGTCGTCATCATCGGATTACTCGGATAAAGCAGTAAAACGAAAAGATATATGCCATTTATCTTTTCATTCGCCTGAATAATAGGGGACTCATTTGGTTACGAGTACCCCTCTTTGAACAACTATTCCGTGGCCCTAAAAATCTAATATGACTTATATTGGTACCTCCAGCAAAATTCATAACTAAAACAAACTACCATTGACTACACTATTATATGTCGCTTAGACATTTTAATTTTCAAAATTGTTAGGGACTTATTATATGTACGCTTATGTACTAGTTTTATTTGAATGATAGGACTTTAAATAATAATTCTTCAACTTTAATATTTGAACAATTGCACAGGTGGCTAACACAATATTGGATGTTAATTTGTCCATTAGTACAACTGGACTGAATTTGACCTTTAGTATGACCTTGGTTTTTCAGGTGTGGGCTGCGTCCTTTGCTGTGCTGTCTTGCTGTTGGCGTGCTCTGGTGTGTGCTGCTGTGTCAACGCCCTCCTGGACCTGGACCTTTTTCGCCTTTGCCATTTCCGACTCACCAAATTACTAGCGAAATGAGGAAACATTTCCCCTCGCTACCTTACAAGCTCGATTGGATGATAGGGGTGGGTGTGTGTAGGTACCATTCCTACCCACCACCAATATAGGCTTTCATTTCCCCTGATAGTTACTTTTTAGTAATTCAGGGGAACGCCTTAATTTATAGTGCATTTAAGCACTTTAAGGGAGGGATTAACAACCCCTCCCACCTAAATGGGTGCCGATATGGCACCTATAAAAGTTGCACAAATACCCCTAGTGGGTGGTTGCAACTATAAACAACTCAGTTCAGTTCAGTTCCAGTCTGGCCATTCATTCCATTCCATTCAGGCGAAGACTGCAGACCGAGTAGGACGGCTTATCTGGAGCGGACGAACTGATGACGTCAAGGGGGATTGCGAGAGCATGTTTCCCGGGCTTCACAGCTAAGGACGAACCGAGACGTTTTTACTTCTCAACTACGGAGAGAAACATCTACATATACAGCGGTGGACTATGCAGCGGAACCATTGTGGATTTTTTATAAGTCCCTTTAACAAGTGGCAGAAATTGAAGCTATGGAGAAACTGGATAGCCCACTTAAACTATTTGCAGAAGAATAATGAGGGATTTTGAAGTTGGCTGCACCTGCATCGATATACTGGAACCATACTACAACCAGCCATGGGAATCTAAGTAATATGGCGGACCTGAGGCGCGCTGACTGGTAATATCAAAATATTGAGTATCCCGCAGGTTGCCATAGGATGATATCACCAAGTCAGCGAAATCCTACCTTGGATAACCAGTGTATCGATGAATTACTGCTGACTACTGATAAATCATCACCATCGGACTACTCGGATAAAGCAGTACAACGAAAAGATATTTGCCATTTATCTTTTCATTCGCCTGAATAATAGGGGACTCATTTGGTTACGAGTACCCCTCTTTGAACAACTATTCCGTGGCCCTAAAAATCTAATATGACTTATATTGGTACCTCCAGCAAAATTCATAACTAAAACAAACTACCATTGACTACACTATTATATGTCGCTTAGACATTTTAATTTTCAAAATTGTTAGGGACTTATTATATGTACGCTTATGTACTAGTTTTATTTGAATGATAGGACTTTAAATAATAATTCTTCAACTTAAATATTTGAATAATTGCACAGGTGGCTAACACAATATTGGATGTTAATTTGTCCATTAGTATAACTGGACTGAATTTGACCTTTAGTATGACCTTGGTTTTTCAGGTGTGGGCTGCGTCCTTTGCTGTTCTGTCTTGCTGTTGGCGTGCTCTGGTGTGTGCTGCTGTGTCAACGCCCTCCTGGACCTGGGCCTTTTCCGCCTTTGCCATTTCCGACTCACCAAATTACTAGCGAAATGAGGAAACATTTCCCCTCGCTACCTTGCAAGCTCGATTGGATGATAGGGGTGGGTGTGTGTAGGTACTATTCCTACCCACCCCCAATATAGGCTTTCATTTCCCCTGATAGTTACTTTTTAGTAATTCAGGGGAACGCCTTAATTTATAGTGCATTTAAGCACTTTAAGGGAGGGAGTAACATCCCTCCCACCTAAATGGCTACCGATATGGTAGCTATAAAAGTTGCCCATATGCCCCTAGAGGGCGGTGGCAACTCAAAAACACCCAGTTCAGTCAGTCTGGCCATCATCATTCAGGCGAAGACTGCAGACCGAGTAGGACGGCTTATCTGGAGCGGACGAACTGATGACGTCAAGGGGGATTGCGAAAGCATGTTTCCCGGGCTTTCACAGCTAAGGACGAACCGAGACGTTTTTACTTCTCAACTACGGAGAGAAACATCTACATATACAGCGGTGGACTATGCAGCGGAACCATTTTGGATTTTTTATAAGTCCCTTTAACAAGTGGCAGAAATTGAAGATATGGAGAAACTGGATAGCCCACTTAAACTATTTGAAGAAGAATAATGAGGGATTTTGAAGTTGGCTGCACCTGCATCGATATACTGGAACCATACTACAACCAGCCATGGGAATCTAAGTAATATGGCGGACCTGAGGCGCGCTGACTGGTGATATCAAAATATTGAGTATCCCGCAGGTTGCCATAGGATGATATCACCAAGTCAGCGAAATCCTACCTTGGATAACCAGTGTATCGATGAATTACTGCTGTCTACTGATAAATCATCACCATCGGACTACTCGGATAAAGCAGTACAACGAAAAGATATTTGCCATTTATCTTTTCATTCGCCTGAATAATAGGGGACTCATTTGGTTACGAGTACCCCTCTTTGAACAACTATTCCGTGACCCTAAAAATTTAATATGACTTTTATTGGTACCTCCAGCAAAATTCATAACTAAAACAAACTACCATTGACTACACTATTATATGTCGCTTAGACATTTTAATTTTCAAAATTGTTAGGGACTTATTATATGTACGCTTATGTACTTTTTTTTTTTTTTTTTTTTTTTTTCATTTTTTTCATTCATAGAGAAGAACAGACGTGTTGGACCACTCCGGACCGAAGCCACCTGTTCCCAGATTTGACCACCACCACAAACTCTCTCACGCACTACGATCTATTCTTTTACTCAAGCACTAGAGTAAAGGAGGGGATTTTACTTGGTTTATAGCACCAGAATAAGCCAAGGTTTTGCCCCACAGCGTGTTAGAGTGGATGTATTCTGTGCCATCTGCTAGTGTACCACCACCACCGCCACCAGCTACCACCAGCAACCAGTCGCCTGCTACCACCACCACCACCTACAACCTCCTCCTTTCTACGCAAAAGGACCCAGCAGCTAACCAGAAGTCCACTACCACCAGCCACTACTACAGCAAAGGCAGCCTGGACTTCTACAATAGTACTATCTAGGATAACTGTAAGTCGTATAGAACTAATTATACTCTGTGCTAAAAAACTAGGCTACCTTAATACTCATACATCTTTCAAACTACTCTCTCTCAATACTATTCTCACTCAAATTCTAAAATACATTTAATCGAACAATTATTGTTATTCACAAGCGTAGGACTCATACTACAACAAGCTTGGGTTGCATTCGCAATTGAGAAAGGTTAGTCCTGTCCTCTAATTCGAATCTTGCAATCATCAACAATAATTCAATTCAATTAAATATATAACCTTTTTCTCTCCTATCCTATCACTTTTCAAACTACAAATCAAAAGCTAGACATTAAAACTTATTATTCCTCAAATAAATCAAATACAATATGGCCGACCAACTAAATAGTCAGAACAAAGGAAAAATGGCCGCCACCCAAATTAAATCAGCCGCCAAAACTAACAAACAGGCTATGCATCAAAGGCAAGGGCAGGCACGTCGTATGAATAACGCACTCAAAAAAGTGCACCAATATACAGATAAGCCATTAAATACAAGCAACAACAGCAATGAGAGAAAATCTAGAGTATATTCAACACCTGAATTAAACATGCTAAAGAAAGAGGCGGCAAAACTTGACCCGCTATCTCCAGTCTTATTTAATTTTCATGATGAATCTATCCAAATTGAAGACTTGGACGCCACATTGGCACCTGGCGATTCCCCACAAAATCCAACCACTTCATCAGTATTATCCCCCGTTAAAAACCATGTAGGGACACCAAACACATCTTTGGCGGACGTGGTGGAAAACACCCCAAACCGAAGATTCAAAATTCAAATAGGGACTTCCAACTCCAACTTAGCGGACGTGGTGGAAAACACCCCAAACCAAACATCCAAAAACCAAAAAGGCACTCTCAACTCAAACAAAGCGGACGTGGTGGAAAACACCACCACCCGAACACTTCAAACTAGGACAACCAAAAATTCGGCGGACGTGATTGAAAACACCACAAACCGAACAATTCAAACAGAACTAAATACATCCAAAAACCCAACAAATAAAGCGGACGCAGTCGAAAACACTCCTTTCCAAACACATGAAAGGAGTCAATCGTATGCACAAGCCGCCAAGAAAACCAAATACCACTCTAGCCAAACCCCAGGACCATCCAAGCAATTAACTGAGGAAGACCTAATCTACCCCTCCCCTACTAAGAGGACCCCGGCCTCCAACCCAATCTCAGTCCCTAAAACCTGGGACGGAAAAGGAAAGGGAAAAGGGCCCTCCAAAAAAGGAAATAAAACAGTAAACATTGAAATCCCTGAACAAATAAATCAAAATGTCAACCCGCCACCTTTACATAAAAAAACAGCAAACAAAGGGCCCAAACCAAAATTTCATAGGCTTGAACTAACACTTTACGTTCACAGCAAATCAACCCAATTCTTAAACCTCTCCACAAATAGTCTAGTAGGGGCTCTACTAAGGGTACATCAAAGCCCCTGCAAAATCATAAGGCCCAATAAAGATTACATTATCCTACATTGTAACACCAGCTCTCAAGTAGCAAAGTTTCTAGAAATTGAAAACATAGGTGGGATTCCAGTGAAGGTTACGAAACCATACAAACTTACCAACCCACTAGAGAAAACAGCCAACATCAATAACAACCAAAATAAGGAAAAAGCCACACCTACCCCCAAAACACCGCAAGCAACCAAATATAAAGCGGTAGTTCAATTAACAGGGCAAATGTCCCTTTGGGACAATAAGAAACTAAACGAAGAGCTCATAAAGGGGGGAAACAACATCACCAAAAATTATCAAATAGGGAAAAAGTCGCCCAAATACTCAATAAATATAATAGAAACCGAAACACCCTTGCCAGAGCTAATCCAAATAGGCTTGTCAGGATCAAAATATAGAGCAGAACCCTACAAAAACAAACCCAGATTCTGCTCCAATTGTCAACACTGGGGCCATTTTACAAACAAATGTAGGAGACCATACAAATGCTACAACTGCGGGGGGCCACACAAGGGGCAATGCCAAAAGGTCAACCCAAAATGTGCCCAATGCCAAGGCACCCATTTACCAAAATCCACAATATGCCCCGCAACAATCAGGGAGATTCAAATAATAGACACTATGGACAAAAATCAAGTAGATTACAGGACAGCTAGAAAAAAATGCAACACAAATAGAACAAACAGGAAAGACCAACAAAAGGAAAGCAACATAGGGAATGAAATAACTAACGAGGTAATTAAGATAGTCAAATCCATCGAAACCATCATGGATAAAATAAAACAAAACAATAATAGCAACAACCAAGGATTACAAAACGCCCTCAAAAAAACCAAAAATCAACTAAAAACACTAATTGTAGCAAATGACCCCATTAGAAATGGCTGACACAACTAATGGAAATGTTTCAATATGGCAATGGAATGCAAGAGGACTATCCAATAACTTAAATGAATTAAAAATAAAATTAATTAATTCCAAAACAAAACCTGATATCCTCTGCATTCAAGAAACACAAATAACTAATAAAAATAAAACATTGCCTAATATACAGGGCTACACCCCAGGATACTTCCAAAATCGACAGGAAAGATCAGGGGGAGGCTTAGTCATGTATGTAAATAACAACATAACAACAATAGAACCAATACCTATAACAACAGAGGTAATAAGTAATTCTCACATAGAAGTACAGTCAATTAAAGTCAAAATAGGGAATAACGACCTACAAATCATTAATATCTATGACCCCCCGGGGACAAGCACCCATAAACAAGAAGATATACTTAGAGCAATAACTACCCTAATCACTAGTGAGCGCACCGTCATATGCGGCGATTTTAATGCCCATAATAAGCTGTGGGGGGAGGAATGACGGATAAAAGGGGAAGGTTGATTGAGGCCTGGGCCAATACATCAACCCTAACCATACTCAATGATGGGGCCGGAACTCGATTAAACCCGACAAACGGCACCTTGACCGCCATTGATCTCACCCTATGCACACAAAAACTGGCACAAGTGGCGGAATGGGAGGTGGATCAATCTGACCCCATGGGCAGTGACCACTTCCTAATCATCACCACTCTGCAGATGACGGTGCAAGCAATAGTGCAAAATAAACTCCCCAGGTGGAACTACAATAAAGCAGACTGGGACTCATTTAAAGAAATACTAAATAACGAAAACACATCCCAGTTCGAATCAGATGACATTGATCTATACTACGAAAACATAATGCAAGCAATAACAAACGCTGCAACAAAAAGCATTCCAACCAGTAATTATAAGGCAGCAAAACTCAGTGTCCCATGGTGGAATGAAGAAATTAAACTAACTAAACGATCCAAAATCAGAGCACTAAACAAATTCAAAAGATCAAATGTCACTACCCACTTTCAGGAATACAAAGACCTAGATCATAAATTAAAACAACTAATCAAAGATGCCAAAACAGAAACTTGGAAAGAGTACTGTGGTACACTAAACAACAAAACAACTACTAAAAAAGTATGGGATAAAATAAGAAGGATTAGGGGGAAAAAGACCACAAACACCCCTAAAATAAGTAACACCTCCAATGATAAAGAGCAAGCTGACTTACTAGCTCAACATTTCACTAGCATGAGCAATAACAGCAACCATACTATAGAATTTCAAAACCACAGAAACAATGAAGAAAAAACAAATAAGCAGATATTTAAAGACTTCGGACCTAAAGAATCCCCTTTAAACAATAAAATAACAAAATATGAATGGGATCAAGCACTGAAAACTAAAAAGGAAACCTCACCTGGGGAAGATAAAATAGGGTACATAGTATACAAACAACTACCACCTAACATAGTCAGTGAAATCATAAAATTCCTTAATAAAATATGGGACACAGGAAAGCTACCAAAAAAATGGAAACATGCGATAGTTATACCCATCCTCAAACCCAATAAAGATAGACATGACATCAACTCATATAGACCAATATCGTTAACGAACAACATATGCAAAATAATGGAAACAATAATTAACAACAGACTCAAGTCACATCTTACTAAACATAATCTACTATCAGAAAATCAATGTGGATTCAGAAACAAACGCTCCACCACAGACCAATTAGTAAGACTTGAAACCGCTATCAAACTAGCCTTCAACTCCAAACAAAAAGCGAACAGAAACTTAATTGCGGTATTTCTCGATCTCGAGAAAGCATTCGACCTAGTATGGACCAAAGGCCTTATAGCCAAATTAAATGATTATGGCATTACTGGGCGAATGTTTAACTTTATTAAAGATTTCTTAGCAAACCGCACTATAACAACTAGGGTAGGGGCAACATACTCTGAGACTCACTCCCTTGAAAACGGGACTCCACAAGGAAGTGTACTCAGCCCCACCCTCTTCAACATAATGATAAACGACTTAGATAAAAACTTGGCTACCAACAAAGTAGAACTATCCCAATTTGCGGATGATGGCGGCCTATGGAGACCAGGAAACCCCTCCAGCCGCAAAAACATCTATGAAATTCAAACCAGCCTAAATAATATTGGAAACTGGGCTAATAAATGGGGTTTCAAACTATCGCACCAAAAAACGGTAGCTGTACTGTTCACCCCAAATAGGAAAAACATACAATACCCAAAACTAACCATACAAAATAAGGAAATAAAATTTGTAAAAGTAGCCAAATTTCTGGGTATGTATTACGACCAACACTTAACATGGGCACACCACATTGATGATCTAATTAAACGATGTAATCAGGACTTAAACCTAATCAGAAGTCTTAAAGGGACACAATGGGGAGCTAATCAGGAAACATCACTAATGCTATATAGGGCACTAATAAGATCAAAACTAGATTACGGCTGTCAAATATACTCATCAGCCACAATAACGCAACTACAAAAACTAGATAGAATACAAAGAATAGCCCTAATAAAAAGCACTGGAGCCCTCAATTCCACCTCAACAGCTGAACTGCATGTAATAACGGGAGAATTGCCCCTACATCTGAGGCGGCAAGAACTCACTTTAAAGTATGCAGCGCGGCTGTCCAACCACCCCAAAACTCACCCCACCTTACTGGCCATAAATAAGACCAACATCCCTTACAGAAAAGGCCTAAAGCAAAAACTACCCATGGGAAAGCTAGTCCATATATTAAAATCAACATTACCAGTGGAACTATTCCCATTAGAACCTAACATAGTGTACGAACACGAACCTTGGAACAACGTACAATCTAAAGTCAACACCTCCCTAACTCAAAAAGGCAACAAACAAAACCAGGAACTCAACTTAAAAATAGAAGCCTTAGAAATAATCAACACCCAGTACCACCAATATACAAAAATATACACGGATGGCTCCAAAATTACTAATCCATATAAAACAGCTGCAGCAATGGTCATACCAGAGCATAAAGTACAAATAGGCAGACGCCTCCCAGACTACTGCTCTATTTACACAGCTGAATTCTGGGCCATCCTAAAATCATTACAATGGATTGAAGAGTTCAAACCCAATAAGACAGTGATTATTAGTGACTCGCTAAGTGTCCTCTCTTCAATTCAAACAAACACCACTAAATGTAGGGAAGAGTTTCTCAATCAAATAAACACCAAACTAAAACAACTAGATACCAAAAATATTACTGTAGAATTCTTGTGGATCCCCTCCCACATTGAAATTAAAGGCAACGAAATGGCAGACAAACTAGCCAAAGAAAAACTAGACGAACCAAATTTCGAGCCACTACAATATAGTACTTCAGAACTATACAGTATAATAAATACGCAAATAGATAAAAAATGGCAAAACGATTGGGATACCAGTACAAAAGGGAGAGTGTTGTACACTACGGTTAAGGAAGTTAAAAGGAACATAAAACCGCCCAGGGGCTTACCAATAGAACAAACTATCATAAATAGAATAACTATAGGTAAAACCAGGCTGGCAAGCAGCATGGGAAAATATATAGGACCCTTTCCTCATAACATAAACTGCTACAATTGTAACACCCCTGAAGATCTCCATCATATCTTCAACAATTGTACCAAAACCAAAAAAGAAAGGGACAAATTTAGATCAAAACAGCTAGAAATTAAAGCCCCCTATACATACCCAGAGATTTTACTAAACTCAAATACAAACTTAGCAGGGACACATAAAAACATGATAGAATTTCTTAAAAACATAGAAAAAATAGATAAAATTTAGACCATAATCACAATAAAATCCCTGTAAAGACAGAAAGTGTAGGCCCCTAAACGAATTAACAAGGAACCTCTTAAGGACAGGTGAGCTAAGCAACGGTACGGACCAGGGTGCGGCATCTGGGCACAACTATGAAAAACCTTTGACGTGTCGCTTAACGGCCCCGGATATTTCCGGCAGAGGC
Organism: Unio delphinus; assembly: GCA_029339505.1. Lineage (NCBI taxonomy): Eukaryota > Metazoa > Mollusca > Bivalvia > Unionida > Unionidae > Unio > Unio delphinus. The sequence goes on along the minus strand of JAQISU010001240.1, from coordinate 13,540,051 downwards.
CCATATGTTGTCGCTTGGCCACCAAACCTCACGGACTGGACCGGGGGCGGTCTTCTGGGTGTGACAGTGAAAAACCCTTGACCGTGTCGCTTAACGGCCCAGGATATTTCCTGCAAGGACCCACTAGTCATCATCTAGTTGACCAAACCACACACCTGACCTCAAATTGAGGAAAACCTTAGAAAACAAAAATAAGCCACACTAACCTGAGTACAAAAACATCATAATGGTCATAAATAGTTACACCAAATGATAGAATGCAATCAAAAGCATAAAAATAGGCAGTAGGAAAAATCAACACAAAACCAAAAGCTAACTCCCTACTCACCACTTTCTGCCTTTAATCTGTCACTTCTTAACCTCTCTCAGCAATATAAATAAAGTATACAGTGCAAAACCACACATCCAACAATAATTAGGATAATTAAAAGTACCACAAATCAGTGAACCGAGACCGGTGCACATAAACTAGATAGGAACATAGGATGTGACCCCAAATTAGATATATAAGGTAGTCTAAAACACCCAAAGACTATCAGGCCCAGCGGCACAAGGCCGCACTTACATCTAAAAATCAGAAAGTAATTACGATAAGACCCCAAACCTAGAAAATATAAGGTAGTCACAAACCCAAGACTATCAGGTCCAGCGGCACAAGGCTGCAACTATAACCAAACGTAGAAAATTAAGTCACTAATAGGGCCCCAAACAGCAACTATAAGGTGACCCAAGCCCAAGGTCATCAGACACCGCAACACAATGTTGCACATAACAAATCAGAACCAACAAACTCAAATAATTCTCACACATAACACTAAATGTCAAAGAACGTCACAGAAAGCACTGTATACTAAAAATTACTCTAGATAAAAGCACAGAGTATATAAATAGGGGATAGACCCAGAAAAGCAGCCTACCAAGCCTGGCCCTTCGCCTCGCCCTCTACCTACTCCGCCTGCTCCAGCAACTACACGTGCTTAGCACGTCCATTAACAACCAAAAACACCGGATGGCATGAATATGAGTGTGTGCTGGAACTATTCCCACTCATATATATACTTCAGGCCCTACAATCACACCGCAGTAGCTCAATAGTTACTCAGATGTGACGGCCTAATTAAATAGTGTTCCCTGAACACATAAACGCCTGCAGGGTGGTGGCACCATACCCACCCTCAGGATAATTAAATAACCGTCCATTGACGGATAAAACAGTGATAAGAGCCCTCGGGACGAATCACTTAAAGCCCATTATTCAATTCAATTCAAGCACTCGTCAGTCATCACATTATCATCATCACATTCAGGCAGAGAACCCCGAAGAGAACGGACCGGTCTTTTTAGCACGGAGAGTTAGCTGTGGAAGGCAGTGAGAAAAGGCGCCACTATAGGACTGAACAAAATAATGCAGCCATATGAGCAGCCTAGGTGTGAGGATGTAATAAAACACCCCACTGGAACCAAACTACAGCAGCCACGTCAAAAAGAAATATTCTACAGAGCATGGAGGGCTGAGGCAAATTGGCGGACGAGAGGCCACGTGGAATTCAAAATGGCGTCCTCACCAGAAAAAAGGACATGGGCCCAGCAACGTCACCTGAAATTGTTTCAAACAGTCACACAGAAACATTTACTCCATGAAATCTGCGGAACAAAGAGGAAAACTGACCATGGTAAGAGGATAACTCCCAGGGTCAACCTACTGCCACGTGTAACAGACGTTCCGGGGATACATGTATAACGACAACGGTTTTTTATTCATTTGCCTGAATGATAATAGGGACTCATTTGGCTCTGAGTTTCCCTTTTCGACTAATTATATGGCCCTGAAAAGACTAATTTGACCTTTTTGGCTTTGCCTTCAATAAATTCATAACCAAAATCCCCTACCATTGACTACACTTTTATGTGTCGCTTAGGCACTTTAATCTAAATACAATAGGGACTTACATATGTACACTTCGTACTAGTCCCTATTTTCGATAGGATGATAAGTAATATTGTACAACTCAGATATTTGGTTAATTGCACAGGTGGCTTACACATTATTGGTTGTTAGGTTGTCCATTAGTATAACTGGACTGAATTTGATAAAAAGAGCGTGCTTGGCTCTTCGCACCACTGCTTCCCGCTGCAGTAATTTCTCGTGCTTGCACGACCTTACTATGCAGACAAAGGCGATATGAGTTAAACTATTTTACTCTCGCTTTGCTTTACTGCTATTGCAGATTGGATAGGCAAACAGAATACTAATTGGGTGGGTGTGTGTAGGTTCTATTCCTACCCACCCTACGGCCTTACATTCACCCAGAGGCAGTTCAATAACTGTCCCGTGGTGACGGCCAAATTAAATAAGTGCTTCTATATAAGCACATAAACGCCTGCAGGGTGCGCGGCACCATTCCCACCCTCAGGATAAATTAAATAACTCCCCATTGGGAGATAAAACAGTGACAAGAGCCTTCGGGACGAATCACTTAAAACCCATCTTATTGATTGATTGATCGTCAGTCATCATCATCATCATTCATCATTCATTCAGGCGAAGACTGCAGACCGAGTAGGACGGCTTATCTGGAGCGGACGAACTGATGACGTCAAGGTGGATTGCGAGAGCATGTTTCCCGGGCTTGCACAGCTAAGGACGAACCGAGACGTTTTTACTTCTCAACTACATAGAGAAACATCTACATATACAGCGGTGGACTATGCAGCGGAACCATTTTGGATTTTTTATAAGTCCCTTTAACAAGTGGCAGAAATTGAAGATATGGAGAAATTGGATAGCCCACTTAACTATTTGAAGAAGAATACTGAAGGATTTTGAAGTTGGCTGCACCTGCATCGATTTACTGGAACCATACTACAACCAGCCATGGGAATCTAAGTAATATGGCGGACCTGAGGCGCGCTGACTGGTGATATCAAAATATTGAGTATCCCGCAGGTTGCCATAGGATGATATCACCAAGTCAGCGAAACCCTACCTTGGATAACCAGTATATCGATGGAATTACTGCTGTCTTCGGATAAGTCATCACCATCGGACTACTCGGATAAAGCAGTACAACGAAAAGATATTTGCCATTTATCTTTTCATTCGCCTGAATAATAGGGGACTCATTTGGTTACGAGTACCCCTCTTTGAACAACTATTCCGTGGCCCTAAAAATCTGATATGACTTTTTTTGGTACCTCCAGCAAAATTCATAACTAAAAACAAGCTACCATTGACTACACTATTATATGTCGCTTAGACATTTTAATTTTCAAATTTGTTAGGGACTTATCATATGTACGCTTATGTACTAGTTTTATTTGAATGATAGGACTTTAAATAATAATCTTCAACTTTTATATTTGAATAATTGCACAGGTGGCTAACACATTATTGGATGTTTATTTGTCCATTAGTACAACTGGACTGAATCTGACCTTTAATATGACCTTGTTTTTTCAGGTGTGGGCTGCGTCCCTTGCTGTGCTGTCTTGCTGTTTGCGTGCTCTGGTGTGTGCTGCTGTGTCAACGCCCTCCTGGACCTGGACTTTTTCCGCCTTTGCCGCTTCCGACTCACCAAATTACTAGCGAAATGAGGAAACATTTCCCCTCGCTACCTTACAAGCTTGATTGGATGATAGGGGTGGGTGTGTGTAGGTACCATTCCTACCCACCCCCAATATAGGCTTTCATTTCCCCTGATAGTTACTTTTTAGTAATTCAGGGGAACGCCTTAATTTATAGTGCATTTAAGCACTTTAAGGGAGGGATTAACAGCCCCTCCCACCTAAATGGGTGCCGACATGGCACCTATAAAAGATATACAAATGCCCCTAGTGGGCGGCTATATCTATAAAAAAACTCAGATCAGTCAGTCAGTCAGCACTCGTCAGTCTCATCATCATTCAGGCGAAGACTGCAGACCGAGTAGGACGGCTTTTCTGGAGCAGGCGATCTGATGACGTCACGGCGGATTGCGAGAGCATGTTTCCCGGGCTTCACAGCTAAGGATGAACTGAAGCGTTATCACATCGCTACTACAGAGAGAAACATCAACATGTACAGCGGTGGACGATGCAGTGGAAACATTTTGGATATTTTATAAGTCCCTTTAACAAGTGGCAGAGATTGAAGATATGCAGAAACTGAATCGCCTACTTAACTACGTGAAGAAGAAAGATGGCGGACTTTGAAGCTGGATTGCTCCTGCATCAAGTTGCTGGAACCATATTACAACCAGCCATGGAAATTTAAGTAATATGGCGGACCTGAGGCGCGCTGACTGGTAATATCAAAATATCGAGTATCCCGCAGGTTGCCGTAGGATGATATTATCAAGTCAGCGAAACTCTACCTTGGATAGCCAACATATTGATGGAAATACAGCTGTCTACGGAAAAGTCGTCACCATGGGATTACTCGGATAAAGCAGTACAACGAAAAGATATATGCCATTTATCTTTTCATTCGCCTGAATAATAGGGGACTCATTTGGTTACGAGTACCCCTCTTTGAACAACTTTCCGTGGCCCTAAAAAGCTAATTTGACCTTATTGGTATTGCCTCCAGCAAATTTAAGACCAAAAATACCTAACATTGACTACACTATTATATGTCACTTAGACATTTTAATTTTCTAAATTTGTTAGGGACTTACTATATGTACGCTTATGTACTAGTTTTATTCGAACGATAGGACTGTAAATAATAATTCTTCAACTTAAATATTTGAATAATTGCACAGGTGGCTAACACATTATTGGAAGTTATTTGTCCATTAGTATAACTGGACCGAATTTGACCTTTAGTATGACCTTGTTGTTTCAGGTGTGGGCTGCGTCCTTGCTGTGCTGTCTGGCTGTCTGCGTGCTCTGGTGTGTGCTGCTGTGTCGCCCGCGCCACCTGGACCTGGACCCTTTCTGCCTTTGCCGTATCCGCTCATCATAATTACTAGCGAAATGAGGAAACATTTCCCCTCGCTACCTTACTTACAGCTTGATTGGATGATAGGGGTGGGTGTGTGTAGGTACTATTCCTACCCACCCCAAAGGGCCTTCATTTCTCCCGATAGTTACTTTTTAGTAATTCGGGAGAACGCCCTACTTAAAATATAGTGCGATTAAGCACTGTAAATCCTGAGGGGGGGAGTAGCGACCCCCCCCCCCCAAAGGACCTAAAATGGCCACCGTCAGGGTGGCTATAAAAGATGTACAAAAGCCCCAAAGTGGGCGGTTACATCTATAAAAATCTCATTAAGTAGTACTCGTCAGTCTCATTCCATTCAGGCGAAGACTGCAGACCGAGTAGGACGGCTTTTCTGGAGCAGGCGATCTGATGACGTCACGGCGGATTGCGAGAGCATGTTTCCCGGGCTTCACAGCTAAGGATGAACTGAAGCGTTATCACATCGCTACTACAGAGAGAAACATCAACATGTACAGCGGTGGACGATGCAGTGGAAACATTTTGGATATTTTATAAGTCCCTTTAACAAGTGGCAGAGATTGAAGATATGCAGAAACTGAATCGCCTACTTAACTACGTGAAGAAGAAAGATGGCGGACTTTGAAGCTGGATTGCTCCTGCATCAAGTTGCTGGAACCATATTACAACCAGCCATGGAAATTTAAGTAATATGGCGGACCTGAGGCGCGCTGACTGGTAATATCAAAATATCGAGTATCCCGCAGGTTGCCGTAGGATGATATTATCAAGTCAGCGAAACTCTACCTTGGATAGCCAACATATTGATGGAAATACAGCTGTCTACGGAAAAGTCGTCACCATGGGATTACTCGGATAAAGCAGTACAACGAAAAGATATATGCCATTTATCTTTTCATTCGCCTGAATAATAGGGGACTCATTTGGTTACGAGCACCCCTCTTTGAACAACTTTCCGTGGCCCTAAAAAGCTAATTTGACCTTATTGGTATTGCCTCCAGCAAATTTAAGACCAAAAATACCTAACATTGACTACACTATTATATGTCACTTAGACATTTTAATTTTCTAAATTTGTTAGGGACTTAATATATGTACGCTTATGTACTAGTTTTATTCGAACAATAGGACTGTAAATAATAATTCTTCAACTTAAATATTTGAATAATTGCACAGGTGGCTAACACATTATTGGAAGTTATTTGTCCATTAGTATAACTGGACCGAATTTGACCTTTAGTATGACCTTGTTGTTTCAGGTGTGGGCTGCGTCCTTGCTGTGCTGTCTGGCTGTCTGCGTGCTCTGGTGTGTGCTGCTGTGTCGCCCGCGCCTCCTGGACCTGGACCCTTTCTGCCTTTGCCGTATCCGCTCATCATAATTACTAGCGAAATGAGGAAACATTTCCCCTCGCTACCTTACTTACAGCTTGATTGGATGATAGGGGTGGGTGTGTGTAGGTACTATTCCTACCCACCCCAAAAGGCCTTCATTTCTCCCGATAGTTACTTTTTAGTAATTCGGGAGAACGCCCTACTTAAAATATAGTGCGATTAAGCACTGTAAATCCTGAGGGGGGGAGTAGCGACCCCCCCCCCCAAAGGACCTAAAATGGCCACCGTCAGGGTGGCTATAAAAGATGTACAAATGCCCCAAAATGGGCGGTTACATCTATAAAAATCTCATTAAGCAAGCAAGAACTCGTCAGTCTCCCATTCAGGCGAAGACTGCAGACCGAGTAGGACGGCTTTTCTGGAGCTGGCGACCTGATGACGTCACGAAGGGTGCGAAAGCACATTTTCCCGGGCTTCACAGCTAAGGACGGTTCAACACGGCATCAACTCACTGTACTACGAAAAGAAACATTACGATGTGGAGAGGTGGACTACACAGCGGAAATATTTCGAAGAAGTTATAAGTCCCTTTAACAAGTGGCAGACAACGACGACTTATGGAAACTGGGCAGCCCACCATACCCACGTGGTGAAGAAAAATGGCGGACACTGAAAGTGGACAGCTCCTACATCGAAGTACTGGAACCACATTGCAACCCGCCATGGAAATTTAAGCAATGTGGCGGACCTGGGGCGCGCTGACTGGTGATATCAAAGTATTGAGTAACCCGCAGGCTGCCGTAGGATGATATCACCAAGTCAGTGGAATACCACCCTGGATAGCCAGCATTTTGATGCCATTACAGCTGTTTTCTGATGTGTCGCCAGCATCGGACTACTCGGATAAAGCAGTACAACGAAAAGATATTTGCCATTTATCTTTTCATTCGCCTGAATAATAGGGGACTCATTTGGTTACGAGTACCCCTCTTTGAACAACTTTCCGTGGCCCTAAAAAGCTAATTTGACCTTATTGGTATCGCCTCCAGCAAATTTAAGACCAAAAAATACCTAACATTGACTACACTATTATATGTCGCCTAGACATTTTAATTTTCTAAATTTGTTAGGGACTTATTATATGTACGCTTATGTACTAGTTTTATTCGAATGATAGGACTGTAAATAATAATTCTTCAACTTAAATATTTGAATAATTGCACAGGTGGCTAACACATTATTGGATGTTATTTGTCCATTAGTATAACTGGACTGAATTTGACCTTTAGTATGACCTTGTTGTTTCAGGTGTGGGCTGCGTCCTTCGCTGTGCTGTCTGGCTGTCTGCGTGCTCTGGTGTATGCTGCTGTGTCAACGCCCACCTGGACCTGGGCCTTTTCCACCTTTGCCGTCGCCGCTCACCAAATTACTAGCGAAATGAGGAAACATTTCCCCTCGCTACCTTACAACTCGATTGGATGATAGGGGTGGGTGTGTGTAGGTACTATTCCTACCCACCCCACAGGGCCTTCATTTCTCCCGATAGTTACTTTTTAGTAATTCGGGAGAACGCCCTATTTAAAATATAGTGCGATTAAGCACTGTAAATCCTGAGGGGGGGAGTAGTGACCCTCCCCAAAGGACCTAAAATGGCCACCGTCAGGGTGGCTATAAAAGATGTACAAATGCCCCAAAGTGGGCGGTTACATCTATAAAAATCTCATTAAGTAAGTAAGTACTCGTCAGTCTCCATTCATTCATTCATTCATTCATTCAACATTCATTCATTCATTCAGGCAGAGGCAGCGGACTGAGTAGGACGGCTTATCTGGAGCAGGCGACCTTGTGATGTCAGAGTTGTATTGCGAGAGCATGAGTCCCGGGCTTTCACAGTTAAGGACGTGATTGTGATATCATCCCGTCACTGCTACAGACTGAAACATCAAATTGTACAGCGGTGGACTACGCAGAAACTCGAAATTGATATTTCGTAACTCCCGACCTGGCATCGTGGCAGAGATAGAAATGGAGGGAAGTATGCGTGGCGGCAGCGACCTTGACCTTCGGAAGTAGAGACCACGTAACTCCCGAACTCGATTTGTGGCGGTGGTCAAAACAGAAGACGAAAAGGGCCTCTACTTCTACCTAAATACGAGATGAAGAGAAATGGCTGCTATAGATGTTTTACGGATATAGACGTCACCATCGTCCTACAAAGAACGCTGTTCAATGAAAAGATTTTTCATTGCCATTACCTTTGCCTGAATAATAGGGGACTCATTTGGTTACGAGTACCCCTCTTTGAACAACTTTCCGTGGCCCTAAAAAGCTAATTTGACCTTATTGGTATCGCCTCCAGCAAATTTAAGACCAAAAATACCTAACATTGACTACACTACTATATGTCGCTTAGACATTTTAATTTTCTAAATTTGTTAGGGACTTATTATATGTACGCTTATGTACTAGTTTTATTCGAATGATAGGACTGTAAATAATAATTCTTCAACTTAAATATTTGAATAATTGCACAGGTGGCTAACACATTATTGGATGTTATTTGTCCATTAGTATAACTGGACTGAATTTGACCTTTAGTATGACCTTGTTGTTTCAGGTGTGGGCTGCGTCCTTCGCTGTGCTGTCTGGCTGTCTGCGTGCTCTGGTGTATGCTGCTGTGTCAACGCCCACCTGGACCTGGGCCTTTTCCGCCTTTGCCGTTACCGCTCACCAAATTACTAGCGAAATGAGGAAACATTTCCCCTCGCTACCTTACAACTCGATTGGATGATAGGGGTGGGTGTGTGTAGGTACCATTCCTACCCACCCCAAAGGGCCTTCATTTCTCCCGATAGTTACTTTTAGTAATTCGGGAGAACGCCCTATTTAAAATATAGTGCATTTAAGCACTGTAAATCCTGAGGGGGGGAGTAGCGACCCCCCCCCCCCCAAAGGACCTAAAATGGCCACCGTCAGGGTGGCTATAAAAGTTATACAAATGTCCCTAGTGGACGGCTATAACTTTAAAAAACTCATGAATCGAATCTCGTCAGTCTGGCTACCCATCGTTGGCGCATCAAAGAAGATGAGCAGAGTACAGAAATTAAGAGAACTTCAAATGCATTTGAGTGTACTCAACAGTTGGCAGATAGTGAAAGAAACACTAAGAGCATCATGCCAAGAAGTAGTGGGGCCAAAGAAACACCAGTAGAAAGAGTGGATCACAGCAGAGACCTTGACCAAGATCGAAGACAGGAAGAGGAAGAAGGCAGTAGTCTACAACAGTAAAACCAGAGCAGCGAAGGCCAATGCTCAAGAAGCTTATGCAGAAGCCCACAGAGTAGTGAAGAGAAACATCAAGAAGGACAAGAAAGAATACATAGATGGACTGGCAGCTGAGGCGGAGCAGGCAGCGTACAGCGGTAACATGAAACAACTGTACGACATCACCAGACGACTCTCCGGGAATTTCAGCAAACCAGAAAGACCTGTCAAGGACAAGCAGGGGAATACCATCAACAGTTTAGACCAGCAGATGAACAGATGGGCAGAGCATTTTGAGGATCTCCTGAACAGGCCAGCATCCGCGAACCCCCCAGACATCGAACCAGCTAACGTGGATCTCCCGATCAATTGTGAGAAACCGACCAGAGACGAGATCAGGAAGGCCATCACCCTGATAAAGAGCGGGAAGGCGGCTGGACCCGACGACATCCCAGCAGAGGCGCTAAAGGCAGACCTGGATGCGTCAGTGGAGATGCTGTACCCACTCTTTGAGAGGATTTGGGAGGAAGAAGACGTACCGGCAGACTGGAAGGAAGGTTACCTGATCAAGCTTCCCAAGAAAGGCGACCTCAGCAACTGTAACAACTACAGGGGCATTACACTCCTATCTGTGCCAGGGAAGGTCTTCAACAGAGTCCTCTTGGAAAGGATGAAGGCAACCGTGGACGCACAGCTGCGAGATGAGCAAGCAGGCTTCCGGCAGAACAGATCCTGCACGGACCAGATTGCGATGCTACGCATCATAGTCGAACAGTCCCTAGAGTGGAACTCACCGTTGTACATCAACTTCATAGACTATGAGAAGGCGTTCGACAGCGTGGATCGAGAAACCCTCTGGAAACTCCTTCGGCACAACGGCATCCCAGCCAAGATGGTCAACCTAATCAGGAACTCCTACGGCGGCATGTCCTGCAGAGTTATCCATGGAGGGCAGCTCACAGACAGCTTCCAGGTGCGAACTGGAGTCCGACAAGGATGCTTGTTATCACCGTTTCTCTTCCTCCTCGCCATCGACTGGATTATGAAGACGTCCACCAGCGAGCGCAGGAATGGAATTCAGTGGACTTTGTGGAGCCAGCTAGACGACTTGGATTTTGCCGACGACCTTGCACTCCTTTCACACAGCAAACAGCAGATGCAAGAAAAGACAAACGTTGTGGCAGCCACGTCTTCACAAGTTGGCCTCAACATCCACGAGGACAAGACCAAGATCCTGAAGATCAACTCCCCAAGTACCGAACCAGTCACCCTGAATGGAAGCCCCCTGGAAGAAGTGCAGTCCTTCACCTACCTGGGTAGCATCATTGACCAGCAGGGCGGTACAGACGCAGACGTCAAGGCAAGGATCGGCAAAGCAAGAGCCGCCTTCATCCAGCTCAAGAATACCTGGACCTCCAAAGAGCTGTCCTTGACCACCAAGATCCGACTGTTCAACTCCAACGTGAAGTCAGTCTTACTTTATGGAGCAGAGACCTGGAGGACGACCAAGACCACCATCAGGAAAGTCCAGACCTTCATCAACAGCTGCCTCAGAAGGATTCTCCGGATCCGCTGGCCTGACAACATCAGCAATGCCAATCTTTGGGAAAGGACCTCCCAACTTCCTGCTGAAGAAGAAATCAGGAAGAAGAGATGGGGCTGGATAGGGCACACCCTACGAAAACCGCCAACCAGTATCACCAGGCAGGCGGTGAGGTGGAACCCACAAGGCAAGCGGAAGAGAGGCCGTCCAAGAAACACCTGGCGACGCAACCTCCAGGCTGACACCACCAAGATGGGCTACACCTGGAACCAGCTAGAAAAAATGGCCCAGGACAGAGGACTCTGGAGATCTGTAGTTGGCGGCCCATACCCTGATAGGAGTGACGGGCAGTGAATGAATGAAATGCATTTGGAGAATGCTAGGCGTCTCCTGGACGAACTGGCAATGGAGGCAGAAGAAGAACAGACTAGGATTGAAAAAGAAGAGGAGGAAAGAAAAAAGAAAGAAGAAGAGGAGAAGAAAAGCCCCATCTTGTCTCATCGCATGATGAGACAGACTAGTAAAGTCAAACCCGTGGTGAGGACACCTTCACCACCAGAACCAGTTCGTCCACTACAGGCGCAGCCCCCACCGCAACAACCACAGCCTCGACCGCAACAACCACAGCCTCATCCACGGTTGCGGAATAGAGGCAGAAATGAAGAGACTTTCACTATCCCTCAAACAGAAGATTGGGATAGTGAAGCCACTCATTCTCCCTCTGCACTCCCAATCACAAGAGTGAATTGGGAGAATGATTGGAGTAGGAGATGTGTGTGTGGGGCTAGACCTGGGAGATGCCAGCATTAACCAGGTGCAATTTGAAGTTTTAAAAACAGCCCTTCTCAGGGCTACCCAAATAACAAGAAAAGAAATACTATGTCAATTGCAAATGGGTGTGAGAGAGGAGTAGTGTGATTATAAACACTGACTCTATTTAGATTGTATATGGTGTGATTTTGGATAGTATATAGTATGGTGTGTTTTGGCTGCTTCCCCGTGTGTGTGGTTAGTATAGGGTGTGATTTTGGATAGTATATAGTATGGTGTGTTTTGGCTGCTTCCGCGTGTGTGTGGTTAGTATAGGGTGTGATTTTGGATAGTATATAGTATGGTGTGTTTTGGCTGCTTCCCCGTGTGTGTGGTTAGTATAGGGTGTGATTTTGGATAGTATATAGTATGGTGTGTTTTGGCTGCTTCCCCGTGTGTGTGTGTGTGTGTGTGTGTGTGTGTGTGTGGTTAGTATAGGGTGTGATTTTGGATAGTATATAGTATGGTGTGTTTTGGCTGCTTCCCCGTGTGTGTGGTTAGTATAGGGTGTGATTTTGGATAGTATATAGTATGGTGTGTTTTGGCTGCTTCCCCGTGTGTGTGGTTAGTATAGGGTGTGATTTTGGATAGTATATAGTATGGTGTGTTTTGGCTGCTTCCCCGTGTGTGTGGTTAGTATAGGGTGTGATTTTGGATAGTATATAGTATGGTGTGTTTTGGCTGCTTCCCCGTGTGTGTGGTTAGTATAGGGTGTGATTTTGGATAGTATATAGTATGGTGTGTTTTGGCTGCTTCCCCGTGTGTGTGGTTAGTATAGGGTGTGATTTTGGATAGTATATAGTATGGTGTGTTTTGGCTGCTTCCCCATGTGTGTAGTTAGTATAGGGTGTGATTTTGGATAGTATATAGTATGGTTTGTTTTGGCTGCTTCCCCGTGTGTGTGGTTAGTATAGGGTGTGATTTTGGATAGTATATAGTATGGTTTGTGGATAGTATATAATATGAAAAGTGAATGTAGGGGGGTGTTTACTTTCACGTCCGTGCTTAAGATATATATACTCAAAGTGACTGACATTAGAACCATTCCACGGAATAACCATAGAAGATGGCGAAAGCATCAAGTTTATTCAACAATTTAAGACACAGCTATTTCTGGATATTAGACGGGGAATATGAAGTGGAAAAACTACATCATAAATGGAAGATTACGAAGAGTTTGGACTTTGCAAAAAGACTGAAAATAGCCAGGGAGCTCTTAGGAGGAATGCTAGAAGAAGAAGCCAAAAAGTTACGAGGCTGCATTAATCCACCCTATGTTAGAGTGGGGACATTGAAGCAAGTGATAGATATTGTCGAAAACGTCAAGTGTTTTTTGGATAATATCTTGACAGAGTACCCCCATGTCCAAAAGGGTTTGGACCCGCTCAAGAAAGCTGAAGAACTGATGAGAAAGGAACTATTAGAAGAAGTGAAGAAGATAAAAGATAACTGGAGTAAGGAGAGAAAGGAAAGAAAGGACAATGAAAACCAAAAAAAGAAAGAGGACTTTGAAAGATTAAATAACAATTGGATAAAGATACAAGAGAAGTTTAGAGCTATGGGACATCCTGACTGGATTCCCGAGGAAGAAAAGAAGAAGAAGGGAATTATTGGTAAAATCAAAAGGTGGTGGAACAAAGGCAGAAAATAAAAGAAGAAGTATCCAAAGACCCTTTTCAGGGCCACTCATAGGTCTCAAAAAGATAGTAGCTTTCATTGCCGTCATTTTTTTCCCTTGTCACTCTACAGTCCCCAATACCAATCATATTCCCCATGTTATATTTCCCTTGTTATCTTTCCCTTGACGCTATATAGGCCCACCCTGTTCCATTTCCCTTGACGCTATATAGGCCCACCATGTTCAATTTCCCTTGACGCTATAGTACCCCAAGCTGTTTTGACGCCATAGTGCCCCAAGCTGTTTTTGACTGGATTTTCCCTTGACGCTATAAATCTTGACGCCATACGTGCCCAAGCTGTTTTTGACTGGATTTTCCCTTGACGCCACGGTGCCCCCTATTACTACTTATACTTCGTTTGGTATATTTTTAAAAAAATTTCCTCTACAATATTTTCAACTTCAGGTGTTGAATCTCTCTCGATTGTTTTTATCTGTAATTTGATAGATTTATAATGATTTGAATTCAACTGTTAGCTGTTTTTGACCATAAGTCGTTCAAATATATTGTGGGTAGGGGCGGAGGTTCTGTTTTAGTTTTAGTAACGATACAACATTGAATGAGACAGATCAATCTCATTTATACAAATGTGAAACGATTTTTATGCCAGGATGCTTTTGGTAAATTTGGTAATATTTTGCACATATTGAGAAGTGATTTAATGGTTTTTCATTTTTAGTAGCGGATGTTATACTTGGTGGCGGATTGGCATTATTCGAGCAATTTTATAAAAGTGGCTATATTGATGACGTGTCAGCATCAATTTTGAATTAATCTGAAATACCCGTATTGCAGTATGCTTGCCGTCGGTTCCGGTCAAATTATGGGGATCACTTTTAAAAAGAAGTGATTTAAAGTCGTTTTTCTGTTTTTAGTAACGGCTGCCTTATTAAGCGGGTTGTTGGTATTGGTTGTAAAAATTCCAAGATCTTCAAGTCATAAAACTCTCTGTCAGTTATGGTTGAAATTGCTAGTCATTTTTGAAATGTTAAGACTGCAATTGGAATGGGACGACCTACGATGCATTATGGATGAAAGGGAAAACATTGCCAGCTTACATGGCCTAACGTGTTTGTATGTTAAGCAAATAGACGAAACACATGCTCAGAATATTAGCTCAATGTTACAAAATACATCCGATAGGAACAAATTATGTGTATGATATATTTTTGTAGTATTTGCATTTATATTACAAACTTTATTCTCTGTTTGCCCTGCCCGAAAACAGTCTTTGAATTCTTTAATATAGACTACACGAATTGGATAAAATGGCAACGTTAACGTTGGTAGATTCACGAACTTGTGTTATTTTGCAATTGATTTGTTTTTATTTGGGGTGTTTTGTTGTGGGGGTGGAGGGCGATTGCGAATGGCTGGACGAGATATGGAATGTCTCCACATGTGACGTTGTCCTTTCCCTGGAAAAGTCGCTGTCACAGCTTTCCTGCAGAAGCGTCTGCTCCTGTGATAACTTTAGTTTTCAAGAGATTCACATCAAATTACCTGCAGATATAAATTGTAAAATTTTGACGAAGCATCTCCAGTAGTCATAATTTACCCTCTCTTTTCCCCTCAAATTTCAATGCGAGAGACGAGAACTCTAAACGAGGCTGATCCAGTCTTCCAAGTCTTTTTCGGGCAGTGTTACTATTTACCTTAGAAATATATGTTACAACCCAATCTCAGTATTAGTAATACTAGCAATACATATTCTGGCGGGGTACAATAATTTTGTAGTAAAAGCATGCCAAAAAATGTCAGACTTTTAGCTTACAGTACACAATTGTAAATGACGTACAATTTTGTGCGTTACAAAATTCAATTAGCGCATGCTTAGAAAGCAAAGAAAAAACGTGTGAATTGCGTCAAGAGACGTATAGGTTATCAGGAGGTTTCGTTGTGCAAATTTAACTATTACATACAGGTTATCAAAAATATACGAGGCCATTTTCCCGTATCCCTTCTGTCTATTTGTATGCATGTATCTCTCTTTCTCTTTCGTAATAAGAAATACTACAGTAATGATAGCATGTCAAAAGCCTAGTTCTCTCATTAACTTTGACACTTCCAACATTATTCTTTTCTTAGCTACTTTGTGCATATATCTGTCAATATGTGGTTTTTGCCCTACCAAGCGACTTAGCTGGTGTTTCAGATTTAATCATCTTTACTGCAAAGTCAAAACGAACGAAACACTTGAAGGCATGTCCGTTTACTGACAGCCGAGTTGAAATTAGCAAGAATGACAGTTTTTGAGTATTCGGATGTTACTTGTGAAAAAAAGAGACTGACTTTGGTAAATGCAAACTTTAATTCAAGATATGATAATTCTTGTCAATAATGTCACTATATTTCCTTTTAAAGTTTAAGGCCGACATTAAGAAGCTTTTCAGAAAAGAAAAAAAAATGTAAATTGGACTTAATTGCAACAACGATATCTGTATAGTCGCTGAGCGAGTGACTTTTCAGTCTTCAGTTACTTTTACTTAACGTTTGTTGGCATGCATGAATAAGTTTGGAAACTTTCTGAAAACAGGTTTGATTGATTCTAAACGTTAAGAAGCTGTATATCTTTACAATCCTTATGCATTTACACCCACCCATCTCTCTCTCTCTCTCTCTCTCTCTCTCTCTCTCTCTCTCTCTCTCTCTCTCTCTCTCTCTCTCTCTCTCTCTCTCTCTCTCTCTCTCTGTGTGTGTTAAATATATGGTTTTTCTCTGTTTTTGCCGACTCATAGTTACTACACTTACATACATACATGCATACATACATACATACATACATACATACATACATACATACATACATACATACATACATACATACATACATACATACATGCAATGCATTTAATATGTTACCATATATAACTCGGCTTCCGTTATCTATTTATCAAAAGCATGACAACAGCACAAAGAAAATATATATCTAGTGTCAAGACAAGACCATCGAAGTACTAATTACCACTCGCTTTACAATAGTATCTACCTTAATTATCCGTGACATGTTTATACTATTGTCTCCAACATTAGTTCCTGCACAGTGCATAGCTATGTCAGGTTAAGGTGTTATACATACATTCATACATTTTATACATACATACATACATACATACATACATACATACATACATACATACATACATACATACATACATACACACACACACACACACACACACACACACACACACGAAAACATAATTTTAGGATTTGGGTTCAAAATAAAGGATACAGCTCATGTAAACTAAATGATTTCACCTGCCGTACACAACAATATGTTAAAATTATGAATACCTCAATCGCAACATTATACTTGATTAAATAAACTTCACTGGATTATAGAATATTCATGTTCAAAAGCTATTATCCCAGACTTGATTTAAGTTCTCAAACCCATTTCAATATGTTTACAAATCTCAGGTTAAGATTCAAGCTTGTCTAAAGTCAAGTTTTTAGTTATTTCATTCTATATGTATGTAAATGTTTACTTTCTCGGCTTGTATGATAGCTTTCTATTTTCTATTATATTTACATAATGAGGGTTCCTAAATTGCTTTTTGAGAAGTCAAATATGTCACGTCTTCCATATTTATATTCTCAGCTTTTATACGCACTAGTTTAACCTCCGTACATTCTAATACTAGCTCAAGTGATTTCCAGTGACTTCTATAAATGCATTGTCATATTTGAATAATCATTGCATCTGCAAACTAGAGCATTTGTTTTCATAAGTATTTATATGACGTATGTACTCTCGCATTTCGGTGACCTATGTTCTCTCGCATTTCGGTGACCAGCGTAATGTTGCAGTTCGATGAGCTCTGTACTCTCGCATTTCGATCACCTGTGTACTCTCGCATTTCGATGAGCTCTGTACTCTCGCATTTCGATCACCTGTGTACTCTCGCATTTCGATGAGCTATGTACTCTCGCATTTCGGTGAATTATGTACTCTGGAATTTCGATGCAAAATAAATTAGATGTTTTTTGTCGATGAGGTGACATGAAAAGTTAATATATTCTGTTCGCATCCATAATACAGAACAGATGGGTTTGGTATATACATCCCGAACACTGATGTGCAGATGTATCTATTGTGCACTTTATTCATTACATATATTTATTTATTAATAAAAACACCAGTGATTAATATTTGCCTAAGTATTTAAGATATATAGGATTTTTCAATATAATCCTAAAGAAATCTTACTATAGGAGACGTTCCTGTTTTTCTCGCACTCATCTTGGGAGGGCGCAATCCGGCTCCTCACCTACCCCCAATCCCCTCCCCCTCTCTACGAAGAGAGATCGAAATGATTGAAATAAATGGTAAGAAAATGCAAAATAAATAAATAAATAAAAAGTGAATGGAATTATGGTTGTGTATAATGAATATGGCCAAATGCCAGGTTGATTTCACACACATCTTGCAATTCAAGTATGTCAGAATGTAAGACGTTCCAGTAGATGATTCCTTAATGGAAGAAATAGTATTATTTACGGTAATCGACACGAATGTGAAATTCTCTGCAATACTGGTAGTTGTGGGGTTGCATCTTTATTGTATGAAATGTTTAAAGAATTTTACATACTTTCTTATCTTTCATTTGATATTCCTTTTTCAGAATTTCAACATAATTTCCTTTAATATTTTATATTGTCCTTAATTTATACATTTTTTTTTAGGGTTATCTTCCTTACATTTGTGTACGATTCTTTATTTTTAAACTTTTTCTAACTGTACTTTTAGTTGGCGCCGTATATGCACAAATAAGCTGATGTGCCATTGACGCAACTAAATGCACGCATACTCTTGAATACGCTAGTTTTCGTTGGGACAAACAACAAGTTCTCTGGTGATTTTTTTTAAACAATATTCATTCTACTGTCCATTCTTCAATAATCATGTCGTTTTACCCCTTATTAGCAGGCACATGGTTGAATGCCTTGGTCAGTAGAGTAGGAAAGCACTAAAAGCACGTGATTTGTGTATTTTTAAGAGCAGATTTCAAAATATATAAATAAATTTTAAAAAATTAAAAATTACTCAACATTTCAAGTTCATATAGGGAAATGCACATTGTATCGTTTGTATATTTAAATAAATGTAGTGTGGGTGTAATAAATACAAGCAATGAAGGGAGAAGAAGGCAAGTTAAAAATGTTTGCATGTACTAAATTTGCCTTTGATACAATTAACATGCAGTCCGTACCACTCGAGCAGTTAATGGCACAGGTAACATGTCTTCAATTCGTGTCAGTTACATGTGACATTTAGTACATACCTGTATCAGGTCAAATTTGGTCGGAATCACTTTTAGACATCGATGACAATAAATTTTCACAAATTTCGTTACTTTATGAAAAAAATAAAAATCACATCACAATGTTGTATCAATCATTACGATGAAATGGCCCCCGAAACTGATGTTTTTCAAACGAAATGGATATTAAAGACACCAATGACTTTGTATAATGTTATATAGTAAATTTTTAATGTTATATAGTAAATTTTTAATGTTATATAGTAAATTTTTAATGTTATATAGTAAATTTTTAATGTTATATAGTAAATATATAATGATATATAGCAAATTTATAATGATATATAAGACTAACTGGATATGATATCCAATATAGTAGTTATTTAACTGGTTCCGAAGTACTTTGACCTCTACGTATGGAGACGACAAATATATCAATAGCCATGGAACAAAATCACATTTAAATCTTTTGGCAAGACTTTGTTGACTGTTTTAAAATCAATATCAACTGTTGAGACTTTAAAGAAAGCTGAGACCTCATTATCCTTCTTTGCATCACCCCCCCCCCCTCTCTCTCTCTCTCTCTCTCTCTCTCTCTCTCTCTCTCTCTCTCTCTCTCTCTCTTCTTAAATGCCCCTTTATAACATATTCTGTATCATGCTTAATATTACCTGCGTGTCATATGAATTTTATTACATGTAATAAGAAACTGGCACTTAACTGTTATTATTTCAAATTAGAGTAGTTACAATTGAATGATTGTTATGCACTAAAATTTTCCTGATCGATTAAATGACGAAGAACGCAATAAATTTGTCATGCTCTTAGCTGATATAAATGGTGAAGGGTGTTATTACAGTAACCGGTACAAGCTTAATACACTCTGTAAGTTTACATACACAATACAAGAGTGAATTGTATCGTTGTATTGTTTATAACACAATAAATAGCACTGCATTAAGTAAACTAGCTTGTCGCTGTTTTAAAACATAATGATAGGGTTTATCGTTGAGATTTGGAATTTTAATTTATAATAATCTGCTCAACATCTGAGTTTTATTTTCATGTTTGTGTGAGTGTGCGTGTGTTCGTGCGTCTGCGTGTGTGCCTGTATGTGACTGCATGTCTGTGTCTGTGTGTGTTTATCAATTCTTTTTGGTCAAACTTGAAAAGAAATATTCTAGGTATAATTTAATATCAGCATTTAATTTTAAACAAAGGCAACGAATCTTTATTTTAACAAAAGGTTTACTGCATCTCTTTTTGGGACCACTCTGGTGGTCTTGTGGTTAGAGCGCCCAACTAGGATGAGATAGGTCGCGGGTTCGAACCCAGTTCGAATCATACCAAAAACTTAAATAAATGGTACTAACAGCTGCTTCGCTAGGCGCTCCCCAGCTTGAAGAGGTTAGTGTTAGGAACAGGTTGGGCTGGTATCAGTATAATATGACTGGGTGGAATGATGCTATAATGTCTGCGGCATGACCACTCATTGCAAACATCACTATAAACCGCCACACTGCAGATATCGTTTCGATATAACTTAACCATTGTTAAAGCTACGGTAAAAATCCAAATCACACACACACACACACACACACACACACACACACACACGCTCGCGCATGCAACTCAGTTTACTCAGAAAATCTCCTTTATCTTGCGATAAGAGTACGGACACTGAGGCGAATTATAACTTTCGGTTTAAGTTCTCTGTGAACAAAAATGTATAATATTATATGTAAGTTTCACGTTATAAGACCTGTTATTCATTTGTTTGCGATGAAATACTCGGCTAAATAAATTAATTGAGAAATGAGTTCAAGGTCGAGCAGTTTCATAACTGCTAGAATAGTTATGTACAACTCAATTTGTTATTTAAAGGTTTTACTCGCCCCTCTAACAATAAAATAAAACTGGATTATATACATCAAGCCTGATAGACCTCTAACATTGAATACACGTCGCTATTCAACAGTGCGCTATTTTTGGGTGACGTATAAGCAAGCTACAATCACTCTTCTAAGGCCTATACCCGACTTGTTTCATGTCATCAGGTACTATAAATACATCTAATGAACCGGCCAATCTTTTTCCGGCAAAAGCACTTGAAAATGTTGGCCACTGCCCGAGCATAAAACTAATGACATGGATGTCTTTAAAATGCTTTCTTAACCACTTTAATTAGATGTAGTTCCTGTACTCACGAGCGCCAGCAGATATTTTTCCGGGGGTGGGGGTGAATCTGTAGTGGTCAGCTGTTAGATTTTACGGATGTAGGTCAAAACATGTTTAGATGTGAATTTCATAAGTAGGAGTGTTTACAATCACCCCTCCTTACCCTTATGTAGAGGCGCCCATGCTTGTACGAAGAGTGTCAAACCGATGTACTTCACCAACATGGCATGTATGTACCTTTATATTTATCAATGTTTTTACCTACATAATTGCCTACCTATTTACCCTTTCTTATTCCAGGTATGTATGTCTGCATCTACATATATGTCTACCCGTCCGTCCGTCTTTCTTTCTTTCTGTGATATTAGTGACTTCCAATACATGGTACACTGCAAACAACGTAGCGATATAACTGAAATTTTTTTAAAGGTACGTTACTAATCCAAAACTCGCACACTACAATGCATGGTGCTTTGTTGCATCGTTTTTATTTCAGCTAGAATAGGAATGTCCACCACAGTGTAACCAAGTGCGTATTTACGAAACTTTGGCAGAAATTTTTGTAAACATTATTTCAACGTTATGACTAACATTTTTGCTGTACTAACAGTTTCAGAACCGATCTGATAATAGTCAAATTGACTTACTCTGTCTTGAAAATATTCGTCATTTGGCGTGATTCAGCATTGTTTGTTGATGGCACGAAATATTATTACGGGGTCTTTGTTTTACAGAATATTCATATTGACGATAATAGTGTGAATATGGGCCGAAAGAATGACACGACGTCTATGTCATTAAAAATCGTCCTTCCTTGAGAAAGAATTGCCCGATGCATACTTGTCACCTATTCACACTGTATGAGTATTATGTCCGATAACTGAAAGATAATACGTTGTAGCTGAATGATAATACCTTGACTGTAGTTGTTTCCATTGTTGTCATCTTATTCATGGTGACAAAGCATTTCAGCTATATCGGCTGTTCAATACATTCAAACACAACTTCGGGAAATCCCCATCAACGTCAATTCTAATGCTTTCTAATTCAGCAATAAGGTTATTATCGTACTGTTGATACTTTCACTCATATAAACAAATAATACAGTCTTCTGGGTCCATCCATTTCGTCCAGTTACTATCATTTTACTAGGATGTATTTTGATGAATTACCAGTCTAATTTCCAACGGACTACTCATCAATGTAATCAATGAATAATGGAAGAAGGCGTGTATGTAATCGAACACAGGCACTTGAGTGTGTCTGACAATGGGACAGTGTAACTGGATAGACAGTAAGCTTTGATTACAACACGTCGTCACTATTAACAAGCGTATCAATTTCGTCGTCTTCAGTCAAATTTGGTGATTTCCCCCATGTACGAGGAAATAAGTTTTAATTTACGTAAGTAATGATGGTCTCCAGTTGACTTCAACCAACTCTTCTTTATAAACATGATTATTCAAGATTTAGTACGCTTATTTATCTTTTTCTGATCATATCGTGTTTAATAATCCTGTTTACATGCGTATTCCGAGATATTTTTCAGGTCGTAACGCCTACAATTTAAAGTGCATATTCGTGTTATGTTCGTGATTATCACTTTAATAACATAACTTTGTAGATCGCCGACTGAAGCACCGTAGACACGTATAAATGTGTACAGTTGTGTCTTATTTTTACTGCTGGTGTATTGTTTGATTTTAAAAAAAATTAAAAAATAAAAACAAAATAATGTTATTCAACTAAAATCAAAAGACATCAGAATTGCATTCAAGCAACGATGTGAGAATTCTGCTTATTTAAGTTTGTAAAAGACTGTCTGGAGTTTTTTTATTTTAGTAGACAATGATGACAATAATTTGAAACTCTTATTTTAAGATCCACTTAGTCATGTGAAAAGAAGCTGTAAATATGTCATCAATATAAAATTTGTTTAGTAAACCACATTTTATTTTATATGCTGTCCATACGGTCTACATACAAGCCATAATGTGGAAACACGACACATTTTATTTCATATGATGACCGTACGGCCATAATGTGGAAACACGGCACATTGTATTTCATATGATGACTGTACGGTCTACATACAAGCCATAATATGGAAACACGGCATATTTTATTTCATATGATGACCGTACGGTCTACATACAAGCCATAATGTGGAAACACGGCACATTTTATTTCATATGATGACCGTACGGTCTACATACAAGCCATAATGTGGAAACACGGCACATTTTATTTCATATGATGACCGTACGGTCTACATACAAGCCATAATGTGGAAACACGGCACATTTTATTTCATATGATGACCGTACGGTCTACATACAAGCCATAATGTGGAAACACGGCATATTTTATTTCATATGATGACCGTACGGTCTACATACAAGCCATAATGTGGAAACACGGCACATTTTATTTCATATGATGACCGTACGGTCTACATACAAGCCATAATGTGGAAACACGGCACATTTTATTTTATATGCTGTCCATATGGTCTACACACAAGCCATATTGTGGAAACATGGCACATTTTATTCATATGCTGTGAATTCGGTCTACATACAAGCCATAATATGGGAACCAGTCACATTATACGTCACATGTTGACTATATGATCTCGATACAAGCAAAAATGTGGGAACACGGCAAATTGTATATCATATACCGACCAGATGGTCTCTGCTCAAACCATAATGTGGGAACACGGCACCTTATTTTTCAGCTGCTGAATTATCATAATGCTTGAACAAGCCACATTATATTGTACACACTCACTTGATGTTCTCAATACAAGCCATAACGTGGGAACACACAGCACTCTTTATTTCAGATGCTGACTAGATGTTCTCAATACAAACCATGACTAGATGACTAAATACAAACTATGACTAGACGGTCTCTGTGCAAACCATTATGCTGGAACATATAGCCATTGTTTCATCTGCTGCTACTCGGTCTCTTTGTTCAAGACACTTACAGCAAACTTTTAGACTTCCTCCTCCCACCCACACCACTCAAACCCTGCTGATGGTTTGACCTGAACAAGATGAGTGTTTATTGAAATTGTCTTGCACCAAAAATACTGAAATGTCATTCAGTGTATGGTTGTACTAAACTGTAATCATAAAACAACTACACGCAATGTATGAATCAATTTATTTATATTTTATTAACAATAAATACTACATTTATTTCTCTACAATCCTCTTGGTCCATGAATGTATTTATCACATGATATCGTTAGTGGAGTAATACCTTAACAAATCTGCAGCACAATACCAAACATTTGCTATATCCTTTCTATACCCAACATTTAGTGAATATCCATCCGAACGTGGTGTTTCCGTTCTGGAGCGTTGTTTCGCCTGAATGGATACGATCAATTGAGCCTCCTTCTTCGACATGATGGCAGCGATCTTGAGAGATTTCGATGATTCCTTTCTCGCCTTCTTCTTTTTCTTTCGAGCTGCCCTTTTGTCTTGTTTCTTTAAATGAATAAGTCAATGAAAATAACGATGCAAAATGGCTTGGATGGCTTTCGTTGTCTTTCCTTAACATTCTATTCTGCCGTTAAAAGCCGCATCAATTTCACTTTATCTCCACATTACAACAGTAATTTCAGGATAGATTTACCAACATCATCACTGTAATTAACATTTACTACCACAATGTTTAAGCCATATTTTCTACGATATCTAGGTAATTGTGACCTAATTATTTTAAGCGACACAATAAAGCAGCAAATCACATTTTATAATAAACCTTAAAAACATAAATTTCGATGCGCCATATATATGAGATATGAATTGAAATATATTCCTTTATGTGCATTTTAGTAAGAACATTTAAGTTCAATTGGCCGCCGCAGTGAATACTGTATATTCTTAATCTGTTGGAACAAAAATTGTTAAGCAATGATTTGCAATTATCTGACACTATATTAGCTCTGCATATCAGGTTGTTATTGAATTAAAGGAAATATTTATCGCACAGAAAATAAGTACTCCGTTGAAATGAACACGCGTCAAACAAATCGCACACCGATCTGCTGTTGTTCTGTGAAGAAAAGTAAAATGTTAATGAACCCACCACCACCATCTTGTTAGAGATTTGTGTTAACAAATGGCTTTCACAGATTAAGATTGAAGGCTTCCGCAAACTGTTTACTAATCACATTCTCATTTGGAATCTAAGCTGTAATACCTTCTTTTAGTTTGCTTTCTTTTTTAATGAAATGTATGCATTCTCTCTCTCTCTCTCTCTCTCTCTCTCTCTCTCTCTCTCTCTCTCTCTCTCTCTCTCTCTCTCTCTCTCCAAATATTTTTTATTCTGTGTCATCCCCCCCTCTCTCTCTCTCTCTCTCTCTCTCTCTCTCTCTCTCTCTCTCTCTCTCTCTCTCTCTCAGCAGTACCCAAACACACAAACATATACATGTATTTCATAATTAAACTTCATAAACGCATATACTAGATAACGGTTAACACACACACACACACACACACACATAACCATAGCAAACAATTTAAATGTACATCAACACTGGTAGGATAATGTAAGGGAACTCAAACTGATATTTATTATAATGCAACATTTTTCGTAAGTTATATAGAACACATTATAAACTCTATATGATATTAAATGCATTTTTATTAAATATCTTAGACAATTAAATAGGTATTTTATCAATTTGATAAGATATATCAGACACTTTTTCAGTATTATATTATTGTTGCTGTTGTTATGATAATGTTTGGTTCTGAATAATAAAAATAATTATAATATATTTGATCAATGTATGAGACACATTATAAAGTTAATGAGAGGTATGATTTAGCACACTTTATTAAATGTTATCTAAAGCATAAGATATCTGTATACGATATATTCTAAACTATACAAGATATCTTATAAAATCTATACCATATCTCCTAAAATATATGAAATATCTTAGAAAATCTATACCATATCTCCTAAACTATATGAGATATCTTAGAAAATCTATATAATATCTCCTAAACTATACAAGATATCTTAGAAAATCTATACCATATCTCCTGAACTATACAAGATATCTTAGAAAATCTATACCATATCTCCTAAACTATATGAGATATCTTAGAAAATCTATACCATGTCTCCTAAACTATATGAGATATCTTAGAAAATCTATATAATATCTCCTAAACTATACAAGATATCTTAGAAAATCTATACCATATCTCCTAAACTATATGAGATATCTTAGAAAATCTATATAATATCTCCTAAACTATACAAGATATCTTAGAAAATCTATACCATATCTCCTAAACTATATGAGATATCTTAGAAAATCTATACCATATCTCCTAAACTATACAAGATATTTTAGAAAATCTATACCATATCTCCTAAACTATATCAGATATCTTAGAAAATCTATACGATATTTCCTAAACTATACAAGATATTTTAGAAAATCTATACGATATCTCCTAAACTATACAAGATATCTTAGAAAATCTATACGATATCTCCTAAACTATACAAGATATTTTAGAAAATCTATACCATATCTCCTAAACTATATGAGATATCTTAGAAAATCTATACCATATCTCCTAAACTATATGAGATATCTTAGAAAATCTATATAATATCTCCTAAACTATACAAGATATCTTAGAAAATCTATACCATATCTCCTAAACTATATGAGATATCTTAGAAAATCTATACCATATCTCCTAAACTATATGAGATATCTTAGAAAATCTATACCATATCTCCTAAACTATACAAGATATTTTAGAAAATCTATACCATATCTCCTAAACTATATGAGATATCTTAGAAAATCTATACGATATTTCCTAAACTATACAAGATATTTTAGAAAATCTATACCATATCTCCTAAGCTATATGAGATATCTTAGAAAATCTATACGATATCTCCTAAACTATACAAGATATTTTAGAAAATCTATACGATATCTCCTAAACTATACAAGATATCTTAGAAAATCTATACGATATCTCCTAAACTATACAAGATATTTTAGAAAATCTATACCATATCTCCTAAACTATATGAGATATCTTAGAAAATCTATACCATATCTCCTAAACTATATGAGATATCTTAGAAAATCTATATAATATCTCCTAAACTATACAAGATATCTTAGAAAATCTATACCATATCTCCTAAACTATATGAGATATCTTAGAAAATCTATACCATATCTCCTAAACTATATGAGATATCTAAGAAAATCTATACGATATCTCCTAAACTATATGAGATATCTTAGAAAATCTATACGATATCTCCTAAAATATATGAGATATCTTAGAAAATCTATACGATATCTCCTAAAATATATGAGATATCTTAGAAAATCTATAGAATATCTCCTAAACTATACAAGATATCTTAGAAAATCTATACCATATCTCCTAAACTATATGAGATATCTTAGAAAATCTATACCATATCTCCTAAACTATATGAGATATCTTAGAAAATCTATACCATGTCTCCTAAACTGTATGAGATGTACATTCTAACATAAATTTAACATCTTTAGAAGTTTATGATATAAAGGTTTTGGAACAAATTGCTGTTTATTCCAAAAACTATATATCTCTTGTACACTGCATAAGACAACCAATAAACCTTTTAAGATATCTAATGATCTTATTACATATTATAAAATGATTCATTAAATAAGACATGTTTGATAATATTTCTTTTATCAAAAAATAATATATCATAAAAACTTAAGATGGCTTTTATACTTCTTAAGACATCTTGTATGCATGATAAGACATTTTATATACAATATTAATTATGACATTTTATAAACCTAATTAAAACAGATTTATCATCAATTTCATAATATATCTTATAAGATACCTAATAGCATGTGTTATAAGCCTTATTTACGAGAGATCTTGTACAGTTTATGGGAAGTTTTATATGGTATAGTCCTTTGGAATAAATAGTGTTATGGCTTTGCCAATACATTAAGTCATTCCAGAACTATGACTGCTGAACTGCAAACGCAGCTGTGGGCTAGCGTATTTATTACAGGTCTTTTGGCGGCAAGAACCACGGTGACTAAAGGTTAGTGTAACGGACTCGTATCTGGAACGGTGTAAGTTCCAGTCCTACAAATAGATCAGACCTATTCGGCAACCACGATGAGTCCTTGTGTAAGTGTCTTTAAACCAACTGCATTGACACTGAATAACCTACTTGTGTTGCCGTGCTGTAAAATAACAAAGTAGATCAACACTTAATAACCTACTCGTTTTGCCGTGCCATACAACACCAAACCATACCGGTCAAGTTATATAATATTTTTTCTTCCGCATTACTCCTTAAATCCGATAATCATTAAACTTTTTAAAAAAGGTAAGGATTTACAAATTTAGACAAACAAGATTGTAATCAGAGCTCAATGATTCAGCTAGACATGCGACACCGTAATAACAAAAGACGTGATATGTCCATACATGTAAAGACACTATCATCGTGTTACCAGGATGACTGATACGCGAAACAACTTTTTGTTACTCATTTAGTGATAAAATACTCATGTTAAAACAAAACTTAAACTGGTCAAGACTAAATACGTAAGAGAATATATTTATAATGACTTCCGCATCATTAGCTCACTCTAACAAGTGATAGGCCTATTCAAAAGAGTTTGGAAGACTAGAACTCCTAAAACAACGAACTCGGACTACTGCAACTGTCCCAACAGTAATCACAAGAACCCTACTGCACACTCTTGAAAACTATGAAAGTTGTACTAATGAGTTGACATATGGAAGAGAGAGAATTTTTATCAAACTCTGAGATAATCAAACTAGAGAAATAAAAAAGCTCATTAGAAACGGAAGAGGATATTTAAGAAATTCAACCCTCGAAGAAATACCTAAGTATGGCATCGTTACATGAAATCATGTTCAGTATATTTGATTAAGACACTGTGGCTGGATATCATGTTGGTAATACTTAGACTTTAATTTTATAAGATTGAACATGTCGGACAGTTTTAGACTGTGATTTTTGTACATGAGTTTGAACTATGTTTTTTTCAATTAAAAAAAATAAAATAGATGTCAGATTCAAACTTTTGATGTCATCAATGTTTAATTTAGTACTTTCAATTTAACAGTCATCATCATCATCAATATCATCATCGTCGTCGTCATCATCATCGTCGTCATCATCATCAGATGACAGAAGCGGTGAGAACTAGCGGTAAAAGAAAAAAAAACGTATAACTGTGACCTATTGACATAGTTACTTCAACTGATGGAATACCAAAGTTTCCGCCATTCCCAATATAACACTGCAGTTATCAGCAAACATGTTCATTGACCTCTATCTTTACTCTGACTTTTACCTACGTAATATGATCGTGCGAAATTCAACCAGTTAATGACTGTACCTGGATTTCGTCGTCCTATATCTAAACTCATGCATTTGTCTATGTGAAATAAAACGACCACTTCTTAGCTAATTTAAGAATGTAGACTGAGAAGCGTCAATATTAATTTAACTAATACGATAAGATTGCTTGACATCAACCAGACCACAGTCGATCTGACAGTGTTGCATAAGCATTATCGCATAAATAAAAAAGCGGCAATTACAAGACAACTGAAGCGTGGCCACGGTCTCTGTGTATCTTACTGCAAGTAATATAGCTCTAAATCGTGCGTTAAAGTCCGTTAAACAAAAGTCAGTTATCCAAAGTTGTTAGCAAGATTTTTAAGATATTTTAGCTTTAACATCCATTTTCAATATCAATAATCGAACGTAAGAGTAAAAAAAATATTTGAATATTTGAAACTCAGTTTTCTAGCCAGTTAAAAGTTTCATAACTTTAACCCTGGCCATGAAATTGGATTTGCGCTCTTTAATTGCATAAATGTGTCTATGTTCTCCTAAATTTTTTGAATTTCATCTTGCTAACTTAATTTGGAAGAACTCTCCCAGACTTTTTTCATGTATTTGAGATTTATGTCATGTAGAACCATGACCATATGCATATAGTTTCACAGGTGTGCAAATACATGCAAAAATTATATATAACGTCTCTTAACCTAGGTAAGTCACAAATGCATTATCATTGTTCAGGTATAACACGTGGTATCTTCTTAAGAAGATCATAACTGAAATTATCTCCTACGTATTTAATTACGATGCGAGATAGATTTCTTATAACTGACATATATCACAATACTTTACAAATTTTGGTAATGGTTCTAAAATCCAAAAGAATTGACGCTTTAACCCGTACACGTTATAGAGTACAGCCATCCGTAAACTAAATGTGCAACATGCATACGTTGCAGATCATTCCTTGAAAACCTGCTAGGAATCCGTAATTATTGCAGGCAGTCTTATTATTAAATCTTAAATATGTTATCTTTAGTTTAGGAAACAAAAGCAGAAAAGATTTTTGTGAAGATAATAGCTGGGTAATATTTGATGGTGTCGCCTAGAAACAGTGTAATACAGCGGTATTGGGGATATATAAAAGGTCTTGTACTGAGCTCTCATTAATGAGGAACTACCAGTGTTCGCATGTATTTGTTGGCTGGTATTACTTTCAATAATGGTGGATAGCATGGTGATAACTTATGTATACATATTTTTTCTTTCGTAATATCCAACATATCTCGATACACAAAGTTACAGTCACTTATCATTACCATAGTTCCAAGCTGTTTTTTGGAATCACTGATTAGGTTCACTGACTAAATTACAGGTAGATAGACTAACCGAAATTCCAATTAGCATAGTAATCAAATAAGTACATCCTAGTTTACTACGGAAAGGTACAAGTAATGTCCTACATAAGCAAAATATGGCGGCATCGAACTACGCATGTCGACTCCAATCTCATACTGACACTTTCTAATTTTTACATTAGTGAAAATTTTAGACCTATATGTTCCAAGTCGAATAATATTAAAACGGAACCATGCATTTTTCTGTGCAGAACTAAAATGGTCTTCGAATGAGAGGGGAAAAAAAAGTTATCAGATGGCATGAAAAGACGTCAAGCCCAGTTAAAGGATACCCTACAAATCAATTCTCAAAGAAAGCCTGCACTTGACAAGGCAGCTTACATACGCCACTTGTCGTAAAAGAAGACTTCCGTCAGGCAAAAAGTCCATAAATTCAAACTTGAGGGGGAAACAATCCTATTGTGGGCTCCACACTTTATTTGTGAGAATGTTCAATTACATTTGTGGAGAAAAGCTTAAATGTTTGATTTTGTTTTCTTTACAACTAGTCCTAAATGAGAAAAACATACGGCCGAGTCATGCTTACGAAAATGCATAAACATGTAATTTTGCACAGTTTCTTGATTTTGTCCTAAGAAATTAGGAAACATGTTAAATCTGCTTTACGTTTACACAGACAAGTTAATATTCGACATTTTGCAGGGGTGAAGGGAGTCCTCGTGTGTGCGTAGCCTGCTGTCGTGTAGATTTGGATTCCAACATAAGATATTGTCAAAGCTACCTAAAAGAAATTCGTGTCTTCGACGGAATCAATATTAAAGACAGCACTATCATAAAAGTTATTATTTAGTTAAGTTACTAAATCACCAAACAATGTTATCGTTTTACCATTTTATTGAAGTAAGACGATATATTGTCCTCAGCTACTCCTAGAATGGAGTCGCTTTTGGAAGATAATTTCCAGAATAACATCTGGTTATTCTTTGATAAGCTCACACTTCTTCCCATGCCCTGTTAGTGAGCGTCACGCTAAGCTCGTGCAAATCAAACACGCTACACACTCTTACCGCAGGGATATGCTTCTTCCCTAGAGAATAATCTGCAATACCATAAAAGTATAAAATAGATGAAGTGGTCCATACATAGGCTACAGCTAAATCTACAGAAACGCTGCTTAACTCAACGAGAAAATTAAAAAAGAAGCAGAAAAGAAGTTTATATCACCCTGTCCTGTGATTTAAATTCATTAAAAGCAGAAGCGCCACAACATGTTTTTTTCCTAAACACAAGGGGAGTGCTTTGGCGCCCTGGATTGTTTTCCTGTCTTGGTTACCATGGTTATAGTGACACGATACGTATTGACGTTTAGAATTGAATTGAACCAAGGCAACTGAAACGTCAGAGAGCTGATTTATTGGTCTAACCAGAATTCTGCTCACAAGCGCCAGAACACCCCCCGACTTTGAAATGAGGCAAATGTGATAGTATTTGCACCCTATGACGGCACTGTTCATAATTAAATACTGCCCCTCACTCCCGCCCATTAGCTGTCATTTGAAATTTTCGACACGACGAAAGACAAAAGGTTTACAATTTTTACTACAAATAAATTTATCTTCGAAAAGGAAACCAAATATGTCAAATGGTGCAAGTGACAACACCAGGGCATCTTTTAACACCATTTTTATTTTCTAATTTGCTCGCAACTATGATATATTTTTTCATTATTAGTCTTTTTGTCTCTAAAATAATACGTGTTCAAGTGCAAAACTAATACAATTTTGGGTGGATTTTGTTTGATTTACTAGCACTTGCATATGTTTTATTCGTGTTAAAACAATGTGGAACATTATAATTTCGTGTGTATCCGTCTCCTTGATTAGAATCGTGTCACGTCGATAATTTTTTTTAAGTGGGTAGTTTTTTCGACAGTTTTCTGTTTTGCACATTTACCTTTCTTCCTTTCCAGTATCTCCTAAAATAATCCTTTTTAAGTAATTGAAGTGTTCTCGTTACAAAAGTCTCATTGATGGCTTTTTTCCAGATAGTCATTCTGTTGAATAATTCTTATAAATGAGAAATGTTTAGTAGCTGGCAACGATTTTCTTGCTAAACCACTGGAAATGTTACACCTGAAAGGTATCTGCATTTACGTTTTTTTATAACGTTCCTATTTTGCGTTCGTTACTTTTTTTTTCTTTTGTTTGTTTTGTTTTCTTTGTTGTGTTGTGTTTCTTTTTTGTTTTTGCTTAAAACAAACTTTGCTATGACTGATTCATTGGTTAATCACGGTTAGACTGAATTCTTGATTGGTTGATCACTGAATGATTGACTGTTTAATACACTAATGATCGACTGGTATATTCATCGTCTGATTATCTTTATTTTCTTATTGAAAGTATTGAGCATTTGTTGTTTGAGTTTTTCTCTTATATGAGTATTTAGTATGACGGGAGTTTCCTCTGATATCAGTATTTAGTATGACGTAAATTTTCTCTGATATCAGTATTTAGGATGAAGGGAGTTTTCTCTAATATCAGTATTTAGTATGACGTGAGTTTTCTCTGATATCAGTATTTAGTATAACGTGAGTTTTCTCTGATATCAGTATTTAGGATGACGTGGGTTTTCTCTAATATCAGTATTTAGGATGACGAGAGTTTTCTCTGATATCAGTATTTAGTATGACGGGAGTTTTCTATGATATCAGTATTTAGTATGACGGGAGTTTTCTCTGATATTAGTATTTAGGATGACGTGGGTTTTCTCTAATATCAGTATTTAGGATGACGAGAGTTTTCTCTGATATCAGTATTTAGGACGACCGGAGTACTTCGAATAGCTGTAATTTTCTCCTTTTCATTGGTATTTAATATGGCTGTAATTTTCTCTTATTTGAGTATTTAACATTGCTGAAAGTTTCTCTTATTTAAATATTTAGCGTGGTTGGAATTTTCTCTTGATTGAGCTTTGAGCATGACTGGAAAGGTTTCTTATTGGAGTATTTAATACAAATACATTTAGAGTCAGGGTTGTAGGCAGAACAAAAATTATCTATTTTTTCTAGGATCCCAGACACCGGATCATTCTAATGAAATGCAGAAGCTTGCACCAAGCCCTAAAACTACACAGACAAACCCACACCCCTAAAACAATGCTTTTGCAAAGAACTTACATGGAATATGTATGCATGTTGGGTCAATCACACGAACTCGGAACACGTTAAATCCCTTTTTGCGAGCATTAACGTGTTAAGACTTTCGTTATATATGATTGCTGTAAGAGAGAAAGTCAGTTTAATCAATCTGTTAGAAAACAAACACCAATGAACAAACAACACATCAAACAAAAGCTATTGTCTTAGGTTGTTATTCGTGCATTTCATGCAAAAAATGAAATATATCGTACAATGAGTCAGTATTCTTCATGTTCTTTAAACAGGAAACATACATTGTTCATTTTAAATATACGCATCTAATATATCCATACATACATACATACATACATACATACATACATACATACATACATACATACATACATACATACATACACGTTACAATGTTCTAAATTCAAAACCATTATAGCATCTTCCCGTACATAAATCAACTAGTACCATCTACTGACTAATTAAAAAAAGCACTTACATTTGGCAGTTTTGTCTCTGAAATCAATGCTCACAAACTGATTATTGATTAACAAAATGTAATTTGTAAACAACACATGAAGATGCAAATCGGTCGAACCTTGGATAGAAAGAAAATAAGTCTATATCTACATATCATGATAAATGCGGCTATGAACGTATTTTTGAAAGACTTTGATAAGCTTAATTACTGATTGCATATATATATATATATATATATATATATATATATATATATATATATATATATATATATATATATATATATATATATATATATATGGAATAATATCATAATATATGCTTCAATACACGGAGATGAACACAGTATATAGGAAAGTTTGCTTTATAAAGCTTGGGATATTGCAATTATACTACGTAGGTCGAGCATATGAAAGCCGTGGCAAAGTTATTGCGAAATTTTCTAAATATATACTACGTTACCATTGTGTTTAGGGAAAATAAGCGTATGTGCTGGAGTGACTGGGAATCTATTGAAGGTCAGTCAGTGTATAACATACACAGTTTTCATTAATACAGTCATGTATCAACCTCCCTCAACTACTAATAGTGTGTGTAAACCAGATCTTTACTTCCATAATGTTTCGGCAGATCTGGGTCCAAACTGCTAAGTTTTAACAAAGATGTTTCAAGCAAACACCATAGACCATTATCGTACAGTTGCGTTACGTATGATTTGACGCAAACAGTGTATACCATTATCAGCCGGCACATTATGTGACGGTAGATCTGTGTCTATACTATTTGCGCATGGACGCGTTCAATATACATGTACCTGCGAAAAGTTTAAAGGTCATGTTGAGGTCTTATTCCATCATCATACATGAATATTTTATACCATATTCATGACAGACAGTAAAGACTTCTTTCTGAGCACGTACTCGATAACATTTACTTTAATCAAGATAATGTCAGATTCTGATTTTTGTTGAATATTAATATTATCACTGAACTGTACTAGCTTCTGAAGAGGATGCATTTGGAATGTTATCCCACATAGGCAAAATACTAGGGGTGCGTAATTCATGACTAGAGATATTCCCATTGGCAATTTGCCAGGCATAATATCTTTTGTTTTCGGAATTTAAACTGCTAGGGTCCAGTCGGATACCCGACTGGAATTCGCTATCACTATTCATGACATTCATACCTGATTTGTCTGCCTCTCGTGAAGATATAAATCCGTTCTTTTTATTATAAGAAGTCAATGTCTCTATAAAATCTTTATCCTTCGAAACTTTAATCACTCCTGCCTGAACTTTGTTCTTGGAACTTAAAGTTATTCCTTCGACGGCAATAGCACCATTAAGATCCAGCTTTGACATTGAAGGATTTGAATTCTTCTTATATGATAGAGTTGGCGTCACAGATCGCGGATTTTGCGAATCACCGCCGGAATTTGCCTTTCCAGTCGTGGTCCTAGCAGATTTTCTTTTCGCAGTTTTGTCCAGATTATCCAACTTTTTAACAGCAGCTTTCTTGGAGCCTTTAGTCCTGCGTTTTTGTTTTCCAGTTTCTTTTACATCATTAACGTTCTGCGTATCTTCTGATGGGTTTGCATTCTTCTGACTTTCTTTCTTATCATGTTTTGATTTTGCTGTGGGTCTCCTTATTTTTCTCTTTTGCTTACTTTTAGCAGCATTGCTATTGTTGTTAGCATTACCAAGAGGAAGCTCCTTAACCATTTTCTCTGGAGCTTTTTTTGCTAATCGTTTACATTCACTATTGCCATTTGTAATTGGTTTCGACGTTGTTCTTTTGAGTTTTACCTCTTCCTCACTGTCCTCTGAGGAATCCGATTCACTTTCACTGTGCAAACCCAGCATTTTGCGATTGGGAATAACATGAATCAACACTAGGTTGTCTCCACTAGGAAAAGAAACTTTCTTCTTTTTCCCATTGGATTTCTTTTTTACCGCGGCGGTACCGTGTATCGCCTCATAACAGGGAGGCACGTTTTGAGAAGCGAAACCTATAAGTTCACTATCACTAAAGTCATCGTCTTCCTCCTCCACATCGTCTTCTTCCTCCTCCTCTTCCTCTTCTTCCTCCTCTTCCTCTTCTTCCTCCTCCTCACTGGAATTACCAGAGGATTCAGAACTTTCGGCGGAACTGTCAGAATCACAATCTGAATCGTCATCCATCTGTAATTTGGTTAGACACTAAAGTTTATACTCAAGTTGTCACCGTGTAGTCATTGATATTTAACGTGTCACAATATGCTTTCTTCTGAAATATAATAAACTGTATTTCTTATTTTACATTGATCAAACCACATTGGAACACACATGCGAATCATCAACCCCTCTCACTACATTGCACACTGCATTTGTTCATCAAAGAATGAGTCTTGTTTTCACTCCGGAGAATACATGAATATCCTTTATAGCACCGTCAGGTTATTTAGCACCGTCGTAACATTTATAATAAATCCATATAAAAAGTGACATGGTTAGCAATCAAAATATGTAAGGATAACTGATCCTATGAGTATGGTTTACACGTTACAACCTGCGGTCGATGATAACATATTGGCAATAGCCGATACCTGGTTGTATTTTAAATACGTTCCGAATCCTCCATGAAGAGACGCTTGCCTACAGGACTAAGGCGATAAAATCCTCTTTAATAACTACATTAGCTATATGCTAGATAGATAAGACTTACCCGGTAAAACAGCATAAGCGAACAATAAACCGCTGAAAAGTTCTATTCCGTCAAGGATGATTAGCGAGTCTGATTTTAATTTTGTCCAATATTTGTCGGCAAATCATCTCGCTGATGCGTGTGTCAGCTGGGGTTGTGATGGATTACGGGACTGGAATATATAACTTTCACATTGATGATTTTCAACATATAATACCACCTATTTATAAACCAATATACAAATTCATTCTAGGATTAAACACATCACTCCTCGATTTTCATTTGTAAACTGATATTTATCTTATTGCACGCAAATAATTATTTTATAGCCGGTTTTTCTGTATCGTTCAGCTCCGACATGCAATAACAGTATATTGATTCTCATGTTTAACAACCGACGCTAGTAATCTTCATAGATTTGGTTAATAAAGCCGTATACCGGTGTTCAAACAACGCAAATCGACAAGTCAAATCTTGACGCAGAAAGGTAAGTATATCCTTTAGACACCATTAGCTGGCGGCAATTCACATATCCACGTGAGGTCCCACTCCTAGTTGAGTCCAAAAGAAGTTGAATATCCACACCGACTTTGCTCAGATATATTTGACCATATGCATTCTAGTCCATGTTGAATCATTCTGCGCATGCGTTTCATGTGCCTGAACATTCGAACACCGGATAAAACGAAATGTAAAAGAAATACACGCGAAGTCACCATTTACTGATAATAGGTATAAAGCGCTTGTCTTTACAGCTGAATATAATGTATTGTATCGTGCCACGCTCGAAAAGAACTTTGTAATCTTCTTGTGCACTTATTTGACTTTAAGAATACACAATAGAAATCAGTTGTGGAATGTATGGGTGCTTGCTTAAACATAATGTACATAGAAACTCAACAAATAATGCAAGTCACAAGATTCGAACGCAAACTGTATAATTAACTTCCATTCATTTTATTTGTATCTGAAAAAAATAAGTTAATGAATCTAGCTTAAAGCTGGTTGGTCCAATCGCTAATAATCTTTTTTAACAGGTGATCTATTTTGCTAAGATCCATATGTAGACCTAAAAGTAAACAAAATAACAAACAGCGAACAGACTAGATTCATTCGGCGTTATGCATATATATTATTTTTTAAGTATTAATATAGATGTGGGAAAATATTTTAAAGTATGTATCCTATTGCTTTTTCTGTTTCTATATGCCCTGACTAGCAATAAAACTGCAAACGCATGAAATGTATAGGATAAAAATAAAATATGGAAATATGATTACTTGAGATAAAATTTAAGTACGAACTCGGACATGTAGATTTTACAATTTGTAAACCTAAAGTTTGACACTTGGATTATGTTCAAGTTTTTCTTTTTTTCTTTTGTTAGCATGTATCTCAGACATTTGGTCGTAGACGGGGGCAGCCAGTAAGAGGGACTTTAGAGAAGTTTTTAAAATAGCAATAAATTGCATCCTTCTTTGGGTGACTAGGTGCACTGGCTCACAATGAGCAACAAAGATCAGTGTGCTAGAGCCCCCACACACCAAGACACGTTAACGTCGGGTCAGTCCAACACACAATAAAACATGTTAACTCCTGGTCAGTTCCACCCACATCAATACTCACATCAAGACACGTTAACTTCGGGTCAGCCCCACACACGTTAACACGCGTAAATCTCGATTCAGTCTGACACACACATAAGGGACACATTAATTTCGGGTCATTCCCAACACACGTTAACACGCGTTAACTTCGGGTCAGTCCCCCCCCACACACACACACCAAGACACATTAACGTCAAGTCAGTCCCATACATATCAAGGCACGTTAACTTCGGGTCAGTCCCACACACATCAAGACACGTTAACTTCGGGTCAGTCCCATATACATCAAGACACGATAACTTCGGGTCAGTCCCCCCCACACACACACAAAGACACGTTAACGTCAGGTCAGTCCCACACACATCAAGACAAGTTAACTTCGGATCAGTCCCACACACATCAAGACATGTTAACTCCTGGTCAGTTCCACCCACATGAATATACGTTAACTTTGGTTTACGGTGAATTCATTTCGTTCATGTGCGGTTAAACGCATTGAGCAATACGTATATGGTAATTCATTAAAAATGGTTTGTTGTTTTAAGGGATTTTTTGTTTTTGCTTTTGTTTGTTGTTTTTTTTTTTTTTTGGGGGGGGGGGATTTATGTGGTGGTTAACTGTTGAAATATCGGGTAAAACACTTTATCAATTATTAAAT
The DNA here is from genome assembly GCA_029339505.1 of Unio delphinus. Classification (NCBI taxonomy): domain Eukaryota; kingdom Metazoa; phylum Mollusca; class Bivalvia; order Unionida; family Unionidae; genus Unio; species Unio delphinus. The sequence continues at coordinate 13,500,685 of JAQISU010001240.1, read as the reverse complement.
AATTATTACTTAGTAAGACATCAAATAAATTAAATATCAAGATCAGATTGAAGTTGGACATTCAAAGCTTGGAGAAAAATTAATCTGTATGGCCAATCAAACGGACTGTAAAACGTTGCGTGATTTCTCCTGTCTAACTTTTTATTAATAGAGGTGCGTGGTATTACCAGTATACCGATTTACCTCATAATTTGTTTTTCTCCAGTGGTACATACCACGGTACTTTTCACTGGACCGGCACATCGGAAGTTTAAATCGGTGGGTAATGTACGGAAGTTTCCGACTAATTGAAATTATCCAGGACAAAAAAGTACCACAAATTAACTATCTTCTTACAAAATGGTTGTATCTGTCAAAAAGTAATGGTGAATATTGGAAATATTTTTTTATACATACCCAGAAAATCTTACATGGTTGATTTGGTGTGTAATCCAGATATTCAGGCTGTGATTTCCTATCGCACAACCCAGCCTGGAACTACTTTTACAACTATAAATATTAAAAAACAGTTGCCTTGAAAAACATCCAAAATGATTTATTACTATAGAATTTAAGTTTTTGAACAATGTCAACACACTTTTGTAATTTTAAGAAATGTAGTATTATTTGGTGAAAGTGACCACTTTTTCCGCTAGTAATAATGAGAGAATACCGAAAGTAGCATCAATCTGTTTATGTGTATTTCACAGTGTCTAGACCGAGATAGGAGAGTTAGTTGAGGCGGGCACCAATATCTTGGACAGAATGTTTTAATATCAGTCATAAGATCGGATGAATCTAGTTTGCAGTATGACATCGAACGAGAGAGTCTGTCTGTCTGTCTGTCTATGTATGTATGTATGTATGTATGTATGTATGTATGTATGTATGTATGCATGCATGCATGTATGTATGTATGCATGTGTGCGTGCATGTACATGATTTGATGGAAATTCAGCACAATACTGGCTATATAGTACCCATTAAAAGTTAAATTCTGAAACTCCAAATATAAACACACATACCCATCCCCAAAGCAGAAGTCCACCTTGACATGACATAACTATGCACTGTGCAGGAACTAATGTTGGAGACAATAGTATAAACATGTCACGGATAATTAAGGTAGATACTATTGTAAAGCGAGTGGTAATTAGTACTTCGATGGTCTTGTCTTGACACTAGATATATATTTTCTTTGTGCTGTTGTCATGCTTTTGATATATATCAAATGCAAGCCGAGTTATATATACTAACATATGGAACTCATTGCAACAATATGACTTAAGTGTAGTAATTATGGGTCGGCAAAGACGGAGAAAAGTCATAGATTTAACAGAGAGAGAGAGAGAGAGAGAGAGAGAGAGAGAGAGAGAGAGAGAGAGAGAGAGAGAGAGAAACTTGATTGGTTTGTTCATTTTTGTATATGGGCTACAGCAGTTTTTAGCAGATACAAATTCAGAGGTAGGGGCACCCCACCCCCAACCCCGCCTTCACCAAATGACGCCTTTGGAAAAAACATTACCCCCTGTATAATTCCCGAGAAAATTCCACAATAAAACACAACTAAAGTACCAAACATAGCAAAAATCCATTTCAGCTTCAGATCTCCAAAAATATGGTCTACGGAATTATATTTTTAAGAGTCGTGTTTAAGAGGAGGGATATACAAATTGTCTATTGAAATTACGGAGGAATCAAAACTGTTGAATAATTCTAAAAAAAACTGTCAATATTTTAACATAAACGTAGATGTATCACAGAGAGCAACAACTCTTTTGACTGTGGGGCAATTTTATAAAAATTATACGTTTTTACAATATTGTTGTCAATAATTTATTATTGGACGCACGTTGCGAATTGAATGTATGTTAACGTTTTAATAACTTGCTACTGTTCAAGTTGAACATAGAAAGATGAAAGCAGACCAATATTGTTCAGAAATATATTTTCTTTTTAACAATATCCAAATGATTCTTAAAAATCTAGTTAAAAAGAAAATTTGTTTATTTAAAACAAAATATCGGTTTAAATTATCATTCAGTTCATTGCATTGATAATTTATTATATTGAATGAAAACATGAAAAGAAAGTGCTGTAAAATAATGAGTTTTCTGTATAAAGTTGAATGTAATTAAATACTGATTTTCAGTGAAATTTGATCTGAAACTTGTTTGAAGTAGATGGTGGGTATTCAGTTGTTATGGTGTATGAAGAAAGGGTAACTACTGGTCCATAACCTGTATTCCATCAGAGAAAGGTAAGGAAAAAAACTATAAATGCAGTTTAAATTATTTAATATATCCCATACAAAAGTTTTGAAAACGTCAAAGCAGACAAATACATCATCACCATATCAACAATGCAGACATACTGATGACGCAACTATACACTATTCATCGAGGTCTAGACCCGGTTACGTCCGGAGACTTGACAGAGGGTTGTAGTTTCTTTCATAAAACGCTAAATGCCTAATTCATATTTTTGAAAGTTTACATTGCAAAAATTCAAAAGAATGTGTGACTAAAAAGGGTATATGCAATAAATACAAAACCCCATATATGTTTTGTTCCGAATAGGGTGAAAGAACTCCTTTGATTTGGCCTAGGAACACATATGTCAACTTGATGTCCTCTACATATTCCTACGGTGTATCGAACCCGTTCTTTACGCCCACTCGGAAGAAAACACATATGCAGTTTTAACTATATTTATGATCATTTGATTACATACTAGTATTTGACATGTGTCACGTATGTAAACGTAGCAGTCCAAATGCATGGTGTCAGACATATTCAAGCCAAACTCAACTTACGGAAATATTTAGGAATTAAAATCCCCACATGTTATGTTCTCGCTATTTACTACCGTTTGTGAATGTAAGTATTTGTATTCCTTTCTTAGGCTGAGAATCGTTCTATGATTTTCAAAAGCGCATTTGTTTCCTGTTTGAATCTTACGTAATTTTCTCAAGTCCACTACATATTTTCTCGATTATTGAGTACCCTTGATTTAACTTGCTTTCTCTCTATTATACCAACAGTGTAGCTAGTACATTTGGCTTCAGTTTAAATGAGCTCTCTCTCTCTCTCTCTCTCTCTCTCTCTCTCTCTCTCTCTCTCTCTCTCTCTCTCAGCGCTTTACACCATCAATAATGATATGACTACACTACAGAACAACAAATGATTAAAACAATGAAATTGGAAAACATAAAAACATGCTGAAAACATATAAGATACAAAACATGATTAGGTCCCTGCAGTCGAAACAGGTGAACCTTAAGAGCACTCTTAAAAGGGACCACTGTGTCTTTGTATCTAATTTCAATGGGCAATTCGTTCCACGTCGCCGGGCCGTGGTGTGCAAAGGAACGTTGTCCATATGACTTTGTTTTCACCTTGGGAACAATGAGTATACGATTATCAGAAGAAGAGCGTAAGGATCTAGCTCAGGGGTTATCAACACGGTGCCCACGGGCACCAGGTCGCCCCCAAAGACCACATGAGTGACCCGCAGGCCTGTTCTAAAAATAGCACAGCTCAGCTGCGTATTAAATTGCATTTTATTCTGTTGCTATTCTTTTTTTAATCACACTTGCATTTATATAGATTTATAAAATGACAATATCTTAAAAATATGTTTCTTATACATGAAGTTTAGATAATTTTAGGTGAACTCTGACGTACACCAATTCGAAGGTCAGTATTATGCGTGTGACAATACAGTGCTCGTAAAAAGTAAGCTAGCGGGCGCAGCGAAGATTGGCGCTGAACGCAGTTTCTTATCCCAAAAACATGGCAGAAAAAAGAAAGAAAACCTATCACTTTCACAACGAATGGGAGTCGGAGTTCTTTTTACGACTGTGAAAGAAACCTGCGTGCGTCTTATATGCGGAGCGACTGTGGCAACGGCAAAGCGGCACAATGTGGAGAGACACTTTACTACGAATCACAAAAACTACAATGCTAACTACCCACCGGGAAGCGCACTACGGGCAGAAAAAGCCCTTGAGCTAAAGACAGCTTTGGGTAAGCGACAGGCTTTTTTCACAAGGCCGGCAAAAAAGTCCCAAAAAGCAACCGAAGCCTCTTTCAGAGCTACGCATTTCCTGATCAAGAAGAAGAAGGCATTTTCAGAGAAGTTGTCAAAGAAGCAATGATGATAATTGCTAACAGTGTACTTAAAGACGAGAAATATGGAACCGATGTAATCGCCACTCTCTCCGACGTCCAACTGGGGGCATCTACGATGGCTAGACGAGTGTCAGCTTTGTCCAGTAACTTGGTCGATCAGCTGGGCCGGGATCTGGCGAGGTGCAGGTGGTTTAGTATCCAGTGCGACGAGTCCGTGGACAGCAGTAGTACAGCGCAGCTGATGGTTTTTATCCGGATGGTGTTTGAAGATTTCTCCACAAGAGAAGAACTCCTGACACTAATGCCCATAAAGACAACTATGAGGGGAGTTGACATTTATAACACAGTGAAGGAGTTTTTCGTGTAGAAAAAGGTACCATTGGAAAAGCTGGTAGCGGTGACCACAGAAAGGGCTCCTGCTATGATTGGCCGACATCGCTCACTGTAAAGGTGACCAAGACTTCCCAAACTTTCTGCATTACCACTGCATCATTCACCAGCAGGCATTGTGTGCCAAAGTGATCGGTTTTGCGCACGTGATGACTCCCGTTGTGAAAATCATAAACAATATCCGCTCCAAAGCAAAACAGCACAGGATTTTCAAAGTGCTATTGGAGGAGATGGCAGCTGAATATGGTGACCTGCTACTACACACAGAAATCAGATGGCTCAGCAGAAAACGAGTTTTACTTCGTTTTTTGTCACTTTTGGGTGAAATCAAAGAGTTCATGCAGTCCAAAGGCGAAGACGTCTCACTGCCAGAGGACACAGAGTGGACACTTGACCTTGCATTTTTGACGGACATTACTGGGAAACTAAACCACTTGAACTGCGAGCTGCAAGGTAAAGGCAAGACTGTTGTTAATATGATAAGTGCTTTAAATGCATTTAAAGCCAAAATTAACATTTTCTCTGTGGATATACAGAGAAAAAAGGTGCTGCACTTTCCATCTGTGCAGTCAGTGCTGAAAGACAATGCTTCTGCATCTGATACAGTTGACAAAGTCGCAGTACTGTGAAGTCATCGACAGACTTGGGCAAGAGTTTGAGAATAAGTTTTGTGACCTTGAGCTTGAGCCATGTGTATCATTCATTTCCAATCCTTTCATGAATTTGGACACGACAAGCTTTGCTGAGCAACTAAGTACAACGTTCAACTTGGATGCTGGACAGGTGGAGATTGAAATCATAACATTTCAAAATGACCTCCACCTCAAAGCCTACCAGGCTGCACCAAACGTTTGGTGCCTTGTTGACACAGAGAAGTACAGTGGTGTGTGTACAGCATCTATGAAGGTTGCCAGCCTGTTTGGTTCTACCTATCTAGGGGAATCAGCATTTTCTGTCATGAACTTCATCAAGAACAAACACAGAACACGCCTCACTGATGGACATCTGAAAGAGTCACTCACAGTTGCAGTGTCAAGTTACACACCAGATTACAATACAATGGTAAACAGCATGCAATGCCAGTTTTCCCACTAACAAAGAAAATGATACCAGATGTCAGTGGCAACATGTCAGTGCCATGGCAAAGTTTAATTAAAATATTGAAGAATTGTTCAATTTAAAAGGTGTGTTCATGACATGTAACAGTTATTATATTTAAGTTTTTTCACAACATTACAGACATTACAATGTACATAATTGATAACTTTTTGAAACATGGTGCAACATAGTTCATGATTTGTTTAAAAGGTTTGTCAGTGGCTAGTGAAAATGGGACATTTTTCCTAAGAAATGTAATGTAAGTGATCATCTGAAAATTTAACAATTACTGAGATAAATAGAAATAAAGTGCTGAATATTGATATCTGTTTCCCACCTTGTCATTGTTGGTAATTATTGTAAGAAATCATTAACGTGATCAGAGTCTTCACATTATTAATAATGTATAAGGCAAACTAAGCAAATTTGTTATTTCAGAAGAGTGTATCAAACTGGTAGCCCTTCGTTTGACTCAGTACCCATGAAGTAGCTCTCAGTATCAAAAAGGTTGGTGACCCCTATTCTAGCTGGTGTATACACATGGGTGAGGCTGGATAGGTATGTTGGACTGGAGTCTGTCATTAAAACAGCACAGAGAACAAATTTTGTGTTTGATTCTGTATCGAATTGATAGCCAATGTGGGGTAGAGAGCAGTGGTGAGGTGTGCTCTGATCAAGGTAATCTAAAGATGATCCGTGCAGCTGTGTTTTGAACTTTTTGAAGTTTCTGGAGTAAACCGGACATAATTGAATTACAATAGTCCAATCTTGAAAGTACTAATGAACACACAAGTGTTTTAGTAGCATCAACTGAAAGATATTTACGAATGTAACTGATGCGTCTCAATTCAAGATATGCAGCCTTGCATATGTTCATAATATGTTGGTGCAATGTGAGAGTACTGTCTAGAGTAACACCTAGGTTCCGTACTGACTGTGAGAATTTAATGTTGGTGTTGCTGATATTTATTGTCTGAGGTAAAGGATGTGAATGAGAAAGTCTTTGTGTTGTGATCAGATTAGCCTCAGTTTTATCATCATTCATCTGCAACTTGTTACATGTCATCCATGATTTCACATCAGAAATGCACTTCTCTACTCCATGGATGGTAGCATCAACTTCAGTTGGATGGCTAGACTTGTATATTTGGGTGTCATCAGCATAAAATTGGTGCGACACTGGGCGATGATCTATGACACTTGAGAGCGGCTGAGAATACAGAATGAAGAGAACAGGTCCAAGAACAGATCACTGTAGAACACCACAATATCCGTCAACTGGGCTGGAGTGTATTCCATTTGCAGATATAATGTGTGTCCTCTTAACTAAGTAGGACTTGAATCACTGTAAGGCTATATTCTGAATGCCGAATAAATGCTGGATACGGTGAAGTAATATATCATGGTCTATTGTGTCAAATGATGCAGATAAATCCAGAAGAGTGAGGACTGTAATCTTTCCACTATCCAAAGCAGAGAGAATGTCACTAAATACTTTCAGAAGAGTAGTTTCCGTACTGTGGCAAGGGCGATATGCAGTCTGCACATTGCTGAAAAGACTGTTTGAATTCAAATGAGATACAAGTTGAGTTAGAACAACCTTTTCTAAGATTTTTTATATGAATGGGAGATTAGAAACATGGCAGTAGTTCTTTTAAATCGTTATGGTCCAGTGTTAGTTTCTTCAGCAGTGGCTTTACGATGGCAGTTTTGAAAAATGATGGGAATTCCCCTGATGAGAGAGAGAGAGATATTAATAACATCAGTTAGTGAAGGCAATATTGGGTCTAAGCACTCAAGCAGCAGTGATTTCGGAATTGGATCAAGTTCACAAGACTTTAGTGCACTTTTCATCACGATTGTCCGTACTAAATAAATAGAAACAGCTTCAAATGCTCCTAACGGTTGTCGCTGAAATTCTGCATCATAACTGTATGGTGACGAATCAGTTGAAATTGTGCTGGTTTGTACTTTGTCATCGAAGAAATTTGCAAATTGGTCTGGTAGGTCTAGTGGAGAGAAGGTTGTTGGAAGTGGTGTACATTTGTTCCTTGACATTAGTTTGTTAGTTATCTCGAAGAGCTCTTTGCAGCTGGAACTCTCTGTGATCTTAGTACTGTAGTGGGATGATTTGGCTAAATGGGCTATGTTTGTGACGTTCTTCTTAGCGGCTTCGTAGATTTGTTTATGAATAGTAAGTCTGGTGGAAAGCCAAAGCCTCTCTGCTTTTTGGCGATGTCTTTTAGCTGTGCGAAGCTAATCCCTAACACTGCTATACCACGGAGAACACTTTTTTTTTATTGATACTCCGCATTTTGTGGCTGGGGCATGAGGCATTGTCAGAGTTCAGCAACCTTTCACCTAGTTAAATTTCCAGAAGAGCCTAGATGACAAGCTTTCAACCAACGGTCATTTACGTTGAAATGCCTCAGAGAAATGGAACAATTTCAGAGATATGATAAGAGAAACAGCAATGGCGATTCTAGGCCCCAAGAAGCGAACCCATCAAGATTTGTTAGACGAGAAAAAACTTTGATATTGAAGATCTGCTTGCTAGAAAGAACAAAGCATTTATGGACTGGCAGAATGACACAAACTGCATCCCCAAAATAGACCTCTTCACATCCTATCAAGCTGAGGCTCAGAGAGAAATTTGCAAGATGCATGAGCAGTGGTGGGAAAGGAAAGTTAAAGAAGTGCAACGCTATGCTGATGCTAACAACTCCATAGAGTTCTACAATGTCATTAATTCAATTTTCGGCCCTTCAAAGTCTGGCTTTGCCCATTTGCTTGCTGAAGATGGCAGTACACTAATAAAGGATAAGGCTGACATTAAGGACAGATGGAAAGAACACTGTTTTGTCAGTTCCTAAGCTTCCCTCATCGGTCAGCCCATCAGTTCTTTACCAAATACCCCAACAGCCAACGCACGACAAACTGGATGTTTCGCCAACGATAGAGTAGTTGAAGACAACCATTAAACAAATAAACTGTGGCAGGGCATCTGGAAAGGACGATATCCCAGCGCAGGTGTACGATGCTCTCATTGAACAGACTCAGGAGGCATTTCACGATGTGCCAATCAGCATCTGGACGGAAGTGGAGATGCCAGACGATCTCTGAGACGCAATGTGAGAATAAAGGCACATGTTTGGACTACAATACAGAGGCATCTCCTTGCGCTCCACAGCAGGCAAAATTCTCGCTCGCATCATTCTCAACAGGCTTATTGCGGAAGTGTCAGAAGATAACCTCATAGAGTCCCTGTGTTGTTTTCACCCAGATCCCAGCACCTTTGATTTGATCTTTGCCGTGAGACAAATCAAAGAGAAGTGCCTTGAACAGAAAACGAATCTGCATGCCGTCTTCATGGACCTAACAAAGGCTTTCGTTACAATCAACAAAGACGCACTGTGTGTAGTACTCAAAAAGCTTGGTTGTTCTCAGAAGTTTACCAACCTCATCCGGCTTTTTTTACGATGACATGACTGTAGAGACTCTTTCAGATGGCAAACCCTCTGAAAATTTCCCCATCTTTAAGGGTGTCAAATAGGGATGTGTACTAGCTCCAGTCCTCTTTAACCCCTTCCTCACACAAGTCCTGTTGCATGCTGTCCGTGACTCTGACCTTGGTATCTACATAAGTTATCTCCATGATGGATCATAGCTGAAAATACCAAGACTCTAGAAAGATTCATCACTTAAGAACTCTTCACAGATGCCCTCGTGGCAGATGAAGAAACTCGTCTACGTGCAATTGTGGACAGGGTTCTCTGAAACCTCCAACCTATTTGGATTCACAATTACCCTAGGAAAGACGGAAGCCCTCTTTCAGCCCACCCGAAAAACTGTTCCTTCACTACTCTGCATCGCCATTGACCACACGCAGCTAAATTATGTGGACAGTTTGTAATACCTAGGCAGCACGCCATCCAGTAATAGCTTGATGGACAAAGTGATCCAAAAGCCTGTCAAGCAATCAGACGATTCCGAACCAAGGTCTTGCAGCATTAGGACATACGCCCTCGAAGATGAAGGTGTACATTGCAGCTATCCTCACATCTTTCTTGTTTGGTTGTGAAGCGTGGATTGGTTACCGAAGGAATATCCGTCAGTTGGAAGAATTTCATCAGCGCTTCCTGGGATCCATCATGATGATTAAGTGGCAGGATCGAATCACGAACCAGGAAGTCCTTGATAGAGGCAGCACAACAAACATCAAAGCTGAACTAATCTAGGCCCAACTTTGATGGACTGGCCGTGTCACTCGCATGCATCAACACATAATCCCAAAGCAGATGTTTTTGACGAGCAAGCAAAATGCAACTGAAATCAAGGTCTCCCTCGCAAGAGGTACAAAGATAATCTTAAGACGTAAATCAAATGGCCAGACCTTCAACATCATCAGCTCGAGTGCGCTGCCTCAGACAGAAGCAAGTGGCAGGCCCTGACAAGAAAAGCCAGTTCCACCTTCGAGGTTGGCCGCCTCAAGCGTCTTGCTGCAGCTCGTAAGAGATGTCACAGAGCTGTTTCTCAGCCACCTAAAACCACCGTTGTCCCATGTCCCACCTGCAACCGACTGTGTGGACTTTAGAGCCACATACGCATCCACAGTCGATGAGAATGCACAACTAGTCATTCTTTTGCTCGAGAGGCTACCAAAAAGCTACCCAGCGAGGAAACCTTTGATTTGATTTTTCTTTAAAACTATAACCCTATGCAAAACATGAAATTGTAAAGTACCACCAAGGTGCTTGATTATGTAGTCCACCTGACAATCACAAGACAAATAAACAGACGTTCAATGTTCGATTGATTCGAATGACCAAAACAACCAACATTTTTAGATGAGTCAAGGACGCATCTCACTGGTTACTGATTCTGTCCGAACAACCGTATGTTTTGTGAAATGCAAAATAGTGACAGGAGACAGGGTTACGCCGTTGAAATAAAGGGTCATTAACCAAACTACATCATCGTCTGCAGGGTCATTTACCTGGAATGTTATACTGATATTGCAATAATTCGTTATATGATTGTACAGACGATGAGTAAGGATCTGTGAATTATATGCCATAGTAGTCGAACATGTAGTAGCACATGGTCAATTTTCGATAGAGAGGTCACGTGGTAATTTATGGCAAGGAGCTATTATATGTAGGGTTTATGCAGTGTCTGGACGGAGTATATTCTGAGTAACATCAATGAAGTAATTTTATATACATCTAAAAAGTGGTACATATAGCGATTAGGAATAGTTTTGTCCTTTGATGAAACAGCGTTCCAAAGGAGAGGTGACTAGATAGTCCGGAGACGGAGTCTGAAAGAAAAGATAGAAAAGTGGGAAGTGACGAGTGAAATTCGAAAAGGGGATGTGACAAGTACAGAGTAAAATCAAAGAAGTTCAAGAAGGACGAGGCAGTTGGAAAAGGAAGACTCAACGAAATATGAAACGTTGCAACATAATGGAGAGGAAGATGATGCAATCATTCTTGACAATTGCGCTCTTTCACCACTGGTTATGATTAGGAAAAAATCTAAATTAGACACTGTTATTAAATTATGTTGATATCATTTAATTTAAATTTAAATTACCACTATTAAATTGTTTAATAAAATTTGTTAATTTTCTTGTCTAACGGAGCTCGTATTGCATTATTGCTTCCCAATAATCTTGCCCAGTTCTCTGTTGATATTCTATCTTTCACTCACATTGGGTCATAATATCGAGGGAGGTCATTCCCTAGATAATGTAGCTAAATCCAATTAACTACCCCTCTAACAGGGAGACGTTTATACCGGTACAGTGCAAAAGTATAATGTTACGTAACAAAGGAAACAAATATCGTTGGTAAACCGGTAATACGTCCGACCTGTACCACAAAGAGTCAAAGATGAAAACGACGCCTGAGCATTTGTCGAAAACGTGTTAGCTGAGCGAACGTGTACACAGGGTAAACCCCGACTTAAAGCACAACTCCGAGGCCAACACGACCCATCCCTAACCAATATCTAAAACAAAAAATGCAAACAAAAAATAAAGAAATTAATATATTGTCTTTATTAACAAATATATTTGATGACGTAAGGATAATATTTTTTCTTTCTGACTGTGCAAACTTTTTTTTTTATCGGAATCAAGATTGGGTTGACAAGTTATTTGTACTTAGGGTCGACAAGTTATGTGTTGTTAGGGTTGACAAGTTATTTGTAGTTAGGGCTGCCAAGTTTTTTTTGTACTTAGAAGTAAATATTGCTGCACAAATTCAGCGGTAAAAGCTGCAACGTCGACATAGATTTGAGCAAATGATTGAAAATATGAATTGATTTTATAATGAATCTGAATTTTTAAAAACATTCTTCATGATTCTTTGCAACTTAAACGCCATAACTGTCGTAATATTTTAAAGTACAGAAATGTATCCTTGTTGAAAAGAACATGCTTTTAATAAATGAACGTATAAGGAATGAATGAAGTCTCGTATAGTATTGAATTTCTTTTTTTTTTCCCTTTGATAGATGAAGTGTCAAGATCACATGACATATTTGCTCGAGACTACGTCACCAAAAGACGAGTATAGTAAGAAGTCTCCTTGGTACATATATCCCAGAGTGGGCTTATTGATCTTCGCTTTATATTGATCTTCGCTTGAAGCATCTGTGTGATTTTATCCATCAGATGAGAGTTAGGGGTGCTCACTTGATTACACTACCAAAGTTTTATAATTTCGGTTCAAATGGCGTGTGCACCTTGTTGGAAGTCATACTCGTACATTACAACCTATCAGCCACAAGACCTAAAGCAAATACGAAAATGCGTCATATGTAACCTTGGTAACCTCTCACCCTATCTCCGCTTGTTTACATTTGAGGGTCTGCATTGTCCCATAAACTTGCAAGTTATTGCGAGGACGTGAATAGCTTCTTTTACATTTGTAAACAGCAGGTCTTACAAGTCTCGTACGTCTACATGATGTGTTGTTTAATGCAAACTGGTAAATTATATGTAAATCCTTCATATCTTGAGAGCCGTGTTACAATTCTTGATTACATTATCCGCAAATCATCGACCACCATTACAATTTTATTACAGAACTTGAGAACCGTAAGCCTTATAAAACTTCGAATCTAATTGCGTGATCTCGCATTGGTGTCTATCGGATCTCATTTATTGTTTGGTAGCATGATCTCGCATTGGTGTCTATTGGATCTCCGTTATTGTTTGAAGTATGGATTCTTATCAAATTGATGAAATAAGTGGATGCGATTGGATGAATCTTGTTGTTCTACATAAAGCCTCCGTAAACAACTTACCCTCTAAATACTTTCAAATGGGGACGTCTGTGTGAATTTTAAAATGTGTTTTACTTTTGAGTAAAACCGTGACATTTAAGACCGATTTCGATCAATTTGCAAGTTGTGTTCAAAATATATCCTTGCACTATTCTGTGAATTAGTTTAAATTGTTATCAAGTCCTCTTTGGGTAATTTTGTAAGCAAGAACACGTTGTGTTTGACAGTCATTTTTTACACATTTCATTTGTTCAGATGCCTTGAGATTGGGTGCGACATCAGCTGAGACGGTATCAGAATTGTGTGCTAAGGTATAGTTTTCTATAATTTAATTTTGTATTAAAACACATTTGCTTGTTTGATGTACTAAAATGGTAAGGCGTTTATACTTTTTATCCCATTTAACTATTTTATTTGCATCAAAAATGAAATTGGTGACGATGGAATATTAAAAGGAAGACAGGAATGAAAGGCCGTTTGAAAAAGAACGTCAAAGTTAATTTCCAGTTTAAACTGAGTTTTTCCGACAATATACTTTTGTGCTTAGATTCTTTGGCGTTTGTGTAAACAACTCTGTCGCAGCAGGGTGTTAATTCTTGCCAATGCCCGTGATCAGATGGATTTATTCATACAAGTGAAAATAGAACATAACTGTTTACTAGCCAATATTCCCATTTGGGTACCTATTATATTTTATATTTATATTTATATTTATGATAATGACGGGCGAGGGAATAACATCCAAACAACTTTACTGTGATAAGATTTAAAGCTAAATCATTTTCTTCTTTTCGACTTAAATAGCGAAATGACCTTTCACTACTCGTGCTTAAACTTATATCGTATTCACAGCTGAAAAGAAACCTATTACCTACTCATCTCGATTTGAATGATTTCTAGGCCACAGGAGGGTTCCCTTCTATAAACAAGTGATAGAATTTACATATGATGTCTATGGATTTAGATTTTAGCAGATAAAGAGTGTACTATAGTATTATGTAGTGGTATACGTTATTATAAATTTCTCACGATGTGTGACAGTGCATCAGTCCACATTGATGCAAATATTAGCTTATTATAACCTCATTTATTTTCCTATCTCCATTAATTCAGCATTGCCTGAACTGCAAAATGATTTTCTTCATACAACACGCTACCAGAGTCGATAGCTCTGGTGGCCTATTGGTTTGAGCATAAACTCTGATGCGGGAGGTCGTGGATTCGATCCCCGACCGAGTCATACCAAAGACTAAAATGGTACTAACACCTGCCTCGCTTGACGCTCAGTATTAAGAGGTTAGTGTTTAGGACTGGTCGACCTGGTGTCAGGATAATGTGACTGGGTGGATGTCTACGGCATGATACCCCAGTGCCAGACATCGCTATAAACAGCCACACTGAAGACATCATAGCGATATAACTGAAAACCTGTTAAAGATACATTAAAAATCAAAACCACACACGCGAGCGCGTGCTACAAGGGTCATATTCTACGCGTACTTGATTATATTTCAGCTTGTGGCTTTTTTGCATACGGCTGTGTGTTCCTCCGGAATTAAGATAAACAAATCCGGTTTGCTTTGAGTAGTGTTTCATGTCCATTATTTAATCTGAAAAAGATTGATCTTGAAAGATAATTACTTGTTTTTCTCAACGAGCTGGAAACGTTAGACACAGGCCTTGAGAAGAGAAAATAAAAAAATAAAAAATAATACGTTTGTAAATTTGAAATGCAAAAGATATCTTGCTTCTTTACTTTTCACTTCTTTCTCTGGTACACTGCTTTAATCAGCAAACCAGTATCATCTACCGATACACCGTGAAACGTATATCTCGATTGGCTAGTGAGTGCCGTCATTCATACAATATTGACGTCATTCATACGACATTTACGTCATTCCAATAGAGTATAGTTTATAAATTTTCCCCTGAACTGCAGTGGTTGTTTAAGTAATTTACATCGACGATGTACATCATTGGAAAAAGTAAGAAAATTCCATACTTAAGAAAGACTGAGGATTATAGTTGCCTGTTGTCCGCAAATCTTTTCTGAGCATTACTGCACTCATACTTCTCAAAAAACAAACACTTGATCGTTTTTTTTCTTCTCATTCATATATATTAATCAATTTACATATATAATGTCCTCCAATCGTTTTGATAGTTGTACGCACATTTGTTCCTTTTTTTCTCGGGGAGGGGTGCAAATATTTATTTAACCAGAAGTTTGCTTCATATGTATTTTATTCTTTCATAGAACTAAAACAGTACACTATTCACCTTTATCTGATCAAATCAAATAAAAAGGTTTAATTTTAATTTTAATGTTACCCATCTGGTATTTCGAAAAAATCATAAGTTGTCTGAATTATGCACGCTTTCATATAAAAACCTAATCAGTCAAGGTATGAATGAAGCAAGTGATAATTATTTGATTCACGGCAATAAACTAAAACGTTTGTTTTCTTCAAAGAAAAGGATCGTTTTTGTAATTTTACATGGTGTATATATGTGGGATATTTCTAGATCATGATACGATTTGCACAATTAAATTCGAAATGTTTTATTCTCATTATACATAGGCACAAAAACGTATTTGAAATTATTTTTTTTTAAAACTTACATGCTACAAGTAAACACCGCGGTGGTAACGCGCTCGCCTTGCATCCTATGTGGTTTAATCTAGATCCCAAGTTTTTGTTTGTGCTAATAGAAGATCATTGGTTTCATGTGTGTTTTATATTATATCCGAGAGGTTTTACGGGTTTTTAAACATGTTATTTATTCTGATAGTCATTTTCAACTTCTGCTTTTAGCAAATATGCCTGTGAAATATTGATGTTACAACAATGACGTTTTTTTAAAGTACCTGCAATATTATATATTACATTTATTTTTATAACAAATGTTTACAGAACAATTAACACCCTGAAAGGATATTATTTGCAAATACATTTCCTCTTAAAGTTTTCCAAGGTCTCTCTTTGCAGACTTTCATGGTCCTTGGTAATACACAAATACTCTCCATCGTTTGACAATAAACAACCCAAAATAAATGTCTCTATTCATTCGCATGTCACATGTTTACATAGCGCTATGTCAACAGGGATTTACTCTAGACGGGCACTCTAAAAACCTGTATCACTTTTTGCAGATAAGATTTTACCTACGCAAACAAATGAGAAGTATATGTGGGCTTTATTATTATATGAACCGGCCTACTTTTGCAATGAACAGAACGCTTAAGCAAAATGAACGTGCCATTTTTGCATTGAACATCACACATTTCCCGTTACACAAATACAGACACGTAGATTCAGCCCAACCGCAACTTCATTGTATGAGGTACCTGCCAGGGATGCAAGTCACATTTCCAAGACGTTAACTCGTTTGTAGTTGCCGTATGCATCATAGTTATATTACCATCGTTTACGGGTCTTAACAGCGTAGGAGGATTCAAAAATGAGCGAAGAAGTTAACTTACTAGTGCGTTACCTAGCCCGATGTCGTACTTTACGAACAAAACGTCTCTAGATATCTGTCACTATTAATGGAGGGTTTAATTTTCTCTTAATCAACGCTTCAACTGTGGGAATCGCTCTTTTATCTATTTAACATTAACAAATATGTCCATGAGTGTCTCCAATCAATTCTTTACGAGAAACGTTCATATTTCAAAGGACCATATTGGAGTTATTTATGCGGCACGTTGAACTCGTGCGAGCACTTTAATCGTACAGACTTTATACAAACCAATATTATGCCTCAGTCTTGACATGTTAAAGAGGCTTTCAGAGAAGGCTCGTACTCCCTTCGTCGAGCTTTTCGCTGGTTTTCGTTTCCATTGTGAAACGTTTGACTTATCCTTTGTCATGGATGGTCTTATTTTATCATGTTCGTGTTTGCAAGCATGGTGCTATATTCATTATAAGAAAGTGAGTTGTATATGTCATGATTATATATGTTAAGAATTTTCGTTTTATGCTACGAGTTCATGCTTCTAATCAGAGGCGTAGCGATGATATTTTGCGCCCGGGGACGAACTATAAAATTGGCGCCCCAGCGATCTTGTGACCGATTTATTACCCTTGTTTACATATTATAATGTAACGTTGTAAGCCTCATTTTGGCGCCCCTGTACCTTGGCGCCCGGGGGCATATGTACCCCCCTGCCCCCCCCCCCTAGCTACGCCTCTGCTTTTAATAAAGTAACAGAAAAGAGTGATGACAACAAGCTGTGTAAAATTTAAGAAATAATTTATTTTCAAAGAATAAAAAGTGAAACAGTGAGGAAAATGGAACTTACGGTATTGAGCATTAAATCCAAAACATAATCTAAGAATTAAAACACAAGTCCTATCAATGAAAAGTCCTACGTGAATCACAGTTCAATTCCCAATGAAAATCCAAAATGGAAGGTGATGATGCATGTAATAGTCAGAGTTGTACTGATGTGTCAACAGTTTATTGTTGAATCACAGGAATCATTATTCCAGTTTTTGAACTCCGTATAAATTTCAGTAAATGTCTTTATCCAAGACTTATCAGAGCACTTTTGTATTTCCAGGGAAAGTAATCACTTGAAATTCAATATATTGATGAAGCTAAAAACTCAACCTAAACTGGACACAATATAAAGCAGCTTGACGTCTCAAGTATTAAGGGTCTACTGACAGAATTCTCATCAAAAAATCAGTTATAAGACTAACTAAAACGCAAAACAGTTCCTCCGATTGGAGTCAAGAGTTCATAATTTTTTTTTTATCAATTTACAGGTTCTGATGTCACTTGGACCAGCTGTGACCCTAACTGAACTTAATGATTCTTACTCTGAGAAAGATAATATTACAAAAGTTAAAAAGTTTAATAAAAAGGCTTATTTGGAATTTTGTTTGTCGATGATGACATTTTGGAGAAAGTCTTTGCCATGCGTCAAAACGGCATCTTTCAAGACATGCAATCCTCGAGTCACCGTTGGTTTCAACGCGGGGGCCACCGAATGAAACGCCGTATTCAGTATGTCTCCTAAATCATGTCCTCGCTGTCGAGCGACTTCTCTGTACATAGGATGCATGACTTTCATGTCTTATGAGAATCGTTTTCGAAAATGGAGCTTAAGTGTGACTTTCGCTGTCGAGAATGGAATATGGAATATATTTTCCTAGATTTCATTTTGTACCAATGTTGACACTATCAAAATACGATTTACTGACTAGCAAATAATGAGGGTGTACAAACTCACGGTGAACATGAAAGATCACAGTCAATGCTGGCTAACAAATTATCCATCATGACTCTGTCTCTGTCTCTGTCTCTGTCTGTCTCTCTGTCTCTCTCTGTCTCTCTCTCTCTCTCTCTCTCTCTCTGTCTCTCTCTCTCTCTCTCTCTCTCTCTCTCTCTCTCTCTCTCTCTCTCTCTCTCTCTCTCTCTCTCTCTCTTTAATAAGTCACCCACTCTTCACTAATGCTAATCTGACTGTGGCGAGGTGATGGTTTGGAAAATTATTTACGTGCCCGACGTGCCACGGGAGTAGAAGTTGAGGGTAGTGGTGGTGGTAATCTGATAGGATTTTGTCTTGCTTTCTTTTTCTAATTCTGTTTGACTTTCTTTTCTTGCACTTCTGTCGAAGGATTGGACATCATCTTTTTAATCCAAGCTTTAAAGTCTCAATGGTGTGTGCAGAAAGGGGTCAACAAGGACGCTGAAATCTTACATGGGATGGGAGCCGCTGATGGTGTTTGAAATTCTTCTCGTTCATCTTCTTCCTCAGACATCCGTGGGACTGCGTCTGTCGTGGTCACAGGGGGTGATGAAAGTTTCATCAGGGTCTTACAATCTTACAATGCCTTGAAGTAATCGACGTGCCATCACCGAAAAACGTCGAAAGAATACTCTGAGACTGGCTTCTAAGACACGCGAACGTATAATATGCCGACTTATGCCGTACAAAGCACGAATCAATTTGACTGGAAGATAAGACTGAAGGGACGTCATGTTGACGATGTATGAGACACACCAAACATGTCCGATGATTTTATAGAATTTTTTTAAGTCGACAAGGACTTTTACATGACTAGCCCTCTGTCTTCGCACCAGTGATGAAACAAATGGGTACGGAATCGCAAATAAAAGGGGGTTTTCGTCTGAGAGCATTCAGGTACCAGCAGTAATTTAAAAACTGATGATTGTTCAGATGCAATAGTTTCTTTCATCTGACTTTTATTTTGACAAACTCTTGGTAAATGCATTCTCTCTACTCCACGGGCAAACCACGCATGTTCTCTTGCAAACGATTCATCAAATGATTACTGAGAGGGTCCCAATAAAGATAGGTAGTGACAGCGTGGAGAAGAGGTTGATCTCGATGAGGGTATGGCGAAACCCGTAGTAGAGTAGTTTGCTCAGGCATGGATGACATCTGTAAGGTGGTAGCTGTACAGTACTAGGATGTTGAGGATGAAATTGAGTGGCATCCATATCGCATTCATCAGCTTTGACAAGCACATCATTACATTTCATGGTAGGTTTAGTAGTAGTACTAAAAGTAGTAGTAGTAGTAGTAGCCATAACGACGTTCCCATGATGGTCTGTTGAATCACCAAGGTCACAGTGTACTGCATAGCTGCAATCGAATTAATCATGAGAACCACCGAACATGAATTGTGTCTGGTTGACATGATTTATCTTTCTCGCTTGGCAATTGTAATCACAATGAACTATTGGTCTTGGATGTTTTTCCCTTTTATATGCTGACCGATATCGACGTGTCCGTAAGTTAAAATGAATTGATTTGGATGCCGCACTCGTTTCTGGTACACAATTTGATACAGTTGTTCTAAGGGTCGACTGACGATTAGATGCGTATGTAAACGTACAATCTTCTGAGGTTCGTGGGTGGTCATTGGTGCGATAATTGAGAGTCAGTCAATATTTTCACTTTACTCTTGGTGTGCACTTTTGGTTGGTCACGGTATTCGTAGCCGTAAATTTGGGACCGCACTAGCAAATCTTAAAATTTCGTCGTCGAGGTGCTCGTTCGTTCAGGCTCCTAAACGGTCTCCTTCGATGGCAGGGTCATGGTGACCAAGGTGTTCGATGATGATGCAACTTTCCATATCACAGTACAGCCCAAGATCTTGTAACTGGTGTATAGCTTCGTACAATGTTAAGCGAGCACGGGCTGTCAAGTAGAGCTTTAATGATGACATTTTCAAATTTGTCGGCCTATACAAAGTCCAGTTCTTCTTCGTAATTAACCAGGATCAAGTCTTCACGAAGGACGTCCACGTGTCTCATGTATTTGGTTTTGTCGTGAATCATCTGAAATGTTCTTTTAAATACTCCGTCTTGGGTAAACACGGTCGTTGTACCATTTTAAACCACAAGCAATTCAACATCACTTTGGCAAACGATCGTTGACCTTCGTTTTGTTTCGATGCGATCGAAAAATGATGCCTTCCTGATCCAAGTATTTCTTTCAATTTCATTTGGTCTTCGGGAGTGTGGCGCTAGGAAGGATAGCCGCTGGCTTCTTGGTTCAACTTCAGTCTCGTCGCCCATGTAATATTATTATGTCTTGAGAAAGTGGTAAATTTCGAACACATCTAAACAATTGATATTCCAGGTCCAGAGATTTGAACAATTCCAGGCTGACACACGCTCCTGACAGGGCGCGTTCCTCCAGGGTGCGCTGACAAGGTTTCGGCACGAGTTAAATACTGCAAAAGGGAACCATCAATTTTCCTTGGCAATGGTGAGGTAAAACTGGATAGTCCATGGGAGGCAAAACTTCCTATTTAATCAATCTTTTGTATCGTATTGTCGAATGTTTTCCACGTCGACGTGTTCCGTCAGCAAATTTAGGTTCCCTACGGGAAAGTGACAATAATTGCACACGTAAGGATGCAATGAACACACGTCCAAGTATTTGAATTCTTCAGCTTTTTCCTCGTCGGCGTGGTACAGCCATCAGGTGAAATTCGTCTACACTCCATACAAACTGTTCAGCGGGATCTGTCGGTCCACCAACTTATAACTATTCACAATACGCTTAAATTCGGAATCGGTATTCAAACGGTGATCGTACTCGTGTTCCCACATTTCCACGACTTGGTATTTTTGCTGATCTAACTTTAAACGTCGCTGACAAGTAGCCTCGTAAAAGGCGATCCAAATAGGCGACTTCAGACTGTAGTAATAAATGGAAGATCTCAAGCGATCGTCTTCTTTGGCTGGACAGTATCGTTTTAGTGTGGTTCACAAAGAATTTCAAACATCAGTAATGAACCGTTCTCCCCAGCGGTACGTCTGACGTAGGACTTGAGATCTTTAAATTTCACCGTGTACGTGTAGGCCGTAGTTCTAAATGTTCTAGACGGGCGTTTATCCGTCTCTCGAATGTGGTAATACTTTTCGGGGGACACTGACAATGGACTTTTGTTTGACAGACCCTCTGGGTCTGGATTCTGGTTCAGTCGTGTCATCTTCAAAATCGCTGTCATGAATATGAGACAAGACTACAGCTACTGTGCGAGGCGATATGTCACGTTCCTGCCTCTTACAACTCATCTTACCCACGCTACTCCCTCTATGGGAATGGAGGCTTTGTAACAGATAAGGGATGGAAGCAGCGTATCGTTCATATTTTGTTCAATGTTTGTAACTTTAGTGCTTTCATATATAAAAATATTCAGATAATGAATAATACATTTACTAAGTAATAAATCTGCGACATTATTTAATTTGCTACATCATTCTATTTTATGTTTTCTTACCAGGTTGTACTTAACTGTGAGAAAAGAATTTGCAGACATGTGTTTCTTGTTGTTCCTGTGTGTGAACGATTTGCATAACTTAACTTTTAATGCTATCGTGACTACTTAGCATGACTGGATAATGTTTATCTCAGGTAGTTTATTTCTCATTATCATATAAATAATAGTTTTCTTAATAGGAATACATTTAGCGGCCCAGATACCCGATTCCTGCTATTTCAAAATATTAAACCCCGAACACGCAAATTTATTACTTTTTAATGAACATATCACTCAATGTGGCACCTTTCACCAATTATATTTTAACAATCTCTAAAAGCATATACATGTTAATGTAAAGTTGATGTCTTTGATCGTTATGGGTCGTAGTCGTTTGTGTATTATTATTCAATGCAAACTTTTGGTTCCGAAATCATACCGGTATTATATCTGGATTGGCGGTTATACAATACTGAGCATTCAGAGGTAACTATCATTAATATCCGTCTCCCATTATCAAAGGGCTTATTGTTAAGACACGTTTCAAAATTGTGCAAGCGAAATAAAATTAGAAATAAAATATCTTCTGCAAGTCTGCTATTCCAATTTGGTCCAAGAGACATTAAATTACGAATACAACAAAAAGCAGAGTATAACATCCACCAAGCATGTACCAGATCGGTCACGGTCAACATGTCGGTTTACTGAAAATCGAGCTGAATGTAGGCATATTCGGACAAATACAATATTTATATCAGTTACAAGATTATCCCCTCTTGAATTTGTACACAAATTGCTTGGATTGTAACTCCACTAAATAATTGTTTCAACAAGGAATGTACATTGGTTTTACGTTCTAACACATATCTACATTTGGGAAAACAACCTCACCTACCGTAGCTGTGTGTGTGTGTGTGTGATTTGGATTTTTAACGTAGCTTTAACAATTTTTCAGTGATAATGCTTCGCTGTCTGCTCTGTGGCAGGTTATAATGATGTCTACCACAGGGCATCATGCCGTAGACATGTATTATGTCCCACTCAGTCACAATATCCATTACTCTTGGTCGACTAGTCTTATCCAGATTGAACGCACGAGCCCCCGCATCCGAGGCGGAAGCTCTATCTAGCCACAAGGCTACCGAAGGGATACCGAAGCTATTGTTACAATTTCCTGTCTGTATATATATATATATATATATATATATATATATATATATATATATATATATATATATATATATATATATATATATATATATATATATATATATATAATTTTCTTTGAAAATTTCAGTGACTGGGGTGGGTCTTTGTTGTTTTGTGTAACTTAGATATTAGTCTGAGCGTAGTATATATTGATTAATCTCCCTGCAATCTACCTTTTCGTAGGTTTAGATAACAGACTCATCCATTCAAGATGAACATAAATATGTGAAGTGAGTAAGCCGATGTTATTAGGTGAAATGCCCACTGTCCTCCGGTTGTTTTGACGCGGCCATTTTTGATTACTTTCGTTTGTGGAGAAGCGAGCGTTCTGATTGGTTGCTAAACATGTTGCCTGGATGACACGTATAAACGTCGTACGCAACAGCTGCTATCACACCGCTCTAAAATATACGGACCCTCACGAATCTAACGCGATATCTGGAATAGATATTCATAGATCTGGTAAAACTATACTAGTAAGTTGGAAGCTTCCTGCCAGAAGCGCAAGCAGGAAGTATTAACATTTGCCCAACCCAGAAACTCGGCAACACGTCGTTAACGATTGCCCCAAATGCAACGTCGACAGGCGCCTGTTCCAAGATAAGCAGACAACTCTTCAAGCCCCCGCTGCATACCCATTATTACTAAAACAAGGTACACGATATACAAAAACATCCTGGAATGTTTTTTTTTTTTGCCATCGGGAAAAGAGGAACAATATAATCTCCAGCTAGAAATGCACTAAATTCTGTAACGTTAACAAATAAATATTACACTAATACTCCAGACACACGTAAAAACCTGTGGCTGTGGTCAACAATAACCAAATTCACCAACACCCCAGCTACATCTAAAAGAATGTCGTAAACCTCTAAAAGAAACTGCATTATTGCGAAGACGGTTAAAAAAACTGCAGCTTAAGTAGTTAACAATAGCTGTAATAAAATCGCAATTTTAACAAACTTCTCAACACCTACACCCACAATATATATAAAAGCAAATCTGGCACTAACCACGTTATATCTTTTGATCCATAAACCTATGCATTCTCATTAAACTAACTAAAAAACCGTTTTCCTCTTTATAACCCCACCTACCACTTACCAACCACGGTACAGAAATAACTATATGGAAAACAACAACCATGAAACAGGAACAAACACTCAATCGCCAAGCATATTTAGACATTACGTCCTGACCATTAGACTACGTCACACAAGGTGGAAATGCCCGGTTCACTACAATCAACCTAGCCATAGGACTCACTCACCTGGCCATAAAAACGTTTAGGAATACCAGATGATCATTCGTGCAGCCAATCAGGGCCTACCGCACAATGCGTTCACTAATTTCACACTCGACACCCACTCAACAGTGAAAATGATAAGTGAGCAACTATCCCATAAACTATCAGGCCCTAACGCACAAGATGACAATGATTGCAATATACCAAAACCTCAAACCTGGGCTTACGACTTTACGAACGACTCTCTACTGTACCAGTATTAACGTCAACCACCAGTACATAGTTTCTCATTCATAATTATTTTCTAAATAATCCAATTGAAAGACAACACTTTTTCAACTTTGGCAAAAAGAAAATTATAAAATGTAACCCTGGAACAATTTTCGCCCTCCAGCAATGTATCATATCCTCTTCCGGCAACTACTCCTCCCTCTCATCGTCTAGACATGAGAAATAATAAGCATGAGGTCCATGCGGTAAAGCGTCGAGTGGAGGCTCTTCTTTTTCACTCCACGAGTAAACAAAAAGTGCACGGTGCGCACACTTATGTCTTGAAATGAGTGCTCTTAAAAGTATGCAGATTAGAGGTTGTCGCGTTGTAAGGAGCAATAACCAGATTGCAACATGTATATGAAAGACCCTGAGGCTATTAGTTCCGCGTCAAAAACTTTAAGAGGTCAGCCTTGCGAACAATGAGGTGTTAAAGCCAGTGTGTGTAACATGGCCATAGGATCTCGTGACTGGCGACTAATTTTGGCAGCGCGCTATTCACATGTAAGTGTTGAATTGCCGGTGTTGGCTTCAAAGGAACACATCAAGTGGGAGTCGTAAATCCACCCTTGACAGACTGCCGGAGAGTGGCAATGTCTGCTTAGTATGTAGATCAACGGTGAATGGACATCCACTCGGAGTTGAGCAAGGTGTGACCATCATTGAAATCGCAAGCTTCAATCTAGTATTTTGAGAATTAGATGTGACAAGTCGCTAAACCATTTTGTGGGAAGTTATAAATTACTCCGAAGTCATTCGAAATTGCAGGGAAACTTTGTTATTCTGGGAATTACAAAGGAGCTTCGGACAGGAGACCTTTAGAAACCAGAGGAGCTGACAGAGTACCAGTTAAGAGAAAGCATAATACAGATGAGTAGGGATATAAGACAGGAGAAATATCTATCACACTACGTGAGATGATGAAATAGGCCATCACATGATCGAGCGAAAGACGAGTAATAGGGTATTAAATATTGAATTTCATTTGAGAAATGACTACTAACCTTTTGTGTATTCAGTAATTTAACTGTCGGAATCGCAGACTGAGGGCTCGGAGCTTTGCATCTCTTTATCACTACTTCGGTTTCTAGCAAAAACGAGCCAGGGTGGGTCTTCTGTAATAATTAAATATAATACTGGGAGCACTCCACCCAAACCTAGTAACGAAAACCTCTAAAGATTTAAAAACTTGTTGTGTGGTGGTTCTAGTACTACTCGTCATGTCGACGTATATGGCCAAATGGTCGCACCCGTCAAATATGTAAGATCATTCAGTCAATCGATTTCAGGTTGTTCAGCCAGACATTTCCGTTTCGATCTTTACTGACACCTGAAAACCCACCATCGCTCAAAAAGATCATGTATTTAGGATGTAAAATCATGAGACGGTATGGTGTTGTGACAATAATAATTTAAACACATCGGTGTGTGTTTCCTCCAGAGAATGTTACATTTTTTAAATTTAATCGTAGTATAGTTATAACAATATTTGTATAATCGTGATTTTTAAGTAATATGCAAATTAATTGGCATAATACAATTTCCTGACTAAAAATATTGATCGTTGTGGACTTTTACAATGGTTGTTCGGTATCATAGGGGTGAAGAAAGTTGATATTGGATGGATCTATTATTAGTGTAGTAGGAGTTAATATACAGTTTACTGAACAAGAATTCGCGTGGATTTTCATTAATTAAGTGTCTGTGTGACTAATATTTTTAAACGTAGTTTAAACAATTTTTCAGTCATATCACTACGATGTCTGCAGTGTTGCCGTTTATAGTGATGTCTAGCAATAGGGCATCATGTCGTAGAAATGTAGCACGATGTCCCACCCAGTCACATAATACTGAAACCAGGCAGACGAGTCCTAACACTAACCTCTTAATGATGAGTGTCAAGCGAGGCAGCTGTTAGCACTTTTTTTTATAAGTCT
Organism: Unio delphinus; assembly: GCA_029339505.1. Classification (NCBI taxonomy): domain Eukaryota; kingdom Metazoa; phylum Mollusca; class Bivalvia; order Unionida; family Unionidae; genus Unio; species Unio delphinus. Next base: position 13,474,377 of record JAQISU010001240.1, on the reverse strand, counting down.
TTGATATAACTCGACCGGGGATTGAATCCACGACCTCCCGTTGCCGAGACGAATGCTCTAATCACTAGGCCACCGGAGCGGTTGTTGTTATAATGTGTGACCTTATGTGTGAGGGTTTAATTATATCTAACATTATGGGGTCTAACTGTAAATTATCGTAATGACCCCATACTCTCGGTTTTGAGACTTAGGGAGTGGCTATGGGAAAATATAAAATTAAGGTCTCTTCAGGAAATTTAACAAGGTAGTGATATCAGGTCACTAACTGGAAATACGATGTTAAAACTACATCTGCAATCTAAACATAGTGATTCTACTATTAATTCTCCCCATTTACTATCGGAAACACAGCTTTAATTATACAATATACCCGACGTTTACTATCCAACACACCGTTAGAACTGACCAATACCCTCATCAACCTACTGGCAACACAGAGTAGGACGCTAAAGTAGGGGTGAAAAAAAATTGTTGATAAGGAATCGAAATGCTAAATATATATTCCTTTATAACTTCATTATTACCCGCTTAAAAACATAGTAAAATCCATATTACATTCCCCAAACCAGCCCACCTTTTTACGACTATCTTCCTCTACCACCCATATAATTCCCATAACTTTACCAGTGGAGTGAAATACGAAATACGAAATTTCTCCCGTAAAGCTTACAAAACTACCCACTGTCAAGTCAGTAAGATATAGGTTTTCAGTTTTAGGTGAGAACTGTTATGATTTTGTCAACCTTGAACTTACAGACTTCGGTTTACTTACTTGTACATTAATCGTCAGACGAGTAATAAGCTAAGTGAAAATGGTGGCGTTTGTGGAGAGCGATGTTGTCTATAGTATGGATGAGCGAAATTGGACCTGCGAACTTCTGAGACCAGAACTGAATTTGCTACAATGTCAAACAAACTCGTAACGAATCCCATGCTGAGTTTAGAGAGAAAGGGGGAGGCATAATGACAAACAGCGAGAGAGTACAAATTTCTGTTCGAGTTTGAAAACGCTACTACAAATCCCTGTCATCTCACTTCTGTCTCGGGTTCGGCCAGTGTGAGTATGTGAGAAAGCCGCGATTAACTTCCCTTGGGTTGGTGGGTCTTACGGGGTTTTCCATGGTTCTTCCTCCAGGTTTAACGGTACCCAACGTACAAACCCAGCATAGAATGGATCGAACGTGTAGAAACATTGTATTCCCAACGAATTAATTAAAAAAATTGCCGTGATTGGTGCATTATGCAATACTTGTAGTTTTGGTCAGGCATAGCACATTAAAGTCTTTTCATAACATATGAGAATATTTTAATTTATATCTAAATAATATTTTGTATTTTTTTACGATTTAAAATCATTTAATAAATGATATACATATCATTGACAATGAATCTGTCGTGACTGGATAACTCATATCCTAATTTAGTTTCAGCAGAGTTATCTCTCTTAAATGAAAAATGATACTGGTTCTGTCATTGTAAAATTGACATTAAAACAGTGTTCTCATTGACAGCTTATGATGCGTATGTATTATTAACATTTCACCAATTAAGGTTTTTTGGATATAAGAAACCAAACGAATTTTTAGCGTGATATCTCCAACAATTGTACTTGCTGCCATGGAGTAATCGTGTTTAATTGAAACGATCAACTTACCTGCGGTGTTTGTACCTGTCCAGAATAGAAATTTTTAATCGTTAATAATCTCTCACTGTGGATAATGGTAGCACGTATCACTTTTACAGTGGCAAAATGGATGTGGAAAGTTTTCAAGTGCTTATATTACTTTACATTTTAGTCAACCTTTTCATAGTTCGTCTCGATCTCTAGGAAAAGAGATAATGCTTACAGTATTGACAAATTCTTCCAACAGTCTTATTGGAATTATTCTGTTTAAATCTATGAAGACAGGGTGCAGAGAGATGCATGCACACTCACAAAAACACGAACTCACATATTTTGCTCCTTCTAATTAAAATATTTATATATATATATATATATATATATATATATATATATATATATATATATATATATATATATTCATTATACTTTATATATATATATATATATATATATATATATATATATATATATTCATTTTATACTTTATATATATATATATATATATATACTTTATATATATATATATATATACATACATACATACATATATATATATATATATATATATATATATATATATATATATATATAGATAGATATAGATATATATATATATATATATATATATATATATATATATATATATATATATATATATATAATATATATATATATATATATATATATATATATATATATATATATATATATATATATATATATATGTATATATATATGCAGTGCACAAACACTTTCTCAATTTAAGTCTTCCTGTCAAATTATCCATATTGATTTATAAAACAATAATACTTAACAGATAATATTGTACATAATATGTATACATTTATATAAAGATAGCGTGCATGAGATATTATATAAAAAAAATTAATTTTAGGCTCAGGTTGTAACACTGCTGAATATAATACACTCGATTACACATATGAGAGAGAGAGAGAGAGAGAGAGAGAGAGAGAGAGAGAGAGAGAGAGAGAGAGAGAGAGAGAGAGAGAGAGAGAGAGAGGGAGGAAGAGTATTGTTGAGCATTGTGTTAGTGTTTGGTTGCTGCAGTATATAATATCTTGCCGGTTTTAATTATATGGTTTGTGTCTATTATTTTTTAAAAGTTTATGTCTTAATTTGTGCGTGCGTAAACTGAAAGCTTATCATTTCTAGTCAATAAGAAAGGAAATATTTTTGCGTTGAGTTTGTTCCGTCCCCTTCCTTCTGCACGGTACCATAAAATAGATAAATAAACATTTATCTGAAAATAAAATGAAAGAAACTAACCTTGCATTATTATCACTTACTCCTTCTTTTTTATCATGCGAAATGTATTAAAGACAAAACACTATCCATGAACTCCGTATATGTTGCGGATGCCCGCATGCGTATGCATCCTTATTGTAACATGTGTCGCTTATGTTAGATATAAAAGAAATCACAAAAAATGACTTAAATAACATCCAATTGCTTGATTGCACCTGGCATTCACGCATGATAAGTTATGAGGTGCAAAACGACCAAGATTGGATTCATCTTCTTCTTGGTAGTCTCTCGAGTCTAGTAAGTTGTGCAATCTCATTCAACGGTGGACGCTCATGTGGCTCCGGAGTCCGAATTCCGATACACATATGCGTTTGCAGGTAGGGTATGGGACACCGGTGGTTGTTGGTATCTGGGATACATTTCTGTAACGTCTCTCACGAGTTGCAGAAAGACGCTGGCGGCGGTCAACCTCAAAGGTGGAATAGGCTTTTCTGGTAAGGGCTCGCCAATGCCATCTGTCTGAGGCAGCGAGCTCCAGCTGGCGTGGTTGAAGGTCTGTCCATTTTATGTTCGTCTTGAGGTTGTCTTTGTACCTCTTGTGAGGGCGGCCTTGGTTTCGATTTCTCTGGGCTAGCTCGCCAAAGAACAACTGCTTAGGGTTTCTGCTTTGATCCATGCGGATGACATGGCCAGTCCAGCGAAGCTGGGCCTGGATTAGTCTGGCTTCGATGTTAGTTGTGTTGGCTCTATCAAGGACTTCCAGGCTGGTGATTCGGTCCTGCCACTTGATCCGCATGATGGATCTCAGGGAGCGCTGGTGGAAATGTTCCAACTGACTGATATGCATTCTGTAGAGTGTCCACGTTTCACAGCCATATAAGAGAGACGTGAGGACAACTGCATTGTACACCTTCATCTTTGTTGACATGCGTTTGTGCTGCAAGACCTTGGTTCGGAGTCGTCCTAGTGCTTGACTGGCTTTTGTGGGCGTTCGCAGTGATCTCTTGGTCCAGAGAGCCATCACTAGATATTGTGCTGTCAAGGTATTTGAATCTGTCCACATTCTTCAGCTGCGTATCGCCAATGGTGATGCAGGGTTGTGAGTGGACAGTGTTTGGGGCAGGCTGGAAGATGACATCAGTCTTTCATACACTAATTGTGAGTCCAAATAGGTCGGAGGCTTCAGAGAATCTGTCCACGATTGCCTGTAGGTGAATCTCTTCATGGGACATGAGGGCAGTCATCTGCAAAGAGTGCTTCAATGATGAGTCTTTCTAGTGTCTTGGATTTTGCAACTAGGCGACGGAGATCAAACATTGATCCATCCAGGCGATACCTAATGTAGATGCCAATGTCAATGTCCCGGATGGCATGGAACAGTACCTGTGTGAAGAAGAGGTTGAAGAGTACCGGAGCGAGTACACAACCCTGTTTGACACCATTAGATATGGGGAATTTCTCTGAGGGTTCACCGTCTGAGAGAATCTCTCCAGTCATGTCAACGTGGAGTAGCCAGATGAGGTTGGTAAACTTCTGAGGACTACCACGTTTCTTGAGTACTACCCACCCTCTGTTGACCGTATCGAAAGCCTTTGTGAGGTCCACGAAGACAGCATACAGATTCATGTTCTGCTCAAGGCACTTCTCTTGGACTTGTCTCACTGCGAAGATCATGTCAACGGTGCTGCGGTCTGGGCGAAAACCACACCGAGACTAGGGGAGGTTATCTTCTGACACTGCCGCAAAAATCCAGTTGAGCAAGATGCGAGCAAGTATTTTGCCAGCAATGTAAAACAGGGAGCTGTTTCTGTAGTTACTTCAATCTACACTTGTGCCTTTTTTTTATAGAGGGTCACATTTGATGCATCACGCAGGTCGTCTGGCATCTCTTCTTCCGTCCAGATGCCGATTAGCACATCGTAGAATGCCTCCAGAGACTGCTCACCGAGAGCCTTGTACACCTCCGCTGGGATACCATCCTTTCCAAATGCCCTGACACATTTTGTTTGTTTAATGGAGCTCCTCAATTCCTCCATCTTTGGCGGAATATCCAGTTGGTTGTGCGTTGGCTGTTGGTCAAGAACAGATTGGCTTACCGATGAGGGCAGGTTTAGGAGCTGATTAAAGTGTTTTTTCCATCTTTCCTTAATGCCATTCTTGTCCTTTATTAATGTACTGCCATCTGCAGCGAGCAAGGGCGTAGAGCTAGACTTTGCGTGGCTGAAGATTGATTTGATGGCGTTGTAGAACTCTTTGGAGTTGTTAGTATCGGCATAGCTTTGCACTTCATCAGATTTCTTTTCCCACCAGTGGTCATGTATCTTGGGGATTTCTCTCTGAGCCTCAGCTTGATAGGATTTGAAGCGGTCTATTTTAGGGATGGAGTTTGTGTCATTTTGCCAGTCCATAAATGCTTTGTTTTTTATGGCAAGCAGATCTTCAATGGCAGCGTTGTTCTCATCGAACCAGTCTTGATGGATTCGCTTCTTCGGACCCATGGTTGCCATAGCTGTTTTTCTTATTATGTCCCTGAGCTTGTTCCATTTTTCAGAGGCGTTTCCACATAACGGTCCGTTTATTGACAGCTTGTCATCAAATCTCTTCTGGGAATTGAGCTGGTTGGAAGGCTTCTGCAGTTTGACAATGTTGAAGGTTGCTTAGGACGTCTTAGGTGGTGATGGGCAATGTGCAGCTGTAGGGTAGTTCTGACAAGTCTTTGGTCTGTCCAGCATTCTGCTCCTCGCATGGCCTTGGTGATTTAGACATCATTGGCATCACGCTGGCGTACTATTACATAGTCGATTAAGTGCCATTGGCGAGATCTGGGGTGCAACCAGGTGTTCTTGTGTTTGTTCGCCATTCTGAATATTGAGTTGTGATTATGAGGTTAAATTCTGTACATTTGCTGAGTAGGAGCAGGGCGCTGTTGTTCATTCTGCCGACACCGTGCTTGCCAAGCACACCTTTCTATCGACCATAATCGCAGCCAAGACGGGCATTGAAGTCCCCCAGTAGTATGATCTTGTCATAAGCTGGAACTGAGCTAAGTACAGAGCTGAGGTCCGTATAGAACTGCTGAATGGCTTCTGCTTGACTCGATAGGGTAGTGGCGTACGCACTGATGATTGTTGCATGCCGTTTATGACTGATTATGACTGATTATGACTGATTCGCAATTTCATTAGCCTCTCATTCATACCAACAGGCATTTCCGGAAGCTGCTTCAGAAGACTTGATTTGATTGCCAGGCCAACTCCATGGATCCTGTCCTCATTGTGGGCTTTTCCTTTCCAGAAGAATGTGTAGCCGCTTGCTAGCTCAGTAAGAGAACCCTCTTCTGCGAACCTGGTTTCACTCAATGCTGCAAAGTCAATATTGTAGTGTGAAAGCTCCTTAGAAACGAGAGCTGTTCTACTGTGGGGTCTTGCTACGTTCTCTGTGTTCATGAGAGTACGGATGTTCCATGCTACAATAATAAGTATTTTTCTTCGATTATTTTGACCCCATATACTGATGACCTTGCCAGCCGCGGTATGCTGGCCAGATTTTTACAAGGCAAGCTTTTTAAGGCCATCTTTTCTATGCCTCTCCCTATTCAGGGTGAGTAGCGCCGTCCTAAAAAGGTCTGCTCAGTCACCCCTGGATGCTGCCCAACTGTTCTGCTACGCTGGGTACAGATCAAAACGACCACTTGTCCAAGGGCCGCCTACGTGCAGGTCTCTGACTACAACTCCCAGTGGTCATATCCACCTGTTGCGTCGCCAGTCGCCCATCGCCGTAGGATTTTGTTAGGTGTAGGTAAGGAACGATGAGTGTGATAATGAGGATGAACGATAGGTGCACAACATAACCTGTGCGTGCACAGAGGCAGCCTCACTCTCTCGGCCTTGGTAGTTAGAACTCAGTGGTACGAAGATTCGTCACGGCTGAGATCTACTTCGGCTGCATTGGATGGCTATGACGTCTTCCGTGCCTTGTCATACCCTACGCTCTCCACAAAGCGTTTGCAGATTCACCTTTGTGGCCGCTGGATCACTCAGTTGATCTCTTCCCCCCAGTCTGCCGAAACGGGCTTTACATGCAAGGATAGGCAAACTCCTAAGTCACCGAGGGTTTGAGGCCCGTCCGCTACCCTCCACCTGGTTTAACCGGCCAGTCAAAGCCGTTGACCGTGGTGTGGCCGCGGTGCATGCTACAGCTGCTTGGAGACACAGGTGAGGGCTGAGCGCCTGGTGAGGACCAAATATGAGCAATCTACTCCGGAAGGAGCACAACATGCCACCCACCAGAGGTACTACCCCTCCCAGAGCACCCCGAACACCACCAAGTTACAAGACTGGATTATATCCAGGTTAACTATACTACGATATCTAGCAAATAAAAATCATTTTTTAAACATACTTTATCTGTGAGTACAAAAGATAATATTTTCGCAAGCATAGGTTACAAAGTATTATTAAAGAAATTTATTTTTGCGTGTACTATTTACCCTGCGAACATCAATTATGACTACATATGACAAACAAATAGAAGCCTGTGTGATTAATAACACAACTGGCAGCGAGCAATACACTCCTTGCTTAAACTTACCGACAGGATATCAAAAGCATAGGTTATTTTATTACAAAGCAAGCCAACATTGACTTTGGATTCAATTAAGTGTGCCGATTATTTTTCTGACGTCGGCCGACTTAAGGAAGCCAGCTTTGCTTCTTTTACATTCTTGATTGTGCCAATTCCTTTTATTTTATTAAGTCGGCCGAAATAGGGAGACCAGAATTAATACATTTTTTTTACCTGTATTAACGTGAATTTTGAATATAATTAGAAATAATGGAACAGTTTTGAAAGCATCAGTCTAGTGCTTTGTACACGCACACCGTAATAATAATAATAATAATAATAATAATGAGGACTTTGTATAGCGCCTAATCTTTCGAAGCCCTACGCGCTTTATACTATCAATAATGACATGACTACACTATAAGACAACAAATGACAAAAACAATGAAATTGGAAAACATAAAAACATGCTGAAAATATGTAAGATACAAAACATGATTAGGTCACTAAGTTTATCCCTGCAGTCGAAACAGGTGAGTCTAAAGAGCATTCTTAAAAGGGACCACTGTGTCTTTGTGTATAATTTCAATGGGCAATTTGTTCCACGTCGCCGGGCCCTGGTGTGCAAACGCACGTTGTCCATCTGACTTTGTTTTCACCTTGGGAACAATGAGCATACGATTATCAGAAGAAGAGCGTAAGGATCTAGCTGGTGTATACATATGGATGAGGCTGGATAGGTATGTTGGACTGGAGTCTGTCACTGAAACATAGCACAGAGAACAAATTTTGTGTTTGATTCGGTATCGAATTGATAGCCAATGTAGGGTACAGAGCAGTGGTGAGGTGTGCTCTGATTGAGGTACTCTAAAGATGATCCGTACAGCTGTGTTTTGAACTTTTTGAAGTTTCTGGAGTAAATATTGTGACGAACCAGACAGAATTGAGTTACAATAGTCCATTCTTGAAGGTACTAATGAACACACAAGTGTTTTAGTGGCATCAACTGTAAGATATTTACAAATGGAACTTATGCGTCTTAATTCAAGATAAGCAGCCTTGCATATGTTCATGACATGTTGGTGCAATGTGAGAGTACTGTCTAAAGTAACGCCTAGGTTCCGTCCTGACCGTGAGAATTTAATGTTGGTGCTGCTGATATTTATTATCTGAGGTAAAGGATGTGAATGAGAAAGTCTTTGTGTTCTGATCAAAATGGCCTCAGTTTTATCATCATTCATCTGCAAGCTTGTTACATGTCATCCATGATTTCACATCAGAAATGCACATCTCCACTCCACGGATGGTAGCATCAACTTCAGTTGGGTGGCTAGACTTGTATAATTGGGTGTCATCAGCATACAATTGGTGCGACACTGGGTTATGATCTATGACACTTGAGAGCGGCTGAGTATACAGAATGAAGAGACTAGGTCCAAGAACAGATCCCTGTGGAACACCATAACATACGTCAACTGGGCTGGAGTGTATTCCATCTGAAGATATAATTTGTGTCCTGTTGACTAAGTAGGACTTGAACCACTGTAAGGCTATATTCTGAATGACAAATACATGCTGGAGACGGTGAAGTAATATATCATGGTCTATTGTGTCAAATGCTGCTGATAAATCCAGGAGAGTGAGGACTGTAATCTTTCCACTATCCAAAGCAGAGAGAATGTCACTAAATACTTTCAGAAGAGTAGTTTCCGTACTGTGGCAAGGGCGATATGCAGACTGTACATTGCTTAAAAGACTGTTTGAATTCAAATGAGATACAAGTTGAGTTAGAACAACCTTTTCTAATATTTTTATATTAATGGGAGATTAGAAACATGGCGGTAGTTTTTTAAATCGTTATGGTCCAGTGTTGGTTTCTTCAGCAGTGGCTTTACGATGGCAGTTTTGAAAAATGATGGGAATTCCCTTGGTGAGAGAGAGAGATATTAATAACATCAGTTAGTGAAGGAAATATTAGGTCTAAGCACTCAAGCAGCAGTGATGTCGGAATTGGATTAAGTTCACAAGACTTTTGTGCACTTTCCATCACGATTGCCCTTACTAAATCAATAGAAACAGGTTCAAATGCTCCTAACGGTTGTCGCTGAAATTCTGCATCATGACTGTATGGTGAAGAATCAGTTAACATTGTGCTGTCAAGCGAATCTCTAATGGTTTGTGCTTTGTCATCGAAGAAATTTGCAAATAGGTCTGGTAGGTCTAGTGGAGAGAAGGTTGTTGGAAGTGGTTTACATTTGTTCCTTGACATTAGTTTGTTAGTTATCTCGAAGAGCTCTTTGCAGCTAGAACTCTCCGTGATCTTAGAACTGCAATGGGATGATTTGGTTAAATGGACTATGTTTGTGACGTTCTTCTTTGCGGCTTCGTAGATTTGTTTATGAGCCTGTTTATGAGTGAGCCTGGTGGAAAGCCAAAGCCTCTCTGCTTTTCGGCGATGTCTTTTAGAAGTGCGAAGCTGATCGCTAACATTGCTATACTATGGAGAACACTTTTTTTTATTGATACTCTGCATTTGGTGGCTGCAGCATGTTTTTCAAGCAATGAACGCAGGGAGTTATCAAGTTGTTCTGCTGTTGGATGTAAGAAAGTTGTTAGGTTTTCTATGATGTCATGCATGAATTTGATTCTATTTATCATACGGAGGTTTCTCTTAGTAGCAAATAGAGGTGGAGGGTTAGGGACTGATACGTTGAGATGGCATACAATGCAGAGGTGATCCGATGCAAGTTCGTGGGATACAAGGGTGGATTGCAGATTATTATCATGAGGTCTATAAAGAAACCAGTCCAAAATGTGACCAAGTGTATGGTTAGGTTGGTTAACTGACTGTTTAAGATTAAAAACATTAATGGAATCTTCGAGTTTTGACGTGTTTGGTTTACCAGGACAATCAAAGTGAAAGTTGAAATCTCCAAGAATAATTAGGTTGCCACCTATCGAATTTCCATACTCTAGAAGATTTGGAAACTGCTCCAAAATGAGAGATTCAGTCAGCTTGTTTTTTTTCTACTAGGAGGAGGACGGTAGAGACAGAAAAAATGGACTGACCTTTTGTTCCAGTGTGAGCGTTGTTTGGACTAGTTCAAACGATGTGTGGCAGAAATTGAAGGTTGTGTTATACTTAAGGCATTTGATCATGGAATTCTTTGTAATTACAGAAAGTCCACCTCTGCGAGAGTTGCGGGGGAACGACTTGATGGTGTAATCGCTGGGTGTTAAATCCGCACATATAGATTCATCACCTGCGGAATGTAACCAAGTTTCTGTCAGGAAGACTGAACAGTCAATTAGTTTTCAATAGTTACATCTAAATATTCCCTTTCCATAGTTTGTAATTTTTTATTTTTCGACAACAGGAGACATGTACTTCGTCATCTGGGGATAAATGTACGTCATTTCCGGCTGGCGTCCTCCATAGGTGGGATATCGTAGCTAAGGGGAAGTAACAACTTTTGGATACTTCTCTTCCTAGTAATTAAGTTATATAGATAAAACAAAATAATAAGAAACAATAAATTGATGAATGATAATAAACATACCAAGATGCAAATCTTTAAATTGCGTTAAATGCAAAATGGGTTCCATGGGTTCGAATTCACAAAACGGCAGCCAAGGGGACTTCTCACGTCGGTATAGACACGTAAAAACGTTAACACTGGCATTAATCTCGAGTATGGACGGACATACTGACATATAAATGAACGCCTTTGTGATCGTTTTGTCCAAGGTGGGCTCAATATAATTATTAAAATATCCATATGTTCTATAAAAACAAAAAATACATGTATAACAAATATAAAAAGCAATGAAGTGATCTGAAAATAAGTCAATATTTTTTGTTTCTTATTCGGGTTTAAAACTTTCTGATTAGTAAGGTCACTTTGATTTTTTTCCGTCGGAACACAAAAAAGCTTGATTTGGCCCCACATACTGGAACTCCAGTCTGAATCATTCACAGAGAATCATGAGCGAAAATAAACTGGACGCTAATGTTTTTGTACAAAGACCAAAGCGGACAATGTATTGAAAATGATAATTAAAAAATATTTGAATATCGATACCTAATTAAATATTTTTAAAAATTGAAACTCCAATATTAATGTACTTCTTGATCACAAAGTTAGATACTAATAATAGAGAGAGAGGGAGAGAGACTGGGGGATGAGACAAACAATTGGTTACATGCAAAAATGAAAACATGGAAAAAGAAAGTTAATTGAGAGACTTACAGAAATAACAAATGATACGAACAAGAAATAAAGTACCCGCAATCATACTTGTATAACATCCAGCTATATATCACAATAAAATAACGAAAAAGTGATTATGACGACGACGACGACGACGACGACGATGATGATGATGATGATGATGATGATGATGATGATGATGATGATGATGATGATGATGATGATGATGATACTCGGATAACAAATAAAATGTTTCTTCTCACACTAATGGCAGGGTAGCATGCACTAGGCCTACAAATATTTATTTAATGACATAATGTGTGACATGAGGTGTTCTTTATATTTCAAGGGCAGGATGTATCAGAATAACTTAACTGATGTAAGTTCATCATCTTTCTGGGGAAAGATAGCTGAAGTTAAAATTAACCATACCTCATGGATTAAATAAGGCATTTGAAAATGATGGATGGTTGTTATTAATACTATTTCACCTTCCACTGGAGGAATCATTTTTTTTAAAAATCTTTTTGATAACTGTCAACAGAAATCTCTATTGTCAAAAACATGCACAATGCAAGCGTAATACACATAACAAGAGTCCCATGTGGAGCTGATATCGTTCACCTCGCTTGCAAAATTTAACAACTTAGTATTTCAATAAGCATACTTACTTATTATTATAAGAACAAAATCAAGGTTGTCACTTTTGCTAAGCACCCAGTTAAAGTCATGTATAATCAATAATCTACCTGCCATGGAAATTTTACCGCGGCCTTGTGTTTGATCGTTACCATAACCATCCAGAGACCGGAAACTTGAGTCGATAAAGGAGACAGGTCGAGTCACTTAACAAAGACTTGCCGACATCACACCTATATTTTAAGGTTAATTCAAGGATCAAAATGAAACTCCACGGGGTGAACGGGTGTGTTCTTATACGTTTCCACGTTGACAGCGAGACATTGTCTGCTAAGTTTGATTGGATCGGGCAATGCGATATCCAATCAAAATTGAGATGGAGAGTGTGATTACAATTCAGACCCGAATGATACATTCCAAAATCGTCAGAGTAATTTAGTATTTGTCAGGAAGGATTGCAGATCAACAGAGTGTTCTCCGAAAGTCACTCGTAATCTGCAGACTATTACTCCATCGTGATTGTACTTATTTGTAGTATGTACAAGTAATTTCCAGGATCGTTTAGTATGCAGAATTACCTTACTAGTGTTTCATTTATGTGCGTATTTGAGAAATGGGCTTGAGCCTTACTTAGAGAAGCATTAGATGCGAGGCGGAATTATGTAGTAAATCAGTTATTAATGCGCTACGTTAGAATTTATACATGCTTGAATTGTGAATTTGTAAACATGGCTAAAGTATGTAAGATTAGTTACTATGGACGTATGTATATATCACAGAAAGGATATTTGAATATTTGCATACTTTGTAAAAGTTGTATGGTAAAAAAAAATCGTCTGATTATTGTAATATTATTTAGTAAAACGAGATAAGGAATATGTACTGATGTGAGGAAATTTATTGATGTATGTATGTATAAAAATTAAATGATACTGTGTTGTCTTATGACGTTTGTTTTATCATACAAAAACATATGGGTATCTCAATATGAACGAAAGCGTGATTGAAGAACTTTAATAGCCATTATCTGGCGATAGGCTGTGTGTAATGTGAAATGAGAGGGCTAAGGAAAAAGATTTACCATCCTTGTGGTTTCGCTGGAATCAATTTACAGGACAAAGAAGTTCCGTTTCCATTGGGTCCCACGTCTTCAAGACTTGGAGACTTTGACCAGGACAGTCGAAATCGACAAAAGTGTAGTCGTGGGGGAAAAATGGAGGAGGAGGATGAGTCTAGAGAATGTCGACGAGGAGGATGAGATGGGATTGGATAAAGGTCGGGAAGGAAGAGTAGAAGGAATTGGGAGAAATAAGAGAAAGATAGAATACAACAGATGGGTAGAAATACAATGACAGGTGTAAATCAATTTCACACTGCTAATCAAGTGATGCAGAAGAGAAGGCTTATTAAATGATCGAGAAGGAGTGTAATTGGAAATTTGATTCATTTTATTATTGAATTCTTACTAAATTGTTATTCATTGAATGTCAACCCTTTTCGCATATTTAACCCTTTGACTGTCGGCATCGCTGACTGGGGGCTCCGAGCTTTACATCTAGCCAGCACTAAACTTAACTTTCAGCTAAATAAAACCTGATTGGGACTTCTATAATAGTTTTAAAATAATATTGGGAGCACCCCACCCCAACCATATAGTTCGTCACAGAGGTACACAATATCGCAAACTTTATATAATGTTACCCTTTACCTTATTTACTCTGTACAGACAAAATCCTATTCTAAAGATAATTCTTAATTTATATTCACAGACTGTTTCTCATAATCAAAATCATTTAAGATCTTGCTGATAGAAACCCATTTACTGAGATGCATATAAATTGAATGAGAAATATAGTCTTTACTTTTAGCGAGGTAACAAGTCCAGCCAACTATATGCAATGTGTTTCATTTTTATGCACTTATCTAGTTTATTGTTACATACGTATTTAATCTTACATGACTGATCTTGCGTTCGATGAAGATGTTAAAATGCGTTATTCCTTATTATACACCTAAAATTCATTATCTCACAACCACCTTTGAACTTGAAATATTCAAAAACAGACCAGTTGCAAAATATCCGGAATAATATTTTTACTAAACATTATAAATTATTTTAAAATGTTGTAATTTTAAACATGCGGTAATATAGAGTGAAAATAGTGTATTTTGCTGCGATAATGAGCATACCATCACTAGCGATGCGGACGTTATTTGCACTTTAGACAGAATGTTTGAAAAAAGAGTTCTCTGATGGTGTGCAAATGATATAAAACATGAGAGAGAGAGAGAGAGAGAGAGAGAGAGAGAGAGAGAGAGAGAGAGAGAGAGAGAGAGAGAGAGAGAGAGAGAGAGAGTTAATTGTTCTTAAAATATATTCCGACAATGCTTCTCCTAAAGTGATGTTGAAGCTATCTTAAGCTTAATGGGGCGGCGTGTGTGTGTACCCTCGTTAATGCATCTTTGAGAACGTTGCACAAATTTGAGGCATATTCATTATATTTATATGAATATATTAGTCTTACAAATATCATTCGACAACATTATTTCAGTTAATTCGTTCATTATCTTCTTGACCTAGTGGACGCGTTCAGCACCGGATTAAGCACCGTGGAGGCCCATAGGCAGTCAAACTTTTGGGGGCCCAGACCCACGGTCACGGTCTCATGGGGGCCCCTGGAGACCCCTGATGGGGCCCATAAAAGTCGCGGGGCCCATAGGCAGTTGCCTACTCTGCCTAATGGGTAATCCGGGACTGGACGCGTTTCGTTATCAATTACTATGCTTACTTAACACGCCAAGTTAGTAGTACTGTGGCTCATTTTAGAGATTATGCCGATCAAAGTCAAAACGGTCGAAGATCACCTTAGCGCCAATGGGATTTTAACGTTAAAAGGGGTATATCCACTTTGGCGACAATGCGAATTTAAACACGAGTAAAATTAACATGGAGTGAATTAGGAATTGAACATAGGGACAGGGGAATGGGGCACTTAAGCGTTAAAGAAATGGGACTGTATACCGACAAGGGATAATGGAACATAACGGATTGGGTCATTCTAGCATCAATGGGACCTTAATACCTTACTGCTGAAATTTTGTTTTGAAAAATTTGTTTATAATCCAAAATGAGGAGTTATATTACGATTCTGTGCATGTTAGAAATGTCTCACTTTGAGGTGAAAACTTTACCACATGGTTTTGTTGTTTTTCTGTTTTGTTTTATGTTCTTAAGTAGACATTCCGCAACAATCTAAAATACCAAACTGAATCGAAAACCATTATAACTTCAGTCTCAAAAATATTGCCTGCGGAATTATTTATTTTTTAACGAGAAAGTTTAAGTGGAGGTACTATTATTTATCTATTAAAACTGTTCCTTAAAATTGAGAATAATACTGTTTGTTTGTTTATTATGGTTTAACGCCATTTTTAGCACAATATAGGCTATACATGGCGACCAGTATTAATGGTGGAGGAAGAACCCGGAAAAAACTTGGAAAGAACCACCGACCCACGAGGTGCTACTGGCAAGCTTTTTCACTTAACTACATTAGCCGAATCTTAGACTCGAATCCACGCAGACAGAGGTGAGATGGCAGTGATCCGTAGCGGACAGCGCTTCGGGGGCCCCTCAGAGAATAAAAAAAACTGGGAATCATCCTCAGTATAAAGTAGAGGTATCACATAGCAGCAGTTTCTTCTGATTAAGTCGCAAATGTAGAAGAATTGCAGCATTTTACACTGTTGTTGAATATACTGGGACACACAGAGGGAACAATATGTTTATATTTTAAATTCTTATGACTGTTCAAGTAGAAATTAAAGAAGAAACAAAATAATATTGTAATATTGTGTAAAATTCTTACGTCGTATCAACAACGGTATTTCCTCCCATAGGAACAAAACAGATGTAGTTTTGTCTAGTTATATATTATGATAGGTCTTGACTATAACACTAAAAAAAAGTTTTAACAAGCAATAAAATACCTCTACCTTTAATTATTAAAGTTATTCGTGGATTTTTGTAATGAAGAACGTGAAGGAATCATCCGATTTCATTTGTCGGCAACTGTTGTTTATTTTGCTGTTAGTGACGTTACTTCATATATTCAGCGTGCCGCTACGAAGTTATTATCACGTAATGACACCACAGGCCAGACGGCAGTTCAAAATGGTAATTGTTTAGATGCGAGTATTTTTTTCTTCTTCCCAGCATGGGATGCAAAAGGCTGTGAAAGTTCCGACCGATCTCTAGCTTTTTCGTCGCAAACTACAAAAACAAAGTGTCATGTTAATAGCGGACATTTTGAATCAAGCCCACGTTTTTTCTTATGCAATAATAACTTCATTAGCATCACAACAACTAAAATCTAATTAAATACGTTTATACTAAAATTAACCAGGAATATCATCAAAAATTTAAAGTGCAGGTATATCATTAAAGGTTCAAACATCGAATGTTATTTTAAACACCTGTCAATTTTAAAGAATCTATTATTTGCACATCCAGTCGAATGTACATCCGCAAATAGCTTACCAATTTGGGAACTAATAGTATGGTTACCATAGCTCTGCGAGTCCAAGTTAATCGACTCGCATCCATAGAGTCGAAAGTGTTCCGAAAGGATTTTCATGCAGACAAAGAGTTATGTTTTCTAATAGTCTCATTCCATCAGATCTCTTGTGTGGCTAGATATTTAGCAAAAGTTGGTATTGTTAGTCCCACGGTTCCTAAAACTATATCTGAATTTTTGGGGGAGGTTATAGTTCGGGGAGGGGACGACAAAGCCTTTCTCAACGAAATGAGTATTCAGATTGACGCCAAAAGGGTCTTAGGGAGGGACAATCTCACCTAGTTGGATTTGGGCGGTTTGGGGGATTTGTATACATTGTATATTGTTTTAATTGATGCTCGCGATCTCAAACGGTATGTCTCCAAAGGTTTTAAATAGTAGGAAATGTCTTCGCTGTTACCTAGTTGGACCGAAGCGCCTACTTTATATTACAGCTATCAGTTCGGCATTCGTGTGACGCAGATGTTAGAATCTCTTAAATAGCCTGGTTGAAGGAGATTACTTTACCAAGGGTAGGTCACCGGAAAGTTGATAGCTTATCAAGTCTGTCCTATACCAAGGTCTGAACAGTTCGTATACTGCATTTGCTATCATGTCTACATTTCCACATTTTGCAACGAACGCTGCTCACGTTGGTCAGGAACCGGAGCAATGGAATTCCATGGATATTGTCCCCCCTATTTCTCTCACGAGCACTTTTATTCAGGAGGAACCTGATAACAGATCGGTATGTCCTGTAATTATTATCGACTTGTCGTCATCGTTGTCATCGTTATTAATACTACTAAACATTATTGTTATTGTTGTTGTGGTTATTATTATTATTATTATTATTATTATTATTATTATTATTATTATTATTATTTAGTAGTTGTAGTAGTAGTAGAGGTATTATTATTGTTGTTGTTGTTATTATTATTAATATTAGTATATATATGTGTGTGTGTGTTATTATTATAATATTTAGCACTGACCACTTTGCAATTTGCAACAAAGATTTTATATACTGTAATCGACATCGGTACTGTAATGAGGTACATAAAATTCAATAGCACAAACTCATTGTATTCAAAGACATAATCGAAAACTAATTTATATTTTGGCGACAAATTTACAGCGAAATGAAAGCTTACAGTGAAGGGTTTTCTGTTTGCATTCGGAGTTAACAAGTGTCGTCTCGTTCTTCGGCAAGTAAATACACATAATCGCATTTACAATATCTGGGTATTTTTTTTCTTATGAATTTTTTTACCTAATAAGTCAACAGTCACGCGCACTTAATTTATATGCTATAGTTTTCCGTGTTAAATTGAGCCTCGCAGTCGTGTTGTGGTAAAATGGTGGATGAGTTTATACTTTTCAAGCTTATTATTTTTGTGTCTAATATATCATATTATATTTTGTTCTGTAGTCTGGTCGCCTAAATAAAAAAAATCAAACATTATAAACGCCGATTGAAAGAAATAGGAATGGCAATATGTATATGGAAATATTCTCCATGAGTCCCACTTTCATATCCCCTTCTGGTTTATAAAAATATAAATTTCTTCGTGATTCCCAATAAATCATGACTTCTGGCTGATATAAAACATAAGAAAAATATATTAGACTTCTGGTTGATATATAAGATTCTCAATGATTCCCAAACGAGCTTGACTTCTGGTTGATATCAAATATAATATTCTCCGCCATCCTTAAAAAAGCGCTTGACTTCCGGTTCATAAAAAAAGATAAGATTCTCCGCAATTCCCAGCTGAGCTTGACTTCCGGTTGATATAAAATATAAGAATCTCCGTTATGCTCCCATTCGAGCTTGACATCTGGTTGATATAAAATCAATCCACGAAGCATCGGATTGTCTTTTTAAAGTTCGAGTTAACGTTTAAGCAATCATTTTTTCTGATTCTAATATTCTACGAATGCTTGTTAATAAATATCAATTCCCCGAGCCCACGTTTCGTCTGTAGTGCTAATGACACCAACTATCTTCCTCCATCGTTTGTTTAGTGCATGTCTGCATTATTCATTACACTTTTCGTTGACATAAAGACGTATACGGAAGTTTGTTTTGCCCATACACTATACATAACTTCCTTTAGTACGAGGTTGGAAGACTTCTTAACCCCTCCTCTCTTTCCAGTTTGGTTTTGTAATTCCATTGCATCGCAATTAACATAAATTTAATGATAGATATTTCCTAAAAGGAGGATTAGGATTATGTCGTGTAGGATTATGTACGAACAAAGAGATTTTTTTGTGCCCTTATTCATGATTTTACCCAGTCTGCAAATTATGATCATAAATTTTATTCGACTTATCTATAGAAAATATACCTATAAATTAGGGAGAAATAAATCCTTACTTCACTTTAAGCTGAAATTATTCATTTGAGATTTATTTAATAGAGTAATGGAAACCAATAAGCTAAGCTGAATTTTAAAAAGAGATTATTTTGCAGGAGTACTTTTATTCAAGAGTGAATAACCCGACCAGACAGTGTGTCGAGAAATGCATCGCAGTTCTTGAAGGAGGAAAACATGGTAAAAAGATAATAACTGGTTCTTTCTACTTTAAAAAAAATACATAAGTTTCAACAAATCCTGAGTTATTTCGTTCAAGGTAGTAAGGTTACTTTTGCGCAAGTCAGGAATATTCAAGTACAGCAGTGCAATAAATCTCCACGGTGTTATTACATATCCGGTTTTTATTACGTTATGATAACGTTATTAATATCATAACGATTCAATGAAGTGTTGTCAATAATAGTAATTTGAATAGGCTTTGGCAGCTGACGGAACTTTGTTTTTTGGAAAGTTTACAAAAATTACTAAAATGGACAAGTGTGAGTATTTCATTGATTACTGAAACGTCTTCTGGTTTCTTTTTAATTACTGTCCTTAAGCATGATATCGACTTGTGGAATACGTTACCGGATATTCCGCTAAACATTTCCCAATTCCCAATTCTATGATTATCTTTGAGTCTCTAAATCATCATAGTGGGTTACCTCCCATCGTAGCTCGGACAACGCCGCTGCATCAAAATGGTTAAATCTGCTTAACAAAAGTGCAGAAAGGCTTTATCTGTATTTAACCTTGTTTTCGAAACAATTTGCGAATGGTAAGGGATTAAAAAAAAGCAAAACGCGAATACCTAAGCCAGCAGATCCAGAGCTGTAATAGTACATTTATTGAGGGATGACAAGTCAGTAAGACCACTACATTTATTGAGAAAGTGAAACCAAACTGCGGGCGGCGCCGGATTAAGCACCGTGGAGGCCCATAGGCAGTCAAACTTTTGGGGCCCTAGACCCACGGTCACGGTCTCATGGGGGCCCCTGATGTGGCCCATAAAAGTCGCAGGGCCCATAGGCAGTTGCCTACTCTGCCTAATGGGTAATCCGGGACTGACTGCTGGTATGGTATAGTTAAATTCTTGCAGTGACATAATACATTATCTGATTTGTCGCTAAATGACAATCTATTCTAAATCAAACAATTTACAAAAAAAAGACCAAATTTATACATTAGCAAACATTAGGGGTCGTAAATTATAATGAAATTTGTTATGTAATAGTTGCGTTTCTATCTTAATGTCTATGATATAATTCGTTACAAGTTTTAAATTTTCAGCAATAGTATTTTCTTCTGGATTGGCTGCCACTCACTCTATCACGATGTTACTGGAGGCGGGAGACCATTTAGTCCGGATGGATGACGTATATGGAGGTACTTTGTTTAAAGAAAATGCATGTAAACATGTTCACCTCACGTGCCATTGTCAAATAGACTGATGAATCATACCTATATTGTCGAGCTCAGTGGTTCCCAATCTTTTCTTGTATGAGGACGACTTCTTAAATTCAAAATTGTTCTCAGACCCCCACATGTTAATTGTTGTACTTGTAGGCTACGTTAAATGAGAAAATAATGATAAAACCAGCTTTCATGAACTCAGTAACCGTTTAAATGCATTCATAACAAATACGTACATATCGAAGATAGTAGTAAATGTGCGAAGCTACTTGATTTCACAGACACCCTTGGAATGAGCCTACGTTTCATCGTTGGTCCGCTGACCATGGGCTGGAAATCACTGGTCTAATTCATGTGGCTGTACAATATTCCAACGTGACAGTTACCTCATAGTTACCGGCTCTGTGTCCTAAATTTGGATTAATGAAAGCGAATAGAAATCCAGTAAACCACTCAGAAAACAGCCGAGATTGAACGAGAGCTCAAAGGTCAAAGACAAGGATTGTTTCATTGCGATAAAATATGAAGGCTCATTCTAAATATTTTAAATAATCAGTCAAAGAGGACAATAACTGCGTGCTTTTTCAATCAAATTGCAAAAGTATTTAGTGAGATTTAGAAATCGAAATCGTACATTATTTAATTATTATCGGGGGAATGGGAAAAAAACTGACATATCGACAATGTTGTCGTGTTATCAACGTTACTTGTTTTACAAACTAGCATACAAGAGAATAAAGTTTTAATTTGTTTGTTTCTACATCAAAAACAGAAATCCAGGTATTTTTGCAGAACAGATTCAAATGTATAGACTTCGCTTGAAAGTAAAATTATTAAACATGTGCAGCATATAGGTGGACTAATTTACTTGTTTGACGCTGATAAAGACAGACATTTCTGTACACCTACACTTAAAGTATTAACCAAAGAAATAAGAAATTGATAAGACCAGTCCACAATGATTAACCAAAGAACTAAGAAATTGATGAGACCAGTCCACAATGATTAACCAAAGAACTAAGAAATTGATGAGACCAGTCCACAATGGTTCAAAAAAGAACTAAGAAATTGATGAGACCAGTCCACAATGATTCAACCAAAATTCCAATAGAAATTATAGAAAATAAATAAAGTCTGATTTCAAACAGTAGTTGAAGAATCATTATGCGCAGTAGGTTTTTAGTGATGTTGGTTCTTCTAGATAAGAATAGCTGAATATGATATAATGTTTGAAGTCAGTATAACGTTGAACAGATTTAAGAAACATTACAAATTTCTGTAAATAAAATGGTGCTGATGTAAAGGAATGCCCGTCTGGCTTGTTGATTAAGGACAGTTTGTCAGGCATAATTACTGTATGGTTGTGGGGTTATCTTACCATTGGGAATGACTAACAAAGTACGGTATTTAAGATTTTTGTACGATACTGAAAGTCCAGTTTCTGATTGAGATAGAAAGTAAATTCAGAAACATTACCAGTTAAGAACCAAGCGATACAAACTAAAAATGTGATAAGCGAATCACAAGACAAAATAAATATTGTTACATTAGGGTAATGAATTAAATATATGAAGTAACGAACTATTGACGATCAAACTGTATCCAAAAAGGCCTAAAACAGAAAACATTGTTTTTTTTTCTATTTAAAAAAAATCACCATTCTATGATATTTTTCAAAAGAAGGGATAATGAACACCACATAAACATTGATGTAATGATGAAAACGTATACAGTTCCTGAAAATTTGATAGAAATATAGTACAGAAACGTTTATCGTAATTGTCCTATAAACTTTATATTTTATTGTTGGTAAAATTACAATATGAACAATTTTTATGCATCCATATAACATTCAATCACAAAGAATTACAAAACTATTAATCACCATTAATATTCAAAGCACACCTGAAGAATTCGATATACATGTATTTTACTAAATCAATTGTACTTCCGTTTACTGTATGCGTTCTAAAACAAGGATCATTGTTGTCATTATGAATTGTAGGATATAATTGTTTTACTCATTTATTTATATGAAAAAGTCAAAGATAACGTAATTTGCTGAGATAATTAGATCTATGCCTTTACTTGGTTGTAGTGTTGTACCTTCGTTATAAGTTGTCGCTGATAGGACGTTTACATTATTTTCTTTGCTTACAAGGATGTTATCATGCTTTATATGTGCATCACAGGTGTCATCATGATAGGTAGTGGGAAGATACTAAATAAAGGTTGTATTGAAGGTACTTATGAAATGTTGTACCGATGGAGCCACCATTCTATTTGAAACATGATCCTAATGAATAACATTTTTGTCCGGTAATAGTCCGTTCCTATCACGCAGTCAATTTTTAAAAGCCTATCAGAAGAAGAAACAATTGCTGTGGGCGAAAATTATTCAGTATCTCATTCTCCCATTAACCTTTAGAACCCGATATATTAACAGGCACCTCTTTATAATTCCAAAAGTGAACGTGAGTGTCCACGTCATCAATGATGATTTTGACCCACTACTCTCCCCAATGTATTAAAGATGCAGTATACCTAGTCTTTAAATTGGTGTCCGGTCCATATAATAACTGCGGCTGATGAAAGACTAATAAATACAGTTATATAAACTGGGATGATGATATAATTAGTTGTTCAACCTCTTGAATGCCCATGTTTGACGGTGGGCTCTGTTGTAAATTTCAATAAAATTTTCAAACGTATGATGTAGGCTAAGTAAAAGATTATGGTTGGATGTTAAATTTTGTTGATCATATTCGATATTTCATTCAACTTTTCTCTTTAGGAAAATGAAATGATTTTTCTTGGCCAAAATAGGTCAAGCATATAGTAGTGCGAGTTTAACTGTACGCTTGTAGTTATAATGTTAAGACATTTATCGTATAAAGTCCCATTTGCAATCAGATAATATATGGTCAGCTGACTAATGAAAGTAACTTTTTATAAGTGTTTTGATTGCAGTTGTGAAAGAAGATTAAAGTGTTGTATGGTAAATGGAATTGGTAGACTTTTAACAGTTATCTCTAAATATATGTATGTATCGTAATACCGTTTATAACTGAGATAGTTAACGAGACATGGTCTATCTTGATAACATATACTGAGCCTATATTTACTCTATTATTTTCATTTCTTACACTGTAATACCATTTAACTTATTCAGTGTTGCACAGCCTATTCAATCAGGGTAGTTTTCATTTAGTTTTTATTTCCTCGATCGGCTTTTATAGTGCGAATAATACATTTTATAACTGAGTGTATCTCAAATATTGATTTAATATTGTGTTAATTACCATTGGATGTATAATGAAAGGTCTGAGAAAGTTTCATTTTAAAATCCGCATACTTACATATTGTGTAACAGATATACCGATTTTTACTGCAATCGTATTTTGTGATAATTGTTCCCATAACAGCTGCTTTTGTTCCCTATTGCGGGGAATAGTAGCAGTTTGAAATGTAGTTAATGTTTGCAAGTTTCCAGTCAATACTTGCCAGTCTTGCTGGAAAACGTTTCCCGTTTATAAATCTATTTTTTGCAGGCTATCGTGCCATAATGATATCATCCCCATTTTTGATTTCGCTTTTCAGCCAAAGACTATTTCGAAAAGGTTCATGTCACTGCTAAAACTAACAGTAGCCATTGCTGTCTCATAAAACAATTTTTAGTTAGTGTTCGCTGGATGTTCGCTCGGCTTGTTGCTCAGAAGACACTATATATATATATATATATATATATATATATATATATATATATATATATATATATATATATATATATATATATATATATATATATATATATATATATATATATATTTACTGTAGATATAGGAAGCTGTGAAATAAACACAATAATCAGTGTATTATCTCCGTGGAACATCATACATAAAGATCGACCATACGCAGTATATCGCATTTCATACTACACCACATTATTCGTTATTATTGTTCTTATTTATGTTATATCCACACACTTGTTGGCTTTCGCAAACCAAAAGAATATTCTTCTAACACGTTCCATGCATCCATTATCTATTTTCATATCCTGTATGCTTTGCAATCAAAAGTTGGAACGAGATTGTTTTGCTGACGGTGCTTCGAATTTTGGCTTTTCTGTTTTAGCCTATTAAGGTTCTGAGACCATGAAGTCTTGAGGAACAAAGAAGGCTGGAATCTTCTTTTCATTCCAACGTTTCGTCACAATGATTAATGTAAACTCATTAGTGACACTAAATGAACCAGCCGTGTTGATACTCTATTATAATTGATCTTCTTTTCATCGATTTTAATACAGATGTAGATATATCAAACATATTTTCTCGTTTTTACAAGAAATCCGAGTTTTGTAAAACAAAAATAGACATTAAGCTTGGCATTTCTTGTCTGGTATGCATGCGATGTAATCCTCATTTTTTTTCAGGTACCAGTAAACAGCTTCGCCAGTTTGCTTCACGAATGGGTATCAATGTCTCTATTGCAGACTTCAATGACACAAGTGCCGTAGAAAAGGTCGTGCAACCTCAAACGCGGGTAAAACTTTAAATGCCTATTTAACAATTTAATTTTTAGTGTTATATGAACAGGAAAGTTTCACAGTTGCCACTAATCAATGCTAAGCTGGTTATTGCATAATCTCTTTAATAGAAAGCACAACTTAGTACAACGTATACATCCGGATACCAAATATCACTATGGATCATTGATTAACACTATGTATAAGTTTTTGCCTTTACCTTTAGTGGTCTTTTTAAATAAATATTGATATTAAGCTCATTAAATAAGGTACAAGTTAATTTTATATTCATTCCATGCCTGTATTGAACAGATCCAACAAATGTGAAGTGCGTCACTAAACCATACTCGCTAATCCAGTCGAAGTTTAGAAATTTCATTTTAACGTTTAATGATCTTTTTATATCAATATTTATATTAGAGACCTTATTTCTTTAATGTAATTTTTATAAGTTGCTTAAATAACTTGAGACACGGAAATACGGTTACGAAAAATATTTGCTATGACTTTTTTTCAGATTTTTTTCTATATTATTTAAGGATGAATAAATAGGTTAGTATGGGACAAAGAAGGCAGTGAGAAATAAAATTGGTTTAAAGAAAATGTGATTTTCGTAAGAAAAATATATAAAAGAGTGAATAGCGCATCATTTCGGAGGACAGGCAATATTTTGTTTTTAGACGTTAGCACAGTAGATCAAATAATATACCCAGGTTAATTACTACTTGCATTCGAAGCACCGTATCTCAAGAACGACGACCAGCGGCAAGACCAATCTCACATTGATATAAGAAAATAATGAACGCATGAAGAAATACGAGTGGATGTGTCTTAAATATACTTCTTCTACATTGATTACATATACAAATTTAAAGATTGAGAAAATTATGTTTTAACATTCATTAATAGCTTGTGTGGATGGAAACACCTACCAATCCCTGTCTACAGCTCATCGACTTGGACTTCATGATTGGTCTTCTCCGCAAAATAGCCCCCAGCTGTATCACAGTTTTGGACAACACTTTCTCCACACCATATTTCCAGGTGACATGTTTAATATATATCTTCTTTTCATGAGAAACTGATTACAGGTATGTATAGGTGATTATATTGCTTCTATGGGAAGACAATGTTGACAAGAGTGTAAAGCAGTAAATTTAATATTTTCACGAAGAGTCATATAATGACATTCTCAGCCACACAGTTAATACATACTGTCAAACTCGGAATGCAAGCTTGTACAGTTGCCTTTTCCATTCATCTTTTAAATTTATCTGTCAGAAACATAATATTGTTTCATTAGTTTACGCCAATAAGTAATTATATCACTTTCTTTAATATATTACCAAAATATAATGCAATTACGTTGTCATCATTTTCTGTTGTACGGCTAACTGTAGAAAACGTGTTGGACATATGATGACAATAAAGTAAAATAATGTTTCTGATGTGATCAAAGACTTCAAGACATCCATCGTTTATTTTACATTAAGAGCAAATAATATTAGGTAGACTGCGCATATCGTGAAGAAATACAGATTCAACCTTATGACATCAGTGCATTATCTTCTAAACTTAGCGACATGTGTGTCTGTCTGTGCGTGTGTTTACATTTGTATTTAAAATCACATCAACATTTACAAGGCAATATCGTGCCAATATGATTGTAGCAAAGCTTTGTGCCAGGAAACATTATTACGATCCCGGTTTTTGCATGGTGTCTTTATTCGGCAACACAAAATTTTAAATTTCTTCTTATACTTGCAGGAATCCTAATTTTACTCATCAGTTTTACTTTACATCGCAATACTTTTTATGCCTCAGCTCTGTGGCATATTCAACAATTGGGATGCCGCCGCGAGTTTTAAACCCGCGACCTATAGTTTGGCAGCCGTGACACATCAAGAAAGACCAATGTGGTTGTTTATTTATAAATGAGTGTCTCGGAGAAGGATCTCTCTCTCTCTCTCTCTCTCTCTCTCTCTCTCTCTCTCTCTCTCTCTCTCTCTCTCTCTCTCTCTCTCTCTCATAACGTCGAGTCATTCCATTCATAAACAGTATAACAAATTTACATGTTATAGCAATGTTTCTACACAATTTATTCATGTACGCATGTCAAAATCATCAACATTTAAACGGAGCCGACGTCAATTAATTTGTAGATTTCAGTGTGATTCCCATTTGTTATAAAACTTCTATTTATATTTACATCCATCGTGCTAGAATTCCTTTACAGGGTTGCAGTGACATCTGAACGTTCAATTCCCATATGACCCCATAGTGTTCCAAAAGCAATATCACATTCCCATACTTCCCCGTGTCAATCAGACCCAATGTTAAATTCCGTGTTGAAATTCCATTAGGCTCGATAGAGTCCCTTCCAAGTTAAATTCCCTTATTCGTCGGCCGTTTATAATCAAGATTACCTATATGTCCCCGCACAGTCCCAACTTTTCCGTAATGTCGATATCCCATTAGAGTACAATTCCAATGTTAAATTCCGGTTGAGCCCTATTACGACCTCGATCCTTTTTAAGATGGATTTCTTATAGGGTTCCGTTCAATCTACTGCTATATCAATGTGAATTCGTGCATTTTTAATCTTGAATGCGAATTGGAGGAGACGATTTCAGATCATTATTTTAATATCTCTGACAATAAAAGCAATATGTTGTAAGGTTACAAAATTATAAAGTTTTAAAGCAACAAATTGTATCTCTCTAGACCTTGTCTTCTACTTTTTATTATCTCTCAAGTATGTATACACTTTCTCTCTGTATACAAGTTTGATATGGCGTAGGGTGCGTCAAATCCAATCCATTAGGTCAAAAACTATTTATATACGATATCAAACGAGTTCTTTACCCCACCCCCAACTCAAAACAATAATAGAATGCGGTTTTGTATGTATCACAGGACGTCATTTCCTATCCGTTCCACGTATTTTTGGCTATATAGTGTAAACTGAATACAAAGCAAACATTGAATTAAGACAATTATGTTTTGTCGCATCGAATATTAACCTGCGAACGTCAATGAAGACACCTAAGTAGTTAAAGTATTTGTATGCGATATGTACACTACGGATTGAAGTTTTGTATCGAACACCAAATTAACTACGTCTATGCAAAATAAAAAATAAAAATCAGTATGGTCGTTGATCGATGCAGCGAGCGACAATCCTCAACGCTCTTTTATCACCCGTTATTGCCTGCGCTGAGAATTCATTGTTTCACACGAACCTGCTGAACCATAAACTGTGAACGCCAGTACACGTTTCTCGCCATTATGACCTAGCATGACCTTTGGGTACGGTTTTCGCAGGCGGAGGTGGAGTGGGGTGTGTAAGACATAGTCGGAAACGCTACACAAATCCTCGTCCTTAACAGTTACACGCAACAAAAAACTGATTTACGAGGTTAGTAAATAGACAGGAAGCTGTTAGTATCATAATGAAAGTCTTTGGTATGACTCGGCCGGGGTTCGAAACCGTGATCTCTCGGATCCGGTGCTGACGCTCTAACCACTTAGGTCACCCGAGCGATCTAAAAGGAAGTAAAGACTCAGAAGGAAGGTTTGAACATTACACAAGAAAACAAAATCAACAACTGGGATGCTGCCGCGAATTTGAACCCTCGAATTCTTGTCTGGACCCCGTGACACATAATGAAAGACAAATATTGGTGTTTATTTATAAATTACTCTCTCTCTCTCTCTCTCTCTCTCTCTCTCTCTCTCTCTCTCTCTCTCTCTCTCTCTCTCTCTCTCTCTCTCTCTTATGAAAGCTCTTTTTAATCCGCATATAAATGCAAATCAATTTGTAGAAATCTAATATTTTTAAGTTATTAATGATTTAATGCTTCGTTGCATGTTTTCAAATCACAGCTAAAATTTAATTAGGCTCATATATGTCCTTGTATAATATTAGGCATGTATACACAGATGGAGGTATAGCCTCATTTTTGGTGTTGTTGGTTATTTTAGAAAGGAACAATGCAGGGGTTATATATATATATATATATATATATATATATATATATATAGAGAGAGAGAGAGAGAGAGAGAGAGAGAGAGAGAGAGAGAGAGAGAGAGAGAGAGCAAATTCAAAATATGTTGTGATGTAAGTTGTTAAAGTAAATTTTTTTGTCTCTAAATTTATGTGTATGTTTTTTCTAGGAGATAGATAATAAGAGCAAATAACCATTTAAAACGATAATATAATGTAATTATTAACAAATGATTAAAGAAAATAGTTATTGTATAAATAAAGATGATCTCTCTCTCTCTCTCTCTCTCTCTCTCTCTCTCTCTCTCTCTCTCTCTCTCTCTCATTTTCTGTGTAACTCTGAATAATGGGAAAGGGTACGATTGTTATGAAAGCTCTTTTCAATTAACATATACATGCTTATCCATTTCTTGCAATAAAATATGTATTAATTAAAAGAGAATAATGGAATAGCAACTGAAAACTTACAAATGTATGCAATATCGCCAATCAAAACAGCATTTTAAAATGGATGCATGTTGTTTGTAAATAAATTTAACATGTCATAATAAAAATGATGTCATTAATTCCGCATTATTTTCTTTCTCTTCGCCTATAAATTCTAGAGGCCATTGGATTTCGGAGTGGACATTGTCATGCATTCCGTCACTAAGTACATGAATGGTAGGACTTTAAATTGTTTTTACATTTCTCTAGGTAGTTTTAATTTGCAGTATTTCTCTGTCAATATTCGCCTGTAAATATTTATAACTGATTTTATTTACATTTAACAATCAGTTACCCTTCCGGATCAGCAAACCGTGTGTAGTATATTTGATAGATACGATTTTCCGTGCAATCATCCTTTATTAAAAATAATCAAAGGTGCAACAATGAACAAATGTAAACTTTGACAGAACTACAAAAACCCACGTTTACAAATTTGTATGAGATTATGTTACATCTTGCGCTGGCAGATTAGGCCTCAAATTCATTTTAAAAATCTTCAATTTGACATTTTGTTTTGACCCATCGCAAACGAGGTTATATTTTTTAAAAGCTCGTTTCTGAATGGCTAATCACGGAAACTCAATCGCGGACTCAGTCTAAGAGTTTTATTATTTTAAGACCATACTGTTTTCTTGGAATTATGGGTAAAGGAATTAGCGTATAGTCTTTGCATTATGGGACATGAACTTGAGTTTGTGACATAGTAGCGTTCAAGATCTTCATAGCAGATAATTTCTGCATAACAATGTTGCAATGGACAATTCTTAAGTATTTCATTCTAAAGGCATATATTTAGTTTCTGAAGCCTGATATAATACATTTACAAAAATGAAAGTAGCCGATTAATTTAGATATGAAAGTAAATTTAGTTCAACGTGTGAAACTTTGTAATTTAAAAAATCTAAAAGCTAATTACTAAATGCAGTGGAATGGATTAAGATAAATAGAAATTTAAATTCAGCTTTCACGACATTGAATATTCGGTTCATCTGAATGGATGATTGTGTTCCGAATCACACTTTGGCTTCCTATACAGTTCCTTTGTCTACGAAACATTTTCATGAAAGAAAGGAATCAAATTTGTGAAACTATTCCCATAAATATCAAGTGTCAAGCGCTCATTTCGACAATTTTTTAGAATGTTTGAGCAAGTTTTCATCGTCTTCTTTTATGTTCGTATTACTAAATACACGAGACCCGTTTGGATTCTAATGACAGTCTTATCCTTGAAGTGAACTTAAAGGCTGGAGACCTGCCATTTAATGGGATTAACTTTTACCATTGCTTAAACAATTAAATGGTGGACGTGCAGACTGGAATAGATGGCATGGAGTTGAAACTGAAGTCATGTGAGCCAATAAATGGAGCGTCCACTTGCTTTGTCAATTTTGGTTTTAAGTTCAGTCTGCGCTGACGGTACACGCACGATTTAGATTCCGCTCATCTTTGGTTTGTGGCTTGATCTTTGTGTTCGATATTTTATTCTCTTTTAAATCTGCTTAGGTTTCCGTCCTTTGATGTGAAAGCCCGAGCTCCAAACACCGTTATTGACCTTTGATTTGGACGTTGAGCAGTAACTACGGTACTTCTAATTTAGACAATCAGCTAGTGTCAAAAGGTCAGTGTTGGCGGGATGCCAAGGATGTTATAGGCTAATTCAGTTGTTTCCTTGCTAATATCAATATGAATTTTACAGAACATTTTTCCCATTGGAAACAAACAAAAAAGGTACAAATGGTTATGGTTAATCAGGGGATGATATATGATATTCCGTTATTATTCCCAAGCTATCTTAATTTCCTTTAAAATACAAAATTTGAACTCTTAGGCTTCAGTAAAAACAATCTTATTTTTATTTGTAGGACACGCTGATGTACTTATGGGTGCTGCAGTTACGAATAATGATCAATTTGCTGAGAGGCTGCGCGCAATCCAAAATGGTATAATTTTCTTGTAATTAATAATGACAATAATGGTACTAAATTTGTAGTATGTGCATTTGATAGCGCCCCGTTTTAACGACTTTTTAGATTTGTGTGATTACTTGTGTGAATAATGGGAATATCCTTAGCTCGAAATAATTAGCAATTACTAGGAGGAAACGTCACGCAGTAAAGTGTTAGTGAGTTTCCATGATGCCATGGTTGAGTAGTAATGAATTCAGAACAAAACCGAATGAATGTCCCTGTAGTAATGTAGTCCATAATTAAAACGAGTGGTGTACATTGGTGGTGTGACTGCAGTGGCAGTATTTACGGTGCATTTATATGACGAAATGTGCCTGGAAAATATCTATCGACTAGCCTAAAGGGGCAGGGTTAAAAAAAAGTTCTCTTTTTAGGGGAGAGTTGTATAGTTTCTACGGCTTGAGCTGCTGACGGTACGGAAACCTGATAAAGAGAAGCCATGCACATGTGTGATTTATAGATATAATAATGAAGGCTAGAGATCCGCAGTCTTGCATAAGTTAAAGTAAAACTTATGTATTAAACGGACACGTCGGGCTTTCTAATTTATAACTTAATTAATATGGAAGTCTCTGGAAATTTGGGGTAAACTTATGACTTCTAGCGAGAATCTCGCCAGGGTTTGACAACCGTTCGGTCAAGTAAAGACCCCTGGCGTGTAGCACTACATTAGGTTAGTAGTCGTCGAGTAGTAGTAGTAGTAGTAGTAGTAGTAGTAGTAGTAGTAGTAATGTGATGATAATGACTACTCCTCCTCCTACTTTTATTATCTTACTATTACTACCACCATTACTATCATTATGAGTTTTCAGTTTTGGAGGAATTTCTCCGTTCTTTGAGGACCTTAATCTCTTAAAATTTTAAAACAGAACTGCTTAAACTTTTATTAAGAATATATAAAGATTGTCATTTCTGAAAACGTTTGGCCTAGTTTTACTGGTCTTTTCTTAATAAAAAGGGACATAGTATGATTGTCTGCGGTAAAGTCTTTAGACACCAAACATCTACTTATAGATGTTCTTTTACAGTAAATATTCGCTTTCGGAAAAATATTGGTACCGTTGGTATGTCTATTTCGAAGGTATTTCCTCACTTCAACAATGATAGGTTCAGAAAGTAAAATTCAACAACTGCAAACGTCAGACGTTGGAAAATACCAATGAATCTGAAAGCAGCATCTAAAACGTTGCAACCAACACCGATGTCAGCACCAGTAGTATATTGTTTCCTTCTTCTTATTTCAAAGTAGACTTTCTTCGCTATGTTATGAGTTCGTGATGTATTCAAGGACACAAATGACATGGATAGTAAACTCAGAAAATGACTGTGTCTTAGGAGACCTTTGTTTACTATATATAAAAATATATTTTCTTTGGAGTTGTTTATTTACTCTTATTACTTGTTGTTGTTTAATATCCTAGAATTTCAGCCTACCATAATATAAGGTATGTTTGTTGGCTGGTGTGTCAGTTGACTTGGTATGTCAGACGACTGTATAAACTTTAATGCTAATACTATTGGCTCATTCATCATTGATGATATAGACGAAAAATACTTTAAATCCAATATCTTAAGTGAACACGTTATAAATGTTAGAAGATGTTCTTAGGAAAAAAATGAAAGCGACAACCATGGTAAATGATTATTGCAACTATGACAAAGATTTGATCTTTACATAGCAACCGTAGTCTTGGAAACGGGTAAGAATGATTATGATATTGTGTGTAAATACTCCGTTACTGGTCATATTATCATGTCACTTCTTTCATTATCAGCAATATCGAATTTTGAATTGTGTCTAACTTGATGCTGAGTAATGGTCTATTTACTACCCAAATACCACTATGAGTTTTAAAAGTATGACTGATATTAACCAAGATGGCTATCTCCCTGTTAAAGTCATATGGTCTTCCACAAATGGTCACATTATTCTAGGATTTCGTAACAGCTTCTAGACTGGCTGAATTATATAGATCTCTTCTAAAAGGATTTATGCGTTTATTCACTTAAACATTGTAGTGGTAATATTTAAAGAAAGACTAGAAACTATAATTAGAATCTGGAATTAAATGTGAAGCGTAAATCTACCATTTTATCATTGCGTCTCAGAAATGTGGAAACACGATAATCGTGTACACTGCTGTAGGATATAGAAGAAAGTGTCGTAGCTCCATTTATTTTACAAATATCAAAAGTCAGTTACTGACAAACTTAAATTATTAGTAAAGGTGATAATAGGCAATACATAGTTTTGGATAATTGTAACTGTTATAGCAAATTAATAGAGGCACTTTAAAAATGTAATGGTCATATGAAAACAGCAATACTGCAGCTTTTGAAAATGTCATTGTAATATTTCTGAATTTAATAGTGAGCTAAAATTTACAGCTGAAGAAGAGGTTTTTAAAGTCATAAATACTCTTCAAACATTAAAATATGCAATGGAGGTAAAAATTAGTAAAAATTTTCAGCATAATGTTTCACAACTATATTATTAACAAGAATTGATCAGTAGACTATAATTGTCCAGTATATTATAAAAAAGTTGTGTCTGCAATTATATCAGCTGCATTACAGTTTGTTTGCATTATTATTTTGTCGGGTATTTGAACTGTTTTTTTTTTTAATAACACACGGTAACCAAAAACTCCTTACCAGTCTTCTTGCTACATACAATGTTTGGCGCTGCCTTTCCTCGAAATATTAACTCGATAGAGTGCTTTGATTGTTATTCTATTTTTTAAAATTTCCAATATATTAATTCACTCACTTGTATGTCTTCCTTGGTGTTTTATTTGTACAAGCTAATAACTTGGCAAAAACACTAGCACCTTGATCTGTAGCAACATCTTCAAAACATCACAAGGCTTATTTGTAACGGTTACAATATGATCCATTGGTATTTATTCTTATACATATATTACATCCTCATCTTCAAAAAAAAACAAAATCATTACTGAATTATCATAACCATCATCGCAATCCTTCTCATGATCTGTTATATCTTTATTATATAGCCACTGAGTGTACAAAGTACAGTTGGAATAAACGATATGTGATTTATCAAAGACATAATTGCAGCATTCATTACCTTTATACACAAACTGATGAGCAAAAATACAAATTGAACATGGCAATTTCGAAATGAAACACACAACATAATAAAATGAGACCTGATAAACACTTGGGGAAAATGTACATTACCGACTTAACTGCTTTCTAAGTAATAATGTCTCACGTGAAAAACAGACCTAATAGTACTGCTCAATATTTCCCAGAATGCAATTTGTGTCAAAAGTACGAATATGACATGGGCAATGTGGGATCCCAAAACAAACCCGGCTATCATTAAAAATTCCACCTCTTATGTTCTATACCTTTTAACCTCTCCATACATGGAACATATGTTCAAATCCATATCGTTGCTTTAACACCTTCGGTAATAAATATAATAAATAGCATACATTTTTGTGTAGGCAAATGTTAACTAAATTTAAAACAGTAAAACCCGGTCTAATAGTAGCCTTCCGAATGCTTATATCAGAGCCATGAGGTTGCAATTAGCTATACATTTAGTATAATGACCCAGACTAAAATACGTTTATACTCAATAAACAGTGTTAGTGTATCACCTGCGAGCGAAATGATTACATATGGGCTAAATATAGTTCCTTTTTTTAAAGCATCAGTAACAAAATAATCACAATTACAATAGTATAAATACAAGTATTCACAGAGTCAATCCAAATGTGTGCCACCCTGACGTTTAAGCTATAGAATATTCTAAGGATTTTGAAAATAAATAAATAAATAAAAATGGCATGTAACGTTTTAAATTAGGCAGAAGGCAGGGATGTAGTTATGTATCTGTGGCTGGGATGGTTTCAGTAAGAATAGTTTCAAAAAAAGATGTCCGTTTTGACTTTTTCTGGTGTTAATTGATACAAATGCAGGTATTGTCGAAGCGCTATGACAGAAGAAAAAGACATGTACAATGAAATATTAAAAATTATAAAATAATAAATTCTGATATGATCTGGTTAAACTGTATTGATAATTTCGATGAAAGTAAAATTAATCATGATGAGTTTATTTCAATCATCACACTATGTAATAGTTATAGCGAAATATAAACCGTGGTATGAGGGAAATGAACATAATAAAAATGTGTTGGACTACATCCGTTAACTATACGCAAGTTGACATCAAGGCGCGTATTTGGAAGAAGGGAAGAAATAAAAATGTATGGAAAGCTCACAAAAAAGAATTCAAAAGGAGCAGAGAACTTTGACGTTTGTCTGTTTTCATTTTTCTACATACTGGTATTTTCTGCTTAAAACATTAAACGTTTATTGACCCGTTTCAGACAAAACAAATGAGTACGCTCATAAACATTCAGTTTATTAAACATACATGCTTCTTGCTGAGACTAATCTTTGCTATACTCCTTCTAGTAAATTAAATGGAAATATTGACATCTAAAGGATTCGAAAATTTATATATAATGTTAAAAAACTGTATGCATAATAATACATGTTATTTTTTTCATTAATGACGACAACTGGGCAAAACCATCATTTGTCGACGCCAATAGCTTATTGTAAAAGTAGGCGTCTGTCGTGTTCTTCATAAACGTTAAAGATTTATGTGAATTTATCTGTAATTTGTGAATGCACCTGCTCAATTGATGTGTATGTTTTGCATGAAGGTTTTTAATAAACTTCTGTCAAAGGAACGATTGCCAAAGATTTCAAGTAAACAAGACGGATAGGTGGGTGGGGAGCTAGATTATCTAAACCGATTGACCTGGTTCGTTAAGGAGGACGCATTGTACCTATTTTCTTTTAGTCTGTGGCTCTGTACCCTCACCGGTTGACTGTTTCCTTGTCAATCGAGGCCTGAAGACGTTGCACCTGCGCATGAAAGAGCACATGAAGAACGGGCTTGCTGTGGCCAAATTCTTGGAGGGCAACCCAAGGGTGGAGAAAGTTCTACATCCTGGTAGGAAATATATGTTTGCAACAAATATTCATTATTTATGTAGGGGAGAATTTTAAAAAATTAACCCCTATTTATTATTGTATCATAACTTGGACATAAAACAAATTTATTGCAAAAGAGTGGGTTTCTGCTAGTTATTAAGTATCCAACAAGTAACTTGTGTCTTTATCGAAGGCAATGGCAAAATAAACACAGAACGAAACAATCAATACACACATGATAGAGCGTTTACATGATTTCACCCTGTATGTATGTATGTATGTATGTATGTATGTATGTATGTATGTATGTATGTATGTATGTATGTATGTATGTATGTATGTATGTATGCATGCATGCATGCATGCATGCATGCATGCATGTATGTATGTATGTATGTCATAACCTCAGGACCTATTTGCAAAAAACGAACAGGATGTTTATGGAGCAAAAGGATATATTATGAATTTGGTCTTAAAGAAAAGGCATAGAAGCTCTATGGAAGACTCGTCTATAAATATATCACTTGTCTATAAATATATCACTTGTCTATAAATATATCACTTGTCTATAAATATATCACTTGTCTATAAATATATCACTTGTCTATAAATATATCACTTGTCTATAAAGTCAAGGAGTATAATTACCCCCACCCCCCTCCGGAATGTCGTATATAGGGAAGTTTACATTTAATGCATAAAGCTCACTTAGTTGAAGGCTTTGTTTCACTTGTTGGTCGCCTTGTCGGTGAACAACTGAACCCAATTACCACCACAGTTGATTCATGACTAGAATTTCATAACACTTGGTAGCAACGTTTATATAAATAACGGCTGGGAGGGGGGGAATAAAAGCAATGAGCGAAATCCGTGCTTGATGAAAAATAATTTTATTTTATTTTGGCAAAGCGTGTTGCTGACCTATCAATATCCTTGAAAATATTTTGAAGAAACGTGGTATAAGTACCATTCACAAAGTAATATGGTAGTAAACCTATTACAATGTAAACGATGCATTATATGTGTCAGCTTTACGATGCATTACATGTGTCAGCTTTACGATGCATATTATTTATTAAGTACTACCTGACACTATCAGTCTATTAATCCTTGATTGATCATGAATAGCCATCATTAACAATCTTAGACACAGATACATTCTTTTTAGGTCTACCGTCTCATCCCCAACACGAGTTAGCAAAGAAACAGATGAAGGGATATAGTGGCATGGTGACTTTTTACATTAAAGGTGGATTGAAAGAAGCTAAAGCATTTATAAAGGCACTAAAGGTAAAGATCGCATTATCAGAAGAACATGCTCATTGTTTGCGTGTGCGTAATATGCGTAATATGCGTAATATGCGATTCATCGCACACTATTTAGTCATGGATTAAAACTTGTTGACGCATGCTCGCATGATATATAAAGCAAGATAATGAAAATGATAGCACTCAGAAATGAATTCCAGCACTCTCTTAATGTACTTTTCTATATAAATGGAGTTATAAAGTATTTTAAAAAAAGAACAAATTAAAGTGCAACTGCGCATGCGCATTGCAGTCACATAGTGTCGTATCTTATTATGTCAGTCTTAATGGAAATTTAAAGTATTAGCAAGCAATGTCTAAATTCCAGAGGGGTCAGAGTGTTCATTTTGAAATTCAGAAGTCAATGGTTGGATATTTGCTCTCGAAAAAGTATTTGTATATTCATTTGAGAATCAACATACTGCATGACATAACCTATAGCACATCTAGTTAGCGTAAGCAAGAGAGAGAGAGAGAGAGAGAGAGAGAGAGAGAGAGAGAGAGAGAGAGAGAGAGAGAGAGCAGGGGCGGGGGCGGGGGCAGGGCCAGGGGCGGAGGGGGGAACAATGTAACCTGTTACGCGTATTAGCCTCTAGCATTGATATATAATTTCAATGTTGTGATCACAATGTTGCTTGGAAGGTACTTGAAGAGATATTATCATGATGTTTGTGATTCAACACCAGCACGATATCTAAGTCACGTGATGATACTGTAAATATTGCTATTGGTTTTGCAGGTACACAATGTTTAACATTTTCATAACGGGTATACTGTTTGAACAAGGACATTTAAAAATAAAAACTAAACTGGTGGAACTATTTACAAAATCAGTTATACAGGCATGGACTTTGTAAACGAGTGTATTCAATAGATATGCATGTGCATACTAAGGTTGAAATTTACATCGTATCCTAATACAGCTATTCTATGGCGGTATATCTGACGTGATTGATAAACTGGTTGCTGAGGATCGCTTACCAGACTGCTTTTGTTCTTCCTGAACATTTTGCTTGTTTTGGAAATAGTAGGATTGCCAATTTATATTTTTGATAATAATGACTAGGAATATGAAAGGTTTATCATATTTGTTTTTAAAGTAAGCTACTGCAACCATATACATGATTGTTTTTTCATAGAAATACATCTTGTCTTTCGTCTTTTTGATTCGACATGTGTTATTTGAACATCGGAGAATCGAATAACATTTGCAGACCTCAAAGTGGTCATCGTAATTGTTCTTTTCTACATGTTCAAGCACTTAGTCATTTGTGTCCATTGCAATTTATTTGTATACTGCCACGGTTCATTTATCATCCTACATCTCTTAATTACTGTCTTACTAATGATTGGATTTACCCTAAGTTGAAGTGTATCACAGGATTTCTTTCAACTGTCATAATCTACGGTACGACCCATTTTCATAGATAAATCTCTCAGTAACAAAATAATTTCGTTATTACCAACATTATAATTCATTTTAACATTTGAATCTATGATGTAATGTTACAATGTTATCATAAATGTTTTATCTGTGTCGTAATCTCTCCTAAAAGGTATAGATCCATTGGCGTTTTAACTGTGTCTGACACTGTTATCGAAACAGCTGTTAATTAATTACCATAATGCAGAAAGAAGAACGATTCCTTACTTTAAAAGCTGTGTGTATATGACTTTGTTTTCATAGTGGGAATGATGCGTATACGATTGTCAGAATAGGAGCGTAAGTATCTTGCTAGTGTGTAGACATGGGTGAGGCCAGATAGGTATGTTGGTCTGGGGTCTGTCAGTAATATGTAGCACAGAGAACAAATTTTGTGTTTGATTCTGGATCGAGTGGATAGCCAGTGTAGGGTACAGAGCAGCGGAAATGTGTGCTCTGGTCGTGATGCTCTAAGGATGATCAGATCAGCTGTGTTTTGAACTTTCTGGAGTAGATATTAAGACAAACAAACATAACTGAGTTACAATAGTCCTGAAAGAACTTATGAACACACAAGTGTTTTAGTGACTCCAACTGAAAGATGTTTGTGAATGGAGCTGATGCATCTCAGCACAAGACATGCAGCTTTGCATATGTTTTTGACATGTTGGTGCAATGTGAGAGTACTGTCCAGAGTAACACCTAGGTTTCACACTGACTGTATCAATTTAATGTTGGTGTTGCTGATATTTACTGCTTGAGGTAAAGGACGTGAATGAGAAAGTCGTTGTGTTATGATCAGAAACTGGGCGGTAGTTCTTAAAATCGTTATGGTCGACTGTGGATATATGCAGCTGATGCTTTACAATGGCAGTTTTGAAAAATGATGGGAATTTCCCGGATGAGAGAGAGAGAGAGGTATTAAATAACATCAGTCAGTGAAAGCAGCATTGGATATAAGCACTCGAGCAGCAGTAATGTTAAAATTGGATCTAACGTTCACATGAGTTTGGTACACTCTTTATTACGATTGTCCGTACTAAATCCAGAGACAGGTTCAATTGCTGCTAACAGTTGTTGCTGAAATTATGTATC